>ML677352.1:24501660-25181644 GCA_007922305.1 Dermatemys mawii
ACTATTCCCCGTGTTTGTGGCCCCGCCCTGCCTCAGGGCCTGGGCCTAGCAAACTGCTATTCCCCAACCCGTCTGAGGGCGTGTAGCGGGGCGGTCTGGTGCCCAACCGCCCCGCAGAGGGCCGAGCCCCAGCGGCGACCCCCTACAATACTCTTGGGGAAATTCACAAAGACAATGAGAACAATTCACTAAGCAGGCAGGCTGCTACATTCTGTTCTGAGTGAGGGGACAGAGCCTTTCCCATGGCTCCTCAGAAACACCGGGAAGCCCTTCCCCTCCACACTGAGTATGCTGCAATAATGAGTGAGAGAGACAGTGTTTCTCTCACATGCATGACTGCTGCCCCCTGGAGGTGATTAACATCACTTTTGGCTATTCCAGGTACCCAAACCAACCTGCCTGTGCTGCATGTGACTGCTTTTGCACCTTCCCTTTGCTTCCTTGTTAGAACTCATTTTTCTGCAGGGAAGCAAAGATATCTGCAGATACCATGAATTATGTGCACTGATAAAGAATTCCCCAAGAATTCCTGTTAGTTAAGTTTAATCGGTAGAAAGCATGTTGTGATTTTGTTTTATATAAAAAATCTTTTATTTCAAATAATCTTAGTACCTCTTGAACCTTTCTTTTTTTCATTGTAAATATGTTTAAGTGCTGAAGTGCTGGTCCTTAGCTGAATCTTAGATGCTGGTGTGTATATGGTTCCTTTGGGGACAGCAGAACAGGTGAGTAGCCAGTGATGGGCTGGATATCAACCGGAACACTTCAAAAGGGTGCTCCTTTTGTTAACCTACAAGGCAAAGTGGTCTTTGAATCAGATACCAGACTTGTATTTTAAGCCTTAATGTGCCTGCTCTCTATATTTTTTATTTGAGTGATTTGTTTTAAGATTTCTGTTTATCATCCAGGCTCAGAGATTTTTTGCATAGAGTTTCATAATTTGTGGGTTGTGTTGTTTTTATAATAGCAAAATATCCCTTTTAAATTAGTTTGCTCCAGTGTCATGACTCTTTGGCCTCTGTTTTTTCCAACACAGAGCACAGATCTGTAAAAGATCTTTAAAAAGCCACATAGTTTCTACACAAGAACAAAAGCAAAACAGTTATTAAATTGATCCCCCTTCATGAAAATTGGCATTTAAAGATCGACACGAGAGAGAACTTCTATTAATTAGGTAAGACAGTTTGTGTTCTTCCATATCTTCTCAAATACCCTTACACTCCTCTGGTTTCGTCTTCGTCTTCTCCGGTCACAGATGTTTCATGCCAGTCTGAGCCATCTAGTTCCCAACCAGAAAAATTCTACCAAAATTGCACCATTGTGTACACACTGTACAACACTTGCCTTTGATTTTTGAACTGAAGATGTAATTAGCCTATCACTTGGAAAGAGATATGAGCAAGGGTTCTGAAGATAGCCCTTTAACAAAACAGACTATCAATCACGTCAAAGTCATTAGCACAAAGTAAACACTTTGGGCTGCACCTTCAAAATTTGGCTCTCCATATTTGTATGCAAGACAGGAAAATGCTTAGGAACATATGCAGAGAGTGACACATCATTAGACATGTATAACATTTAAAACGTGAGAATTAATACATGCATATTTATATCCGTTTCTGCGCCTCACAGCAGGTGTAAACTGAATGGAGCAGTGCACAGTATTCAATGAAATAATGGTTTAATTAGCTTCTGTTATGTCTATGCAGATTTAGACTGTGAAGGAGTTGCAAGACAGATTTGATAGGTATATAGATTAAAGCATGAATGCAGCTAAAATGCCTCTAGAAAATTACTTTACCGTAGAAGGCAAAATCCTACAGGAAATTAGTTAGTACATACAGGAGAGTAACAATTCCTTTTGGTCCTTGAAGAAAATAGTTTACATCAATGTGTGAAAAACAGGCTATTTTGGATCTTTGTAAAATTATTTGAAATCTCTTACAGAAGGACCATGTCTTAGCTGTAATGGTAAAAATTATGTAATCCATAATCTTGTTAGCAAACAACTTATTCCGAAAAGCAATTTAGATACCGTTTTTGAGGAGAACTGGAGAATACGTTTATCCTGCACTTTTTTTAGATGGCCTCAATAGCAAATCATGCATAAAACATACTGATGGTGACCTGCAAATCTTTTTCACCAACTGCAAGAGATGTGCTGCATACCCTTAGTAGCCAGGCTGAGTGTGGCATTCAGCACAAATTTAGCTCAGTTACATTAAGGTAACTGAAGCAGAATCTGGACCTTTAACTAATAAACTTACTTTTCTATCTTCGGTTTAGCAGCAACCGTCTTATCTGAAGATAGTGACTCTGTTTCCTAAATGATGGTCTGGCTGCCCAGTACTGTGATGTCACATCAGCTATGGAGGAACAGTGATCTATTAATCTAGTAACCCAATGATCAGTAGTATGTCAGCAGGGTGCAGTGTGATGAATCTGCTGCTGTTCTTTGGCTTTGGCTAGAGGTTGATAGGGAAGCTAAGAGGGGAAGGAAGGTTCCATGGCAAGTGGGAGGACAGTTCGAAGTCTGGAGAGACTGTAACTAAGGCAGTTGTTCCTGGTGACTGTCTGGGAATTCTAGGTTGCCTGTGTGCGGCTGGGTCCGTTTTGGTTTAAGAATACGTAGCATAAACCAGTTACAAGAATTAAGTTAGCCATCTAGAGAAAGTTATTCAGTGTAGTTGATCTTAAATATCAAAACATGTGCATAACGTCTAGCATAGTACCAGCTATAAAACTTCTGATGCAATGGTCATTGTTTTCTTTAGACTGCTGGTTAGTTCAAACTCATCACCAGTTAATGCAAAGGTCTTGCAAAGTGGCTGGAGTTCCTCTTAAGTATGTGCAATGAGCACTGCCTCATTGGCAACCAGAAGTTACCTTACTGACAAGCGTTTAACTATGCTCTTAGGCCTATGACGTTGGAGGGTTTTCCATCTGATCGGGTAGGGAGATGTATACTCCCAGTGATAGATGAAAGTATGAAGAATCAACAGAAAAATATACTAAATGGTGTTGATGCCAAAGCACACCCTTGTCTCATCTGGCAAGTTGCTGGCAAGGCATTCACGGGTCATTTTCAATAGACTACAAGTTCTTACTGAATGTGTATTTCCAAAGAGTCAGTGCACACACTAAGGCAACTGCTAGAAAAATATCAAGAACAGGTAAGATCTCTCTAGATGGCTGCCCTATATCTTACAATGGCTTTTGACCTGGTCAGCATGAAGGGCATTTTTCAGTTGCTATGGAGAATTACCTCCCCCTCCCATCCCATCCTTAGTTTGAGTCAATCGTCTCATGATGGCATGAAGGCTACAATCCAGTATGATAGTCAATCTAACAGCTTTGAGATCTGCAGCAGCATCAAACAAGTTAGGATTAATGCATGTGTGATAAGGCAGGGCTTCTCCCCAATTGCCAAGTGACTCATTGCCCTGCCCATGGTCTCTTTGATGCAGTTTTATCACCCATCTTAACAAACAAACACAACAGGTTGTCAGCTCACCCTTCACATCTTGAGCTCTCCTTGTTTCCTTCCCTGGGGACTCTTCCTGCCTCTCTGTGTCTCACTCTCTCTGAGCTAGTTCTTTTTCACAGTATCCCTCTTCCCTTCCTGATCTGTTCTCACTTAAACTCCCTCTGACCCTTTATAGCCCAGAAAATCTCCCGCCCCCTTAGTGGGATGCATCTGCTCTGGCACAGATGTGCTGGCCCTAGTTCAGTCACAGGGGCCAGTCACAGTTGGTGTCTGTTGTCCCAGGTTATATTAAACTGATATAATAAATGTTCAACAAATGGTCTCACTTTTTTCCTCTCATGGTGATGGAAGCATGCATAATATTGTATTACATTAGTTAGAAACTTGAAATTTTCAGTATGGTTGGAATTTACAAGGTATTCAGTGCACTTCGCTGAGGAAAAAAGTTCCCAGAGTTATTGAATCCAATAACAAGTCATATAAACATCTAAGATAGACAAACTGTAATAAGTGAAACCTTATAGCCTCTCTTTCCAGACAGATGCAGCTAAGAAGCTTTTCTTCACCATAAATTAAACAGAAAACTACCTTTTGGGAGACTGCATTTTGGTGAATAAATTAGCTTATTTTGGTAGCTTGATTAAGCCTCTAAAAGTTAGCATCAGTTTGGGATACACACATTGCCAAAAACAAAAGGAAGAAATAGTTTTATATGTGCACCTATACAAGTTAAGCTTCATCAGTTATTCCTTTATAATGAAATCCTTTTTTAATGCAGATACCTGTCTCTTCCATAATTGAGAGTCACCATAATCAGAGACTGAAATGGTATGATACAAGCTTTGAATCATTTGACTTTGAAGGCCTTCATGATTTTCTGAGAATTTGGAACAGAATTTGGACAACTGGTTCTGTGAAGCCCCATGTTATAATGCCATCCTTGCCTAATGAAGGAGGTATGCAAATTGATTATAGAACTCCTGTATGTTTAATATGGCTCATTAATGGTAGTTTTTCAACATGCTTGTAGCTGTGAATCAGTCTGAATCAAAGTTTGATACATAACTGATTAGCAAATCACATTGCTTTTGTACTATGGTTCTTTAAGTTATGTGCATTATTTTATGTATTGTGGTATTGCTGATTGTTACAAACATTATTTTTCAAAGATAACCAAGGAACCTCTTGTCTGACTTTGAGTTCAGAACTACCTTACCAAAGCACAATTAAAAGAAAAGTCAGAAAGAAGAAAAAGAATGGAATCATCACTGCGAACGTTGCTGGCACAAAATATGAGATTGGTAGGAGGCTACAGATTCTCCTTATTTTTAATAGCTACTGGAGTATGTTAAAAGAGTTGAAATCAGACTGCAGGGGTGAAATAAAAAGTAGAATCGGGAAGGAAAGAGAACTTTCACTGTTGTAGGGCATGATCCAAAACCTATTGAAGTTAATGGAAAGACCCCAGTGACTTGAATGGACTTTGGGTCAGGCCTTAGTGAATTAATGTCTTTGGTTTTCCTTTTGAACATAGGAATCTTTCTATTTTGTGTTAGAATATGTACCTGCTGGTTTTGCATGCTTTGCGCACCCATAAGTCCTGGTCTGTTACTGAGGAATAAGCCTGTTATTAAAATATCAACAACCAATTATTAAAGCTTTAGGGAAAAATCTCAATTTTGAGTTTAGCTAAATAATTAGAATTTACACCTTTCTTTACTTAACCAAGACTTTAACATCAAATTCTCTAATAATTACAAACAAGTCTCTCTAAGAAACTGATTATGTTCATGCATTTCTTACACTTGAAGCTACTATTCCATTGATTTTATACATGGCCTTCATGATGTGGACAGGGGTGTGTGTGTGTACAAAACTAGATCAATATTTCTTAGCTTCAGATTTAAAAATGAAGTTATTGGGAATGACATTTTAGTGTTTTGGGGAAGGGGGTGGCCACTGCTGTTACTTGATGAAAACTGAACAATGACCATGTTAAAAATATATTATCCTATTAAGGTAGCAATCTTCATAGTAGGCTTTCTCTGACATCTCTCCAGGACAAATGGGCCAGTATTCAAATACAAAACATTTCCTTTCCGATGGAGGTCTCTTTAGTGAATGGCTGAGGTAGGAAACCCCTGTCTCCTTATGCCTCTAACTAGTTATATCAGCATTTCAGGGAGTGCTCTACAGAAGTAGAAAATTGTTTCTGGACCTTACAGTGATATCTGTGAGGCTTGCTCTGCTTGTTACCCATGTGGACTGATGGTCCAGGATCTTCTACGGGCCCAGGCTTTGAACTGGAAGAAAAAAGGTAGTAGTGAAATTCTTCTGAAATCTGTATGTAAAATAAGCTCCATCCACACATGATGGTGCATATAATCAAAATATATGGGGCTCTGTGGGATTATTTTCCCTTCATCTGAGGTTCAGATACATCCAAGGGTAGTTATGCATTCCTTGGGCTTGATTTTCTCCCTTGGTAGAGCTTTGGTGCTTTGCTAAGCATATCTCCTTGTTTAGTAAAAGTAAGAGGAGGTATCCAGCCAGGAAGGGAAAATGAACTGTGACTCAGACTGTACAATCTTCACAGCCTGATTCTTCCTCTCCTTTTTAGCATTCTTTGATAAATTTAATTTAGATGGCCAGCATTCAAACTTAACACCCCACTGCAGCTGCACAGTTCTGAGGGCTAAAGACTGAGGGCTAGGTTCACAGTTGAAATGTAGGTGCCTAACTTTCACTTCAGATGCCTAAGTCCAACGTTTAGGCACAATTGTCATTCACAAAACCACCACTCAGCTGCTGCCTATCACTGTAGGTGCTTAAAGTCTCTAGATACCTGCGTTTTCACTGGTAAAATCTTCTAAGTGTCTAAATTTCAGCACTGACCATGTGCACAGCTACCTAAGTACCTAGCTCCCAGCTGTTCAGCACCATACTTATGCTTAAACCCCAGCAGGACTCTCAAACTAGATGTTCTCCTGCTTAACTTGCATTTGAGGCCTGATCTGAGCACCCCTAAACCTGTAAAAAAGATGCCAGTGGTGATGTCCCCTTTATCTATGAAACCCTTTTTTAGGTGCCTAACTCTCCCCAGGCATTGTGTAGGGAGTCTGGGAGCCTAAGTCAGGGTATGTGGCAGGGTGCCTAAAAGTATCACAGCCCCCTTGTCCTTCTTGTGAATCTAGTTCTTTGTTTTAAAAAAATGCAACTCTGAGTCAAGAGTACAACATGGCAGCTTGCATATGCAGTTTCTCCATGTTCCATCAGTTTGATTCTTGCCTTTGTACTGGGAAAGGAGGCCTCTCAGTTCCTCAAGGAATGGTAACAGGTCAGTCCTGTTTCTTCACTCCTCTGCCAGTTCCTCCTTACTCTCACCTGGCATGATGGAGCCAGTTTTCCCAGTTCCCTTCTCATTCCTTCACCTTCTAGCACAAGCAGAGACAGACCTGGGTCCCACAGTTCCCTGAGTTCTGGCACACAGCCTTCAGTTCTCCTCCTTCAGTCTGGGCAGGCAGACTGGCAAAGTCTTTGGACAGAACAGTCCTCCCCTTCCAGACAGAAGAATTTCAAAAGCAAGTAGCCCCAGTAGCACATAACAGCATGTCCTCTTCCATTCACAGTGACTGCTCTTCAGTGGGAAGGAGTTGAAGTGCAGCCCTATTTATCTGATTGGTTGTTATAAGCCAAAGGCCCAGATTGCAGTTCAATACGCATGTTTCTCTTTTATCATTGGAGTTTATCATAAATCTAGAATACTCTAAAACCATCTTAGGATCTACTCCTTTTAATTGTGTAAGCAGACCCTAATCAGACCCTTCATTGTGTAAGCAGACCCTAATCCAGCTGGATCTGGCCCATTCTGCATTCAAGACTATTTGCAGCAGTTGGGAAAACTCCAGTCATGAACATGAGCCAACAGAAGATTTCTCATATTAAACAGCTAATCCAGAGAAAGTGGACCACCAGTAATCATGGATGCATCCTTTATCTCTGGTCGTGATTCTTGGAGACATTTAGTATGAGTCAGTGGGAAGGGGGAAAAATAGTAGTACTCTTCCAAACTCTGCCTACTGACCAAGCTCTGCCTACATCCCATTCTAGAATGAGTTGCCACTCACAGTAGTTTATGTTGATGTTCAAAATAGATGCTTCTTAGCTCTGGTAGGCTTCCTGGGCTTGACTCCCCTCATGGGGGACTTCTGTGTACTGTGCATCTCTTCATACTATGACTGTCACTGTTCTTACTTTGATCAGCAATAAGATCCATTTAAATTTCAATACTTTAAATGTTCATCACTGGGATTCAGTATTAACACACAGTGAGGTCAGTAGGGATATTGTATACCTCTCAGATCTATTGCTAAGAGCCAAGTGCTGAATGAATATGAGCAGGAAGCTCTTTAAAGCTTCCTACCTATAAATCCAGTCTCTGTAAAATGTTCATATAGCAATATACAACCTTCTCTAGAATTTCCTATAGATTGCCTTGTGTGGTTTTAATTAGTTAAGGTCTTTGGCTGTTGAAATGATTGAATGTTTCTAATCTCAAGTGATTTATTTAGACATTTGATGGCCATCCGAATATTCAGCTGGAGTGTTGGCCACTAGGCCAAGTTTGTCATATGGGGAAAGCTTCAAATCCAGAAACTGGACAGTCCCCCTATGTAGAGAGTGATATCAGAGCAAGTCTATTATGCAGATCGCTGAATGAACAGTTTTTAAAGAAATCGTACTTGTACTCGGGGAAAACAAATCTTGCAAATTCTTCCGGGAAATCTCTTCTCCTGCAACATTACTTATGACTGGCACATCATCAGACTCCTTTTCTTTACATTAGAACAATGCATCAATTTGCATTTGTAAGTATTAGACCATTGACTTAAGGGGCATCCTTGTCTGCTGGCTTCAGTGGCATCTGTAGTCATTATTGCTGTAAAATTAACATATATAACACCAAAGATAGACTCAAATGGATTTTAGACTAAGTGGATTATTACCAAACCATTTTTTGGACAATTCAGAAGCTCTTTGCAGTTCCCACTGCAGTTGTACTTTGTTCCCAGACACAGTACAAATAGTAATGACACTATAATTAGTTATGCAATAGACAGATGGAGACTGCCCAAATTAAATATCATAAATTGAACAATATGAACTCCATTAGCTTGTATGCTAATATTGTTCTGTGGCAAAGGGTGAATTTATACTGAAATAGAATATTAATTTTACCTTTGGAAGGTTTTTTTCAAAATATCATTTAAATGTATCACTTTTGTGTAGTTCGTTTAGTAATAGATGAAATGGGGTTTGTGAAGACAAGAGATGAAGATGAGACTGCTAATCTCATATGGAGTGATTCTGCTGTACAACAAGACAAGATTGCTGAGCTCCGAAACTACCAGGTAACATGCGGATTACTTAATGTTTCTGAATCCGTTTTTTTTTTTTTAAAGAACCTATTCCATTCTGAAGTCATGAATTAAACATTGGGTCTTACTCTTGGGTCAGTTGCACTCATCACAAGACTAGAAGGTAGAAACACCAGCTGCACCAAATATTTTGATACTAAGGATTCTTAATATCTATCTTGTTTTTCCAGTATGAAGTTTCTATATCATTTGGTCTTTGGTGTTCTGTGAGTGCTTCTGCTTGCCAGTGGCCCATTGTGAGTGATCAGAGATTGAATGTTTGTTTTATTTAAAATAAAGAAACATTTATAGGATCAATTGGACATGAACTTTCATGTTGTTAGATAATCAGAGCCCCTCTCCCTAGTATTTGTCTGTAAGTCATCTCCTTCCTTTTTAACATTAGTTTGTGACAACAGGATTTGTTTACATATAACTCTCTAAGTAAAAGGATCTGATTCTCCTCTCATTTTCCCTAAAGTCAGTGGAGATGCCCAGGAGTAAATCTGGTGAGAAAGGAGAATGCAGCCTACAACATCTAGAGTATTCTCTAGGGTATCGAGCATAATTTAGAATAGTCAATTAGAAAAGTCAATAGAACAATTAATGTATAATCAAACTAATTTAATTGACTGTTTGAAATGTTTGTCTATAATATTTGTGCTAATAACGCATAAAAATACCAACATTCATTTTTTTTTCCTCCAGAGAATCAACCATTTTCCAGGAATGGGAGAGATCTGCAGGAAGGATTTCTTAGCAAGAAACATGACCAAGTAATTTACTTCTTACTAATCTAGGAATGGCATCTAGAATGCAGATTTAAGTTCAGTCACTTTTCAAACATGTTTTTTTGATGTGGTACAATAGTGAATGGAGTCTTATGAGAACTGTTTATTTCTACAGCGTACAATAACAGAGCCATGAAATCATTTCTGAGGTTCTCAGTAGTGTTGGTCCCAATCCTGCATGGTAGCACACAGGTAGACTTCCGTACCTGTCCTGTTGACTTCATTGGGGCTCCACAAATGCAAAGCAGTCTGTCCATACACCACACAAGGCAAGACTGGGGCCTTACATGCAGGAATGAAAGTAAAAATAAGGACTTACTGGTATGGGGCTGGGTTAGTGCCAACTCTGGCCCCCAGAAGGGGTGGGGCTTTGGCAGAAGGGGCGGGGCTGGGAGTCAGAGCCAGCACCAACCTAGCCCCGTTCTGGTAAGTGCCCTCCCCTCCCCGGCCAGGGTAGCAGCGGCAGCCCGAAGCTCCAGAAGCAGTTTAAAGGGTACAAGGCTTGGCCGCTGCTACTGCCCCTGGCCCTTTAAACAGTTGCCGGAGCCCCCGGCTGCTGCTGCTACCAGGGGTCCGGCAGCGGGGCTTGGGAGGCTATTTAAAGGGCCTGAGGCAGTAAAGGCAGGGGGAGCCTGGGATAGCCCCCAGAGCCCCGCCTCTACTCCAGGGCTCTGGGTAGTGGCTGCCAAGCTCTGGGGGCTATTTAAAGGATCCAGGGCTCCCACTGCCTCTACCATCCCCATCCTTTAAATAGCCACTGGAGCCCCATTGCCACTACCCCAGGGCTCCGGCAGCTATTTAAAGGCCCGGGGCAGTAGAAGCAGGGGAATCCTGGGACCTTTAAATAGCGCCCAGAGCCCTGGAGTAGTGGCAGCAGAGCTCTGGGCGTTATTTAAAGGTCTCGGGACTTCCTTGCCTCTACCGCCCTGGGCTATTTAGCCCCCGGATCCCCGCAGCTGCTACCCCAGGGCCCTGGCAGTGGGGCTCTGGCAGCAATTTAAAGGGCCTGGGGCTCCAGCCCTTTAAATTGCTGCCTGGGGAAGCTGGATCACCCTCGTAGGGTGCACTAGCTCTTGCCGGTACACCATATAAAACCTTTATATGTAATAGATAACATATTATTAACATATTATTATAATATATAATACCTTGGTAATATATTATCTAGTTAGAATACCTGCAGTTGTCTGTATTATGTTATATATCTCCTCCCATACCTGAAAAGTTACTAAACCTTGAGACAGAATCATAGATGCAACTGTACTGGGAAATAGACAGGTGGTCTTGACTTTTTGCTAATTTTTCATGCTATATTTTATGTTCTAAGCACCTATGATTTCTTTGGCAGAGAGTGCACTCTGAAAATAATACAAATGCACAGTCTGACTGGATAACAACAGACATTAGTTAGAATAGCACTTAAAGAACAATAGCTTGTTTTTCTGCTCTGCTGTATTCCTCAGTCCTCTTGGTAAGAAACTGAAGGGAGAGTAGAGCAAGAAGAATGGCACAAAAGTAGGATATTTAGGAAAAACATTCTATAATGAAATGGCCTGATTCAGGAAAGTATGTTCTTAAAGTTAACTCCTGCTTGCATGCTTCCATGAATAGAGGCCATAACAAGGGGAAAAGATCAAAGAAAATTTTACATTTCTGTTAAACATCAGTGGATACCAAAAAATAAAAAACCTGAAGTTCTCAGATTTGTATTTATTAGGTGCTGACAATCTGCTCAATGGCATAAAAGGCACAAAAAAGCTCCAGTCCCTGCTCTGAGAAATGTGTAGTTCTAAAGTAGCATCTACTTTATAATGCCCTGAAACTATATCCAGCCAGTGAGAGAGCTGAATATTTAAATCTGTAGGTTAGTTAAATACCAAGATGCAATACTGTGTTTTCTTCAGTCTGTCATGTACCACACCTTGGGATGTATACCTTGTACCCTTTTGGTGGTGAAGGAAAATGTAGCATAAGAAATCCTTTCTGGGGCTAAAACAGATCAAAACCCAAGACGGTTAGATGAGGTATTCACCCAGCAAAACAGGAATATGTTTAGATGTAAAGCAGCATATCTTAAATCTTAATGCTTAATTGGTGATTGTGAATGATATGGCACTCTGTGCATGGTGTTCCTCAACTCAAATTTCTAAATGTTAGTTACAATTGAAGCTGCAAAAGTGTTGAGCATGTAAAAACTATAGTGGCTGTTGTGGTTTCTGTATACTTACTTACCCAGTGGATTCAGTGACAGTGTATCTATTGTACCAATACTTTTAGTCTTTTGGCTCTAGTCCTAGTCCCACAGATGTGCTTGGTGATTCTGTCATTTCTGCTACGAAGAGAGGAAATTAGAAGTCTTTCATGATCTGATATAATTGGACTGAAATGATACTTTAAGTCCACTTACATCCAAGTCATCCTAACCTTATTGCTTTCATTGGCAGAGTAAGAGTATAACTAAATCTGTAATCTGGTAAAGAATTCACTGCACAATGTTACATTTATTTTAAAAAAATCAGTTTGGATCATATCTTGTTGCCAATTTACTTTTGAAACACTCAAATAATCTTTGAGTGGCTTTTTGCACATTCACACTTTTCAGGTGTGTCAACTTGCAGTGTGAGCTGGTGGAACCTTCTAGTGGTGGCTTTCTTGCATTTTCTTCTTTTCACTTCATTTTTCCCCAGTGTTTCATGACTTTCTGGTACCATTTTGTATCCTCTTTTGGATGTCATAATTTCCAATTTGGGAAATGCTGCCATAAATGTTTTGTGGCGTGGGTCCTTTTTTCTTCCCTGTCACCACCCACATTTCTTCTTCCTCCATCCTGGAGATATGAATTTAGGTCTTTTGCTTCCTCCTTACCTTTATTTCACATATGAACTCTCCCTCTTTCCCCTCTTTGCCACCCAAACACACGCAATTGTTATGTATTCTTAAGAGTATCTTCAGTGTAAACAAACCGTGATAGCATCCCAGACTGGCACAAAAATGAAATTAAACCAATGCACTTAGGATAAAATATGGCCAAAATTTTGCCACCAAAATGTGATAATTAGGAGGATGTATTTGCCAAGGGGAGAAGGATCTATGAATTGCTATATATCTTAATCACATTGTACTCTTCAATGTAGAAAGGATAGCATATCACCAAGGATTTTTATTAACTGAGTCACATCTTCTGGAGAAATGAATCCATGCATGAGGATATGCAAAACTGAATATAGGCTTTTCATTGTACTGATCGTTTGTATATTAATGCATCAGACACAGCTATCCTTAACTGTTTTGGATTTGTTTTCCTGTTATTATATTATGTCAATAAACTTCCTTTTCAGAGTTCCCATTCAGAATACAACTTAATCCTGTAGTCTGGTCTAAACTTGAAGGTTGAAAAAGGTTTCTAAACTCAGTTTTTCTTTTTGCAGAATGATCAAGTCTCAGCCTCAGGAGTATAGTTTTATTCCTCGAACATGGATCTTCCCTGCAGAATATATGCAATTTCAGAACTATGTAAAGGAACTGAAGAAGAAGCGAAGACAGAAAACTTTCATAGTCAAACCAGCTAATGGTGCAATGGGGCATGGGTATGTCAGTTGAATAGATTATTCATGTTATCTGAACAAAGGTGAAATGTTTACAAAAAATAATTTCCAAATAATGGATGACTGTTGAGATTGTTGTGACTTTTGTGTGTCCTATCCAAAGCTACTGTCATTACCTCGAAACCGTGTTAGCAGAAGGTTTAATATGTGAATACTAGTGTTGGTATAAGAAGGCTCACATTTTGACAAAGGTCTGCAGACCAATAACAGCTGAGATATAAGGCTAAATGGAAATGGGTTACAGAAAGCTTTTGTTGATAAGGGGCTCAACTAGGATTTGAGATCAGAATTCCTTTTATGAAAATACATATGGGCAATATACTCTTTTCTGTAGGACCCAGAGTATTGGGGTGGGATGTTACAGGAACAACCAGGTGAGATAAGTATACCAGGTTCAGTCTCAACTCTGAATTTTCACAGGTTTGTAACCTTAACTCCAAAGTTAAGTATTTTAAACATAAATTTTAATGTCCTGGAGTTCATTATAACCAGTTAGCTCAGTCACTTAGTTATGTGAAACATGTGAAATATTAAAAATCTGTATATTTAGGGCCTAAAAATTTCCCTTTGATAAGTGTGTGTGTGTGTGTGAGAGAGAGAGAGAGAGAGAGAAATGGAGTATGGAAACATTGGGTTTGATTCTGCCACTTATACTCCTGTTACTTTGCAAGTAGCCCCATTCAAATCAGTTTGGCAGTGAAGTGGCATTGAATCCTGGATCCGGGACAGAAGATGAGCTGAAGAAAGTATAGGAGCCCATCTGTAGAGCTGAATAGCAAGAAATAATCTTAAAAGTCAGTGACTGGATACTCTGCCTAGCATTTCTGAGCAGCCGAGGGAAACCTATTAAGCCAACTTGTCAGATGAATAGAAGCAGAAAGTTATTTTTAAATGATGCATTGATTTTCTTCATCCCATTGTAGCACTGTCAAGTACAGGAAGCAATAAAAGCACATAAGCGAATGGCATATTTCTGTAGCATACAAATAAGATAATGGAATTCAGATGGTTCTCTCTCTGGTCAACTATGAAAATGTGCTTCAAAGAGTTGTCAAATTTCAGTGTTTTAAATTAACCTTTGTCTTAAACAGAATCTCTCTGATAAGAAATGGAGAAAAACTACAAGCTCAGGATCACTTGATTGTTCAGGAATACCTTGATAAACCATTTCTTATGGAAGGTTACAAGTTTGATTTACGAGTGTACATTCTGGTAACATCCTGTGATCCATTAAAAATATTTTTATATCATGATGGACTTGTGAGAATGGGCACAGAGAAGTACCATCCTCCCAGTGACTCTAATTTGGTAAGTGGATGCTAGTCCCATGTATCCTTTGCAATAATAGCATTAAATATTTTTAAGGGAATGATTGAATGAATGTCAGATACATAGCAAGACTAGCATTTGGAGAAGGGAAAGCAAATGTCCATATTAACCTATAATTTAGATTAGGTTTTCAAATCCAGAATTAGTTTTATATTTGCCAAGCAGGACCTTTCTGTTGTCAGCTTAAAGTTCAGAATGTAAATGAGAAATGAAAATAAAAAACAGCCTTTAAGACATTTAACTCTTTATTGGCTCTGCAGTGCTAGAACATGGTGACATATTGTTGATTATATAAATAATCTTCAAACTACTCTGCTTCTTCTGTGGTCTCCAAAAGACTTTTTTCCAAAAAGAGAGAAAAAGACAACAATTTTAACCTTCAAACCTAGACCAGGGAGACCTAAAATGGATCCCATCAATGACTGTTATACTGAATTTATATTTATTCAATACTTTGTCTTTGGTGGTGAGAAAGGGGCATCTCATGCCTTATCGTGCATCAAGGAAATCTGTGAATTTTGCTATTGATTTGCATGGGCACAGAATCAATCCCTCCAGTGTGTCAGCCAGGGAGCTGGAAAGCTATGCAGAAGAGGGATCAGAAAATGAGAGCTGGTCTATGGGCTTATAACAGTTGATATTGCAGTCAGGAGTTAGAATCACAGTAAGTGAGGGGTGGTTACTGTGGATTTAGGGGAAGTATTAGCAGGAGCAGTGGTCTACAGGGGAATGGTTCCTACAGTGGAAGAGAGGAGAGAATAGCAGAGCCCATAGCAACAGCCACTTCACATGTACTTGCTTGTGGAAATATATATTTGGCTGCTTTACAATGAGACCATAGAAGACCACCTACAAACTTGGGGGAAGGCACCGAACCATGAGAGAGACATATTAATTCTCCTACTCACTATATTGTGTCTCCAAGGGAACAGTAGCAATATTCGGGCCTTCTCAAAGTTACACAGAACAGAATACAGATGGCTACTGAGAAACAAGTAATTTGAAGCATCCCAGGTATAAGTGATTTCTGTTCTTGCACTACTTTGTTGCATAGGGAACCTGTTGTCATGCCAGCTTCCCTATTCCAGACCCATGCACATTTCATGGGCTAAATTATGGCTGTCTTGGTATGGTTTTGCTGGAGTACTAGTGCATTCAGAGAGCCTTTTTTCCCTCCTTTTCCTACTCCTTTCTCACTGCTCGGGTGGAGGACACAGTTATAATTTGGCAGCCAGTGTGCTCTGATGTTAAAACTGGGATGTACATCTGCTGTCACCAGTGCTTATTGCCTCACAGGGACAAAGTGTTTGGTGTGATGGATCATAATCCTGGCACTGCCCCTCTGCCCTAGGATTGCAATGGGAAGAGCACATACTGTATCTGTAGTAACTGCACTTGTCTCCGCCCCTTGGGAGACATTATCCCTGTTCCTAACCTCAGCAGGCATTGTACCTTCAGTGACCATTGCTAAGGGAGTAGTGCCCTTAGTATTTTATTTACAAGCATGGCAGTGCCCTTAATATTTTGCTCGTCAGTTGATCTATCTTACATTTCACCTCCCTGGTACTATTTTCAAATGCTAAGGCATTGGCTATACGATTTCTTATGAGATGTTTCATAAAGTTAATTTATGCATTGCTTCTGTTAATATTCATCAGTAAACCAAGCTGCCCTCATCTCTTGCATGTAATTATCAAAATTTATATTCAGAACTAGATGCCTTGACTATTGTTTCATTAACATGCCACCAGTATCACTGAAATGTGCTCTGTGACTGGGCAAGTGAGATGGAGAATAATCAGAGTTCTTCTGGTACTGCCTACTTCAGCATTCTCTTTTCTAGCATTGTTATCATGCAAAGACTTTGTTTTTTCTCTGTAGTTTGGACCTTATAAAACAGCTCTTTGCTTTTTTCTGAAATCTCCTGATGTCATAATTCATCAGTTACTTGAAGCGTTTTGAGTGGCCTGGGTCGTCTCCAATAATCTAAAAATCCAGAAGTTTTTAGAGCAAAGATTGTTAAACAATTTAATGTTCTGAAAAGGCTTTTATTTCTTTGTAATCTGCAAAACAGTGAAGTTAAGATAGTTGAATTTTATGGAAAGATGACATCTGTAGCTAGGCAAGACTATGGGCTTTGAGCTGATTCTCGGAACAGAAATTAGAAACTATAGCAGAAAGCCATTTTGTATAGCATTAACCCAGTAAATTGGCAGCTATCCTGAAATTAGGCTATTAAGGTTTTCAAATAAAAGTAACTACAGTGAAATAAATAAGATGATAGAGGAGAGCTTGAGTTGTCTCCTTTGCATCAAATCAGTATGAAATTGGGGTAGAAAGATTGTAGCAACATCTATTGGCCCTTGATTAAGCAATAAGGTAAGATAGATTGTGTGGTAGTGCAGCAGTAAGGCTGATTAGTGCTTACGTTGAAAGAACATGCACATAAATCAGTGACTTATAAAATGGCCTTTTAAGGAAAAGCAAAATATTGTTAAATTTAGGCTTGTTAAAATGGTTCCTCAGGAAACAAGTTCTGTTAACCATCAAAAATGTTACTTTGAAAATACCCTCGAATTTGTGTCCTTCTTTTGAAAGTAGACTTTGTTTTTATTCAATGTTTTGTCTCCTTGTTAATCTTCTGTGTGCCTAGTATCCCCCTCAAGCCCTGTCTGATCAGTTCAATTCCATTTTCAATGGGAAAACACAATTGAAAACAAAGATCAACACCTGTTTGCATTTTTCCATATAAAATAAAAATGAACATTATTGAGCTACACGTTATTGATGTTCTGCCTTGGAACTTCTGTGCCTCTAATGTCTGGGTGCCAGCATCCACTCCCTAGCCTTGCTGACAACTGCAAGGGCGAGGGGATTGAGCTCAAGAGTAGTAGATATTTTTAAGGAGATAAACCGGATCTTCATGAAAACATTTCTTATAAACAGAGTACAGTGTAAACTGACAGGGGCATTGTCTCAGAATGAGACAGGTGGCCAAGTACTTAGTAGTATTTTCCTGGTCTGCATAGACCTCTGATAGTGGGGATGTAACTATTCTGTACATTAACTACTCTATAGATACTTTTCTCTACTTATTGTTTATGTACGGACATATAAAGATTAGTAACACACATAGGCCCCAGTCCAGCAAAGCACTTAATCATTTACTAAGTAGTGCCATTGACTTCAATTGGCTTAAATTTAAGCATATGCTTAAGTTCTTTGCTTTATCAGGGCTGTAATATTCAGTATATAAAGTCTTCATAGGAGCTAATTTATACTTAAGCTTCATGTAATGATAATTGTACTGTGGGTTTATATCAATAAATGTCATGAAACTCAAAATATGAATTAATATATTTAATAGTAATAAAATAAATAGTACACTATGTCATGGCTTATATATCATTAAAAGGCTTTTATTTCAATTTCTTTGCTTTTCTTTTTAAATTATTTTGAACCACATACTTTGGATCCATATTTCTGAGATATCTGTTACCTTTCCCTGCTTGCAGAGCCAGTTGTATATGCACCTAACCAACTACTCTGTGAATAAACATAATGAGCACTTTGAACGGGATGAAACAGAAGATAAAGGCAGTAAACGCTCCATAAAATGGTTTACTGAGTTTCTACAAACAAATCACCTTGATGTTTCCAAATTCTGGAGTGATATTTCAGTAAGATAAAACTAATGTGCAATTAACAATTTATGTATATACAGCATATCAATTTAGAAAATTTATGTCACCTGTCATCTCTCGACTTTGCTTGGAAACCACCATGTGTATTGCAGTGTTATTAATCCAAGCTCTCAATAATATACACCAGAAAGTACATACTGTAAATTGGTGCTAAGGGCAAACTGTTTTAATTTTTTTTTTTTTTAAGACTTATAAGTAGGACAGCTTTCAGATTGAATTAGCCTTCTTTATGGAGAGACATTTTTCTGTGAGGTTAGCATTGGAGTCATTTTGCTAGACAATGTAGGACAGAGAGAGTTAGTTGCAATAAAAATAGAAGGGGAGATATTAATAAATCTGGAGGAAATTCTGCCCTGACCTATATGTTATGTAACCCATAATAAGACTAGAGTTGCCCAAGATATAAGGCAGGGCAAAATTAGACTTAATGCTATTTTCAATATCTGCTTAAACAAAGGGTGAAATTTATGCTTGAATCCCTTAAAATGGATTTGTTTATATAATTCCCTCAGACTGCTTTAAAAATATAACAATCATTTGTTCAACCTTTTCGTAACCACATATGACAGATCTAGACAATTCCTCTGGTCATTAATGTATTAGAAGACTTGAATATGAAAAACTTGGTTACGATTTATCTCAAAATATGCTGATATTCCCTGCGGTTTTAATGCAACTTTGTGAAAAATCCCCACAGGAACTAGTGGTGAAGACTCTTATAGTAGCAGAGCCACATGTCCTTCATGCTTATCGTATGTGCAGACCAGGCCAAGCTACCGGAAGTGACAGTGTCTGCTTTGAAGTACTGGGATTTGATATTCTGCTGGACAGAAAACTAAAACCCTGGCTCCTGGAGGTAAAGTACTTTTGTTAAACTGTAAAGTGTGCTTCTGTAAAACTAAGTACAGTCAGGTCTAGTCAATACCTTCATGGGAAAACTCTCAAGAAAAATCCAAGCATTGTATGGAGGGATACTGGTGATTAAATAGCTGGCATTCATCCTGCTGAGAGTACGTGTACACTGCATGCTTCTTTCAGCAGCAAAAAGCAAATGTACATGAGTAGCCCCCAGCACAAGGTAAGTTTAGACGAGTAGAGTGAGTACAAACCCTACATAGCTCTTTACTCACCCAAAGGGTGCCTCCCCATCTACTCTGCTATTTTTAGCAGTATAGTGTCCCTTTGCCTCTCCCTGTTAGAGCCTTTTCCTGCCACAGAAAAAGACTCTGACAGTGGGGATGGGGGTAGGAGGGAAAGAACACTCAGGCTCAGCCTTTCCCCACTTATTGCCGGAGCCTTTCACTGACACACGGGGCTACACACTGCAGCATGGATGCAGCTTGCTTTTTACTGTGGCATGTAGCCTGAGCTAGTACTGAAGCAGTGCCCTTGAATGATCCTGGGGTTGGGAAGTTTGGGGTAAGGAAAGGATATTGTTTTGCTGCAGGTGTTATCTCACAAGAGATGTAAAACTGAGGTCCTGACCACTTTAAAGTTCACCTACAACTTTTTGTGAGAAAGGGTGTAACCCTGGCTTCCTGAACACATGCCAGCCTGAGGACCACCCTCACTCAAATGGAGTATTGTTTTCCTCTTGGAGGAGTCCCATTGGCTTCAGGGCAACTGCTCAATGTGAGTAAAGGTGGCAGAATCAGCCCTCCATTCATTAATTATGTTTTGTCCAGTTAGATGTCTCTGGCCGGTTAAGTACAGATATTTGATAAGTCTGAATGGCATCCAGTCCTCCCTAGCTGGAAAGATGGTGGCTGTGAATGAGTTCAGGTGAAGGGGAAGATGCTGCCTTCCATAGGGTGATGTGTACTGTAGAACATCCTCAAGCCTTTTGCACTTTCTCTGCAAAAAAAAATATATATATATATAAATATTGACATGTCCAGCGTTTTAAACATTAGAGTTAGTCTATGGAGGAGGAGACCTATAAATTGCTTTGGAAAGATGCCTACCAGATGCAGCAGGATTTTTTTTTTTTTTTAATTTTTGACTTGTAATGGTTTATTCTGTATCAGTTTTTAACAAATTCCTTGACACAGAAGTAATGTATTTTCCAGACGGAGGCACGGTTACTGAATGTTTTGTTTGACTTTAAAAGTTACTTTAATTTTACACAGCTTCTCTATCACTCTTTGCAACTTTTGTTTGGCAAACTTCTTTGAAGTGCATAATGCATCTTTAGGCTATTAGCACTTCCAGCACTGTGGATGGAAAAAAGGAGTCGTACTGAGCAGAACTTTAGATGCCTTCGGTAACCCACAAGACAAACACCAAAGCAAGAATCTCTTGCACACACATTGTTACTAACTACTTGCTTCACTATTTGGGCATACAAAAATCACTTGCTGCTTGAACAAAGCAACTGTAATCAGTGTAACCAGGAAGCATAGAGGCAGAACGTAGGCACCAGCATTAAAACAATTTCTCACTCCACTCCATTCTACACCTAAAATTTAGGTCAACCTAGCTATATTGCTCACGGATATGAAAAATTCACATCCATGTGAGATGTAATTAAGTCTATCTAAGCCCCTGTCTGGACACTGCTAGGTTGATGGAAGAAGCCTTTCATTGACCTAGCTGCTGCCTGTTGGGGTGGATTAATTACAGCGATGGAAAATCCCCTTCCATTGCTGTAGCAAGTGTCTGTACTAGTGGTGTAGCAGCAGCTATGCTGCTGTGGCACTTGTAGTATATACATGGCTTACGTTTACAAATGGATTACTTCTAATCTTGAAACCTTATCTGTTTACGCGCCAAGTCAAAATTAGTTGCAAGTACGGTATTGCCTGTGGCTTGCCAATATTTTATGAATTTACAGTCACAATTACCTATTTTAGAAACACACATTTTTTCCCTTCCCTTCCCTTCATGGAAGACCCACATAATCAACAGATGAAGCTATTTAACTGACTAAACTGGGGAAACAGTGAAACTGACTATATAAAGAGTGCTGTCAAGTGAACAAAATTAGTTTCTTCCCCTAATCTCTCTTCTATAATAATCTTAAGTGTTACTTGTAAAAATAGTAGGTAACAAGTCTTAGAAGCAGAGATGTATGTATATTTTGGTTTTAGTGGACTCTTTTTAAATCCACTGTGAATGCATGTTTGGGGCTTTGTCTTTTTCAAAGAAACTGGATGATGTCATTATGTCAACTGTTTGCAGTGCTTGGATAGCTTGTGGAAAAACCAAAGCATTTTTTAAAAAAGTTTGCCAACTGACAGTAAAACATGATGATGGTATTGATGAGCAAAACATCCATAATTAATATGCCAAATTGTAGCCTTATTTTCCAACCAATGACGGTCATTGAGTAGTTTAGCAGGCATATTTCTCACAAGAAATATCTAACTTTAATTAGAAAAACACATATTCCTTCCCCCTCTTTCCTGTAGAGAGATTAATTTGCTGGCATTGATGCCTTGACCAGCACATGACATACAATGCTGTATCTGCATTTTAGAAGTGGAAATGTCTGTTTATACAAGTCATCAGTTCCTAAGCACTAGTAACATATATGCAATTTCCATCATCCTAGCCT
The DNA here is from genome assembly GCA_007922305.1 of Dermatemys mawii. Lineage (NCBI taxonomy): Eukaryota > Metazoa > Chordata > Testudines > Dermatemydidae > Dermatemys > Dermatemys mawii. The sequence continues at coordinate 24,523,550 of ML677352.1, forward strand.
GCTATCAAATGCAGGTGCATGTGAAGATGAGGGTTCTGGAGGCTGCCACCCACGATAATAGTTGAAAGGCTAGAATCACACTGCTTCTGGATTCTGTGTGTGGGTGGTATTAGGAAACCCTGCTGTGGTGCTGGGATTATTGGAGCAGTATTCATATGGGTATGAGAGTCGTATACTCTTTATTTTATTACGTTTTCATATTTAGTTTCTGTTCTTTCCCATTTTGCTAGGGGTAAGAGACATGGCTAACCTTAAATCTTGTTTGCCAGACATATTGGACTAATTCAATATAGGTTCATCCTTTGCAGTAGATACAAACATTATACCTCACATCCACACCTCCTTTGTGAACACTCACTCTGCTTGTACAGCCGTTTGCTTGCAGTACTCTCAGGTCAACATCTACTACTTTATCCTTCTATAACAATTTTGGTTCCTTCTCCAGATTCCCACTCTTGTTCCTTTCCACCCATTCCCCTCCTGCCAAGAACTCCTTAAAAGGAGTGAATCACTCTGTAGTACTGGTGACAAGCACAAACATCGCAAGTCCATGAGATTTCCCAGTGTATTGGGATGCTGCCAAGATGGCATTGTGATGAGGGATGCAGCCTCTATCTGTTTCCTTAGCTTATGCGGTTTCTCTTGCAAAGGCAGCTGCACACATTATTACAAGAAAACTATTGTGATTCTTTCTGTCTTGGGGAGACCTCTGTCTCTGCATGCACCGTTCACTGCTGGTTTTGACTGGACCCAACATTTGAGGACACCTCAGCTCGCCTCTCCTCTGGCATCAAGCATAAGGTTTTGAGGAAGCAGAGTAGAGCAGGGTCTTTGTGATGGGGACCCAGTTGTGTTATCAGAATGGAAGAAACACATTAACCCAAATTCAGGGAATATGGGGGCAGATCCACAGTATTGGTTCTGAGAGGGCTCCCATGTTGCCAATCCCCAGGGTACTCTCTGGCTCTCCCTTTTGGGGATGACCTGGGTCCTGTGGTGCTGATGTATTTCTGCTTTCCACGTGGCTCCCAAGCCTGCCAGAGGGATCCAGTGAGCATGAGGAAGTGAGGTGTTTGGGACTGTGATTCTTCGTACAACCTCATCTCTGAACATTTGACTCTGGATTTTTCAATAGTCAGTCCTGCAAAATTAACGTTGAATATTCAAATATCTGTCTGTCTCCAAAGAGGTACCCTAAAACATAGATTTAAATGGCAGAGTTAATGCTGTGCAAACTTACAAAAACAAACTTAAATCAGTGGTTTCTGAGACTACATCTACACTTGGAGCTATGGATGTGATTTCCAGCTTGCATAGACATATTTGTGCTGGCTCTCACTGAGCTAGCATGCTAAAAAATGGTGTAGCCTCATTAGCATAGAGAACAGCAGCATGGGCTAGTTGCCCCGAGTATGTACACATGGGGTCCAGGTGGGTTTGTATTTGGGGGCAGCTAGCCCATGCTACTGCTCATAGCTGCCTGTGCTACCATGGCTACACTACTATTTTTAGTATGCTAGCTCAATGAGAGTTAGCACAAGTTGTCTATCCAAGCTAGGGTATCACACCCTTGGATCCAAGTTCAGATGTAGTCTCAATGGTAATTTTTATTGATTCACATCATGCTGTGCTTTCTGGTGCCTTTCTGTTTTGAAAATAGGCAAAATACTGACATTCATATAAATCCTACTCTCTCTGAGGCACTCCACTTCAGAGAGCAAGTGTTGTAAATGTGAATATCCTGTTGTCTTAACAATGCATACTGAGCAGAGGATTGTTTCTGGCTTTCTTCTAATCCTGAGGTCTATGAACCAAAACAGAGTGAGTTTTAGGTTCACTAGTGTTCTTTTGAAGAAAAGAGAGAACTCAATCTACTACAAAATGAGACATCAACATTTCTTACATGTACCAAAAGGTAGAAAATACAATCTCCAAAAGATCTACAAAATGTAAGTATGCTTTTAAAAGCAAATTGGTAGAAAACTGTCTGAATGAAGAAGAGGACAGTAAATACATGTGGAAATTCTGGATGGTCTGGCATTTCTGTGATTGTTTTGAAATGGAAAAATGAGTTCCTCTTCAAGTGATTGCACATGTCCCTTCCACAACCAGTGCACGAGAGTTTGAGACTTTTCCCTTACCCGTTAGGGCTGTGCTTCAGCTACTGCTTGCTGCTTCATGATGATATAAATGGGGTAGCCTCCTCAACCCCCACCTCAGTTCATTTTAACCACTTAAGATCAGTAGTCTAAGCACATCATCTTGCTACAAGAAGTTTCTACCTTTACAGGGAAATTTTCTTTTTGTCTGTAAATAGTAAAGTTAGTATTTATTAGTGTCAGATTGAGTTTATGTAAGTAGTGTAAGTTTTCTTCGTTGTTTTTCTTGGATCTTTGGTTCCCTTTTATTCCTGGAGCACTAACAGCTGGTACTGGGATATGCCTCAGTCTCTGGGTTTTAAGCCTTTTGCTGGCCACAGGAAATCTGTGCCGGTGAGTGACCCTCACTCCACCTTCCTGAAGTGCCTCAGTGAGGGTAACATTTGTGACTCCTACCAGATTTGCAAGGACTTCAAATCCTGGACAGAAAGGGACAGAAATCCTCAGGGTTGCTGCACTGCATCAACTTTCTGAGCTTTCCCTCTCAGGGCAGGCACTGTGTACTTTGGCATCGGTGAGGAATGCCCTTCTGAGTGTTTCTTCTGAACGTCAACACTGCACTGATCCCTTTCTCTGGGGCCAAGAAAGGAGCACAGAAGATCAGATCATTTATGGAAGGAGCTGAATCTTAGTCTCTGCTCAAAGATCAAGATCCCTGGTACTGTCCACCAGTAAACAAAAATGAGGACGACAGGGTAGAGCATCCTCCAGGAAGAGACGCTCGCTGGTACTGACTTCTCATCAAGGGTCGTCTATTATGGCACTGGTGCCTGGTCTGGTGAGACTGATGTCTGCTATGGTGCCAGCTCCTTTAAGGCAGTAGCCGCACCAAGACAAATTACCCCATACCAACAATGCTGGAGGTCTATGGAGCAGCTCAGAATCTACTCTGCCTCTCAGTGCCAGACTCTATGATGACCTGGGACACAAGGGGATCCTCAGACCGATGCTTGGACTTACCTCAAAGACAAATCAGCCCTTGGTAGTGGGGGAGGAGCTAGATCTTCAGTGTGTCTAGCGCTTTCTGGTGAAGTGCAGGGATAAACCCAACGTGCTGATCCTGGTGCCAGCATCTCCTAGGGTGACCAGATGTCCTGATTTTGTATGGACAGTCCCAGTATTTGGGACTTTGTCTTATATAGGTGCCTATTACATCTCACCCCATCCTGATTTTTCACACTTGCTGTCTAGTCACCCTAACATCTCCAGAAAGATGTCCCTGGACTTCGGCACCGCCTGGCACAGCACCACCATGGTCAGGCAACTCAGGGTCCTCCCAGAGTCTAAAGTTGGTTTCTATGCCCCTTTCTCCCAGAATAGATGTCAATACCATCCTTCCCATTGAGGGAATTCTGTTACTAGTACTTAGCAGATTTCCAGAGACATGGGTGCTTGGAGCAGTTGTGATTGGGGTCCAATGCCATAACCAGTGGGGCATGCTCTTCCTTCCAGTTCCTCACCCTTTTCTCAGCCTCTGGATTGAATTGCTTGTGAGTCACCTGAAGTAGAGTGGGCATATAAATGGAACATATGTGTCCTCCTGAGCGCTCCTTGTGGCTGAGTGCGGCTCTGCAGTGACCTGCCTCAGTTGCCCCTCTTTAATGAGGTAATAATGAGATCAGTTAAACAACCTGGTCAAGGAGAAGCCACACACTACAGGAATGTATCTCCCTTTAATACAGCCTCCTGAAAGGAGCACTTCTACAGGAGTTTAAAGGCTCCTACCTCAGAGGCCAGATAAAACTCCGAAGTCAGTTTCTAGCTGATGTTTCTAGGTTCAAGCAGCCGCTTCTGCTGCTGTAAGGCCTGAGGCTTCTCCACAGCCCAGGGAACTTCTGCAGTTTTCCCCTGGTTTGTTCAGGGTCTCTCCTAGGACTCCTGCCCTGGAGAACTTTTGCCTAGTTCAGGCTCCATAGGAGCTCCCCTCCTCTGGAGCTTCCTTTGTCCTCAGGAGCTTTCCTTTAACTGAGCTCTCCAGTGTTTTAGACCTATTAGACCCAGGTGTGTGTTACTTAATTAACAGCCTTCCATCTACTTAAGCAGTTAATTATCTCCAGGTGGACCTGGGTTGGCTCATTTCCTTCAGTATAGTCTGTCACAGGCAGGCTGGGTACTGACTCCCTTAAAGGGGCAGCCCCGTGACACTGCAGTCATTCGAAGAAGAAAAAATGCTTACTAGCCTCTTCTGTATCTGTTGTTCAAGTTGTGTTGCACATGTCCATGCTGTGACCCAACCTCCTTCCCCTCTATATCAGAGTCTGTCAGGTAAAAGGGAACTGAGGTGGATCTGGAGTGGCCCTGCCCTTACACTATCATGCAGAAGGAGAAAGTGGCTGAGGGAGGATGTACTGCCCTCATGGGTGCAGGGTCTAACGGAAAAATCTCCGACTATGACACACTGGGCATGCACACATCTGAAGTGGACTGGATATGTGCAACACACCTTGAAGAACAAGTTACAGAACAGGTTAGTAACTGTTTTTATGCACTTTGTTTCCTCGTTGGTGCTCTGCAAAGGCAAATAGTTGAATTGTGGGAGCTAAATTTACCTCGTGCTATTTAATAACATCATTTCAAATAAGAAACGGAGCATGCAGTTCTCTTCTGAAAAGTGGCTGAAATGGCATGGTGGAGAGCCAAGTTTTTTGTGCTGTATTTATAAGGCTAGAGGTTTTGGGTTTTTACTGAGAGCCCTGCCAACTGATCTTTGGGGTTGGAAGACTAAGCTCAGTCATCTTCCTGCTCATCTTTAAATCTTGCCGTTAGTTACCCTTATGCTGCTCTAGTGGGTCCAATTCATGTTTGCCCTGAAGCCAGCTGCAACGGAAGAAAGGGCCTACAAAGCAGCCACATAGGTTCCTAGGATTTCTGGTTCCCCTATCACAGAGTGTCTTCTGGTCAGCATGAAGGAGTGGTGTGTCTCTGGGATTCTGCACCATTGCAATGGTCTATGCATTACAGTTAGAGCACATATTAAGGCAGCCCTGGCCTAACCCTAACCTGGGCCAAAGGCAAGCCCCTAAATACCCTGCACTTGTGCTAATGCTGGCATAGAGATGCCTTTCCTTCATTACCTTCAAATTATGCTCTTAATAAAGATTTTACAGCTCTCTTGCTGCTGGGAGATTTGGGCAGGGGTAACTGATGATAATTCATTGAAGCCCAAGCTCCACTGCCCAGGCCCGAAGCCGAAGCCAGAGGGCTTCAGCCTTGTGTGGTGTGGCTCACATTACAGCCCCCTGCAGGGGCTGAAGCCCTTGAGCTTCAGCTTTGGCCCCTCCCACCCGGGGCAGTAGGGATCAGGCGGAATCAGGCTTTGGTCCCTCCTCCAGGGGCCGCGAAGTAATTTTTGTTGTCAGAAGGGGGTCATGGTGCAATGGTGTTTGAGAACCCCTAGCAGAGAAGACAGATAAAAGGTATAAGGGGAAAGAGGTGATGCAATTTGTCCAGGGTCACACAGCAGGTCAGTAACAGAGCCAGACACAGAATGCAGATTTTCTGAGTCCCCTTATTCACTGCTTGTCTAGTTCTGTTTCATGAAAACATGCTATTTCTCTGTTGGTTCACTACCATCAAAATAGACAAATATGCCTTAATTTCTGGGTAGGTCTGCATGAAGACAAACATCGATTCAGTCATGAACACTTTCAATGTAACTTTTTAAAAGTGATCTTTCAACCTACAAAACTCAAACTAAGCAATACACTAAGATTGTCTCCCTTTCATCCCCCCATTAGTTTTAGAAATACTTTTGAGCACTAATGTCTAGTCAGGAATATCTTCCCAGCATTCATTATTCTAAAAATAAACAGAAATCACAGCCTCCTGCCTAAACTTGACTAATGTAACCTTTGCAAAATTCACAGAAACTGCACGTGGAAGAGTGCTGACTCCAGACTGCTTTAACGCAAACCACATTGCGCCACCTAGCGGATGAAAATCAGGACTAATCCTTTTCAGATTCTGTCTCCCATGTATTTGAACCAATCTGTGTTTTGCAGAAAAGGATAAATATTACAATATACTTCATGGTATATTGATAGTACTATACCGGTATAATTTAGAAAGAAAATTCTCTTTTGGGTATGTACTGTGTATCAGCTTTGTCTGTTGCCATATATTACACTCCAGCATTTGAGAGAGAGCATTTGAAGAGTTATCTTATCTCACTATGCAGATTGCTCTCAGCTTCCATGGAAGTTAAGGGGGATTTAAAGGTACAAAGCAGTTTGTAGGTTGTGTTTGGCACTTCTTAGCAAGTAACACTAGGGAGCAAGCATTTCTGGAGGGGAGATGGCTACCTTAAGGAAATACTTCAAAGGGGGATCAAAAGGCTTCCTCCCCCATGAAAGTATAATTATTAACTTCAAAATATTCAATATTTTGCAATCAAGAAAGCAAATACACATTTGCTTAAAATACACATGCAGAGAACCTTGCCAATCCATACACTGTTGCAATTACACAGTGAAACAGATGGTTGGGTTTGCTTTCCACTGAAGCACAGGCCAGCAAGCATTCCTACCATGTCGGAATGAATGGGCCAGTGGAAGACCAGTGTGTTGTCCCCTCACCTAGCCCTTTACACACAGCAACACCCCAAACAGGACTATGATATCGCGACAGCTGCAATCCATTGATTGTCAGTGAGCCTAGATATATGCCCGGCCCAGTGCATTTTACTGTACCTGCTTTCAACCTACACTCCACTCTGCTGTCTGATCATTTCATTGGGCACTCAGTAGTGGATTGGGATCCCCAGAATTCTTCTTTCCATCACCCTCTCAGAGAAGCATCAACTGCTTGTCACAATCTTTGTCAGTGCCCATGTTTTGCTCCCATACAACATTTCATAGTAGCATTAAGATACTGTACTCTAAACAATGCATTTCAAACTGACTAGTGCACTTCTCAAGTAGTTGGTCCTCGGCTTTTGACCTTGTGTGTCTCTTAATTTTGGAGTTTTCTTGAATTGTTGACTGCTTGTGAATATCTAGTGGCTAGAAAAAGGTTACAGAAGCAATTTTACGCCCCCTCCCTAGGTGCTGTCTATACAGCTATTTTTCATGTGCTAGTGCGAGCCCCAGTAGCCCACATCTCTTGTCCTGGGCTGGGAGTTTCAGTCCAAAATGCTATGTAAACATACCCCCAGAAATCTTAGTGTAGCATTTTGTACACCGTGTGTTTTATAATAACACAACCACCTTCTTCCTTCATAAAACACAACTAACATGGTTATGTTTGTTCAGGTTTTCTGCAAACCTTTTTCTTCCATATTACCACTTGGTAAGAAATAAAAGGTCATGTAAATCAAGAGTTAGTTTTCAATGTAATTGAATTTTCCTTTCTATCTTAGATATATTGCACAGATCCTTTGTATAATAATGTCTGTTAATATGTATTAACATATTAAATATAGCCATGTGTAACTACATTATTCACTTGTCACTTTACTAGAATAATGTAATACAGGTTATAAGACATTAAATAGTACAATGTCCTGTAATTATGTCTCACGTTCACTGCAAGAATACTGCTGTTGTAATCTAAAATGTTAACAAGACGGGTATCTGAAGGCCAACAATTTCAGAAATCAGCATGAATTTCTGCATGCCGTGTTTCCTATTTGCACATGTGCAGTCCTGTAAGGGGGTGGGGGAGGAGGCTCACGGGCTCTAGCTATTTCTATGTGCTATGGGTGCATGCAATTGTGACTTAAAAATTTGAATGAAAACAGCATTTTAAAAAGTCCAAAAATGAGACTATATCTAATTACACTGTCACTAGTATTTAGGCATTCAGTTAACTTAGTTAACTTTTTGGAAAAATTAATAAAACTACCTGGTGTTTATCTTATCCAAACACATCCAATCAATGTAGTTTTACTTTAGAATCCTAGAATTTCAAGGTCAGAAGGGACCTCAGGAGATCTAGTTCAACCCCACGCTCAAAGCAGAACCAATCCCCACTTAAATCACCCAACAGAGTTTTGCCTATATCCTTAAATGCCCCCTTCAAGGATTGAACTCACAACCCTGGGTTTAGCAGGCCAATGCTCAAAACCACTAAGCTATCCCTCCCTGCCACATACATAAAATCTTACTTAAAATGCTTCTGTCTTGTCAAGTAACAGTTTTCTGTAATATGATGTATGACAGTTGGGTTGGAGTTCTTGCCCCCAGAGGCCCATTGATTAAATGCTCCACTTCTTTCAATGTTTATCTACATGATTGATTTTAAGCATGGACTACCCACGTGCTTAAAGTTAAGCATGGAAGTGTTTGTACTATCAGGGTGCTGTACAACAAAAACTCTTTGGCCTGCATGCTACCAGAGGAGATGAGTATATCACATTATCTAAGAAAGACTGAGCCTGGTAAATCCTTGGATGGGAGACCTCCTAAGAAGAAAGTAACTAAACTTCTCCTACCAAGTTTTTAATGACTTTTCATGGTTTTTCTCTGACTGAATAGTATTTCTCCTGTACAATGATAACCTTCATTTTGAATGTTCTCTCTTTCAGCTTTCATGACATTAGATTTTTGAAAAGTCTTCATGAAAAATGTGTGTATATTTCATACACTGAAGTTAAACATACTTGTATTTTCTGTTTCAACTTTTCAGATTAATCGAGCCCCAAGCTTTGGAACTGACCAAAAAATAGATTATGATGTAAAAAAAGGTGTTTTACTAAATGCACTAAAGCTTCTCAATATAAGGTAAACTTGCATTTTAATCCTTACCCTAACTTTTTTTTTATAGGAGTGTGATGTTTACTGCCCTTTTTTCTCTATTGAATGTGGGAAAATCATGAGATATGTGCAGTATGGAAAATTTGTTAACAGTCTTAAATTATGTGAATGGCAGTTTTCTTATTTACCAGTTTTACTATGTGTATGCAACTCAACTTTAACTTTACTCCGCTTTAGCGTGCATTACAAAAAAAAGTATTGGTTACCATTCCTGATTCTTGTTTTAATGATTTTTCACTCAGGTCTCAGAGTGTGAATGGTAAGTGCTGGCATGGGTTTGCTCTCACAATGGTAGTTTGTTCTGATGGCAGCAGCCTCCACAATTTCAGTCCATGTCTACTAACACCAGAACACGGGGGTGACCTGGAGGGAGTGGTGCAGTTTTTAGCTGGAAACCTAATAGAAAATAATTAAGTCAAGGTCAATGTTGCACTTTGGGTGGTGGCACAAAGTCAGTACAGTACACTTAAAAGCATAGAGTTATCATAGCCATAGAAATTGATACTACAAGAATTTGTTCTTAAGCAGTATTTATTTTTTATCTTATTTATTTATCTATGAGATCTACAGCATAGCGTGTTTGATAGGAAAACGCAGGGGTTTTCTTTTACAGTGAAAGTACCTCTCAGCTCAAATTTGCTATAAGAGGGTATGAAATGACAACCTGTACGCAGTGGCTAATACAGCAGCTAATACAGTGGCTAATTCCCTTGTCCTGGAATTGGATCTGGGAGGACAGACCCCTGTGCCTGGGCAGTAACCTATTGATTTCAGTGGGATTCTGCACAGGTATAGATGTTTGCCTACACGGAGTCCCATTAAAAGTACTGGGTAGTTCTGCACTTGTGCAGGTCTCATTGAATATTGAGACTGTATTCTGTGACTATGCCAGATAAATATGAACAAGAAATTTCATTATAAAAAAAACAAACCCTAAGAATTCAGCTATGTTTATAACAATGCAATGCAGTGTTCTCCTAATCCTGATGAAAAGATATTGTTTTCCAGATTAACTGAGTCATACCTGAATGTAATCTCTATTTTAGGACAAGTGATAAAAGGAGAAACTTAGCCCAACAAAAAGTTGAGGCTCAAAAGAGACTTTATGGTCAAGGCTCAATGAAAAGACTGTCACCAGGATCCTCTGACTGGGAAAAACAGCGCCACACGCTAGAGAGGAGAAGAGAAGAACTGGTATAAAGGAAGTTTACAAAGCTGCTCCTCTTTCCCTCCCAAGGCTTCTACTCAAATCAGTTTTAATTTTTTTGTTACTTGATCTCTAGAGAGAAAGACTTGCGCAAGTTCGTAAACAGATTTCCAAAGAAGAGCATGAGAACAGACACATGGGGAATTACAGGTAACTGTGTCCTCTCTCTTCCTGCTTGAGTGGGATGAATCTGTCCAGAACTGAATATTTATTTAAGGATAATGGAAATAGGTATTGCAAGATGATGATAGATTTTATGCAGAAAAATTATTTACAGGAATTTATTTTAAGTATTGATACACACCAGGTGCTGCCTTTTCCCAGGTAATAGGACTTCTAATTCAAGGTGTGTATTTGCAACTGGCATCTATAAGGTATCAGTTATATGGTCTATAGGCACCAACATAATTACCTGAAAGACTTGGAGGTAAATGTTGTGCACATAGAAGCATGGCTGCACATAAAGGGCCTCTTTCAGCAACTGTGTAATACTCCTATTACTAACGAGTTGTAGGCATCATCATTATCACCCTCTTTCTGCCTATCTATGGTATGTCTTTAGGTGTTTTTCCTTTGAAAATAACACACTATCATTTTAATGGAGCAAAGGTCCCACTACTTAATAGTATGTAGATTTTGTTATGCTCTGCCCACCCCTGGTCTAAACTTTTTCGCCCAAGGGCCACATCGCGGTTCTGAAATTGTATGGTGGGCTGGGTAGGGAAGACTGTGCCTCCCCAAACAGCCTGGCCCCCACCCACTATTTGCCCCCTCCCACTTCCCTCAAAACCCCTAACCCATCCAACCCCCCCCTGCTCTCTGACCGCCCTCTCCCAGGACCCTCCACTCTAACTGCTCCTCTGGGACCTTGCTCCCTGTCCAACCCCCCCTGCTCCCTGTCCCCTGTCTGCCCGTCAGGACCTCTTGCCTCTTATCTAACACACCCCACCCCGCTCCCCATGCCACTCAGAGCAGCAGCACTGGCAGTTGCTCTGCCCGGCTGGAGCCAGCCATGCTGCTGTGCTGCCCAGCAGGAGCTCGCAGCCCTGCCACTCAGAGCACTGGCGGCACAGCAAGTGTGGGAGGGGAGACAGCAGGGGAGGGACCAGGGGCTAGCCTCTGCGGCTGGGAGCTCAAGGGCCGGGCAGGATGGTCCCACGGGCTGGATGTAGCCCATGGGCTGTAGTTTGCCCACCTCTGTTCTAGACAAAGCACACTCTGTTGGTTAAATACTTGAAAAAACAAAATTTAAGTACACAACAATTTTATTCTATCAGAAGTATCTATGGTAAATATTCTATTTGAAAGTAACACCCTAAGGAATAAAGGCTGTTTTTAACATCAACTCCAGGGCTGAGGGAGTACATAGGTGAACATTATGCCACCCTTGTACTCTGTATAATTCGGCTGGCTACCCCGATCTGATTCTGTACTTTTAAGATATAAGTAAATTATTGTTTTAAAATGCTAATGAAAAAAATCTAGGTTTAAAAAAAGCTGCCTTACAATATGGAAAGAGGAAACATCCATTACTATTGTTGCACGGCATGACATTAGTGTTTTAAATGAGAACCGCATGAAACATGTATGTCTGCACTGACTTCAGACCTGATTCTGTGACTGGGAGCCTTTCTATTGACTTCAGTAGGTTTGGGGTCAAGTGGGGTTAAGTTTTGTAGCTTCAGCTGCCAATTCAGCAAGGCACTTAAGCAAGTGCCTAACTTCACGCATATGAGTAGTCCCAATGACTTCAGTGGGAGTACTCATGTTTAAAGCTAGGCACGTGTTTAAGTACCTTGCTGAATTTGAGGGGTTTATGGGGTGTATAGGGCTCATGTGGGCCTTTTTCAGGGGAGTATATTTTGCTCATATTGAATTATAATGCCTATCTCACCGATGAAATTATTGTGAGGCCTCTTTTTTAAATTAGCAGAAACACCACTTTTATTCCCCTTTAAAAAAATTGATTGCTACTCCAAGGAGTGCTGGCCTACTCTGCACTGAGACCAACAGTTTGTACTTAGTGGTAAATCCTGTTCACTTCAGTTGCATAACTCCCACTGACTTCAGTTGGACCAGAGTTTGTCCCTTTAAAGCAAAACTTGAAGCAGAGGGACTACATTGCTCTGCTGTATGAACCTTCTCATTAGCTGAACAGGTGTAAATTATTGATATTTAAGCAGAGGGGCATTTCCAATCACAATAAACCATTCCTTTCACCTTAACAGTTAATAGTCTGTTTATATATGTAAAGTACAGTAAATGGATGCAATTGAGAGATCTGTTTTAGACCTTTCACTGTAATTGTTATGTGAACAAATGGTCTCTGTATATTAGTCAGAAAGGCATATTTTCTTCTGCCTTTGTCTTGCATTGAAATTCTTTTTTCTAAACACTTTGGATTGGATTCTTCACTCATTTTCACTGATCTAAATGCACAGAAATCCTATTGGTGTCATATAATACCTGTATACTTGAGAGCAGAATGTGGACTACTATCTTCTCAATGTATAAATATAAGGCAGTATCCTGAGAAGTACAGAGCATCTATTAGGCAGTTATAACTCCCACTGATTTTTAGGACCAACTCCATAATTTTTACTGAAAAGGATATTGAAGTGAAATTCAAATTTATTATAGGAGTGATTTTCCATGAATCAGTTATCTGAGGTTTTGTGCCTGACGGTATCTGTGCATTAGAATATAGTCTCAATGCTTTTTTTTTAATGGGAGAAAATTTACCAACAGATTCATATTGGCACAGGCTGCCTTTTTTCATGAAATGAGACTTCACACCATTCTATCCCTCACAGTCCTCTTGATACTTTGGAGAGCCTTCAAGAAAAGTGAAATGAATGTTTGTGACAGAGTGGAGAAGCTTCGACTAGCTATTTCCCTTGCCTTCTGTGACGCACTTCAGGCCCCTACTAAGGGCACCCTGGCCCTCTCTAATTCTCCCCTGCACTCTGTGGAAATTCTATGGTTGTTCCTAATTTCTCCATTGACACAGCCTTGTCTGTAACACATACAAAGTTTAGCAGCTGCATGGTTATGAATTATGCTAGGTTTTCATTTGTTTTAGACCAGTGGAGAATTTTCCATGGGTCTGAGATTACTGAACATTCACCACAGCATGCAAATAAAAACTGTATGTAACGCTTGTGCCAGCAGCAACAAGGGCCAGGTTCAGTATCTAGGGGTTTCTTTTCAACAGTACAACACAAAACTGGCTAAAGCCCCCACCCAGTGACCTGGGACAATTACCCACCACCACCTGGGTGCCTCTAAGGGGCAATACTTCCCATCTCACAAGCACAGAGTCCGAGTGTAGCAAAGGCTTTTAATAAAAGGAGGGAAGTAACTCAGCATTAATTTGGGAAAACACTGTAGCTAGGGTTCGTAAACACAAACCATGAGCAAAAGACCTACCCCCAAGTAAGTTGGGCAGTGTCCTTTTCCCCTCAGGTTCTTAAGTTCAGCAACCCAAAAGTCACTTTAACATGTCTGCTCCTTCCCTGTGTGTCACTCACAGTTGCTGTCCTTGGCCAGTGCAGCCCCAAAGTTCAGGTTCATCCACAGAGTTCACCTCCCACCATGTGTGGAGGGGAGGGGGTAAGGAGGCACCTTACATGCTCCACTGCTCGGGCAGTTGCTCGTTACCCCAACGGCCGATTGCTGCTCCTCTGCAGGGCTCTGCTCTGGCCCTGCTGCCTGCTTGCCATGGCTCTTCACCAGTCGTTCTGCTGGCTGCTTGCCAAGACGTCTTCGGGGGCCACCCCCTCCACTTGTAACACAGCTTTTAGTGACTTCAGCTATTAGTGGGGCAGTCTCTTGCAATAGAGATACTCTTCAAAAGTAGGTATAATGTGTAGACCTAGGCATCAGTGATTTCAGCTTTGCAGTATGTAACAAACTCTCAATTGAATCTAAATTGCCTCCTTTATAATACCAGGAGCAAGGAAGGGTCACATGTGTCTAGGAACCCAAGTCCCCTGCCTAGTGAGTGCTGTTCTGTTGAGGGTGAGTCCCTCCATTGGGGCATGCCAGATACAGTTCTGCTGCCCTCGGTTCACACAACAAGGATAGCAACTCCTTCCCCAATAACAAGGAGACTGAGGATCCGACACCAGCCACAAGTAATCATTTGGGCAAGCAATCTCGTCATGCTGAGCACCTAGGCAAGGTGGGTGTGTCCATGCAAAGGAGATCTGCTTCTGAAGTCTTTTCCCCCAGCTCACCACTAGATGTCAGGGGAGAGCTCATTCAGACCCTGCTTACATGTACAAAAGTATATCTGAATCAAAGCTACTATGTTTATTTTAAACCAATGTGTGTGAATCTAGACTAATGCAATTCTATGAAAACTGAAACCCAAAAGTTCTTTTCACATGCAGCTGGGAAAAAAAGACTGTTTGTCCAACCACTCGATAAGGGAGTGCTATATATTACTCTCGAGCAATCTTCTCTGGAAAATGCCTGGGTTATATTAATTAAGTCTAGTGAGAGCATGATCACTCTTCTCCATCTGAGTGAAGGTCACTGCAAGGGGTAGCTTTTCAAGAAGCCAAACATTATGAGCAGGCAAAAGAGGAGCAATCCTTTTTCAAAATTCACAAGATTTAGGGTATGTCTACACTGCACTGTGGGACCTGCATTTGTGAGACCTGCATTTGTAGACTTGGTGTTTCCAAGCCTACTCTTGAACAGGCACACTGCATTGTAAACCCAGGTTTACAGTTGCTGGAACTGAATCTCTCAACTATGCTAACTCATCCACACTGCCTGATGCAAATCTTCTGACCTGGGTCTATGGTTTGAGCTGCGTCCACACTTCCAAATGACAGAACCAGAGTCACAGTAGGACTCAGCCTTGGAGCGACACCCTGCTCCTGTGTGCTTGTGTAACCTTTGGGTGGGCTAAAGTTCACTTCATTACCTTTCTCTGGTGCCTAAAAAAAAAAATTCCAACTTCCATAGAAAAGTAGCTGGAGACCCAGAGTTGAGTCTCTAAGGCTTTTCAGCAAGGATTGCATGAGGTCAAGTTCCCCCCATTCAAATCCCAAAAAGAAATAAGAAATGAATTTAATTAAAATAATTCTATACAATATTATGATAGACAAACAAATAATAATCTAATATTTACAGCATGACATGGCTATTTTATAATCCACAGACATTATCTTCACAGTTCTACATAAACATAAATAAAGAAAAATTAAAATCTGAACAGCTCAGCCCTCACAGTGAGATGAAACTGAAAGTTCCCAAAAGCTTAGGTTTTTGTCAGAGGCGGCTCTAGGCACCAGTGTAGCGAGTGCGTGCCTGGGGCAGCAAGCCGCAGCGGGTAGCCTTCCGGTCACTGTCAGGGTGGCAGCCAGGTAGCCTTCAGCGGCACTCCTGCATGAGGTCCTCCGTTCCCGCAGATTCGGTAACAATTCGGTAGCAATTTGGCAGTGGGTACACCGAAGCCAAGGGACTCGCGGATCTCCTGCAGAAACGCAGCCAAATTTGCGGGACCGCCAGACCTCCCGCAGGCGTGCCACTGAAGGCTGCCTCAGTGCCATGCTTGGGGCGGCACAAAATGTAGAGCCACCCCTGGGTCTTATTCACCTAAATCTTAGTTAGAGTCTTTGGTCATCAAATCTATACAGTCTGCTGAGTCTAAAACAACATCTTTCCTCCACTTGCTTGTAGGAATCTTCAGCTGGAATCCTCCCAGACTCTTCCTCTGCTGAAATCACTGCTAGCCAGTCAGCTAACTGATTAACCAAAACCACTCAGTTAAGTGTAGATTGGGAAAAAAAATTATAAGAAAATACAAAACTGAGAATAGCAAAATATAAATGTCTCTTTCCACATTACTACATTTAAAGAAAAGTTGGTGACTCAGACTAGTTGAGACAATTTAACTAGAACAGTTTGGCTAAAATTGAAACAACATTCAAAGCATACAATTAAAATAGAAGAAATTATTTGTCCCTCCCAGTTTCCCCATGCTATAATTAGCATTGCCTGTGCTTCCCTGTTAGAGGGTTAACAGTATCACTAACCTGCTGCAAAATGCTTCAGATTTAGGCACAACAGTCTGCTTCCTGTTCCTGGGCTCAGCTTAGGGTGACCAGATAGCAAAGGTGGGGGTTAATAGGAGCCTATACAAGAAAAAGACCCCAAAATTGGGACTATCCTTATAAAATCAGGACATCTGGTCACCCTAGCTCAGCTTCTCCCAACTCACACAGGGCACATGGCTTCTGCAAAGCAGCTGTCCTGATTGCTTGCCCTCATGGAGTCTGACCCCAGCAACAGGGTACCTACTGGAGCAGACCCAAAACTACCACACCCAATTCCAGAAGCTTCTGGATGCAGAGTGCTTAATCCGCGTAGCAACAATGACCCAGACACGGCTCACTCCTACCTCTCCCACCCCATGGGTCTCCTAAAGAGATATCTCCCTATTAGGCACATGCTTGTTTACCCAAGTCAGAAAGGCTTGTGTGTGGACATTAAGAGTGCTTGGGCTCAAACCTGAATCTGAGCCTGGGTTTACAATGAAGTGTAGACATACTCTTAGAAACCCATTAAAATATACCAGTTACATGATGCTGACTGATTATAATCTATTTGCCCACTTACTGTAGGTTAGAAATTAGTCACCAGATTTTACAGTCTCTGGCTATGCTTCAGTTTTTCCTGACAAGTAGATTAGGGATGAGTCTCTTCAGAGCCAATTGTTTCTTTGTAAATGTGCATAAATCCCTCAGTCCTGTTTTTGCATTGTCATAATCTTCCTCCCCACAGGTATAAAGAATAATGGTCATAGATGCTGTCATGGAAAAATTGGAGCCACTCTCCATCTTCGTTAGATAATGTTTTTCTAATAATGAATGTTCCTGTCCATTATTTTGAAAGGATTACTGGGGTAGTGCAGTACATCTCTAATAGCATGCCCATAAAAGCATAGTAGTTAATCAGCAAGATTTTCAGTTCTTTTGTATTGCTTTGTTTCCAAAACAAAATATTTCATGCCTCTGAATACAGCATTTTGTTAATGTTTCATGCCTCATTCACATCTGAAGTTGAAAGTTCAGTGAGTATTCCAAGTCATGATATTTCTGTAGAAGAATCTGCACTGTCTGTGTCTCTCTCTCTCTCGTTCTTTCTTTTTTTTAAATCAGCCTATTGCTGGCTAAAGCATGTGTGTGTCCACTGAGCTAAAGTTAGGTAAGAGAGTCTTATTCACTATGTGCATTAAATAATAATTACTTATTAAATAAATCTACGTAATGAGTTTTGTGAATTAGTTACGTTAGTTGTATTCCTTGTGTGGTCAGTTGCTCAACTTTGTTTTACTCGTCTCCATTTCATTTTTTCTAATTGTAGGCGAATTTACCCTCCTGATGATAAGCTGTTACTTGAAAAATATGAGAGTTTGTTAGCCACTGCTTTCCAGACGTTCCTTGCTGGTAGAGCAGCTTCACTTCAGCGGGAGTTGAATAACCCTTTGAAAAGAATGAAGGTACTAGTGTGCAGAAGTATTGGCTTTAAAGTTATGTATCTTGGAATTCCATGACCCAGCATGAAGTTTTGAATCAGGTTTGAATCATCTTTGCTCATGTGTCATTAATAACAACACTTTACAATTTTTCTGTTGTTCTTCATGTAACTTATTGGCCAAATTCCTGAGTCTGGCTGAACTGCACTGGACAGAAGACTCAGGGTGGAGATAGGACAAGTGGCTTTAAGCCACTTTTCCGTTTTCTTGATCTTCAGCCTGACCTGTGGCCAAACCAAAATATACCATTTTTTTTGCCAAAATACCTGGCATAAAGACAACTCTGCTTATTGATAATTGTCGTCTTTCTCTCCCAATAATGGTCCCAGACTGCTCAGGGATGCCCACTATAACTGGATGGGACAACAGTGGTCATAGAGCCAGCTCCACTATCTTTATGGCCCTCAGGGATCCTCATAGCTCAGGGGAAATTCCTAGAGATAGCCACTTGAAGAATGGATATGTTTGAAATGGCCAAATTATCATGTTTCAGAAGTCATTGTTCTAATCTGAGAAATCATTACAAACTTAGGGGGAATAAGCGTCTCAATAACATATCCACCACCAGCCAAACAGTAGATTATGTCCAACCATTCACACAAATAGCTATGCACTCTTGTAGGTATCACTGATTTCCACTGGAGTTGTATATATCAGAGGAAAGAATTTAATATCAAGTTTTTATTATTTTATCAAAATAGTCCTTGGAAGCTTGTGAATAAACGTTCATGCACACACAGGTGTTCAGTGATTATTTGATGAGAAAACCACTTTTAAATCTCAGTCAAAGCTGCCACTTTACTCTTGGAGGAAAGAGGGATTTATTTTGAATTGGCATTAAAAATGACATTGCTTTGCATTAATCCTAGACACATTCATATTTTCAGGAGGAAGACATTTTGGATCTTCTGGAGCAATGTGAACTAGACGATGAAAAACTGATGGGAAAATCCACCAGGCAACGAGGACCCAAGGTGTTTGACTGATTTTTAAATTAATTTGTGCCAAAGATGATTAGGCTAGGCAAGCTGCAGGCAGCAGTGGGTGGGTTGGATATAAGGTACATGCATATTGTTCTCCTACAGTCTTGTGGAGCTTAAGCTGAAGAGATTTGGAGGTGAGCTCCTTGGCCCATCTGTGAGTGGGCAAACCATGACTTCAAATGGATTTATAAAGGAGGAGCTACGCATGGGAATTCTTGCAGGAATTTTCTTCCTCAGAGCTCTCTTGTATAGGTTTTTTCCGGTTGCAGCAGGGGTGAAGATCTGAGCCCAGGAAATTGCCATCTGTCCAACTAAATTCCCATGGACGTGCTGACTATTGCTTCCCGCCGCTAGCATTGGCCGAGAATGGCAAATTGCGGCCACTGGGAGCTGGGGGCGGCCGTGCAAATGTAAACAAACTGTCTGGCGACCCACCAGCAGACTTCCCTGACGGGTCCATGTTCTGCCCACAGGCTGCAGGTTGCTCACCACTTCTTTATATCCTTAGCCTATCTCAGAGAGGTGTTGTGAATCTTAAGGTCATGGGATGAAAGGCACTCTGGAAGTTCAATATATTAATTGATTATGATGTGTGTGTGACTTGATGTTCTGCTAAAAGTGTCCTCCTGCTACAGAGGACGCTTCACATCCAGAATCAGATTTTAAGTGAAATGTGTATTAGTTTTAGTGTAGTTCCTGCTGATAGTGCACATAGTTCATAGAAAGCCCATTGCATTAAATTCATCTTCTCACCAGTCAGCAAAGATTTATTACTGTATTATCAAGCCTACATTATTTATTTGCCTACATTCTGCAATCCATCTAACTCATAACTCAGTTTAGAAAAGTTCCCATTTTAAGTGTTTGAACTCATCTGGATTTGTGTGTCTGTAAAGGAACAGAAAAGCTTCACACCATTTTCTGTTCCTTAAAACATTACCCTTATGTACAAACCTGGGACCACACTTCCTTACAAAAAATAATGCTAACTATAGACCTGATCTTGTAGTAGAACCTTATACAAGAGTAAGAATCCATATGGGTGGATCTGTATGCAGGACTGGGACCTAAAAAAGGATCTGTGCATACCCAATTGATATTAAAGGGATTTCTGCAAGAAATTCATTAAATTTAAAGGGAGTTTGTAAGCCAATGAGTTAACTCTTCGGCCCATTCACCAAAGAACACTCCCTAGCCCCAAGATACCAATTCCTTTTTCTAATGGGAGGTGGATAATTTTAAAGCCTCTAGAAGGTGCCTCACACACACTGGAAAGTTTATTTCCCCATGTTCATTATGTTGTACTGTTCTTTGTACAGCGTGTTCACAAGAATTAAAAAATGTAAACTACAAAATAACAGGTTTTTAGAGGAGATGAGTAATCGTCATTTTTTTGTTCTTGTGGAACAAAACAGAATGGGTTTGTATTGGGACAATTTAGATTTAGCAATTAGGAAACATTTTCTAATAATGAGAATTACTAAGCAATGGAATAAGTTGTCAAGGAAGGTTGGTAAATCACATCTAGTTTTAAAAGATGTTTTAAAAGTAAATCTGTTGTTCATTTATCATAGATGTTTTAGGGATGTTGAAAGTGAGCTTGCTGTGATGCAGAGAAAAGGTCCAGATGATCCATAAGAGAGCACTTTCCATGAGTCTGTCATCTGTGTTTTTTATAAAATTTTTTGAAATCCTTTCTATTTAGAACTCTGTTTTTGAAAAGGTACTGACCCAATAATGCTCCTAAATTGGTCCTTATGGCAAGGAAGTGTTACCCGCAAAACATGCTTCATTTAACTTGAATAATTACCAAGACCATACAATGGCAATACACTTCTTCCACAGTCTCTTAGCTGGTTTGGGTTAAGATAAGCATACTGTGCCTGACAGATTGCTATTAGAAATTTTTCACCTTACCTTTATGGAGTAAAGCCTTTGAAAAGAGGTGTCTATTTGTAAAGTACACGCTACCCAAGTACTATTTAAGGGGTTTTGTACTGCTGTCTATCACCATAGTATCTGAGCACAGTAAAGCATGCAACATTGTAAATTCATGCTGAAATATTTTCAGCATGACTATGACCTTCCCCAAAACAAATTCAGTTACCATGTTAACTTTTGCTTTATAAACTTAATTTGCTATCCAATATGTGAATAGGAAGATGAAATGGTGACAATATGGTATAAGCATCTGCCTTACAGTTAGTAGTCATTGAAAAGCAGACATATAGGCATCATATAGCTGTTCAACTGGGAAAATAGTTAATTACCAGAAAAAAATAACAATACGAGACTTCTTGTGGTTACAAATTTAACAGAGGGGATTATTAGCACTGATGCTCCTGCTTTGTGTCTGCTTCATGGTTGGTGAAAGAAGGCAAATTCTCAGCCTGCACTTACTGTTTCTACAGCTGTTTCTCAGTCTCCTGCTGGTTTTTTTTATCTCCCCATTCTTTTTATGATAGTGCAAGATTGATTACCTAGTGGTAGACGACCCCTTGTCATATGGAGTATCAGAGAGATACCTAGCAGAGCATGCTGTCTTCTCTTTGCTTCTGTTTTCTGCACCATTTGTTTTTATTTTCTCTTTAAAAATTGTATTGACCAGAGTTGTCTGCTGTGCTTGTCGTTTGCATATTACAGTCATTGGTAAGGTATAGCTCCAGCTATTATAAACATATGTAGTGACTAAAATCTATAATAATATTACCTCATTGACTTATACCGCCTTATAGAAATTAGATGTGTGAACTGTATAATTAAAAATCCCTTCATAACATACTGTAGTATTGTGGGAAATGATAAAGCAATTACCATAACACACATCCCTGCCATCAGTGAGTGTGAGAAAGAGCATTAAGTCCTCCGTTCCGGAAAGCACATACTTCAAGTTTAATTCAGTAAAACCTAAAGCATGTGCTTATGCGCTTTCCTAAATAAAGGCCTAAGTATGCTCCTTTTGGGTAATAGAGGAATTTACTATTCATTTTATTTTTTTATATTAGCCCCTGTCTTCTATGCCTGAAAGTTCACAGACCTTAAAAAAACAGAGGAACTACAGTAGTGAGAGTAGCTGTGACAGCAGCAGCAACACATCAGAATGGGACGAGGAAACTGAAAAGGAAGATCACAATGAGAAAAAAGAGATGAAAGTGTCATATGAGCTTGAAGAAAACAAGTATAAATTATTAGAGCGATCCAGTAAGTGAAAGATCATAAATTTGATTAAATATAAAATCATATAAGATACTCTTGTGCTTCAGAACTTAACAGCAACAACGTTTTTATGCCTGAAAATTGACCAACTGTACCTTGACCCTAAACCACTTGGATTCACAAATTAGCTTTTCTGATTCTTCTTCTTCTTCTCTAAAACCCAGTTCCAGCTTGATAGAAAAGCTATATCAAAATAACCTATGCATGTCTTGCTGCCAGGTTACTACTTATTACAAAAAAGGAGGAACATTAGCTACCATTGGATTGTTGTGTATGCTCCTCTTTGTTTTAGTTATTTCTGGCAAAGTTGCCAATCAAACTGACTCTTTGTTGTTGTTTTAATTTCTGTTGAACGTGATTTTGTTGGGAAATATAAAAAATCTTTTTAGGGAAGTGCAAAAGGTAAGATTTACAGATGGGTCACTCCTGAGGTAAATAAGTAGAACAATAGGTAGACAGTGTAAGATTGAATATTAAAATGTTGACGTGGTTTGTATAATATGTTATGTGTGTGTTGTATTATATAGTTTAGAAGTATTGCATTGAAGTTGTCATCAGATAGCTATGTAGTTATGTTTGCATATGGTACTACTGCCAAAAATTGTTTTGTAACAGAATCTTATTTTTCTTATGGGCTGCAGAAGGCCTAAAATATAGAGGATCAGTGTAGTTCTGCTGTCCAGAAAAGCCAAAGTCCCTACTCCCTTCCCCAAAATCCTCCGCCCATATAGAGGAAGTCCACATTCTATCTTACTAAACCAAAAGATGCATGCACCCTTCGGCAAATGTATTGTGCATGGGAGAGGATTTGAGCCTAACCGAGAGAGGCTGATTTGGGGGCAGGAATGGGTACTTTTATAGGTTGCATAAAGCATTTATTACTGGAGAACCGTATGATTTCCAGTAGACATATTCTCTAGTCAGTAATGACAGAGGAACGTACAGTAAATGGATGGAAAGTAATTATATCCTGCATTGTCTTTGTCTTCAGGCAGATTACACTGGAAACCTTTAATTAAAAATATAAAAACTCCATCATATTCACCCTCCACATCATCCACAGGTCCTATAAGGCGTTCTGTAAGCTGTCCCCGTTCCATATCTATCTTTGCTATGCAGTCGCAAGCCTCTGAGCAACGTCCCTTGTCAGCCAAACCTGCAGTGCAAATGCCACGTCCATCGTCAATGAATAGGTCCCATTCTTTAAATCGTAATCCATCTTCAGTCAGAATGTGTAATACTGCTACTCTGGGCATAGTACACTCTTCAGGGGTAAGTTAATAAAAAAAAATCACAATGTGTGTTATTTATCTAAAAAGTGCATTGCAGCATTGCTTTGTGTAAGATTTTGAATTTCTTTCAACACAGTACTGTTGCCATCTTGGTGTATTGTAGTAGTTTTCCTCCTACATTACTAGTTTTCTTGATACAGTGTCAGAAATCCGGAGGTACTGTAGTAGCTTGTGTTTTAATAGAATCTCAGTTTTGGACTGCTATACCTTTATGCTCCTTAAAACGAGCTCTTGCAGTGATTTGTTCATGTTTCCAGTGTATTCATTAGAGTGCAGCCCTGCAAATACCACAACTTATGGGAAAGGACAACTTAGTCTGTGCCTTTGTGACTGAGAATCCTGAGCTCCAAATACCCTTCCTGCACTATGCTTAAAAGCCGGAAGGTTTTTCTCTTCTCCAGGACAGTGTGTATGAATGATTTGGGAATTACTGATTTCCCAAACAATATTAGGGCTTATCTACCTAAGGATTTTTACACTGGCAGAACTATGCTGGTGTTTCAACATCCAATATAAATCCCCTGTATAGATATGTTGTATTAGAGTAAAGCAGGGCTTGCATTAGTAAGACTTGGGCTATATCTTCCCTGCAACAAGAGGTATGTGTATACAGTGAGAAACCTATCTTGGTGTAAAAACCTAGTTGACAAGGTAAAGCTAGTTTTGAACTTGATGTAGCTAGCTGAGGTAAAATCTATACCATCCACTCCTGGGATTTACCTCAACCAGCTATATAAAGTTAAAAACTACAGGACCTTGTCTCTGTTAGGATTTTACATTGAGATAACTAATTGAAATTAGTTGTCTCAGAGTAAAAACACACTTTTTTCCTCAACTGAAGACAAAGTTTTTCCCCATTTTGAAATGCATCCCTAAGGTAGACAAGCCTCAAAGCCCAGGTGGCCTAATTAAAAACAAGATGCATTGAAGAATAAATGGAAGATCAGATTAAAAGAGTTTTCACCACATATCTACTTTTACACGTCAGGAATTAAAATAAGTAGGTTCATTGGGGTTTTTTCATGTGTGCGTGTGGTGAGCTGCAGTGTAGTAACAGCCTTACAGTCTAAGGGTATGTCTTCACTACCCCCCGGATCGGCAAGTACTGATCGATCTTTTGGTGATCGATTTTATCGCGTCACATCAAGACGCAATAAATTGATCGCCAACGGCACTCCCATCGACTCCGGAACTCTAGCTCGCTGAGAGGTGCAAGCTGGAGTCGACAGGGAAGCCCGCTGCTGACTGCTGCCGCCGTGAGGACGACAGATAAGTCGGCCGAAGATGCGCCGACTTCAGCTGCGTGATCTTTGGTCGATCCCTCCCTCTAGTGTAGACCATCCGCTTGAGCTGGATTTCTCCCCTCTCTGTCCAGCCTATCTGAGATCAGCCTCTTTGGTTTCTCCTTTCACAGTTCCATTATCTCTTACAGGTTTCTGTGATGTGCTACATGCCCCACTTATGCCAAAGTGATGTTCCTTTGGATCCATCCCCAAATTAATTTAGCAGTATATTAAGTGCTGTAGCTAAACGATTTCAATTCCTGTTTTCCAGTCTCCTTTATATCTTATCCTCCAAATAATCCTTTGGAGATAGGTCAATTAAAATGGGCACTTGCAGTCCACATGTGCAATCCCTCTCCCCATCAGAGGAATGTCTGCTGTGAGAAATCATTTTGGGATGCTAATTAACCTTTCTAACATTTACTCACCCTAACCAAAATATTTAATCTGGCAAAAAGCTCATTGTCTGCTGCCTCTGAGCCTTTGTCTCGAAGATGAAAAAAAGGATTTTTTTTAAACCGAGCTAGCTGACGTGTTGTAAAACATTCCCGACCGTCTTTAGTACATACAGTTTCACAATTTTAAATTCAGCTAACAGGATTATAAAGATATTAACCTGTGTCTACAAAGTGTTAAGGATGTTTTCCTTCACATTAGCTAATTCGAGGTTAAAAAGAGCTCCTTTTTATTATGAAGACATACCCCGAGAATTTATTGATACAGGGCTAATATGGACTTCTCTCTTCACATTAATTCTGATCTATATCAAATACAAATTACTGAAACATCAAAATGAGTCTGTCACAGTATGCCATTGAAAATGAGCTACACTTAAAATAGACATAAGTAAGAAACCAGATTTACTTTTTCATTGAGAAAGCTTCAACTACTGGTAGAGATCTTGTATTACAGAATATCCTTGTTTCTGTGGCAAAACGGGGGTCATACTCCTTAAAATAATGTAAATAAAGTTACTTACAGAATAGCAGTGAGAAAGATTTAATGATAACTTTATGGACTGAGTTCCAATCACAGTATTGTATGATTGTTTTTGCAACCAAGAATAATATACTGTATATTTCTGATAGAATACAAATTAAAATGGATAATCCATAACTTTTTAGTATGCTCAAAATAAATTATTTGGAAAGTGTATGTTTATCAGCCCTTTGAGTAATGAAAACAAAGTATGTTCTTAGTGACTTATATTACCATTAATTAGATTGATTTAAAAACCAAATGCATACAGATATGGAATCTAAATATGGAAAAACAAGCTATACTTGAGCTACAAACCCAGAATTATAAATAGAAATAAACAAGAGACATTAGATGCTTCTTTATTTAAAGTCAAGTTATTATATATCATATGGCAAAATTATTTTGTTAAGTCTTAAAGTATCTATCACTTAATTCAGCCAAAAAAAGCCCTAAGGAGAATAAGTTCTGTACTTTTCTCAAAATCCAGAAAGCCTGGAAATACTAAGTTAATTTTCAACTTTTAACAAATATAAAATCAAGCTCCATCCCAAGCGTCCAGACATTCTGAAGTATGCAAAAGCAAAGTTAAAAAATGTCTGTCTCTGTCAATCGATCGATCTATCTATCGATCTATCACAAACAACCTTAATTCTGTCCATATAGCAAAATCCTGAGGGAACTAGAACATCTTAGACAATCTTAACCATGTCACACAGGCTCATCTCAATATTGATCAAAAACATTCATAACTTGAGATTGACTTCATGGGGCCAGGATTTCAATGGCAACACTTTTATTGACTTTAGTAGGATTTCACCCTTTAATTTACTGAACCTGTGCACAGAAGTTTGGTATGATCTCATATGACTGGCAACTTATGCTAAATTGAGATGCAGGACTGGATAGCAATGGATGTCTCAGCTCACACTGGAGGTGCAGTGGTAGAGTTCCGTGAAGATGTTTGGTAGTGGCTGCACAGAGAATCTTCTGTGCTCATAAAATAATAGTTAAATTTAAGTTTGTTGTGTTTCAACTGTATATTTTAAATGGGATATATCATAAATATATAGCAGATTTTTTTCATCTGTCTGAAACAAATTTACCTTCACTTCTCTTGCAGTGTTTTGCAAGTTCTAGTCAATACTTATGTATGTTAATGTACACATACATTATGTATATTATGTACATATACTGTGTACATTCTTTTTAAAAAATCTATTTATTTTCCTCTGTTTGGGAATAAATATTTTTTACCATGGAAATATCTTTCACATAAAAGATACACATGAAATCACTAACTCTATACTAAATCAATTCCATATCCATTTTTGAATGAGTCTTTGCTTCAACAGAGAACAAAAGAGCAAGAAGAGGCACTGACAAGAGAAACACTGTCCATTTTCAATGATATGAGGATCAAGTTCCCAGGAAAAACAGATGAAGAGGCAGAATTAATCATAGAAAATGTAAGTATCTATCAATGAGAGAGATCCATCACAGGACACTTATTGCTTTATATTAAGCCTCTACAAACTTGGGAAAATAAAATGTACATCTAATGATACATGAGTGCCTATGGCCATACAGGTCGTGGAATTCATACATCAAAGGATTTCAAAAGCTCAGATTTATACTTTCTACCTGACCTTAAAAGAACAACACTGAAATCATTCTTAGGACTTTCTAAAATGTGACAAACATTTATAATTAGGAAGATTGAGTAACTTAAGTTTATAATTGTGGAGGTTTGTCCTGTTAAAGTTCAAACTTTTAAGTAAGCAAAGAAAAATGTTACAATTAATTAATAGTAATGTTTCATAGAATGTGAATACGGATTGTGACATGTTTATCACTAGCCCTGAATAGGCATGCTAAGGAGCTCAGAAAGGTATGCGATAGGTGAAGTAAAAGCCTGAGTACAAGCGCCAGGAATACTATTTGCATTCTTGCTGGCTCCTTCAGTTTGGCCAGCTTGGCTTTTCCTTTTATCTGATGTTCTTTAGAACTTTAGTAGTTGGCGTGAAACAAAGAAGAATATCAAAGGAGGTGAAAGAATAAGAGATGAATATTGTGCTTGATGCTAAACAGTAAAGGGACATCTTAAAAAGAAAATAATACCGAATATGAAGAAATGCTGGGAGAGACAAAGTGCAGATTGGAAAAACATTGCAAGTGCCGAAGAGCAAAGAAATAAACATCAGTTTAAGAAAGAAAAAAGCAAATAGCAGCTGTGTTATGCTCTTTGTCTGGCAGAGGTGTAACACATGCATGCTAACGTGTCACAGATTGAACCAAATGTATCCTATTTCAGTCAGGGGTCCAATTGCAGGGGAACTGAGCAGCTTTCATTGTTGTTGGTAGGGGCTGCACAAGCAGTTTTCTATCTTGTGAAGACAATGTATGCAAAGCTCTTCCTGACTCCAGACACTATCCATTTGGAAATGTCCACTGCCTTCAGAGCCATGCAAATCCTGAATGGCCGTTAATGCTGGATTGATATAGTAATCCTGCCACTGTGGGAGGGCAAAGATACCCCACAAACTTGCATATCAGCGAGAGATTTCTGAAACAATTTTTTAAAACTTTTTTTTGGTAGGAAAGTTCAAAATTTCCAGTTTTCCTTCTGAAAACAAATATTTTTTTCAAAATTTCTGAATTTCAAACAGAATGGAAATTCTGAGTTTGAACCAGCTCTACTGATCATAGCTCTAGGGCTTAATTCCTGTGTGTTACCCAGAGCACAGCCAGGAGTCAAACCTTGGTCAGTCTATGGGTAGCACCAAACCAAATTCATGGCCATGAAGAACATGTCACGGACTGTGAAATCTGGTCTCCTCCTGTGAAATCTAGTCTCTTGTGTGCTTTTACCCTATTCTATACAGATTAAATGGGGGAGACCAACATTCCTCAAACTGGGGGTCCTGAGCCAAAAGGGAGTTGCAAGGTAATTTGGGGTGGGGAGGTGTCACGTTATTGCCACCCTTACTTCTGTGCTGCCTTTAGAGCCGGGCTGCCGAAAGCATCGGCTGTTGGCTGGGTGCCCAGCTCTGAAGGCAGCACCTCACGAGCAGCAATGCAGAAGTAAGGGTGGCAATACCATACCATGCAACCCTTACTTCTGTGCTGCTGCCTTCAGAGCTAGGTGGCCAAAGAGTGGAGGCTGCTGACAGAGGGCCCAGCTCTTCAGGCAGCAGTGTAGAAGTAAGGGTGGTAATACCATATCTTGTCATCCTAACTTCTGTACTGCTGCTGGCAGTGACTCTGCTTTCAGAGCTGGGCTCCTAATCAGGAATTGCCTCCACTCTCCAGTTGCCCAGCTCTGAAGCCAGTGCCGGCACCAGCAGCACGCAGAAGTATGGGTAGCATACCGCAACACCCCCACCCTCAATAATCTTGCGACCCCTCCACAACTTCTTTTTGGGTCAGGACCTGATAATTATAACACCATGGAATTTCAGGTTCAAATAGATGAAATCATAATATTTATGATTTAAAAAATCCTATGACCATAAAATTGACCAAAATGGGCTGTGAATTTGGTAGGGCCCTAACTAGAGGCCATCTGAAAAACGAAATTTCCTGGTATGTGTGTGGCCTCACCTAATTCTTGATCACTGAAGAGGAGTGCAAGGCCTGTTACACCAATTGCTGTGAAAGGAAAGGCTCCCTTTATAGTCTGATTTGAGAGCTTTCTTTGCCCCTAACTTCTATTTGCGTGTATGTGAGTAAGTATGCAAATATTCAGCTGGATAGGCTGCTCTTTTCTCCCTGGATAAGCTATGGAACGGGGCCGTGAGCCTGAGAGACTTTTTGAGCCACACGTTTCCTTTAAAACACCTTAACTGACCGTACAGCATAGCTAGTGAAGAACCTGCCTCCACATTAGGTGACTCCCTATAACATGATTGCCACGAGCCTGGTGGGGAGCCTGTCTTACAGGTGGGGCAGAATCTCTGGCTTTGCTCCTGGGAAATGGGTTACTTTGGTGATAATACTGAGTAAAATTTCCAAAAGCACGTCAGCGATTTAGGAGCCTGAGTCCTATTGAAAGTCAATGGGACTTAGGTTCCCAAGTGACTTAGATGCTTTTGAAAATGGGCCTCAGGCTCCTAAATTTTTGAAAATTTTACCTATATTGCCTAAACCAGCTTTGAGCCAGATTTGCTTCCAGTTGTTCCCAAGGCCTTTTCCAGCAGTCAGAGATTACCAAGGTAACGGACTGCCACGTAACTGCCTCCATTCACCTGTGAACTCCCTTATAATGTGGGTTTAGAGGGAGGTGACATAGGGGCTGCAACAATGGCTTTGCATCACTGGATCCTCTGTAGCCAAATCCACCAGCTTTGGGTCTGTTCTAACTGACCACACAATCTGGCCCTTCAAGGGGAGTTTTGCCTGGATAGGAACTGAGGTATAACTTGAATAATTCACTCATAGGTATCTCCCCCTGGGCTATTTGTTTTCTAGACTTTGAACTAAAGTAAAATGCTTCAACATTTTTTTCAAAATGTACTCCATCTAGTGGCATGTCCTGATATAACATTAAGCATGACAATATGTTTCCTTATTGCAAAGTCCTCTGTAAAGCCACTTAGCAAACTTCTATGGGAAAATAACATTCTCAAGGTTGGAAGAGGTCGGATAACAAAGTGATGGCGCATTAGATGACTTTGAGGCCAAATTGTTAATAGATACTGATTTGGAATACAGCCAAAAGAACACAATAGCAAGAAATTAAAAAGATATGTTAGTAGTTCATTAATATTTCAGTGTAACCAAGAAAAAATAAAAATACATTTTGTATGATTATTAGGAAGAGTATTTTAAAGTTACATATAATGACCTACATGAAGCACAAAACTATATATTTACTAGAGTAAACAATGATTATATAATATTGAACTCTGTGCCCATGCCTGTGGTTTTGCTTGCACTGCTAGAATGGCATGATCAGGTAGAACAGGATCCGGGATTCAAAGTCGTTACCTCTTTTCCGAAATTTGCAATCACCCTTCCGTTTCCTATAGAGAATTGCACAAAATGCTGGGATTATTTTTAAACAATTAAGTATTTCACCAATGTAGTATTTTTGCTGGAAATGTCAGATTCCACTCTTTTTATAGGTGTTTATTTTTTATCTTTTGTTTTTCAACCCATTCAGATTATGGATAATTGGAAATACCATAAAACAAATGTGGCTTCATATTGGCTGATAAAACTGGACTCTGCAAAGCAACGAAAAGTGAGTGATGCACGCTTCCGCCTTTGAAAATACTATTAAGTAGAGAACATGCACTTAGAAACGACTGCCATGGAAAAGTTTGAGATGTCAGAATATGGGCTACCCTGTGTGTTCTTATGTCAGTGATACCGCCGTATTATACAGAATAATTCCATTGTAGTTAATGGTGTTAATTCATATTGATACCAGTGTAATTAATGTCAGACTCTGGCCATTGGATAAGATTTCTAAAACCAGGTGTTTACAGTCAGGTAGTTGTTCAGTAGGAGGAGTTGTACGTGTACCATTCTTGAAAATATGGTTACTCATTTAGGAGCCTACATCTGGATTGAGGTGCCTAATTTTGGGTACCCATTTTTGAGTATCTTAGTGTAGAACTGTATGCATGGTGCCAGGTGTTATTTGTAGTATACCTTGCACAGCTCATGTGTGGTTGCAAGTCAATATGTCGGTGAGAGAGTGGTCTTGCAACTGGAGGGTCAATAATTTGAGCTTTTGGAAAAAATGATTGTTAGAACAGTAAACAGTGGAGAATTGTCACTTCTGGTACAAAGAACCATGTGAAACAAACTCCTTCTCCCACCCACCAAAAGAAAAGAAGTAAGTATAGCTATCCGGTGTCTGAGTTATTTGAGTCTGAATGTGGCCCTTTGAGTGTAATATCTTAGCAGATGGCTTGTTAATAACATGGCGGTAAATTGGAGGTACAAAGATTGTTAATAACATGGCGGTAGATTAGAGCTACAAAGATTGTTAACTAAGGTGACTAGACAGCAAATGTGAAAAATTGGGATCGGGGTTAGCGGTAATAGGAGTCTGTATAAGAAAAAGACCCAAAAATCGGGACAGTCCCTATAAAATTGGGACATCTGGTCACCCTATTGTTAACAATGTTGTAATCTTAATTGAATTTACAAATACATGGTAATTATTCCTTTTCTTTTGCCAAATATTTTATTCCCAAAAAAGATTAGTATTTCGTGTCATGCTTTCTCCAGTTCACAGAAGTAGTACATGGGTGCTGCTATTGTTTATAGTGTGCTAATGGCTTCATTCTTGATCTCCATTTTTTAAAAATGAGCATATTTTAATCAGTTTGGGCTTTGTAATCCAATTTCTCTTTTCCTTAAAACAGCTGAAATTTGATTTGGGAATAGGTGAGATAGCATCAATATATCATGGACTGAGGGTCAGGAGATTTGGATTCTTTTTCTGTCCTTGAAAAGAACTTGCTGTCTGACTTTGGGCAAATCACTTAATCTTCTATGTGCCTCAGTTTCCCAGTGGAAAGCACTTTGAGTAAAATGCTTAATATATAATATGTATTGTTAGGAGGCATGAAACATTATTATAAAGGAACAGGCGAAATATTTTGTAACCACATTTCAAATTGCCCCTACAAAATCTGTACCCAAGTTCAAATTTTTTAATCTCTGTAGCTCTGAATACTACATTAAACTATCTGTTCTATTTTTGGAACTGGGCACAGACAAGCTGCTATAAAGAAAACTTGTCCATTGTGATGTGATGTAATTGACTGTTTGACCTCAAGTTCACATGTTAGATGGAAGATTTATGCATACAGTTTTGTAAAACTGGCATAGCTGTATAGAGATAAAGACATGATGAAAACTTGATAATGCAGGTTAGCTGTGAACTTAATTAAAGGTCTTTTGGAATATATAAAGTGGCAACATAAATCCACATTTCTGTAGAGATTTTTTTTTTAAAGTATAGAGTGCATGTATTGTAGTAGTAGCACTCACCATTGACTGAGACTGAATTATTTTATTATTTGACAGCTACTGGTCCCTCTGCTAATGATTATCTCTTACATGCTTGTAATGCACTGGGGAGGGGCTTTACCCCAAGATCCAGTGCATAGACTTACTCCATCCTTTGCAGTAGGGGCGCTCGGCTGTCTCAGCAGCACTCTTCCCCATCTTTCACCAAAGGTGAATAGGCCTCTTTGCTGATCTGCAGTGGTGGGTTATAGAAAGAGTGAGGAGATTCATCATGACCCACAGGTCTCAAACCTGGGTCTGCAAGATTTATGGGAGCAGCCGTGCTCCTACCCTCTACCTTGTAGCCTGCTAGCAATAGCTTACCTGAGACTTACAAAGCCCAGTCCCTGAGTAAAGCTCCACCCATGAGGTCCAGGTTGTGGAGTCCCAGATTGGCCTGCTAGCCCTATGTAAGCCAGCAGCAGGAACAGGAAGCTGTTCAAACAACTGGGCTCCACCCTGCTTTGAACTGTGGGACTTGTGCTTCCTGCTTAGAGTTGCCAGGCATTTCGTTTTCGACAGGAATGCCTGGTCAGAAAGGGACCCTGGCGGATCCGATCAGCAGCGCAGCAAGGCTAAGGCAGGCCTCCTCCTGCACCCTGAACTCCTCATTTCTGGCCCTACCCTGGAGCCCGCACCCGCAGCCAGAGCCCTTGCTCCCTCCTGCACTCCAACCCACTGACCCAACCCGGTGAAAGTGAGCGAGGGTGAGGGAGAGTGAGTGACGGAGGGAGGGGGGGATCGAGTGAGTGGGAGTGGGGCAGTGGGTGGGGCAAACATGTTTTGGTTTTCTGCAGCGAGAAAGTTGGCAACTCTAACGCTGCTCCTGCTGGATTTTTCTGGCATTCCAACCTGGCTTGACTCCTGACATCTGACTAGTGGTTTCTGACTTTATTTGTTTCCTGCCCATGGCTCCCTGGTATCCTCACCTGCCGTGACTCTGGTTTCTGACTCGTGGTTCTGACCTTCAATTTGTCTCTTGCTTCTGATCTCCCTGTATCCCAACCTAGCCAACTCTTGACTCTTGTCTCATGACTGCAGACTCTGGCTCTGCCTACTAGGTCTGGCTGCGTATGACCTGGTCATGACAAGATTGCACATTATTCCCCCTTCAGTGGCGTGTACAAGAAACAGATAATGGAACACAGACCCCAAAATTTGCAGTCTTTTTCCAAGTGGAGCAAGGTCAGGGTTCACATGGCAATTGTAGCTAGGAGGAGTCCTTGATAGCACAGATCTTTTGAACCTAGGCTGCTAAGATTAGGGGAAGGGGAAATCTGCTGTGGGTCAGAGCTGCAGCAGAGATGTGGGTCCCCTGCACGGAACCTTGGGGATTCTCTTTCATCTATTCCAACAAGGTTACCCCTAAAAAAAAAAAAAAAATGACGGAATCTCCCTGAAGGGAAACACTGGCAGAGGGCACAGACTGGGAATAATATTTCATTGACCAGACAGTTTTCAATTGCTCCTGGGTTTTTTTTCTTCTTCTGCTCTAAGAGATTCAGCCATCCAGTTTAATTTTAGCTGTGGCTTTATCACTGCAGTGGGTGTTTCCCCTGTAACTAGTGTTTTAAAAAGCACGCTAGTGGATCCTGTGCTTTCTTTGACTGATGCTTATATGGCACCCAGGGCATGTGCAGTATGTCAGGATAAGACACTAGGTCATTATTAACATAAAATGCAGTATTGAAAATGTGGATTTCTTTCTGCATGTGAAGAGACCTCTGATGGCTCAGGAGACTAATACTACCTGAAGCATTGGTGTGCTCTGGATATTTTGGCAGCAGGGGAAGTGATTTGCTCTACGTTTCGGTGCCTCTTTAACCTCAACCCCTTCAAGCAATCAGAGAGTTATTCTTAGGGAAGTAGTTATACAAATGGCTTATCTTGGAGATTGACATTGCAGCTAAGGATTTTCAAACTGACATACGAGTACAAAGCTTTAGAGGAGCTGAGAGCAGAGTGTTTTATATTCTAGCAGGGTGGGGATGGGAGACAAAGGCAGAAAATGAATGAGTGTTAGAGAATATTTCTCAAAGTATAAGTGTGTAGTTCAAAAGCAGCTCTGCAATTGTATGAAGTTTTAAAACAGAAACTCAGACTTTCTGGCATGTGCTCTGGAATTACTAGGAAATTCCAGAATACAGGAAGGAAATATCAGCCACATACGCTAGGTTTTCAGAATGTCTATTATCCCCAACAGGTATATCTTCTTAATGATTTCTCCATTCTTGCTCTGGATAAATACAGACACCTGTACATAGCCATAATCTCTAACATCAAACAGTGATGCATTGCAAGGACCATTTAGCAGCTGTATTACCTCAGATTGCACAATTTCTGCTGTTTCCACTGCTGGCACACTGTCGTCTTTGCTCAGTTTATTCACCCCCTTGTTCTGTTACAGCTAGATGATTTGTTGTGTTAGCGTGAAAGAAAAGGGCATTCTCATTCAGGGAAATTAATTTGGTTGGAGCTAAATGGCTGTGCTCTGGTGCAATGCCTGAATGTTCTTTAGTTCTTCTTTGGATGCTATTCCCTACAAGTATTCACCATGGGTCTACATATACTCCATGCGCCTGAGACCAGAAGACTCTTCAGTAGCAATGTTCATTGATGTAGTAAAAAAACAAAGCTCATCTTACCATGGCCAAATGCTCTGCTTGGTCATTCCCTTGTCAGGTATCTTATCGTTTGGATACCATCTTACTTGCTGAGCAGTGGGAGAATCTCCTTTCAAAAAATCATCTTAACAGGCTTTGTCCTCTGTGATGCTGCAGTGTAGGCATTTGGGGGTCTGATGAACTACAATATACTTTTTTGGGTGAAATTTGCCTCTGTTCAGCACAAGGCCTATATCAGAGGTGGGCAACCTGTGGCCCGCAAGTTGCATGTGGCCCTTCAAATTAATCTGATTGTGAGCCGGGAGACATTTTGCTGACATTGACTGACTGTCTGCAGGCATGGCTCCCTGCAGCTCCCAGTGGCCACAGTTTGCTGTTCCCAGCCAATGGGAGCTGCAGGAAGAGATGGTTTGCAGGGACGTGCTGACTATCGCTTTCTGCTGCTCCCATTGGCCAGGAACGGCGAACTGCAGCTACTGGAAGCTGTGGGGGCCATTCTTGCGAACGGTCAACATCAGTAACATGTCTCATGGTCCACAATCAGATTACCCTGAAGGGCCACATGAGGCCCATGGGCCATAAGTTGCCCACCTCTGGCCTATATACTACTTACATTCTCAGAAAACATGTTACTAACAGTATCTAAATAGCCACGATTTAGCCCACATTCTGTTCTGCAATTCTGCACTAGTATATCAACTCCCATTTAATTCAATGGGAGTTGAACAAGTGTATCGGAGAGCAGAATTGGACATCATGCTCTAATGAGGTACTTCCTACTCCATAGTCTACTGGTGTATGTATGCATGGAAGAAAAATCACGAGACATTGAGCTAAGATGTATACTAGACAGAGAGACCAACTTATACACTGTGCAAAAATGTCCAAGTGTCTTCATTCTCCCCACAAACAGTATTCAGATTAACAATATATGTCCATTACTTTTTAAAAAAGTATTTCCTTTTCAAATGTCTCTTAATGTTGATTTTTCTTCAATGCTTTAACGTACTATTTCCTTCATAAAAGCCAGTCTTACTAAAATAGTGTCTTATGATTTGATTCTGAGCAGGGCTAAGCACCTTCAACACATGCTGAAGGCAGTGTAGACTGTGGGTGCTCAGCTCCTCTCAGGATCATTCTTCTATGAAGTAGACGGTTTTGTAAACACAATAACCAATTTTAAAGTATTCAGTATTGCTTAAGATGGTATTAATCACAAGGCTCCGTATCGGGGGTGTGTGTGTGTGTGTCCCCTTTTCTGTTTTCACTTGTTTTAACAATCTTTTTTATTTGCTAGTACTGGAAAAGATAGGGGGAGAGATACTAATGCAATAAATATGAAAAAATGTTTGTTTTTGCAAAATGGTTTTGATGGAAAATGATGTCATAACTGAGTCTGTAAATGAAACAGCTTGTTGAAATTTAGAAGTGATGATGCTATATGATAATGATCTCTTACCATTTTTTCTGTGTAATGAAAGGACAGATGTTTGGTTTTGAGATTTTTAAATGCTTTGATTTGCTTGAAATATTCTTTTCTAGGTTTTGGACATAGTGAAGACAAGTATTCGTGAAGTTCTGCAACGTGTCTGGAAGGTTTCTGACGTTGAATGTTTACATTTGTACCGTATTTTTAACCGTGTGTTTAATCGCTTACTCTGGAGCCATGGCCAAGGCCTGTGGAACTGTTTCTGTAATTCAGGGTAGGCCCAATGTATTTATTATCGTAATCCTTTTAATAATTTCACAGCTATAGTTAGAGCTGGGATAGTTTAATGTTTATTTTCATTCAAGAAATTATTGTAATAAATAGAACTGTTTTTAAAATCATTAATGAAAAATGTACCATGTAATTACCTATTAACATAGGCCAAGCAGTCCAGTAACGGACCCATACAGTTAGGATCTTAGATCCATATGAAGGCATCAAAAGTAAATGATTTGATTTTTCAAGAATGCTGAGCATCCTGCAGATCTCATTGATTAGACCTTTCTGGCCTAGACTTTTGAAAATCAGGCCAACTACTTAAGTGACTGTGAGGGGTCCCCAGGGTGCTATCTGGGTTGTGGGACACCAAGCCTCCAAACCCCACCAGGCTGGGGCTTCCCTCACACTACAAAGCTACTGCACTTACACAGACATCCACAGGCAGGGACACACCCAACTGAGTTACATGAATGCTTCTCTCAGCCACTCATGAACCATCAACAGAGAAGCTGCAGCCTTGCATCTCAGGCCTGTACTCTATGGCACTGGTCAGAAGACTAGCCAGTGTAAGGTCCTTACCTAGTTGGCTACTCTGACAAAAGGGTAATGGATGTGCAACAGCCTTTGATAACCTGAGATAAGATTTCCCAGGCACTTCAACCAAAACACACTGTTTTAGGTAAAATATAAAACAGATTTATTAATTTTATTAAAGATCAATTATAAGTGGTAGGCATAAAGGTCAGAGATAATTACTTTAAGAAATGAAAATAGAAACACACATTCTGAATCCTAAACTTTTAATCTAAGCAAGCATTGAATCAAATAGCTTTTCTCACCCTGACAGATGTTACAGGAGGTTGCAGTTCCTCAGTACACAGACTGGACCCTTTTCTAGCCTGTGACCAAACTCCCTAGTTCAAATTCGGTGTCTTGCAGACTTGCTTCCAGGTGTTGAGGTGTGAGGAGAGAGAGGCCAAGTCATGATGTCACTTGCCTTCTTTTATACTTTCTTCCAGTTTGCTGGAAAGATCCTTGCTGTGAAGAGGGGATCAGGCAGTTCCCATTGGTCAAAACAGTCTCCATTGCAAGCGTTTCTTCTCTAAGGAATCTCTGGGATAGTGGATTCTTTTCTTGATGGGTGTTGATGAGCCATTAATGCCATCTGGATATTGCTGGCTACAATTTTAATGTAACTGAAAGACTGGTTTTGGGTATTCCCCACCTCACAACATATTTCAGTAACAGAGATAGCATTACCTCATAACTTCACATACAATGATAGCACATATAGTTCAGTGAATATGGGGCTCCAGGGTGCTACTTTGAGATACAGAGAGTCACGGTGACTTAATTTTAGTTGGCCACTGACAAAAGTCATGAACCTGTCTGTTTGATTCCTAGAGTAAAGAAAAGGAGAATCAAGTAAAGAGTCCTGCTGACATTTTATACCCCAAGTATTCAGCTTCTGTTGTGTGGTTTAGAAATACAGCAGAATTTCTAAGTTGGACTATATTTGCTCTTCATTACATATCTGAAATAATTACGAGAATGTAAGCATGTGAAAAATAGGAAATTGTGACACTGATGGGTTTTTTCCCTTGAAAATTAAGGATGCTTAACTGAAATGGAAAAGATGCCATTTTAAAACAATTAAATTAGCCCATTCCCAGCCCCTTATGGTCATGTAGTTGAAGTGAGGAAAGGTCTGCAGGATCAGATCCTATGTATATAACAAAATAAAATATATCAAAGATCCTTTTTATAGTCTTCCTTATTCTGAAAATGTATGTATGAATATGTACCATATCTGGAGAGCATATAAGTTTCTGGGTAAGTATATAGAGTAAGGTGCCTAATGGGATGTTTTTGATTAGCTTGCAAAAGAGGATTGAAAAAAGATTTATTGAAAATGAGCTTCAACATATATACACATTATGACGATGGGTTTCATATGTACAAAGGAAATAACTCATTTGTCACTTGTAGGGAATGCATGCACTTCATTTACAAATGTAATAAGAAACTATACCTGTATTCAACACAATGACAGGAAAAGGGGAGATGGGGAAAAAATAGGATATTGAAAACAAGTGTCTCAGAGAGTGAGAGATCCCCTGCTGGCATAAATTGGCATAGCTCCATTGATTTCAATTGACTTCAATGGCTTGATGTCAGTTTATACCAGTTGAGGATCTGGCCCATAATATGATTGATTCTTCTTTAAGTACTTGCATATGTCCATTATATTGTAGGTGTGTGATCAAAATCTTAGCATTGTACTTAGTGATATCTTTTCCCACTTCGTCATTTCTAAAATATTTCATTAATTTTATTTCAGAATTTTTATTTTTTATTTTTCCAGTCTTGAGGGCCTTTGGAGGCAAGGGAGCCTGTACTAAGGTCCCCAGGGTTCAAACCTTGCATGTGCTGCAGAGAGCCTATGTCTATGAGTGACCCTGATTCACACTGTCTGAAGTGCTTGGAATGAGGGTCACATTACAGACAAGTGCTCCATTTGTGATGGTTTAGTGAGGGAGGAGCATCTCTGTAACATCTCTCTGGAAGCTGCCTTTAGGCTGGTATCAGATCCTCCTCAGTCATCCAAGGGAAGTTCTTTGGTGGGCTCTTTCCCAAAGTGCTCTGCTATCGTCCCCACAGACATTAGCAGGAGGAGATCCCCATCAATAGGACGATCTTTTTCAGGGTTTGGAGTAGTCCAGGCTTCCAGAAACACAAGAAGAAGTCTGCCTTGGGCTCTTTGAAGTCCAGAGTATGGGACTCCTCCGCTGAAGGTCAATCAGAGTGAGGCATTTGGCTTGCCACTACACAATAATGGCTCATATAGACAGAGTTGAGCTGTTGATTCTGGTGCCCTCCCAGAGAACATTGAGACTGGCTACCTCGTTAGCTGCAACACAGCAATTATCTCTGAGTGCTGCAAGACAGCAGCCCATGTCCCTTCTAGCTATGCTGGAGGCCTATGGCACAATCAGGGTCTTGTTGCGTCTATCATGACGATGCCTTGCTTCAGGCTGAAGACCGTTGTCTGGCCCTGGGGAAGTTGCTGAGCTCACTGGCATTGGATCGCTCTAATCTGGGGCACAAGTTTTGGGTTTGGTACTAGCCCCTGCCTCCTCTCCAGAGCCAGTACCTGCTCCTCCACTCTGCATGGTACGGCAGCTAGGAAGCCAGCTATGCTTCCTCCAGTACTGTCTCCACAATGCAGTTTGAGATCTCAGTCAGCCCTCATTCCCAGGGTCACTGTTCCCTCTACGCTGTGCGCGTGCGCTCACGCACACAGATCCAAACCCTGCACACATGGTGAAACACCACACGCACAAACATTTGCACAGAAGCACAAAAATTTGCACAGAAATTTTTTTTTGCACACACAGCCTGTCAAAAATTAGAGGGAACATTGCCCAGGGTCATTCTAAAGTTCATGATAGAATGATTAATGGTTTTTTTTAAGAAGAGGTTAGACAATCTCCTGTCAGGAATGTTCTAGTTATTACTTAGTCCTGCCTTGAGTGCAGAAAACTGGATGAGATGACCCACAGAGGGTTCAATCCAATCCTGCACTTCTAGGATTATATTATCCTTATAGCTTTAGTCTGTTTGAGACAAATCCGGTATTCAGACTTCCAGAAACTGTCCACTTGGGAACCACTGCTGTTATTGATAACCAGAGACCTTAGAATGCAGAGTTGTGGCCAGGTGGTGCACCTGAATGATCAAGTGCTGCACCTCATGGCATGGTTCATAAGTGGTTGAATGCAGAGGAGGCACATATTATTTTTTTTTATATATATATATATAGTGACAAAGCTCCAAGTCTGTACTTGTGGGTCCTGCACTTCCTGGCAGATTTAGGGGCCTCAGAAACTCATCTAGGCCCCAGAGTGACCTCCCTTTCTCAGTATAATTGGCAAGAGTCACCACCTAGTGAGTTACCTTCATCACAGGCCAGTATGGAAGATGGAAAAGGGGAGGAGCCCGGGCCCACCCTCTACTCCGGACTCCAGCCCAGGGACCCTAATAGTATCAGCTAAGATGGCTGACCTTTTAGGCACAAAACACAATACAATTCCCTGGGCTACTTCCCCACAGCAGTCTCCGCTTCTTCAAACCCCACTTTACCCTTACCTCAGGGCCTCCTTCCTTCTGTATGATATGTTGTCCACCACTCAGTCTCACCAACAGCACAACTTCCTCTCTCAGCTCCTGACACCCACAGCCCACCTGACTAACTGGGAGGTTTTTATCTGGATTCAGCCAGTCCCTGATTGGCTTCAGGTGTCCCAATCAGGCTAGCTGTTTCTACTCCTTTCTAGAAGGTTCTTAATTGGCCCCAGGTGTCTTGATTGGTCTGGAGTAGCCTTTGTTTGGCTATCCAGGGAACAAGGACCTGCACATCCTAAGGCTGATATACCTGCCTTCCAGCACTCTCCTATATCCTTCTGGTCTGACTCCGTCACAGTATATATATATATATGGAGGCATACCTATCTCATAGAGCTGGAAAGACCTTGTTGAAGGTCATCAAGTCCGGTCCCCTGCCTACACTAGCAGGACCAAGTACTATCTCCTGACAGATTTTTTTTTTGCCCCAGATCCCTAAATGGTCCCCTCAAAGATTGAACTCACAACACTGGGTTTAGCAGGCCAATGCTCAAACCAGTGAGCTATCCCTCCCCCCCACATGGCTCTGTGGCAGTCCAGAAAGTGCTCCTTTACATCAGAAAACCTTCCATGAGATCTGCCTACCTGAGTAAGTGGATGTGTTTGTCTGGGAGGCCTCCCACAATGAATCTCCACCTCAAAACAGAATTGCTTGAATCTTAGCCTATCTTTTGCACTTTAAGGACTCAGGTCTAGCCCACAGCTCCATTAGGGTCTATCTGGTGGCCACCTCAGCATTTCAACCTTGCACAGCTAAGACTATTTTCACTTATCCTATCACAACCAGATTCCTGAAAGGTCTAGATAATTTCCACCTATCAGGCATCCAGTGTATTGTTGGGATTTGAATTTGGTGTTTTCTGCTCTTGCGGACCCTCTTGTTGAGGCTTCATCATCATACTTGCTTCTATATCTTTCAGTGAAGGTAGCTTTCTTAGAGGCCATCAGCTCCACTAGAAGGACTGGAGAACTGAATGCACTGGCCACTGATCTGCCATATACAGTTTTCTACAAGGACAAAGTTCAGCATAGATCATGCCCTAAGTTTCTCTCTAAGGTGATATCTGATTTCTACCTGTCAGTTTTTTTCCCAAAGCCTCATCCTTACAAGGACGAGTGAGGGCTCCACACCCTGGATGTCTGTTGAGCATTGTCTTTTTTTAACCTGGATAGGACAAAACTCATTGGAGCTTCTTCACATTCCTTTGTTACTTTATACGGCATCTTTGACAAATCATCCAATCAGATCTTAGGGTACGTCTATACTACCCGCCGGATCGGTGGGCAGTGTTCAATGTATCAGGGATCAATTTATCGTGTCTCATATAGACACAATAAATTGATCCCTGAACGCACTCCCTGTTGACTCGAACTCCAGCTCCACAAGAGGAGTAAGTGGAGTCCATGGGGGAGCTGCCGCGGTCGACTCGCCTCCGTGAGGATGACCAGGTAAGTCGAACTAAGATACTTTGACTTCAGCTATGTGAATAGCGTAGCTGAAGTTGCCTATCTTAGTTCGACCCCCACCCTCCAGTGTAGCCCAGGCCTTAGACTCACTACATGGATTACCAGCTGCATCATGATGTGTTATACTGCCAAAGAGATAATGCTTCTGATAAACTCACAGCACACTCAAACAAAAGAAGTGCAACCTCAGCAGCATTTGTGACATGTCCCGATTCTGGACGTCTGCAGGGCAGTGACATCGTCTTCCATTCATTCATGTGTTCACCAGACACTATGCACATTCAGTAGTATAAAGGGAAGATGGTAATGTAGGTAAAGTGGTCCTACTGTCCCTCTTCCAATGAGACTCTGAGCCCTGCTGCCTGGGTTATCAGCATAGGAGTCACCTTCAGCGCAAGGGACACATGCAAGCACTCAAGGAAGGAAAAAAGTCATCTTCTCATAACTGTTGTAAGAGGTGTTATGTATCTCCCTTACATGACACATC
The DNA here is from genome assembly GCA_007922305.1 of Dermatemys mawii. Taxonomy (NCBI): domain Eukaryota; kingdom Metazoa; phylum Chordata; order Testudines; family Dermatemydidae; genus Dermatemys; species Dermatemys mawii. The sequence continues at coordinate 24,566,472 of ML677352.1, forward strand.
CTCACTCTCCAATGCACTGGAGCCTGCTATAAACTTCCAGTGCAAAGAAACCTTGCTTCAAAGCATGAGGAACTCATCTGAAGGTGGTGCTGAAGATGGTACCTCTAGAGAAGACTCTGTGGCACTATTGCATGGGACAGCTGCACTCACCTACAGTATAATGGACTTGGGTCAGTGTAATAGAAAAGGGCCATATGTCCTCAATCTTAATTTACTTCCTTTATGTAGCCACTTAGAGATGTAGGGACTCTCACTTCATGCCCCAAATGGTTTTTGGGCTTCTAATTCAATAACCCCTTACTTTTTAGTGTTATATAGTATTACAGTTAGCATCACTCTACAGAAGATGTATGTGAACCTCTTACTTTTAATAGTTAATATTGTTCTGGAACCCTCAATTTGTGACAATTTTTATTTTCAAAACTCAAAAGTTGATCAGCTCTCCTGTTCAACTGGTTCAGGAACACAGCTCTTGAGCCTGCTGCACAATTCAGTGAAGAGCAGGATCTTGGATATAGCCACAGCTCCTTTCACAGAGAACAGTGCCTTTGTCAGGGAGCCCAGCTGGCTCACTAGGATTGTCAACCCTCCAGGATTGTCCTGGTGTCTCCTGGAATTAAAGATTAAGCTTTAATTAAAGATTATGTCATGTGATAAAATCTCTAGGAATTCGTCTAACCAAAGTTGGCAACCCTATGGCTCAGGAGTTGAGCTGAATTCTTTGACAAAATTCCTGTTCCTTGTTAAAGGAGTTCTTGCTTTGTCAAACATCCTTTCTAAAAAACCTAGGAAGAGAATACACACACAGACACTATGGGGTGTTCTACCTGCAATAAACCTAACACAAAGCCTACAAATCAAGGAGATAGAAAGTTATGGCTGTCGGCAGTACATATCCCCTGTTTTCTCCAGCCAGAGACAGACTTTACCATTAGCCCAGTCACCACACCCAGAGGAGAACATGCTGGAACCTTAACTCTGCCCTGGAGGGTGTGTGCCATTTTACAGAAATGAGCAACAGGGACACTGGACGAGCGAACTTTGGTGTGTTTGTGGCAGAGGTGGGCAGATGGAATTTGGGGAAGGAGATGCTGGTTTCCCTAATAAGGCAGAGTTAAAGTTGTACTGCATTCTCTATGGTTTATGGTGGTTGAGCTAGTGGTAAGGTGTATGTCTCTGGGGGAGGAATAGAGGATATTTATTGTTAGTAGTTCTAACTCATTCCCTTGCTGTTTAGGTTTAGTGTTAGTTATATAAGGTGTACAATGACTTTAACAGATGCACAAAAACCACTTGAATATTAATATATGGTATAATCTAGACATAGCTAATTAATGAATGTTAAATTTGCTTTAATCATCTGCACAAAATCAAAAGGAGTACTAGAAGAGTGATAATGCCAGTCTGATTAAAAAATCAAGTTTCAAATTAAAGGCTCACACACAATTTAGAATATTGCATACTTCAGCATGGCCTTCCCTTGTTGTCTTCCTGTATCCCCTTTCCATGGTGCTGTGCCATGCCTAAAGCAAATTAGATACACCCAGAATTACCTCAGATTTTACTTGTCACTTTTCTTGTTCATGCACCGATATAGCATCAGCCCTGAATTCTCACTAAGCCCAAACAGACATCCTATTTTATGACTCTTTATTCAAAACCCCTATGTGGAGGATAAAATCCTGGCTCCATTGAAGTTTTTCGGGGAAAAAACCTGCTATTGACATCAGTGAGGCCAAGACTTCAGTCTGGATGCTTAGAACCTGGAGAAGGGATGCAAGGAACCGTCCCCCCCACACCTCTCCCTCCTCCCGCACCACATACTGTATGAAATGATTGTTTCATTAAAAAAAAAAAAAATCAAACCCATGCTTGCCAGCCATCTAAGCCATCATATGGAGCTTTCATTTTATTTATTTTTTTTTTATAGGGAAAGGGGTTTCAAGTACAAATTTTGCCCTTGGACACCCACACAGTTCTATGTATTCATAGCTGAATACTGGACCTATAGTAAGTTGTGAATAAACACAAATGCTGGGTGAGCCCTATGCACAGGACTAATTCCTCCTTGCTGTGATGAAATGCACCTAGACAAACTACCATGGTACCCTTAAAATTCTGTGCACTGAAAAGCTGAAGGGACTAAACCTTATTGGAAATAAAATGTTAATGGAAACAAAAGTTTCCAGGTATGTTGTTATTTCAGAGGGAAAAATTTACCGGACACAAACTGAAAGTTTTAATTATACTTCTCTGACTTGATAAAGAGCAGTGTCCCCAGCCCAGTTAAAGCAATGTGCTAATGTTTAAATGGTCTAAACTGAGAAACTCCCTTCTCATGACTTTTTGAATAGTTCTGGTAGAGAAATGAGATATGAAATGTTTCCATTTATCTATATTTTGGAAATGTGAAACAGTGCACAGTGTTTTGAACATTTATATTTGACTGTCATATGTATCATTTGTTATTCTCTTCATGCTTAATATCATGGAGTCCTGAATATGACTAACTAATGAAAGTATTAGCGTGCCATATAATTACTTTGGCATCACAGACTATTCAGATAGTAGCTTGTTAAAAATAAATCAGTATTTTGTGTGTCTCATGATGTAGAACATCATTTAAAATTACATGGCAGTAAATCTTTATGGGCTAAACCTAAACAATGGTCCTATAAATACTTTAGGGGACAAACTGAATGAAAAATGGGTTATAATCATTTTGAAATATGAGGATTAACTTCTTAACTTTTATTTTATATTCCACCATCTGTCAGTATATGGGTTAAATAGCATAGGCCTTTCCTGTAACCAGGCAAGGTCATCCTTTATTTCTCTTACTTCCCCACTGCTAAATCTAATGTGCAGTAGTAAAGCTTTTAGATTGCCATTTATAACAGAAAACATGAGGTCATGTCTGTTTCCATGCCAACAGAAGTTCTTGGGAGACCATATTCAGTAAAAGGACAGAGGTGGTGACTCCTGAACAACTCCAGTGTTGTCAACGTATAGTACACCTTTGTAAACACTGCCTGCTAGTGGCTTACAAATATTCAGCAGATTCAAGAGGATCTCTTACTGGAATTAGCCCTGACTGGGATGATACAAGGTATATACTTTCATATTTCTAATTATGAGACATATTGTATGATCAGATTTTAAATTATATGTGTGTGTGTGTGTATATATATATATATATATGTGTATACTTCCTTCTAGGCTAGTGGTCTCAACCTGCGGCCCGTGGGCTGTTTGTGGCCCAACCAGCACACAGCTATGGCCCATGACACATCCTCAGGGCCATACATGTAAATATATATTGTGTGGATGCAGCCCACATAACACAGAGAGAGCTGCATATGCTGCCCAAAATGGTAAACAGGTAGAGAACCACTGCTCTAGGCCTAGGAAAAAGCAACAGAACTAGTTTACCGTCTGCAACATAAAGGATGAGCATTCCCTTCCAGCTCTACTTCCTGTCAGTATGATTTCTATAGTGTGGTAGTGAACGCAAAAGGAATTATCCTTGCTGCTTTAAGAGGTGACTTACCATACTCCTTTTATTTGAAACTAAGTTATTAAAAGTTTTGTATGCTTTATGCCCCAATAGCCAGGGTAAGAAAGGCATTCTATTCTTAACTGAATTGAAATCTGCCTTTCTTCCTTTTCTCAGATTCTGCAGAGTAATTGATTCCTGGTTTCCATTCCTAGGAGTGCCCTAACATGTATTATTCTGCTGGCTTTGCAACTACTGTGGGATCCCACAGGAACATAGCTCCAGGCCATGGTCAGGTAAGTGCCATCTGACTTACTGTGTTGCACAGTTTTGCAAAGTTGACTTCTAAAAACTGCAGACATAAAAGTTTTTCTTACTGTATTTCCCAAAGGGTATAAACATTTTGTTAAAACCTTGCAAAACAGCACAATATAGTAAAAAAAAAATATATATATTTTGGCACTTACCTGACTCTCCACGGGCAGGGTCAGTTCCTCAGCAGAGTTATAATATTGTCAGCATGCTGACACTTACTGAAACACCACTAGGAGTGGGGAGCCAGTGATCTGTGATGTAATGGTCCTGAAATGCAGAATTAAAGGTAAGTTTCATATTTATGTTCTGAATGTTTCTCTTACCCTAGTAATTTGAATCATTCAGTACATAAACCTACAAATGGTTTGTTCATTTAGAAGTCATGCAGCTCTCTGCAAGGGCAATGTTTATTCCTTAAAATAGCTACTACATTTAGAATGTCCTGTAGAAAGTAAATGCAATATATATTATCAGTTAAACCTACTGTATGACTTACTTGCTTAAGCAATATGTCTTTAACTAGTTATTTGATATATTAAACTTTCTGCTATTGTCATGTGAATATTTCAGGGGCTCTAACATATTTTAATACCAGTTGGAAACAGAAGTTGATTGTTCACAGCAAAAGTAGAGGTAATTTAGCCACAAAATGAACCATATGCAATATTCATATACAAATGAGCTTATAATAGTAGAGTGGTAAAATAAAAAAAATGAAACAAAGTAATTCTTACTTCCACTATTAATATAGGAGGTCATTTTTTCAATCAAAAACCAGTCATAACTGTTCAGACCAATCAAATCACTCTAGTGTGTTCCCTAGCTAACAGGCCTGCTTTGGCCATTTTCTGTGACTCTGTTGAAGTCCAGTGGAAATGTAATCATGGATTTCAAATGTAAGTGGAATCAGGCCCTCTGTTTTAGATAAGTGCATAGCAGTTACAAAACAAACTTATTTTTATATCTGTAGCAGCATAGCTATCAGGATAACTTTGATTAAAAGCCACAACCAGTCTGCATTTATCTCAAAAAACATTACATTTAAATTATGGCTACAACTAACATTTATGTTCTGGCTAAAGAAGGGGCTTCCTATTTTCTTTATGGGAAAGAAACCCTTTTATATCGGCTGGGTTTGCTTTTATTTGTCCAGCCAGCCCTAATATGTACAAGGTAAGAGTGACATTATTTCCCTGAAGAGTAACCACTACACAATTTCACGTTGCACCTGATATTTTTAAGCTATCAAGGAAATCACACTAAAGGATTTTCACTGCTAATAGTAATTTTGTTGACTATTACTGTGATATAGTATGAGTAAGACCCTGTAAACTGCAGCATATGGGCAGAGAGTGATTTAAAGCTATTTTTTTTCATAACTCTGTTAAGTTTCATTTGTATAGCTCTGTTGGGCTTTTTTGAGAGAGAAACTATTTTCAGACTACGTTTATGGGCATGTTTTTTGGCAGCTTTGTCAGATACATCTCCAGTTGCAATTGGCTATTTGTACATTTTTGGCACTTTACACATTACTGTATGTCTAATTCCCAGTAATACTGTTCCCGATGAAAAGCCAGTCATTATTTTAACTTTATTGCATAGGATAAGCTCAAAAATTGTTAAACATATTTCAAAAATAATTTTCACAGTACGGTTCAATGGTCCCAGAGCTCTGTTATCAGACATTAGTGGGAATACCAAGGTAAATGATCAATTATGTTTTCTTCACAAACCTTAAAAATAAAAGTAAAAAATGCTGTGAAAACACAGCCAGACTTCTTTTCCAGTCCAGATACTCAAATTTCGTAATGCCACCTTTTTAAAAAAACAAAAACAAACAAAAAAACCCTCTGACCTTTTCAATCCTAACAAAATTCACTTCTAAAAGAAACTTGAAGGAATGTGGTCATCTCCAACCCCAATCCTCCCTGCTGGTTAGATCCTTACACTTTTCCAAACAAGCAAAGATGTCAAATCTCACACTTCATCAGCACTGCTCAGATGTTCTTGCTCCCAAATCTTAGGAGATACTGAGCAACTCTGCACAAAAAGAGCTTAGCCTCCCATAAGATCAGGCACTTTGTTTATAGCAAATTGATTAGCCTTTGGCAATAATGGCCTTCTGTCATGGAGTCCCCGGGGTGATGGTCTAGAACCGCTCTCTACAAAGCCAGTCAGGACTCTGGGGGAAGCTTTCTCTCTATGAACAGCCTGTCTTCAAGGCTAGGAGCTTCACAGCGTATAGCTTCCACCATCCTGGGTCTGACCTCAGAGCATTCAGCACCTTCTGCCCCTCCATGCGCTTCCCCCAGTGAGCCCACCCAGGTGGGGTCCTGGGGAAGCCCGTGCGTCCTGCACCTCAGCTCCACAGTCAGACATGACTCTCAGCCAGCCAGTAAAAGAGAAGTTTATTAGAGGACAGGAACATGATCTAACACAGAGCTTGTAGGTACCCGGACCCCTCAGCTGGATCCATTTTGGGGGTTCAGGGAGGCCAGACCCTGTCTGGACCCACCTCCCTTTCCCCAGCCAGCTGCAGACTGAAACTCACTTTCCAGCCACTCCTCCTCTTTTTCTTTGTCTCTTTCCAGGGCCAGGAGATATTACCTCATCTCCCTCCCCCACCTGGGGGTCAATTTACAGCCTTAGGTATGGACATCCCCACACAATAGTCAGAGGAATCATTAAGAACATTCCTACTCCATCACACCTTCCGCAGGGTTTAAACAAGCCAAACATTTACACTTTCTTATAGAGCATATGTTTCCTATTAGTAGTCATGACATTGCCCCTTTCCCTGTGATTAGTAGGATTAATCCTCAGAACTCTTTCAATGCATTCGCTCAGCATTAATCAATATGATTTCCTAAAATGCTGCTACACTTTTTAAACAATACATTATATAATCTGTGGTGTATGTAATCTGTTCTAGCATTGCCCATCACTCATGACATTTTGACTTAATGTGGATGTTTTGTATAGTTTTTTCGTGCTCATCTAATAATTCCTCCAATTAATTATAAGAACTGGTAATAAGAAACAGATTTAAAAATGAATATTAAGCAACTGATGATGAATGAATGTTTGTAATGTTGTCTGAAATATATCCTATAGCTAGTCTGATTTTAAAAAAATAACTGAGTTACTGATTAATGATGAATTAGTAGATAGCAGAAATCTGGGGTGTTTGTATTACTCGGATGATGGTGATGGCATGCAGATAATTAAAACAGCTAAAGATAGTCCAGTGATTAGAGCAGAAAGCTGTGATTCAAAATGACATTTTTTTTTGGCCTGGCTTTGCCACTGAATTGCCATTTCACTTTTTACAGGTCAGTTAATCTCTTTGTCTCAGATTTTAACCCATTTTTAATCTGGGAAAAATATTACTATTCTAATTGAGATCCTTGGGTGACAGGTTAGAAATAGTTTAATTAATAAAATATTTATTTATTGTTACAACCTATAGACGGCCATAGCAAAATTGCAGCCTGCTTTGGGTCATACATTTTGCCACTGATTTCTTAATGGTAAAGATGTTAAATGCTTGAAATAGCCAGCCTTGAGAGAGAGAGACAGAGAGAGACCAGTCACTAATCCAAAACTATTTCCTTTATTGTCTGAGGCAAAGGCCTGCCACACAGTACTCCATGTGTGAATATACATAAAGTCTGACATACCAAGATTATAATGTGAAGCACATGAATGACTAACTCCTTGCCTTTGAATGTTCATTTTCAGTTAAATTCTATTTTTTAAAAATTATTTTTAGGTATTTACTGCCAGGACCTTCACAGTTCATCATGAGAACACCTTCCAACTTTATCTGCACTTCATCCAGAATGCCTCGCTCTAACATTTTGTTTACACCTAGGTATAGCCACTTGTGAAACAAAGAGAAGGGTGTCATGCTTGATAAATAATGGCATTCCACTTTTCCATTTTAAATTTGTGAGAGAGCTGAATATAAGCACTGTTATATATTTGCTACAGTACATAAAATAAAATTTAGCTGAAATCCTACTGTAAAAGCATAAGCTTTCTGGAAATGTAATAAACCCTGTTAAGTTGTTTACACAAATATGTGAATGTCTAGATCTTGCTAGGTTTATAAGTAATTCCTTCCTACTAGAAGTGTTATTTTTGCTGCAATATATAAAGTGGAATTAATCTTGAAAATCCTATTACAGTGTTAAATTTAGGTACAATATCTTTTAACTTGAACTATATTTATTGTAAATCATACTGTTTATTCTCTCCTAGATGATAAAAAGCCTGTTGTAGAACAGTAATAGTAATTAAATATAAGTAACCTGATCATTTCTATAGCACATTTTAAAATATTGTAAAAGCAAGATCTAATATGCAGACATATTTGTATTTCTCCTATGAAATTACAAGGTATGTGTAATAATATTGTTTTCCAGTAAGGACATAAAGTATCTTTTAGTCTAAATGAAGATAATCCAGAAGGTAAATATTCAAATATGCCATTACTGGCAAATAGCTTCAAGTTGGATCCTTGTAATAAAACAGAAGGCAATGGTTATCATCAGATCTTCCTTCAACCTTCGTGTGTCTTGTGCCTTTCAGTTTCATTTGGGATCAAGTAGTAACCTACAACTCAGAAAAGAGCCATGCATATTTTCTTCTGTTCTACTGCATATATGATGAAGCAGATATTTTTCAGAATTGCTGCAGTGCCACAGTATCCTCTCTAACCCTTAAAATAGTGTGGTTTGGTTTTCACTGTAGGGTGCATTATATATTGCAGACTGAATACTCTAATGGACAGTATTTTCCAGACCTGCCGAAGTCCTAAGAAAATGGTTGAATTAATTAGATTTCTGTTACTCAAATTCAGCTTTGCAGACCTGGCTGAGTGACACAATAAGAACTTGATCTGGCCATGAGCCAGATCCTGAAGGCAGAGGTGATTTGAAGTGTGATCTAGAAACATGATTTTAAGAGTCTCTAAATATCCACATTTGTCCCATTAATCCCTAAAACATCAGAGGTCCCCAAAGTGTGGGGCACCAAGGAACATTCAGAGGGGTTGTGGCAGCTCCCACAGGAGGCAGGGAGTGAGGGTCACTGAGCCACGTTCATAGCTCTGCTCCCACCCTGGCACGGGCTCCTTTCCCTGTGCCTGATCCCATCACAGTCTTGGCACTTCTCTGTATCTGGCTAGGGGCTTGGCTTCCAGCCCCCACCATGGCTCCACTCCCAGTCCCACCCCAGCTTCGGTCCCTGGCTGTGGCTCCATCCCCAGGCCCAGACCCACCGCCAGCTGCAGTCCCAGCTTTGGCCCCTTACCCCTGTCAGTGGCCCCCTCCCCTAGCCGTGGCCCCACTCCTGGGCATGGTTCGAGAGGAGGTGTAGAAGCACAACCCTCAAAAGTTTGGGGACCACTGCTATACATGTACATCCTAAGAAGTAATTTTTAAAAAGGAATCCAGTTAGTAACCAATTAACTGCCTTGTTCCTGTTTGGTGTCAAATGGCTGTTCACTCACTAGTGAAAGTGCTCTCGCTATTTTTTTTGTACTTATTGTCCAGAGACAATATAATAAATAGGGTGGTTCCCTAATGGCCCTTCTGCCAGAGCATTACATGCCTTTTCCTACTCACTGCTGGGGACATCAACATTTCTCTGGGATGGATTTTTGAAACCTTGGCCAGAGGCTACCAAATAGGGAATTGACACCTATGCTTTTGCCTGTACCATGACTGTTCCCTAGATGTATTTTTTAAAATGTATCATGCTTTTAAAATTTGCCCCCAAGGCTGATCAGATACAGGCAGCCTGCTAATCTGGCAGAATCTCTGCCTCTTCCACGTTAATGCTAGTTTACTCACACAGCATGTGCCCATCGGTCCACTTGATGTATAGCTGTGGGTCATACAGTGGTGACAGTTGATAATGCAAATTACATGAGATTACCTGTAAAATCTAACAAAATCTGTAAATTTGTCCCTCCACGGAGTGCTAATGTACAGTGGTCTCCACAGTATTGTGCTTTTGGCCCTGAGGGAAATTTGGATCAATGTCCAAAGGTGCTGAGCAAGTGGACTGGGCAATCTCTCCAGCTAATTTTGCCAGCAGTTAAATTTTTAAAAATAGGGCATTAAGTACAGTCATGCAAACTAGGTAGAACTAGAGAAATCAAGGATATCTGTGGGATGTACACAAATATATCAAGTAATTGGTTTAAGTTTTCAAAAATGGTTTTAGTTTCTAGCTGATGGTATTTCATCATGTTCTTATTTCTGATGAGCCATGCTGAAATAGTATTAAGTGTTATTAAATCAATATTTCAACAATATAGTAATCCTCAATATTTTTAATCTCTTCCACACGTAAGGGCTGTCTACTTTATAGTTAAAGGGGACTGTGTTGGGGGCCAGTTACAAGCAGGTTCCATATGGTAGAATAAACCAGCTTACCAGCCAGTGCCTCAAATAAAGCTCCCAACAGCAGCAAAATTTCACTTCCTTTCTTCAAGGATAGGTTTATGAGTCAAAAACAGGAGAGTCTAACTTAAATCAAACAAGTAAACCACATCCAGCTACTCAGTCCATTTCAAAGTCTTTTCCCTTCACCCAGGGCTCCTGCAGATCTCTCTGTAACTGAGATGCTTGCTGTTCTTTTATCTGAGGAGAAAGTAGTCTTCTGGCTGTCACCTGATTTCTGACCTCAAACCCATCACCTGATAGGCAGCTAATTAATCATGAGTGGAGCTAAGCCTGTCCCCCTTAAAGGGCCAGCCCAACCTGTGAGCAGGATCACAACTATATGTCCAAATGGTATTAGAGCCTTAGACATGTTTTAACCAAAAGAGGAGGGATGTGGTTGTAATTGCACAAGAGAGAGGCCATATATGTACAACAAATGACTAAAATGAGACTAGTTGTATATAACTTATAATAAGTTATCACAAAGAAAATGCCAAATGAGATTTTGCATAGCTTTAGCTCCATTATAGCCCTTCGGAAGGCTTGGGAAGAGAACCATTGGAGGCAGAGAAAATTGCTTTAGCTTGGATCTGTTCTAACTGGCATGGCAACTCTGAGAGAATAATGAACAGCAGCAGCCCACATTCTCCTTCTTCTAAGTAAAAGTACTCGTTTTGCTCAGCCTAGTCTGTAAGAGGGTTCACAGGATGAGATACACTAATCACCACAAATAAACTGGATTTCTTTTTTTGAAAGTCTGGGAGACAGCCACCTTACTAAAACAATAAGTCTCTTGTTGAGGGACAGACTAAGCCTTCTGCTTTAGTACTTTTACAATCTTGAAAAATTGCTGATATTTAGACAAAATAATATATTTACAGTGTGTGGGGCAAAAAATGTAGGATTTGCCCATTTCAGCGTTATAGCAGATGCTCAGCGACCCAGTGTCTTGTCATCCGTTTGAAAACAGAACTCTTAACCATAGTTCGTCCCTCCACTCTCCTCCCTTCCAAAACCTAGCCCCTTATGTGGATTTTTGGACTGATAGAAGAGCAGATGTTTAAAAAGTCTGAAACTATCTGCTTATTCTCTCTCTCTCTCTCTCTCTCTCTCTCTCTCTCTCTCCCACATTCCTCCTCCCCCGACCCTTAATTTACCAGAAAGCAGACACAATCCTCAGGTATCTGGAGGCTTGTAGCTGTCAGATACCTGAGGCTGACTCTGCACATGTGTTTGGCTCTCATTCTAGACCATCAGAGTTGCATGTGCGCCCCGGCTTATTTGGAGAATTGTTCCTGGAAGTAGCTTCCAAATATTGAAACTAATTTACAAGCTGGTTTACTGTGTGCTAGTGTAAAAATGACATTACTTTAAGGCAGGATTGACACCTCTAGGACCACACTGAGAAATACCAATTACAAAAACTTAAGAAGACTTCACACTTTATTTGTGATGACAGGCAATTCTTACCTTATGAACATTTAGCCTGACGATACCTGGTCTTACAGCCTTTGCTGGGAGAAAATTCCCACTAAGGTCTGTAGGTGTTTTGTCTGTATGGATTGAAGAATTAGCTTCCAGGAGTGAGCAAAACGGGTGCTGTTTTCCTTAATGGAAAAGATACTGGTGCAAATATGTTAATAGTTTGAGTGTTCTAAATAAAACACTAAACCCAGTAATTTCCCCCGTTAAAGAAAGTGCAATATAAAACTGCTTCTGCAGTTCTTGGTAACAAGCTTAGGAGTCCAAACAAAGACAGAACAGCTATATTCTAAAGCATTACCTTTCCTAGGTCATATAAGAAAAGAACATATTTATGATGCCCACTTGGCAGCCTTCAGGGTAAAGTTCTGTCTGGAAATGAATTTCTTGTCTTCATTATAGAAAAATCAGTCTACCTTATGGCAGTTACTTTTCTGTGTAGGAAAATGTACTGCTAAAATCTGATGAGTAAATCAGGCTGAGTGATTTCTTAGTCAGGACAGGGACTTCTAGGAAAGTTTTTGTTTTTGAATAATAAGATATAGGTTGAATTTACATGTTCTCTCTCTGTCCATGTCTTCTAAATGTAAAGACTGAACTCTATTGGAGTTACATAACATCTAATGTAGGTATATCATCTGAAATATTGAAAAAGAGCTAACTTGGAGCTCTTGGACTTATTCCCACTTTTAAATAAAGCTCATTTTTAAGAGCTCTGTTAACTTGAATATTTGTCACTCTTTTGACTTGCTACTATTTTTATTGCATTTTTCCATAAGAAAGATTTCCTGCATTAATTGTTCTTCATCTAAGTTCTTTGCTCTGTGGTGGGTCACCCCTAGGCAGAAGGCCAAAACAAAGTATCTGCACCATTTAAGTTCCTTAGAAGCCCTCAAATAGTGCCTTTAGTGGGACTTAATGGAGCATGAGTTTATGCTGATCCTTAGCTCAGGCGTGAATTTCAATGTAGTCCAAGTGAAAGGGCCAGTTAAAGGAGAATGTTCTCTCAAAGCTAAAGAGTCTGATCCTTTTCTCCTATAGCCAAATCCTGAAAGGTGCTGAGTTCCTATTCAGCACTTCTACGGAGATAGCGTATTGATTTCAGTGGTAATTTTGCCTGTTATGTCAGTGGGAGCAGGAGCAGGCTCTAATTGTGAGAATGTGTGCCTGTAACTCTTTTTTTTCCCCCCTCCACTGTTCCTACTTTCAGAAAAAAAGACATTGTGTGTTGAAGAGAAACCTAGAAATATTTTAGTTAATGTTGCTAACATTTGTATTTATGTTTATTAAAATTTTCTGATAGGACACACTGAGATTGGTGTCAGGGTCCTGCTTAGTATCTTGTTAGATGGGTACAAGCACTGTGGATACTAGATGATATTCTGGTCAATGATTTGGATAATGGAGCACAGAGTGTGCTTATAAAATTTGCAGATGGCACCAAGCTGGGAAGGGATGCTAGCACCAGGGCCGGCTTTAGCTTTTTTGATACCCCAAGCAAAAAGAAAGGGAAAAAAAGGGTGTCCCGGCTGCCACCGAAGCAAAATAAAAGGGGACGGGGGAGTGGCTGGAATGCTGGCGTGGCTGAATTGTGCCATCCAAAGAATGGCTGGAATGCTGCCCCTTAGAATGTGCTGCCCCAAGCATGTGCTTCCTGAGCTGGTGCCTAGAGCCAGCCCTGGCTAGCGCTCTGGAAGACAGGATTAGAATTGAAAACAACCTTGCCGAATTAGAGAATTGTTCTGAAATCAACAAGATGAAAGTCAGTAAATACAAGTGCAAAGTCCTTCACTTACGGAAAGAAAAATCAAATGCACAAGTACAAAATAGGGAATAACTGGCTAGGTGGTAGGACAGCTGAAAGGGATCTGGGGCTTCCAGTGGATCACAAATGGATTATGAGTCAACAATGTGATGCAGGTGCAGAAAAGGGTAATACTTGTCTGTGTCTTCTGGACCATGAATTAAAAACATTATCTAAGTAATTTCTGTTGTATGTTTAGTCTTGAGAAAAGAAGACTGAGGCGGGACCTGATAAGTCTTCAGATGTGTTAAGGGATGCTATAAAGAGAATGGTGATAAAGTGTTCTCCATGTCCAGAGAAAGAAGGATGAGAAGTAATAAGAGGTAATCTGCAGCAAGGTAGATTTAGGTTAGATATTAGGAAAAACTTTCTAACTGTAAATGTAGTTAAACTCTGGAATAGGCTTCTCAGTGAGGTTATGAAATCCCCATCACTGGAGGTTTTTAAGAACAGGCTGGGCAAACATCTGTCAGGGATAGTTTATGTTTGCTTGGTCCTGCCTCAGCGTAGAGGACTACACTTGATGACTACTTGAGGTCCCGTCAGACCATATGTTTCTATGAGTCTGTGCGTTCCTGGAAGTAGCCCATACTCACATTATTTCAGACTCTCCTAGGCTCTCTTGCACTGAGCAAAAGTCAACTCTGCCTTTTAGACTGTAAGCTCTTTGGAGAGGACTGTCATTTTCTATTTTTGTTAAGTGACACAATAGAGTCTCACCCTGTTTGAGGTCTGTAAGTGGTTCTCACAGTACAAATGATAAATAACAGTTGAAACTAGTTTGCATAGCTCCTTAAACACCCCTGATTATTTCTAATGTGTTTACAGCTGTGTGGAGCAAAAAAGGAGACATAGTGTTGAGTGAAATGGGCTCTGGCAGATCCCAGAGCAATTATTTAGTATTGTATAGTAGCTCAAATGGCTGCATAGAAGTCTTGTCACCCAGAAAACTTACCCCAGCCAAGAGCTAGACTAACAGCCACTATTATGAAGAAGTAGAGGCCTGTAATTGAGTGACACACACCTGTCTTCTCGTTTCCAGTGCATTAGTCAAACAACTGAGTGTTGTTGTAGTAGAAACAACACAGGATCATGGGGACTGCTAGATGTTGCTGAACATGGTTTTGTACAACTAACAGCTGCAGATTTGTTATAGCAGCATATGCACTGATGTAATAGTACTAAGTGCAGCGATGCTGCTGTGAGGTATTGACTTCAGTGAAAATCGAAGCACAACCCAGGATCAGGTCCTAAGTGGACAGAAGCTGTCTGGTGTGCCAGGGGCATCTTCTTGGATCTGTGTATAGCATGTTCACTTAGATCTATTCTTGTTCTGGCCACATGTATTGTCCAGGGTGAAAGACCCTCAGTAAGGCATGGAAGACACGGTATGTTTTAAGGCCCTACTTCCCGACATAATGGACACAAGGAGGGGGAATAAAACCATTAAAACTAAGACCACCTAGTAATGGTCAGGGGAGTGTGATTTTCTTCCACCCCCAACTGTCCTCTCTCTTAGTTAGCTCTGATTCTTCCTTCAGTTAGTCAGGCAGCTTCAGACTGGCATGCTGTGGAGCAGGATGACTATTTCCTCATGCAGGACTTTCCCTGGGTACTGGAGTAAATTCTTGCCCCACATTAATGTAGTCTGGGCCTCTTGCTTTCTACTCTCCTCACTCAGGCCTGGCCTACACTAGGGGCGGTGGTCAACCTAAGACAGGCAAATAGCGTAGCTGAAATCGAAGTATTTTAAGTTGACTTACCTGGGCATCCTCACGGTGGTGAGTCGACCATTGCCACTCCCCCGTCGACTCCGCTTCCACCTCTCAGCGCGATGGAGTACAGGAGCCGACAGGGAGTGCGCTCAGGAATTGATTTATCACGTCTACGCTGACTACACTAGTTAGCTTTAGAGTGTCAGGGTTCCTCCAGCCTGACTGAAACAACAGAATATAGGGAAGTGAGACAACCATCTCATGGTTTAAGGTCAGCCAGACTGTTAGCAGTTGCTGCTGTTTTTAACGCAATGTACAACCAGATGTCCCAGAAAACATAGGCCATTTTGGGAGTAGATCTGAAGACTAAGATGATCTGATATTGGTAACAATTGTTTTGTACCACTGATGGTATTCTAAGCCTGTTTCCACATCCTCCTGGTCTTTTTTTGTTGACTTGTTTCATTAGTGGTAAGATTAGCAGCAGTGATATCATCAAAACAATGTATTTGGGTAACATTCAACATGAACCAAAGCCTGCACTTGGGATGTGCCAAGTGTGGAGTAATATAAAATAAAATATATGAACATATACCTATCTCATAGAGCTGGAAGGACCTTGAAAGGTCATCGAGTCCAGTCCCCTCCCTTCACTAGCAGGACCAAGTACTGTCCCTGACAGATATATGCCCTAGATTCCTAAATGGCCCCCTCAAGAATTGAGCTCACAACCCTGGGTTTAGCAGGCCAACACATGGTTAGCAGCCCTTCCAGCACACCGTACTGTCTTGCTGTTGTCACCCCCGTATCCTCTTTTAATCTTGAAAACAGAACCCCATGAAGTCAAATACACTGACTCATTTCTGTTGGCAGCAACTGACTCTCTATCTCCTCCTCCCTGTTAACACCAAAGCCCCGGCCTGTTAATCATAAGCAATATTTCCTCCACTCCCCAGACATGCTTCTGAGGGTCACTGGAGTCTGGCCAGGCACAGGTGTCTTTTCTTTGCTCCATAGAAGCTAGGGCCAGCCCCAATTATATTTCTGTATTTCTGAAAAAAATAATGTAAGAACTAATATTTTTTAGACTTACTAGTTTACAAACTACTGACATCTTATTTGCTCAAGTTATTACAACTTTCAGAGTACTATGGCTGTCTGGCATGACACAGGAAGGCAAAGATGCCACTAAATTTTCTTTTGGAAGTGCAAATATTTTCAGACCTCATTTTTCAGCCCAGTCAATGCATGCAAACAGTAAATACTGAATATGCTCTAACCTCCAAATATTAACTGAATTGATACAAATTTGGGGTTTGAGGATGAGGTTAATAATAATGAATTTGCTAACATGATTCAAACTATTCTCATGTGCTTTCCTATCTGTCTTTGAAATGCAAATGTTGTTACAAAGAAAATGCTTGAAATGTCAACATAATATGCAATTTACATAGTTTTGTCATGGCCCTGTACATATGAAGCTTATTTCAGTTACTCAAATATGTATAATAATAAAAAAACTGTCTAACATAAGAAGGCTGTGATATGTAATCAAATGGCAATTTTTTGCTTTATAAACACTCACATTGTTTTAGCAGTGGAAAAAGCTTAGCTCCCAATTAAGCTTTCAGAATGATGGGATATATTTCACAGTAATTGTCGTCTTCTGCACTGACTTCAACAGCACTACAGGGATGACTTTACCAGCTATTAAAGTCAAGTCAAGTAAATAAAATCTGTATACATTTTTGTTTTAGTTGGCTGTAATATAACCTGTGCTAAAATTCTAAAAGGGCAGTTGTATATCTTCTTTTTTTTGGATCAAGCATTATAGCAATACCAGCTAGTGCCAAGATAGCTAAGGTTGTGTCAGCATTTCTGTTACATACGAGTTTATACCTTATTTGGATTGCAATTTAGCACACAAAATCTGAGCTGGAAGTACAATACCTTTATTATGGTCATTTAAACAACAATAACTTTGGCAAGTTTCTTCTCTAAAGAAACAAAACAAAACTGTTTGATACTTTGTGTGTGTGTCATTCAAAAGCAACTTTGATTTCTTGATATATTAATTGGTGAAGCACTTGTTTTTTAATATAGTCCAGGCACTGATCAGTCCTAGTCTTGCTGTCTGCGTGCAGCTATACTCCCATTAACTTCAGTCCACAGTTTTATTCCTGTGTGTGAGTGGGATTTTACATCAGGGACATTTTAATTTTGAAATCTGGCTACTGTACAACTGCTGCTTTGCGTAAGCAATTTTGCTACACATGCTCGTAATGAATTTTATATGACAAACAGGAATAGCTCCTTGGTGGCCACTATGGATAGAAATATGGTTTCTCTTTGTCTTGTCAACCCTTCCTTCAGACTTGTTTTTTTCATTTTGCCATCCTTTTTAATGATTAAAGATAAATGATGCACAAACAAATCTCTTAAAATATTGCTGAAGATTGGGCTTAAGTGGACAATGTGGAACATTCAGATATTTGATATCTGACAGTGTCGCTCATTAACCTGCTCTCTTGAGTCTAGATATTGTAAAACATGGCAATTACACTGATCACAACTGTGCAGTTACGCATAGGGATAGAGAAGATAGGCAGTAGGCAGGCCCCGGGCCACTGAGCAATTTCAGGTCACATCCTTCTAAACTTTACCGGAGAACCCTAAAGCAACTAGTCCAGGTCACACAGTACTGGTGTAATGTGCTTGCAGTACATACCCTGCATACTTAACTGCATAAACTGAGCCAGTTAGTTCTGTGGTGATCATGGTGGCCATAAAACTGAGAGCTAACCCAGAAAAATCATCACCCATCAGGATGTTAAATTTACTATAGGTCTCAGTGCCTCCAGCAAAACAAAACAAAAGGGTGGAGTAATGAACCCATCTCAAACCATGGAGGTCAAGTCAGAGGGCACAGTCCGGAAATGGGGTCTCAAAAGCTTTTCAGAGTGTGGCCCACCTCTCAACAAAGATTTGCTTGTGAACACTTTCCCTCTCGTTCACAATCATGCAGGCCACTTAGCTTCCAACTGATAGTTGAGTAATGTCCTTGTGGTAACTACAGCTGTCACTTAATGGAAAATTAATATTAGGAAAGTATTTAATCTATTTTTAGCATCTTTTAATGCAGTTTAGTATGTGGAAAAGGGGGGTGAAAAAATAGCCGGCACCATCTGACCAGCCAAATCTCTTCAGATCAGTTTGGTGTAGACAAGGCCTCATACAAAGAAGTATTCAGAACTCCTTAGCCCTTGGGGGCTCTTGCCCCTCATGCTAAAAATAAATGAACAACCCCCTGTTGTGATATCACTTTCTGAAAAGCTTTGTGAGTCTGCAAAAGCTATAGGTACTTAAGCTGTTGAAAAGGCTGGTTTCAGCAGCAGGTGCGAATGGGTTTAAGGCTTCAATATTAAGCTGGCAGGTTGTGATGAAAGCTGTCATGATGAATTCTGGAAAAAGCCATATGTCTTGAATCAAGTTTAGTCAGGCTCTACTGGGTTGTAATATTGCTGAGGCTGAGCAATTGCTAATATTAGGATAAGATGGCTTTAAAAGGGTCAAGGGCTGAAACAAAATGCATTTCATGTGCAATAGGCTGGTAGCAGTGAAAATGCTAATATTGCTTCTCTAGCTTTGGTTGTATGCCAAGCTTTGAGAGAGATCAGAAGCATGAAAGCTATATAGTCAGCTCCTGTCTGGTCCTGTGAGAGCACATAAGGAGAGGGAAAGGGCAGACGTAGGCTCCCCCTCTGGGTGCAATCACAACACAAGGACTAGTGGTTTCTAGTGCCAGCCCGAGGACTTGCTCCAGAAAGATACCAAAACATTTGCCTTCCCCCAATTTACACTGGCCTGGCACAGGGATGGTACATCCTGCATTCCTTCAAAGGCTGTGTAGCACTGGTTGCAGAAGCTTCAGGAGCTTCCACTGGGCACCATGAGCTGTGATATTGATGACAGTACCACCACTGTCTTATTTATCAGTCTCCTCAGAGCCTGGCTCTATTCGCACAATCTCCAGCTCAGTGTATTCCCAAGTCTAGGGCCTATTTCCTAGGTGAGCAGTTTATTCTCCAACACATCTTCTGTCTGCATCCTTGAACTTTCATCTTTCACTGGGCATGTGCCTAAGAAGCCTCCGTTTTTCCCCTCAAATCTGTTATAGTTTCCCCCTCTTCACGAAAGGCCTCCTGTTTCCATTTTTGCAATACTCTCCAGATCTACACTTATCTTTATTTTCCATTTGCTGCCAAGGTCGCATATGCTTCTCATCTGTGTTCCCTTGCCAGTTATCTTGCTCTGGACCACTCTAGGCTCTCACTGTCAAGGCACTTTGCTCATGTTACTCCCACCCCACCGAGCAGGCTTCCACCTGAACTGTTTCTCAGTGAATGTTTTGAAGTTTTCTAATCCTGTCAAAGGCCCTGATCCTGTACTATTAATATTGAAGCCAATGGCAAAGTTCCCACGAGTGTATGCTTTTGGGTGTACCTGGCCTTTGGGGTTCCCTGCAGGAGACCCTGCCATCCTATGACACCCTACCCCAGGAAAGGAGCAGGGAAGGTGGCCTGCTTAGAGAAGCCTCATGGAAACAGGCAATCAGAACCCAGCAGACTCAGACAAAAGGAGCTGCAGAGCCTTAGCAGGTCACTTCCTGTGTGAGACCAGAAGGGCAAAGAACGGTACCCCTCTCTGGCCAAAGGAGCTTGAGGGATAAATAGAGATTTGTTCTGGTTGCATTTGCTTAAACTGGGGGAGAGAGGACCTGAGAATTTGAACCCTGAGGTAAGGGGTGAAGATAAAGAGGCAATGTGGGAAGAAGCAGCAGCAGCAGCAAATGTGAGTGATATGTGGCTGCTGTTTTGATAGGATCCCTGGGTTGGAACCCAGAGCAGTGGGTGGGCCCAGGTTCCCGCTTGGGTTGCCAGGCATCTGGTTTTTGACCATAACTTCCGGTCATAAAGAGACCCTGGCCGCTCCGGTCAGCACTGCTAGAAGTCTGGTCTGCGGGACAGTGGGGGCCTGGGGCTAAGGCAGGCTCCCTGCCTGCCCTGCCTCCATGCAGCTCCCGGAAGTAGCAGTCAGGTCACTGTGGCCCCTAGGTGTGTGGGTGGCCAGGGAGGCTCTGTGTGCTGCCTCTGCCCTGAGTTCTGCCATTGGCTGGGAACTGCGACCAATGAGAGCTGTGGGGGTGGCACCTGCAGGCATGAAGGCAGTGCACAGAGTCTCCTTGCCTGCCCCTGCACCTAGGGGCTACAGGGATCTGGTGGCTGCTTCCTGGGAGCCACAATAAGCACTGTGGGAACCCCATATCTCCTCCTGCACCTAAACTCTTTCCTGGAGCCCGCACCTTCCCACACACCCCAGCCCCATGCCCCGGCACTGAGCCCCCTTCTCCACCCCAAACCCCTGGCCCAGCCCAGAGCCCTCTCCTGTACCCCAAACTCCTCATCCCCAGCCCCACTCCAGAGCCCGCAGCCCCAGCTGGAGCCCTCACCCCGCTCCTGCATCCCAACCTCCTGGCCCAGCCTGGTCAAAGTGAGGGTTGGGGAGAGCAAGCAATGGAGTGCGGGGGGGATGAAGAGAGTGGGGGTGGGGGGACCTTGTTCAGTTTTGTGCTATTAGAAAGTTGGCAACCCTATTTCCTCCCTGATGTAAAGTTGTGTGAACCCTGAGACGGGAAGAAGCAAAAGACTCATTGTAAAGGGCCAAGAGATGGGGCTGAAGATCCAGCGTAAGGCAGATAGTTTTGTTGGACTTTTGTTGACACAGAAGGGGTTCGTTTTGATTGTGTGATCCAGCTAGAGGGCCGAGTCACTGAAGACCCGCTGTGTGGGGGCTCCAGGAGTAGGAAAAGAATTGCGGTACCCCACACAGCAGCAGAAGGGATTAGTTGCTCCTGTTAGTGTACGATCAAGCTCTAAAAGGAAAAAACATTTTTCTTGCTTTTGGCTGGTAACCATTAGCTCTCACCTCACTAACATCAAGCTTTCTGTTCTCCCATCCCCTTTTGTCCTGAGACTTTTGTAAAATTATGGCTTTTTCCACACACTGAGGCATTGTGAAGCCTGACTTTCAGAGGGACTACACACTCACAAGTCTCATTGATTTCAGCATTTCCAAAAATGGGCCATATTTGTATGAAGAACTCTATTACATAAATAGGGCTTGATCTTGCAACACACTCACTAGTTGTAGTGCTTACTTCCTGAGTAGCTCCTTTGACTACAAGACACTACATTTAGCAGAACGTGTTTGCAGGGTCAGGCCCATGAATTGACTTGTTTACAGCTCTGTGAATAACTGATTTTTCAGTTCACTGGCTGTTCTGAAAAATAAAATAAATGGTTTTGAATCAACCCCAAAATGTTTCATTTGACCCAAAATGCAAAACTTATGTGAATTAAATTAAAATGTGTTGTGCTGAAAATTTAAAAATTGAATATTTGGAATTTTTTTCAGAATAGTTTTATTGAAACAACTTGATGAATTTAAGACAAATTCATGATCCCTGGGGTGGTCTATCCCAGGGGTGGGCAAACTTTTTGGCTTGAGGGCCACATTGGGGTTGCAAAATTGTATGGAGGGCTGTGTAGGGTAGGCTGTGCCTCCCCAAACAACCTGGTCCCTATCCCCTATCCAACCCCCTCCCACTTCCCATCCCCTTAATGCCCCCCCCTCAGAATCCCCGACCCATCCAACCCCTGCTGCTCCTTGTTCCCTGACTGCCCCCTCCAGAGACCCCCCACAACCATCCCCCTGGGACACTATCCCTATCTAAGCCCTCGTGCTCCTAGTTCCCCTGACTGCCCCCTCCCAAGACCCACCAACCCTAACTGCTCCCCCAGGACCCTACCCAACCATCCCTTCTCCCTGTCCCGACTGCCCCAACCCCTACCCCCTTACAGACCCCCGGGACTCCCACACCCTATCCAACCCCCCCGCCCCCTTGTCCCCTGATCGATCCTCCTGAACCTCCACCCCATCCAACCGCTGCCTGTCCCCTGACTGTCCCCTGGGACCCTCTGCCCCCTTATCCAATCTCCTCCCCCCACATTTACCATGCCACTCAGAGCAGCATATTTAGCAGCTATGTGGCCCTGCTGGAGCCAGACACGCTGCCCCACAGGAGTGTGCAGCCTCATCCCTCCCCAGAGCGCTGCCTGCATGGTATCATGGCTGTGATGGTAGGTAGGTAGCCTCCCCAGCAGGGAGCTCAGGGGCCGTCCAGGATGGTCCTACGGGCCAGATGTGGCCCATGGGCTGTACTTTGCCCACCCCTGGTCTATCCCAATCTGCATTTCTGCTGGGAAAAAAAATCGGTTTAAAGTTTTCATACAGCTTTAGTCACATTTCCATATACTTTAGAAAGACTCAGTGAAAATGTATAGGAAAAGCGTAAGTTAATAGAAATTTGCTGATTTAAATTTTCTAAGCTTTATGGCCTCATTTGCAGTTACATCTCTTTACATCTTGTAAAACAACAACATGGCCTACCAGTGTCACAGAAAAATCTCAGGTGTCAGTAATGCTGGAATTAGATTGTATAAACGACATATATCACAAGAGATAATCTAACTACCACACGTGTGCATGCATCATACAGGTAAACTTAAAAAGCTTTGTGAAATTTGTAATTATTAGGAGGAAGAGAGACAGATGATCAGATCTATAAAAAAGTTGATTTTTCTTTTCTAATTAACAATGGGGGGAAACACTTCTCAAGTCCTCCCCATCCCTCCAGTTACTTATTGTAAACTGGTGATTGCAATTAAAAACATCAAGTAAAATAATAATAAAATGCACCCACTTTTTTCTACTAATATAAAAGCTCAAAAAATCCAACATATTTGTAATGAATTGGTAAACTGTAATATTTATCAACTACAAAATTATTGGAGTTATACAGCAATAGATTATAGGTCAATTTGGAGCTTTTAAAAATCAAAGTTAAAATAATTATGAAAAAGAGAGAGGCTATATATTTAATTAAAATTTTAAACTGTGTGTTTCAATTTTTTTTACCTACTATTGGTTAGTTGGATTTGTATTTAACTTTGCACTAAAGCAACGTGCAGTGTCTTAGAAGGCTAAAATAGTCTGCTTGACCTTTAATAAAATCCAAATGGTTTTGGATGTGTCAGATGTTATCAATCCATGTCTTGTAATTTGCAACTCCATCTGTGGACACACATACAGCAGTAAGGTGTGGCTTCACACTAGAGAGCAGCTTTGCATTTTCAATCTTGAGGCCTGATCCAGCAAACAGTTACTACTGACTTTGAGAAATGTGCTTTCTCCACTACTGACATGGTAATAAGTATTATTCTTAGTAATATGGTAAATGTTTACAAGATTAGACCCTTAGGTACTGCAGTTCAACTTTAAAATGTGTTTGCCTGCATTGGGATTGATGTCACAAGTGACACAATGATATATGCCCACAGGCTTGAATGTAAGTGAAGGTCTATTCTCCCATCAGTTTGTGAAGAATTTATATATTTTCCCCCTTTTATTGGCACCTCAGTTCTGGGTAGCTCAAAAGTGATTGTGTTACCCTAGCCAGCTGTCTACAGAGAACATTCATGACAGAAACTCAAATCATCAAAGTGCAGGGCAGTAGCATAGAGAATTGTGACTATATGCTCAAATGCATGGATTATGCTCCATAATGTTTCCAATGAACTATATCTTGTACTATTCCTCTAGGGCTTTTGCTCGTGGGGGTTTATACAACATGAACTCCTGGGTTTTGGAAGTAGCAGGAAGTGGATAGAAAAGTAAAACTTCACTTGGCCACCTTTTTGTGTGTGCATAAGAGGTGGCCTAAGTTTTGCTGCCTCTTGATGGACAGAGCTTTGCACCTGTATGAGGTCTACTGAAGTTATAGGGATTCAGCTGGAAGAAGTGGGAAGCACCTAAGATGGGCAGTATTAAAAATATTCTTAAAATAGCTCAATACTGTTCGTAAGAATTCTCCTTTTTGGGCTAACACTTAGTTTAGTGTGTTCTGACATCTGATTTGTATTTGATTTAATCAGCAGTTACTAATTTTTATCTGGTGCATTTTTAAAACTATTTTGCCATCTTGCATTTTAAAATCAGATTTTACACTGTATTTGTGTTTCTCATATACACCTTCTGCTCTGATTACTTATATTTAGCATATAGAGAAGTTTATATTCCCATTGATTGATCTTTGCTGTGTGATAATTGCCCCTTTGTGCATTACTGATGGGGTCATCTTTCTTTTCTTTCAATAATATTCTAACCCGACGAAGTGGGTCTTCTCCCACAAAAGCTCATTCTCCTAAACATCTGTTAGTCTATAAGGTGCTACAAGACTCTTTGTCATTCTAACCTTAATCTTCTTCCATGACCAGATTTTTATTCTGGTGCTGAAATGACAAATAAGCAGCTCCATCTGTTTCTGTTATTACAGCTTATCTAATATCCTTTTGCTCAAATACACAATTGCTTTATTTCTTCTAATTGTATACTATAAAGAAATACATAGACCATTTAATTAAAGTATCTATATTTCTGTCCCAGAGGTCTGGTACTGTTTATACATTTCTCAGCTTATGCCGTCTCTATTCATGACTTTGTCAGAATCATTTGACTGAAATATAGCTCAATTAATCTTTCCCCATTTTTATATGTTATAATTAATTCATTCATTTTAAAATTTCACTCACTAGGGTAGTCACATTGAGGTATAACAACTCCATGTGAGTCCTGGTGGCAGCAGCCATAGCTGGAATACTAATCAATCACACAGTAGCACAATAATTCTCCTCCTAACACAATGTGCTGTGTATAATATAAGGTGCAGCAACTAGACCCTTAGCATTACATGCACACAAGTACCAAAGGTTTCCAAAGAAGTCCCAGCTGCTTTTACTGGTTCCCTGGGATGATTCAGACTGAGCTAATGAGCAAGCAAATACTCCCAAATTGTAAACTATAAATGGGGCTTTTATGGTTGAAGAAAGATGTTAATCAAGATTTTCACCTATCCAAGTGGCTTCATTGTCTATATTAGTGGGTCTTGTAATGCTGAGTCAGTAGCAACCTTTTCAAATCCTCATGAAGAAACTCTGGCATCATTTATATTGTCCTACAGAACTTTCAGGATACAATGTTCAAATTCAGACCATATTAAGCACCCAAATCCACATTTAAGCACCTAAGTAAAAGAGGCCTAATTTTTCAGATGTGCTAAGCACCTGTAATTCCCATTGACATTCATGAGAGCAGCAGATGCTCAGCACATATAAAAAGAATGCCAGATTTATTTGGCTGCATAAATGTAGGTTTGGATGCTTTACTTTAGGCACCTACATCTCCAAATTTTGGTTTTTTAACATATACAGAAAATGCAGGGGAAAAGTCTCTACCTTGTTTAAATACAAATGAGCCCATTTGCTTGCTAAGAATTAATCATTTGTTTAGGTTATTTGCCCTGAGTGGAAAAATAGCCTGGAGGTGATTTCATCCTATTTAAATACCACATGGAATTGGCTATAAACATGACTGGAGCACAGGTCTGAAAGTACTGCACAGCCCAGGAGGAGAGGACGAGGTTATTATTAGACATTATTATAGCACAGCTGAGGTACATGCAAGCAGTCTAAAGAGCAGACAAAACACAGGAAAGCAATTCAGAATTACAAGGATGTAGAGAGAGAGAGAGCTGCTGATGAGGAAAGGATTTATGAAAAAACTTGGTTTGGAGGACAAAGGCCCTAGTGGTCAATAAGTGAGAGGTTGTATCAAATGTATTAGTCTGTGCAAAGAAGAGTTACAATGGATCACTTCAGTGTGGAGTGTGTTAGTGCTGAGGAGTTCTCTGTGATCTAGAATGCATGGTGCTTAGAGCAGATTGTGTGATGCTTGGAGCATCCTGTGGGTGCTGCCATTAAAAAAATCTTTTATTTACAGTATGTACTGCATTATTTTTAATTCCCCCCTCCCTTATAAAGGACATTGATTACTTCCCTCCGTCTCCAAATTATAACAAACGGTTCTTAAAATATTGATCACTTTAAGAAAATCATGTACAATACATCAGATACTGGCTAACCAAGGATCTAGTGAACAAAACAGCTAACTTTTTTATATTACTGGATATTTTTGAAGTAAAAATATTGTAAGTCTTTAAATAGTCAGTCTTTAAAAGTATTTACATTTAGAAAGATAAGAATTATTTGAAACAAATTTTAGGTTTGAAATTGATTTGCTATATTTTTTCCTCTCATTGAATGAATTAAAAAATAATTGGATCAGTACTGCATTTTCACCAAGAGAGAGCAACATAAGCACATTAAATAAACTTAGTAGCAAGTAGCCATTTTACATTGTAAGCAGGAACATATTGTCCATCTATTATTTCACCTGCCTCTGAATTTGATGGATGTGATGCAATTATTAGTTAGGGTTATGGCTGTTGATGATGTATGTGTTATGGATCAGATTGTTGCCTTTCAAATGTTTTTTTTATATACAATATGTTTCTTCATTCATAATGATTTCATTTTGGAAAAATGTTTGTGTTTGCTGAAACACTCTGCTGTTCTTCCTGTCAAAAACTTCTTTCAGCAGGAGACTTCATAGTGATGGATTTTCTTCATCTAATGTAATTAAACCTCTGCTGAAGAATTTCAAGTTTCTTAACATTTTTGGAATGAAACCAGCTACATTTCATTCACTTGAATTGAACTAATGGTCCTGTAAGTCTAGGAATGTATTTGGGGAGTTTTGCTAGTGTTAAATAGAATGACCAAAACTGAAAATCTAGAGACCATGTTTCATTTGACATTAGACATTATCCCCTTAAGCAGCTGTATTAGATCCAAAGATAATACATACATTCATATCATACAAGGGCATTTATTTAGTTAAGAATGCGCTCTTTTCTCTAGCTCGCTTCTGAACTAAAATGTTTAAAAATGTGTTTAATTTGGCCATCTATTGTAATGAATGAGACAGGTGAAAAACAGGTCTAGAGGCAATGCTAATTACTGCACATCTTTAAAAAATCCTTGATTTAAAGTCCCTGGAGCCAAGGAATAGCTAGGAGAGGGATCCCATTTTGGAATCTGATTGGAATTCTGGGAAATTTCTTTGAAGGGAAAAACGGTCTGTTGTCTTTGATGCTCATTTTGGGTGTAGGAGACAGTATGGAGAGTTAAGGAAAGATACAGCCTCTGCCTGAGGTTTTGAGCATGTGTTTTGCTTATAGTGGTGTCTGTCTCCATACCTGTGGAGTGAACCTGTAATAAGCGAGGCAGACAATTCCCCTGTGGATCCACTCACACAGTTCATCACCAGCCACGCTTCTGGTTTACACTGATCTTGTTTCTTCACTGCCACTATAAGAAGATATCTGTATAAGAAGCCAGAAGGGTAAGGAGAGGTCGAAGCAGGAGGGGAGACACAAACCTGAAAAAGTTATATTTTACCCGGAAGACTTTAAACCTGGAAAGTCGGAGAAATGAGAATATGCATTTTCAAAAATACTACTAATCTGAATTATGTAAGATGTTTCTTCCAAACATTTTTACTCTAATTGTATTTTGAAAATTGCACAGGGTAAACAATCCATAGCTACCTAGGACTTTAAGCTGGCTTCTTAAGATCTTTACCGTGAAAACGGGGAGAGAACTCCAGTCCTCCAGTTCCAGGCTTTTACAAGGGAATTTCTATTAGCTCTCAGCAGTATAGGGACAATGATACACCCGGGAGTGGTGTGCAAACATAGAATAGCTATTACATTACGATTAGAGGTGGTCAGAGAATGGAGGGAAAGAAGTCCACAGAAACATCAATGGAAATGAGAAAAATTATCTGCATCATCCACACTAACTACTGGCCATAAGTGATCGGTTATGATAGACATTGACTCATTAACATTTTAATAAAAGCTGCAGCTTTTCAGCGATGTTTGAGGTGGGTTCCATGACATGTCTTCACTTTGGCATGCCCTCAGCAACAGAACTTGAATACTAAATACACCTGACAAAACAGTTGCCCTTTATGGTAAATGTACAGATGTTAGCATAAATGGACAAGCGTGTTACATACTATTCTTGACATCAGTTTGGTCTTTTGCTTTATACTGAAAGCTTTTTCAGGATTAACAAGAAGGTAAAATGTTTTATGCATATTATTGAAATACGATGTGAATTACTATTTCATATTTTACCTTAGCTCTTTGTACTCGGTTGGTGATCTGCAGGTCTAAATTACAGCTACATCGCTCCAACCCTTGCGTATAATCTGTTTGTTGAACATTAAGAACAAATCTGTTCCATAATCCATACTTGTATCGCTGGGTACTTTCTAGCCATGACACTGAACATAACTTGTTGACGGGGTAGAGAAATTAATCTAGCCATATTTTGTATAACAACTTGCCTACAGCAGTGCAAATATTGTTTTATTTTTATATTCTTGTTTAATTTTTTTTTGTAATATTCTACAGTAGGGGCTGGACCTGTGGAAAACAGCAGAAGAGTTTTCTTACATAATGATCTGACAGATGTGTCATGGTATCTAATCCCCTTAAGCCCCCCAAAGCCCTTTGATAGTGGATGTTCTAAAAGGCCAGATTGGAAAGCATGCTGCTCTTTTATTGAGCCTTTGCCTTCAATGTTCATACCATACTCGATTGCTCTATTTTGCTGAACCAGGATATGTGCTAACCTGATGCTTACAGATAAACACATAGCAAAATAGAGAATGAAAAATTCCAATTGAACAATGATTATTGCAAATAAAATAGCCACATTTAGATCCAGATCCCCTTGTTTAAATCCATCTTCCAGACATGCTGCTTCTGCAATTCCCTTGAGCAGTAAATCAATAACAATTACGCTCAAAAAAATGACCACTGGACTTAGAATTGAACCATCACAATGTTTATGTTCCTTAACTGTGTAACCATGTAATCATATTACAGCAACCCTTGTCTCTTCTCATGTCATGCTTTTCTCACTTTTTATTACCTCTGTTGTGTTGTGTCTAAAATTATGTTGTAAATTCTTCCAGGCAGGGATCCTATCTTTTTATGTCCAGAAAAGCACCAAGCCAACTCATGGGCGATGACATTTTTTAAAATAATTGTAAGATCTTAGAAATGGTTCCCTTCTCTGTCTTAATTCATAGTAACCTTAAATATAGTACAGCCTCAATGAACACAGTATCATGGGGGACATAAATTCAGGTGATCAGTTGTTCAGTTAATCACATTACAAGTTCCCTTGATTATTAGATGTCACACTACACAACCTGCCAGCTAAAATAAGGAAGTGTTGGATAATAGATATTTGGATATCCATACTATACTATATATGTAACTAATCTGTGTTCTACAGATTTTGTCATATTATGTGATTCATATGCAGTTGAATGTGAGGTTATAGTGATAATTTCAAACTGGCATATTCTTAGAAAGAAAAACTCACATGGCTGGGATCTTTGGAGTATTACAAGAGAACGGTATTTGCTTAGGTCTAGATGAAACTTGTAGAACATCTTTTTATAAGTATGCCTAAATCTACTATTTTTTTCTTTCAAAAAGGTTTCTTTATCTTTACCAAACTGTAGATTTCTGATTTCTTTTTTACCGGGCTGTTGTTTAGAACTTATTTTAAAAATGAGAGATCTCTGAGACCTCATTTAATAACAATATAAAAGATTTTGTGAAGTGACTTTCCTAGACTGAGAAACTAGTCATTCTCTCTTTAACACAAGACATATTTTCTTTTTTGCATGGATGCAGTAACTGACCTTGACTGTACACATGGCTAGTTGCTAAGTTTCCTACTGCATTTTTCAACAGACTAATCCTGTAATGCAGGGACTAATTTTCCAAGAAAGATTTCTTGCTGATTCTTAGTTCTGTACAAACTATGAATCTTTATATAACCAGCTATCTACGCAGAAGGTTTAAGATAGAAACAAAGGGTGGACAAGAAATGAAGTAAGATTAAATACAAGGGCTTTGAGACTAACATGCTGCTTTATCTAGCAAATGTATAATGCTATATGTAAAATAATAAAGCCCATTTTATTTAGATGCATCAACATGGGATTTCCTCTCTAGATAACAATATTCTCTAGAAATGCTCTGTGTTTCTCGTGCGTTCATTGCTACTAGAGCTCGGTTTATCCAATACATTTCTCTTCCACATGTGGAATAAGAAGTTCCCAAACATACCTGATTTCCATTTCTGAATACTTTACTTCTTGACTTCTACCATATAGATGGAATCACTTTGCTTTCAGTAGCATCTTACTCCTTGAGTAGATTTATTTGTTTCAGTGAGACCTTCTGTGGAGTAAGGGTACCATTCAACATGCATGGGGACATCAGGATCTGGCCCATAATACATAGCTTCCACTCTTTCTCTGGACTTTCACTATACCTGCAAGAGTCTTCACATAGAGACAAATACTATGCTTAGTGCAAGATGTTTGGGCAGTGCACTTTCATGGAACCACAAATTGTTACTGAGCACATATGGGGGATAGGAAGAAGGATTCAACCTAGAGCTGCTCCATAGCCTTCAGGCTATAGTAGGCCCTGCAGTTGCTGTGTTCCTCCTCAGTGAACAAGAATGGCTTACAAATCCATCTTCTCACACCCCTGTGTGTCTGGGCATGTGAAGCTTGTCACAAGAGTGCTGCAGTCTGTACACAGTTAACAGAATCCTGCGCAAAACATGGCTACCCAGGACAGAATACAAAAGGAAGGGAAAGCTGAAACTAAGAAGCCTAGTTCAGTTGATTTTTTGAGGGGGAGCGGGGAGGTCTGTTTTGTGGACAATAAAATAAATTCTGAGGAAAGGGTCTTGGAAGACTATGGGCTTGTCTCGACAGGGAAATTGGATTTTGATCACCTGTTTTGCACTAGTTTTGCACTAGTTATTCTGGAATAGCTCCTTGTGTGGATTCTCTGAAGAATACTAGTGACTTTATTCTAGAATAATCATTCCACTTCAGAAGCTCACCAATTATTCCAGAATAAGGAAATTTTTCTTCTGAAATAGTGTATTAACATGGGAAGTTATTCTGCTACAGCTGTGCCAGTTGATTTCCCCACATAGACAAGCCCTAATGCTTGAAGCTTTATTTCCTTTCCCTGGGTGGTAATTTTGCCCACCATGATACAGAGCTCCATGGTAGGCAGTGGGTTGTGATTCCCATCAACTCAGGGAAATTGCATTAGATTCCAGGGTCTAGGGCCCTCCAGTATCTCAGCCGATAGCCAGGGTGGGATTGTCCAATAAGTTTTGGCATAAAGTCATTCTAAAGTCATACCTGCAGCTATCACTACTTCTTCTCATATGCAGAATGTGAGAGAGAAATGTGAGTAGGGCACTAGATGGGGACTTCGGAGACAAACTCAATTGTCTGCTCTGCCACAAGCTTCCAATGTGGGCTTGGACCTCTGTGCCTCAGGTCCCCATCTGTAAAATGGGGCTAATAGCACTGCCTGACCTCGTGGGGATTGTGGTAAGGATAAATCCATGTAAGATTGTGAGGCACGCAGATATTGCAACAATGGGGGGCAGATCAGTATCTAAGATCTATAGGCATCAAATGGATCCCCTAAGACAAATGCAGATCTGGGATAAACTGGCATAACTCCACTGTCTTCAGTGGAGTAGCACCCACTGCTCCTGGTATGATTCGGCCTCCTGAGTCTTTTCAGACTGTAATATAACCCCATTTCTTCTCCTTGGTCTATGATTCTGTAATAAAGCAATTAAATCCTACTCCCTCAGCTTCCAAGTTTGCCTGTCCTCATTTTCCCTGATATCTGACCATGAAAGCCCCACTGTATCCCATTTATAAAGATCACCTTCAACCTCTTCAGTTTAAATACATAGTCCTATGGGATATGCATTGTTGTTTGTAGCTGAGTTGGTCCCGGGATATTAGAGAGACAAGGTGGCTGAGGTAATATCTTTTATTGGATCAACACTTGCACAGAGCTCTTCTTCACAAACTCCTATGGAAAACAGTTGATGAATGAACAGTGCTGTGTTTTGCCTGTGTAATTGTATCTTTGGAAGTGCTCATGTTTTCTTTCCGTTCCTAGTGTGCTGATGCACTCTGTTTTTATACTCTACCCAAAACATTTCACAGTCTCCACAGGATTAAAGAGTTCTGCTCTGGAAAAAAAGACTTGTAAAAAGGCATCGTGGGCATTTCATATTCATCTGGTAATGATTTCTGTACCAAATATACTCAGTTTACAAGTGTGAAGAATGTGGGAGATATCTGCATTACTTTTACAAATATTATGTTTACCTCTGTTTATTAGACTGTGTTTATGCTGTTTGCTACGGGGGGAGCTCTTGCTTTGGGTAAGTCACTGGTACTTAACTGACAATACAGTTTGAAGCCTTTGAAGTTTTCCTCTGACCAAGATGGCCCACGCTCCTACCTTGTGACAGGGGAGGGGCCTTTATGAGGGAAACATGAAACAAAGAACTCTAGAGTACATTAGACCTGGAGGGCCTGAGCTTCAAAAGAGGAAGCCAGTGTCTGCAGGGAAGCAGGTGCCCAGAAGTGGGGGTACCTGAGATGAATTGGGCTTACCTAAGCTTGGAGGGAAATATTAAGCTTTAGGTAAGAACATAAGAATGGTCATGCTTGGTCAGACCAAGACTGTTTGTCTAAACCAGTATCCTGTCTTCTGACAGTGGCCAGTGCCAGGTATTTCAGAAAGAGTGAACAGAACAGGGCAATTTGAGTGCTCCTTCCCCTGTGGTCTAATCCCAGCTTCTAGAAGCCAGAGGTTTAGGGATCCCCAGAGCATGAGGCTATGCCCCTAACCATCTTGACTACGAGCCATAGATGACCTACCCTCTATGACTTTATCAAATTCATTTTTGAACTCACTTGCCCTTTTGGCCTACACAGCATCCCTGCTAATGAGTTCCACAGGTTGAATGTACGCTGTGTGAAGAAGTACTTGCTTTGGTTAGTTTTACACCGGCGGCCTATTTATTTCATTGGGTGACCCTGGTTCTTATGTGAAGGGGTAAATAACACTTTCTCCACACCATGTAGGATTTTATAGACTTCTATCATATCTCCCTGTAGTCAACTCTTTGCCAGGGTAAAATTAGTCTTTTTAACCTCTCCTTATATGGAAGCTGTTCCATACCCCTAATCATTATTGTTGTCCTTCTCTGTACTTTTTCCAATCCGAATATATTTTGAGATGAGGTGACTAAAACTGCAGTCAATATTCAAGGTATGGTTGTGCCATGGATTTATATAGTGACATATTTGTGATATTTTCTGTCCTATCATTGATTCCTTTCTTCATAGTCAAAAAAGCAATCAGAATATTAGGAACTGCCACTGCATACCAAAGAGATGTTTTAAGAGAACTATCCACTGTGACTCCAAGATCTTTCTTGAGTGGTAACAGCTAGTTTTAGACCCCACTATTTTATATGTATGATTGGGATTATATTTTCTAATGTGCATTACTTTGCATTTAATAACACTGAATTTCATATCTGTCGTTTTATTGCCCAGTCATCCAGTTTTGTGAGACCCTTTTGTGACTCTTTGCAGTCAGCTTTGGACAAGATATACGTGTATGCTTGTTTGTCGTTTCAACCCTTTTTCTCTCGGACTAATATGCGCTTCTGGATAAGCAAATAGTACTTTGCTTTGGAGAAGCTTTTTCTGAGTCACTGCATTTACCTACTGGTCACAGCTCCAGAAGAGAAGTCTCTTGAAGATGCCTAACCCAGGCACCATGAGGAACCATGGGTGGTAAATATGGTGCTGGAACCTGGTCTGAGTGTTAGAATCATAGGATTCTACATGAGGACTGGAGAAGGCAAGAGGCCTGATACCTGAGGGGATGCTCTTCAGAGAGGCCACTGAGGAGTCAAAGGTGCAGCTTACCCTGTAACAAAAATAACTTTTTTCAAATTGGCAGTTATGTAAACTCTAGTTTCTTTACTTGTGCATCACTGGTAGTAAAGACTCACCAGGCCATATTCTACATCACTTACATCTAGCCAATGGATTACACCAACAGGTTTATACACGTGTAACTCAGTAGAAATTACTAAACTTTGTAAACAATTTTGCTGATCATTCAGAGGAAGGATGAGAATCTGCAGCTCATGGTCACTTTGCTGGGTAATTGTCTCTGCAGAGCTAACAGAAGTAAAAAGCAGTAAAAACTTTTGTCTCTAATGTCAGCAGAAGTTACTCAGAGTACACACACAGAGCAGATCTGTTGAATAAGAAGCTAAATTTATTTTTTTTACAAATGCACTTTTCAGAGTGAAGCTACAATTGGTTATAGCTGAAATTTCTAAAAAATATTTCTAGGAGACTGGTTGGCAGGAAAGCTAGAAATATTAGGTTTAGTCTTAGTTTCTGACTCTTTTGTTACCTAATTGCCAAGTTATTGGCTTGCTGTTCATTGGGAAAGCACATAATTCAACAGCTATCAATGGTATCTCCTTTTGAAAAACTATCACATCTGTTGAATGTGGGACTTGGATTGTGATACTTTGTGAGGTGGTTTGAAGGCAAATTCTACCTTAGAGGGTGGAAGACATGAAGTTACACAGTCGTCTTTTTCAAAGAATCAGTTAGTAAAACTGTTCTTTAGTTCGGTAGAATGGGCACTGTGAAGTCTTGTTTACACTAGAGTTTTTCTTCAGCCTCCCACTGCTGCATTGTGATTGGTGCTGCTTCATGGGGGGTAGGGATCATGGGAGTTGTAACATGGAATTCTTGCCAGCATTTTAACCATCGTGTTATCTAACCCTGCTGAGACCGAGTAAATTGATGTGATAAAAACCTGGAGGCCTGCAGTCTATGCAAGTACATCCCCTGTTGCTGCTTCTGCTGATAGAGCAACAAAGGGAAACCTGATGAGAAAAATCTATGGTAGACAAGGCCTAGCTGAAAAGCTTTAAACCTGGGTTTAAATCCCAAAACTGATATTAACAAGTGTGTGTAAAAAATGGACCCTGCTTCTGCAGTAGGCTTTTTGCAGTCAGACCCCTGCATCTGTGAGAATCCTTGACGTCAGTCAAGCTCTTCACATATTCAGCAGTCTGGCCCTGTGGAGCTCATTGAAGAACTGAAGCCCTAGATGTCATTAATTTAATTATGAAAGATAAACCATTCAAAGATATTAATTTTCTAATTGTTAAAGTGCAAGCTATGTAAATCGCTTCAGCAAATTACACAGAGTACCTACTTCAAAAGGATTAGAGAAGAGAGACAGCATATGGAATTAGGGTTATTTCTTAGCACATTGAAGAAACAACCTATACATCTAATGCAGACAAAGTCCAGATTATGAATGAGATTTTCAAGACTGCTGTGGAGGTTTGTATTGCCACTGCCATTAAAATTCCCCAAGGTGGCTATGCGGATCTCAGCCTGGTATAGTAAAACTGCTGAGTAGCTGCCTTATATCCAGCTTCTTATTCCAGAAATCGTAGAGTTTGTTTTAAAAGAAAACTCCCTCCACAGGATTTCTAATCCCAATGGGCTCTGCACAGGTATCCAACCACATGAAATTCATTGCTGGATCAGGGTCCAAATCGGGACCACTGTCTATTTTTAGTAACAAAAAAAAATTGGGAAGAGAAGGTAGGTCAGTTGTATCTGACAGAATTGGGTTGTCTTTAATCTGTTATGCTGAAATTTTATATACATAAAGACAGTTAATCCTCTTAACTGCTGCAGAGACTGTATGCTTAGTAAATAAGTGGCTTTGTTAATTGATGCTACAATATTTACCTGTTTAAATCAAAATAAAAGTAAAGAGCTACCCTGGCTATGACAGAATCTTTATCAGTGCAGTGCATGAGAATCTTCCCCACTAATTATTTTAAAGAGCAGTCTGTTTTGTTCAGGCTTTTAAGACAATGACCGTTACTTATAGTTTCAACACTTTTGAGATCAGACATCAATTTCTGGGTCAAGCCAATCTGAGTAAGAGATTTTAGCACTTGACTATTAAACATGCACTTCTCAGACACGGGTTAACTTCCCTTTTCTTGTTTTCTGAAATCTTGTAAAGGTGTCTGTCTCCGTTGGAGGGCTTGTTATCTTTGCAATGTGTTCAGTAAAATAATTTTATAGAGCATATTTCATCCTGGAGGATCACAAAGTGCCTTACATACTGTATAGCTAGGGATTACTTACCTTAGCTATTTTGAGAGGGGAATGTGTGGTAAACATTCTATACTACTAACACTGTGTAATAGCTTTTTTACAACAAGATGTCCAGAAAACCTTCTCTACTTTTAACTACATATAAAATTTTAGGTTGGAACAATGTAATCTGGAATTTGGTTGGGATAGCAGGGTTAACATTTACTCCACTGCCTGCTGGCTGCTAAATTGGTGAAAGTTACCCTACTTTATACTACTTACATATAGTATAATGTATTGTCTAGATAACACCCATATAACTTACTCCAACATTTAACTCACCTTTCAGTTTGGCCAAAATGGTTAACAGATTGTAGATATGATGCTGAGGGAAAGAAGGTGAGACTTCTCAGAGAGGGAGACCATTTCAAAGACACAATCTGATAAAACAAGTGATACATTTCTATTAGTTTCACCAAAAATATTTTGCATAGGAGCAGGCAGCAGCCCCAGCAGAGCAAATGCCCGAGCATAGTACCAGGGGCATCAGCAAAGTACAGATTACACAGCTACTCCTGCGTCAGGGGACACCTGCTAGGAAAGCCCCCATCTAAACAGCAAGCTGGCTTGATACTGCATAATTTTGAGATCTGGTGACATCAAAGCCCAAGACAGTACAGCTGCAAGCACACAAGTATGCAGTTGTGGTGAATATGCTATCCCTTCCTCATTAAGAAAGGAATATTTAGTATTTTGTGGATATTATAATCTATTTTAAGGATGGATTCTGAACATATGAAATAACCTTGCTCTGAGGTTCTTAATTTTTTAACACAAGATTTTTAAGGTCAGTGGTCCAACTATGTAAATTATTAAATAGTTCTGAATTTTTTATAGACTTCTCCAGCCACACAGAGTGGATTTTCCTGATCTATTTACACTCCCTAGATATACGATGTGGAGAGCAATATTGCACATCCAGTATTGTTTGTTTCACAGCACAAAGGATTAAAGTGGACTACCTAGCTCTGCTTCTTTAACTCCTATGTGACTGGATAGCAAGAATCCAAGTTCATCGCTTAATTTGGACTTCTTGGGTAACAGAGCTTTGGATCGGACCCTTAAGGGTGGGGCCTACACTAGCCCTATCCCACCACCACAGCAGAGCTTCTTGGGTGTGTGCTCAAGAAAACTCCAAACTTGAAAATCCTTTATCAGCACAGATTGTGTCTTACTAAAGCATGGATTAGTGAAGTTCTGCTTGTCAAGCAGAATAATAGTGCTTCAACAAGGCAAAGAGAGGTGTGGCTGAGACTTACTGGGATTGCAATGTGTATTCACTAGTAAATTATCCCAAAGAAAGGAACAGCCCCAAGGAGCCCTCTCTACTGGTAGGTAGCAGTAGAGTACTGGAGCACTGCTGATATGGATTCCATTCTGTGGTGAGCACTCACTGACCCTGTCAGTCTTGGGTAAATTCCAGGATGGAATTCCTGCCTACTGCGAATGGCCCTGATTGTATGTTTTGTTTCTGCATAGTGTCTATATAAGTGACTGAGACTGTGGCAGCCAGGCGGGTGGGAATGTGACGGAGTGAGAGCCTGATAAAGGTTGTTCCTTGTTCAAACACTTGGCAACTTGAGAGAAGAAATAGTCTGATGCAGACTGTATGCTTATAAAGTATCTAATACAGGGAATAAGAAGTTGCCAGATGCATCTGTGACTGTGAATCGCCTGGAGAACTCTTTTTCCAAGAAACCCATAAAGACTTAACAAATCACACCACATCCTCACAGGTGACATGTAGTGTGGCTGGATGCACAATTTACAGTCTGTATTACTTTTCCCCTTCATACTTCTTGAGTACAGGTGATTAACAACTGTGAATGCTGGCAGCTTTTTTTGTTTTTATTTACTAGACAGAGTGCAGGCAGTCTCTCCTCCTCTCCCCCACCCCCTTCCACTAAGAATCAGTGGATTTTCCTGGTAACAACACATAACTAAGAGTATACAGGATATTGATTGTCGATGGGATATTACAAACCTACAGCCAATCACAGCATGTTTGCTACAGCAAAGGGACGTTGTAAGTCATAATGAGCTATAATTGCTAGTGCAAAATTTTGAACTGGACTTCAAGCTACTGCTCAAGGGAATTCTGAGCTACATCTCCTGTTTTCTTTCCACTTAAGGAAAAAAGCTAAATCTGAAACATTGGCCTTTCTAGCAGTAACCCTGCTAGATGCACTGTAGCTCTTTGTCACGGATGTAGAAATTCCCAGAATTGTTTCTCTTCCCCACAATAAATGTGTCTGCAATAGCTCAAAGAGTTGCCAGCTTAAGAGCATTATTCAGCAGAATTAAAAAACGAACAAACAAAAAAATCTGGCTCCATTTTAAGGTTCAGTCTGCTTCAGCCTGTTGCCAACAAAGTAAAAATGTACACTGAGTCTTTGCAACAACAACAACAACATTATTTGCTTGGACTTTGGATCAGTCTTTGTTACTGGTAAGGACAGCATTCAAACAGTTTGGGATCTCCTTATCAACAACCAGATCAACTACATACCAACTCCTACTCAAGCAGTAATAAAAAACAAACACCCATGTATACTAGACTTTCACTAAAAGTAAGGAGCAAGCAATTTTCTCTGACTTTTCTAGAAGGAAGATTATTAGAAAGTTTGATTATACAAATATTCTGTCTTGTAGCCTGATGGCACTTTGAGGAAAAATAACTAAAATGTAACTCTATTCTGTAACTCTTTCTACTCCTGAGAATCTCTTTACATTTCTCAACAACTTACTTGCTATTTATCTGATTTAAAAAAAAAAAAAAAGCAAAGGACAGACTGCAAGATAGTGGGCAAAGCAGCGACCTGGCCAGATAAAGCATCCTGAGTTACCATGGCAACATGATACGTGACAAGTACATCCAGCGTCTCAGTCCCATGACCAATACCAGATCAAGTGGAGTGGCATCAAGATGCATCATATGAGGAATGTTATCCCTATTGAAAATGGCCCACAAAGAGGTGAGCACACAGAGCCGTCAGCTTGTATTGCAGCAACAGGCTAAATGATTCAGCAGGGGGTGCTGTCCCTCTCAGCCACTGCTGCCCCCAGTCATAAAAGATTAGGGTTGGAAGAGACCTCCGGAGGTCATCTAGTCCAACCTCCTGCTCAAAGCAGGACCAACACCAGCTAAATCATCACAGCCAGGGGTTTGTCAAGCCAGGCCTTAAAAAACACTAAGGATGTAGATTCCACCACCTCCCTAGTAACTCATTCCAGTGCTTCACCACCCTTCTAGTGAAATAGTGTTCCTAATATCCAACCTAGACCTCCCACACTGCAACTTGAGACCGTTCATTTTTGTTCTCAGTGGTGGCAGATGACAGAACAGCCAAGCTCCATCCTCTTTAGAACCCCCCTTCAGGTAGCTGAAGGCTGCTATCATATCCCACCTCACTCGTCCCTTCTGCAGACTAAACAAGCCCAGTTCTATCAGCCTCTCCTCATAAGTCACATGCTCCAGCCCCCCTAATCCATTTTTTTTTTTTTGTTACCCTCCACTGGACTCTCTCCAATTTGTCCAATCCTTTCTGTAGTGGAGCCCCCAAAACTGAATTCAATACTCCAGATGCTAGCAGTGCTTCTGCTAATGCAGCCCAATATGCCATTAGCTTTCTTGGCAACAAGGGCACATGCTGACTTGTATCCAGTTTCTCATCCACTGCAATCCCCATGTCCTTTTCTGCAGAACTGCTGCTTAGCCAGTCAGTCCCCAGCCTGTAGCGGAGCATGGGATTCTTTTGTCCTAAATGCAGGACTCTGCATTTGTCTTTGTTGAACCTCATCAGATTTATTTTGGCCCAATCCTCCAGTTTGTCTAGCTCACTCTGGACCCCATCCCTACCCTCCAGCACATCTACCTCTCCCCCCAGCTTAGTATCATCTGTGAACTTGCTGAAGATCACTGTGCTGTGGGGAGCAGTGTAGGTAGCTCAGTAGAGAGCACTCTGCCATTTGAATCACATGCTTGGGGTAAAGATTTCCAGTTGACAATGCTGCCAAATGAGGTGCCTCTGACAGCTGCAATTTAAAGAGCTTAAGTTCCTATCTCACTGGTCCTTGAAAGAGAGGTGCCTTTTGGGAAGGTGCCCTTCTCCTGTAGGTGATTTGGTGCAGTGCCTTCCTCATCCTCTGTATTATCCCCATTTGGGAGGTTGAGGAGCAGAGCCAGAGTGTCTCACAGGAGATCTAGATGAAATTAGTATAAGATGGATGCAAAACAGTTTGAAAGATTGTACTCAACCATTGCTCACTGTCAAATTGGGAGGAGGTATATAGTGGGGTCCTATAGGGGGTCTGTCTGGATTCAGTGCTAGTCAATATTTTCAGTAATGACTTGAATAATAGAGTGGAAAGTATGCTTATAAATTTTGTGGGTGACACCAACGAGTTTACTTTGCTGCCCTTCTCCTAGTGCCTAAAACCAACTGCCATAGAAATCACATGGAGACCC
Source organism: Dermatemys mawii (assembly GCA_007922305.1). Classification (NCBI taxonomy): domain Eukaryota; kingdom Metazoa; phylum Chordata; order Testudines; family Dermatemydidae; genus Dermatemys; species Dermatemys mawii. The sequence goes on from ML677352.1 coordinate 24,607,444, forward strand.
GGAATTCAGGCATTGAGTGTTTCCAGCAAGGATTGCACAGAGATAATAATCTCTCTGCAATCAAGTCCAAAAAGAACAAAGAGAATTAATTTAATTTTTAAGCACAAACTTGATAAAATCTTATAATGATAAAGAAAACTAACAATTTCTACAACATAATAAGGCTACTTTAAAGTCCACACACATTATCTTCGCAGTTTAACACAAATGAAAGAAAAAGTAAATCTAAAGAGGTCAGTCCCCATAGAAACAAAGTGAGAAGTAACTCAGAGTTCCCAAAAATTTAAGGTGAGTTCACCTGAGTCTCAGAGTCTTTAACTACCAAATCTATACAGTCTACGTCAAAAGCACTGCAACATCATCTTCCTTGCAGAAATCTCCAATTGGAATCCCAGGCTTTTTCTCTTCCTCTGCTGAAGTCACTCAGCTAGTCTGCTAGCTAATTAAGTATACCAGAAAACCCCCACCTGTTACAAGAAAAATACAAAACCGAGAATAGCAACATATAAGTGACTCTCTCCCCCATCACCACATTTCAGTAAGAAAAAAGTTGGTGAACTAACAATTTGGCTAAATTAAATAACACCCAAACTATACAATTAAAATGAAATAAATTAGTTTTCCCTCCCACTTTCCCCTTTCAATAATTAATACTGCCAGGGCTCCCCTATTGGAAGGCTAACAATATCACTACCTCGCTGCAAAATGTTTCAGAATTAGGGGAAAACAGCCTGCTTTCTGCTTCTGCAACCCTGCTTCCCCAACCCACACAGTTCTAAAGCAATTGCCCTGACTACTTGCCCTATTGAGCATGCCCCAAACTACTACATCCAATACTAGATGTATGTGGGGTGCTTAGTTGTGCATCTGCCTACCAACAATAACCCAGACACAATGCATTCCTCCCCACCTTCTCTATGGATCCCTTAAAGAGATATCTTGTTATGCACTTGATAACATGCAGACAAAAGTGATCACCCATTATGCCTCAGTCGTTCGGTTCTCAACTTGAAACACTGATGTTCAGAAGGGCTGACCATAGACAGCTTCAGCTGCTCAGTGGGACCTGTGGGTGCTCAGCTGAACTGAAAATTGGATTGAAACTGTCTGTCTCAACTTCAGCACCTTAAATCTCTTGAAAATAAGTCTGTAAATTAGAAATTCTGCATAGAGGTGTGCCCATAATGGGATAGATAGAACCCTCTGCCACTTTGGCTTCTAATTTTGAAATGAGTGCCAAGTGACAGTGCCTGCCTGCCAACCAAAAGACGTGCAAAGCATGTGGTCTTCTCCTATTCTGTATTTATTACAATTAAGGGCTGATCTTCACTGGGGGGGGGGGGCGGGGAATCGACTGAAGATACGCAACTTCAGCTATGTGAATATGCTGACTTCAGCTACGTTATCTTCAGCCAACTTACCTGCCATCCTCATGGCAGCAGCAGTCGGCAGAGTGCTCCTCCGTCGGCTCCGGCTTGCGCCTAGCATCAAGCTGGAGTTACGGGAGTCGACAGGGCGCCACAGGCGATCGATTTCTTGCGTCTTCACAAGACATGAGAAATCGATCGCTAACAGATTGCTATCCGCCGATCCGACAGGTAGTGAAGACATACCTTAACTGATAAAGCAAGAAGGGTCCACTGCGATTATCACCTTGTATAACACAGGCCATAGGACTTCCCTGAATTAATTTCTGTTTGAACTAGAGTAGATGTTTTAGAAAACCATCCAGTCTCAATTTAAAAATTCGCCAGTGAAAGAAAATTTATCACAGCATTGGTAGGTTTCTCTGCTTGTTAATTAGCCCAACTATTAAAAACGTGCATTTTATTTCCAGTCTGAATTTGTCTAGCTTCAACTTCTAGCCATTGAATCATGTTATACTTTTGTTTCATAGACTGAAGAGCCCATTATCAAATGTTAGTTTCCCATTTAAGTTGCCCTTAAACTTCTCTTGCTTAAGCTAAATAGATGGAGCTCCCATAGTCCTACCACTATCAGGTATGTTGTGATTAAGACTGATGCATGCAATGAGAGACTGAGTGACGTTCTGCTCCAGGAGGGCTGGCCAGTTATATTTGCATCCTGTACTCTCACCTGACAAAAGCAAAGTATTCCAGACTGAGCTAGCTTTTTTGAAGAATACCATAGCAAAACCATCACCAAAGTCTTAGTGGGAGGACATTTTACATTAGAAATGGATCATTTTGCTTATTTTGAGCCTCTATCATAAACCTATCTTCCAGCTGAATGTACGGCTGAAGCAGTGGATTATTTGGTTGCATCAGTCTGACCTTAATTTGGTACATATAAAATGAAGACATAATTTACTTGACAATGCTCTTTCAAGAAATTCTGCTGGGTTGGCGGCCTTGTATGCAGAAACAGCAGAGCACACCATATGCTTTTTACTGAAAGGTATGCCAATTGACTTAGGGTGGACTGCTGACTCCACTCTTCAAGATGCTGAACTGTGCAAGGAGATATGTGCTGTCCAAGCAGACTGGATGGACCCCGGCCTTAAGAGACCTTTGTCTACATTCTACAACGTACATTCCAAGCGCACAATGACAATGTGCTGCTCAACACATCTTATGCAGATGAGCTCGGGTGACCGTCCCAGTAGTATTGCAACAAACAGTCCTGGATGTAGCTCATACAGGACATTTGGGAGTTATGAAGACTAAGGAATTTCTGTGTAGTTATGTTTGGTGGACAGAGCTGCACTCAGACATTGAGCAGTGTATGGAAGCAAGCTCAGTCTGCACAATGCACAGAACTACTGCTCCTTTGAAACAGATATCCCTAGACAGACCATAGTAGGGAATTGCAGTAGATATTACTGGCCCATGAGCAGCACTGCATGGCTACCCACAGTGTTGACTGTTATGGTCTATTACTTGTTACCCCTTTGTAATCCATCATTTCAAAAAGAACCTCAAGGGAGCTCATTTCTTGCCCAGCTACTTTATTTGCAATGTTTGGCCTACCAGAGACTTGTTTCAGATAATGGGGCACCTTTTGTATCAAAAGAGAGTGAAGAATTTTGGATGAGTATTGGGACGGTACCTTATAAATCTGCTGTGTACTGTCCCCAAGGAAACAGGGTTAGTAGAGAGACTGCACGGGACTCTGAAAAGTGTGTAGCTCACATACTGGAGGAATGTCAAGATGCACCCTTTCCTACTGCATCGAGTCATAGTTTGTATGCTATTTGGAGTACATCTCATGAAAGTACTGTAGAAACCCCTTTCTGTCAGCTGATCTCATTTACTGACTCCGATAAACTAGATTGATCTATTATGTTAGATAGATTAGTGCCACTCTAAGTGTATTAATTTGTGAAATTGTTTGCTGCCTGTTCCCCTGCTCCATTTTATTTATTAATGCTCCTTAGAAGGTAACCAGATTAATCCAAGCTCTGATATGTCCATTAGTCTTGAGTTGCCTTGGTTCGTAGACTCTATGTCCCTCTAATACCATGATTATAGTGATCATTTTACACATGCTGGTCTCTGGAAGGAACGGAGGGCAGGAGGAGGGGGAAGGGGAAGGTGTGGCTTTTCTGGATTGGGTTCAGTCACATACTATAAAGGGAATCTTGAATTCAGAAGCCTGTAAGGGGAAACCTCATACTAAAATATTTTCTCGCATTATGCAGCTATCCATAACAGTAAATAGTTTTGCAGTTTGTGGATCAGACGTTTGTGGTGTCTGAGACAGAGGGCTTATGACATGACATTTTAGCAAGCAAATAGGAAATGTCATAAAACATTTAATGCACCCATTTAAACTAACAGTTTTGGGGGAGGGATGATTGATGAAACATAGACAGGGTAGGAGTGAGGCTTCAGCCAGGGAGTCCAGAGTCTATTAAATGAGGAGGAAATTTTGTAAGTAGAGACTTTGTTTATATATTTCCTTTTCAGTTGGGGACCTAGCAGTGAAAGATCCTGTCCCTTAGCAGACCAAGAAAGGGTGCATGTTCTCTTCTACTTGTAGGCGGAGTTAAATTAAGGAAGCTCCCTACTCACTCATTGGACTAGTGGATCTGAAATGCTAGCCTTGTCCAGTTGGAGAGACCAGCTTTTCCAGCATTTTCTGAGGAGAGTTCCTGGAAAGCAATAACTCCAATATTAAAAACTTCTAAGCCATCTTTTCTTTTCATAGTAAATAACACAGCCTCCTTCCACCTATAGGTGTATTTACTTACACCACTGCACAGTATCCAGCCTGACTGACTTACAAAGGACACCCTCCTTTCCTAGCCTCTGCTTGAACCAAAACCGATCAGAAGAAAGACTTAAAACAATGAAAAGGCAATGAGAGACACACCAAACCCCTCTGGACATGGGTGACAGGATTAAGGCAACTCTCCAACCCTCATTTGCATTGAAGATGGGATAGGACAACATTTCCATTAGCCTATAGAATGGAGAACAGAGATTCCAAGGCAAGAACTGCACTGAACTCTGGGACCAGAAAAGCAGGGGAATTTCTGCTCCAGATGTTAATGAACCCACGCCTGCACACACCCACCTCAGTAGTCATCAGACCATTTGAGTAATAAATCCTTTATTGGTATCTAAAATACTGAGGCTCCCTAATTGCATTGTGAGCTCCCTCAAAGGAGCATTGTCCATAGCCAGGAATGATCAGCTCCTATTGTCTAGCCCAGGAGTCTCCAAACTACAGCTCGGGGGGCCAGATCTGGCCCGCAGCTTCGATTTGTCCAGCCCTCCAGCTGAGAAGGCACGTGGAGAAGCTGCCGCTGTCCCCCTGGTCAGCTGCTGCCGGCGGCCCCATGTGTGGGAGGAGTAAAGGCGGGGAGTGGGGAGGCGACAGTGGCCAGAGGAGCAAAGGGGGGGAATTATGCATATATTTGCATATACTGAATTTTTTCACAGTCACTTCGGCCCATGAAGCCCCTTCAAAAATCTAATATGGCCGTTGTCACATAAAGTTTGGAGACCTCTGGTCTAGCCTGAACAAAGCAACTTTGGAATACTCCCTTGAGCCACAGGCAAACCTAGTGTTCTCCCTTGAACCATTGTTGTTTCCTTACAAAAGCCCCTACCCATGCTCAAGTCAATGTTCTAACGCCTGGATCCAAAATCTGCATCAGTTCAACTCAGACTTGGTTTTCTCCTGACTGAATGAGGCCAGGCAGAGCTAATCCCCAGATGCGGCCATGATAGGGTGACCAGATCAAAAGTGTGAAAAACTGGGGGGGGGGGGGTAATAGGAGCCTATATAAGAAAAAGACCCCAAAATCAGGACTGTCCCTATAAAATAGGGACATCTGGTCACCCTAGGCCATGAGGAGGTGCCCCAATGGTGAGTTACCCCAGTGTAAGTTCCAGTAGCTCCAGGGTCTGAGCCAAACAACTGCCTGCTTGCAGCAGTCGCCAAGGCCAGGTCTACACTGGTGCGGGGGGTCGACTTAAGATACGAACTTCAGCTACACAAATAGCATAGCTAAAGTTGACGTATCTTAGGTCGACTTACCTGGGCATCCTCATGCCAAGGAGTCAACCGCTGCTGCTCCCCCATCGACCCCGCTTCCACCTTTCAGAGTTCTGGAGTCGACAGGGAGCGCACTCGGGGATCAATTTATTGCGTCTACATTAGATGCGATAAATCGATCCCTGATTGATAACTACCTGCCAATCTGGCAGGCAGTTTAGACATACCACAAGAGATCTCTGGTAGCCCAAATGGCCAGAAAAGAGTGCTTTGATCACACTCACTTCCCTGGGCATACTACTGGCATGCTCTGTTGTAGGAGGGGATGACATAAAGCCATTCCACTAGCCTTCTGCCACCAGAGAGTACCCTTCACACTGGAGGCATTCCCCATTGAAGAGATCTGGCTGATCTCCTCTGGCAGCATAAATGGGCTGGGCTGCAGCTCAGAATATTGAGACGCCAGATCCCAGCAGCAGCTCCTAACTTTTGCTCTTCCTGTCATGTCCCATTCTGAGGGAGAAGAAAGTAGAGATGGTGCAATACAGGCATGCCTTCTGGTCACTTCTCCTTCCTTCCCTTTTCGCTTTGTCCGTCCTACCAAACAACCTGTCTTTGAGTATCACTAAGGCAGAACCCCTTGGCTGTCCAACGTCCTCTTTAACTGAAATTCACTGTGCACTTGCCACTTGGCAAACAGTTCAATGGGTGGGGGTTTTTTAATAGCCCTAATTATAAAAATTGTCACGTCACTAATATGGTTTTCATTATTGTTTGAAACTGCTGGCAAAAGTGAACGTCTGGGGAAATGGGGGCTCGCTGACACTCTTGTCATTACACTGCAAGAACATTTTTGATAGGTTTTTCAACAGCTCTAGAGTTTGTCAACATCACTGTGTGGCTTTTTAAAGTTCTTTTCTTTAGTAGGTCCCAGAACCCATAAAAACATTCAGGTCAGTTGTTTAGTATCTGAATCTTTCCAAGCAATTAGCAGGTAGAATTACCTGCTAGCACTCAGTATTTTGCCTGTAATCCATGGGTAGAAGCTGCCATGGAGTAATTGCTATCTCTAGTGGCCCTACAAACATGTCTAATTTAAAGTGTCGATAGGGATTTCCTTTCTGTTTTTTTCATTTCTGATGCCAGGTTGTGAATTTTCCTTTCTGAAAGCCAAGCTCAAAGTGAGACAGACATATTGAACGTGTGGATTTCAAGGAAATGTTTTTCCCAGCAATTGAAAATGTGGAAAAGTATTCAAAACCCATTCCCCTATCCACACGACTTTTCAGCAGGTTACATACATATGCATAGCGGAAACAGATACTCATTGAAGCAGAGAAATGTTACCAAACATCGATGCTCCCCTTCCGTAATTCTGAATTGTTTGGGGGTACTCTGGTATGCTCTAAAGCTGACCTGATGATATCCACTATCGCTGAGACTGGTGCTGCTTTTTATTCTCCCCTCACTCACATTTTCCAGTAGCGAATCAACAGATGTGCCAAAACACAGGATGTGCATGTACTGACACATGCAGGATATTTAGCAACAGAGTCTTCTATCAGCAGTTCTACATCTTGGCTGGTTCTGCTGGTACAGTAGTTTAGCAACTACTTTTGGGAGCAGCTAAGGTGCTGTGGGGTCTGCCTGACTGCTTTATCTCAATAAATGCCCCTTTCTTTTTATTTTTGATTAGGAAAAATTGTTTCTTGTATAGTTGACAACAAGGTCATGTTCTTTTTTCATTAAACCAATAAGCAGAATATTCTTTAATGATGATAAAAGGGATCATTTCCAGTAGGGATGGACGGGGGATGAATGGACACAGACAGACAGACACACACACACTACAAGTCTATAGAAAAATGTTAATCTATGTGCATCTCACTGTGTTACTTCTCTTCTTCTTAGCGTCTCTGGGAATTTTTGTTTGTCTGTTTTGTCTTTACAAAAGCAGAATGAGTTTCTTTGAGAACAGTCCTCGATAAATACCATTCCATATAATTTTATTTCTATTACAGTAGCATCTACAATCATGGTGAGGGACTATATATACACATAATACTGTGCTATGCATTTTATACACATATGAAGTCCTGTCTGCAAAGTGCTAATAGGGCCAGATCCTCAGCTTGTGTAAATTGGCAGGCTGCACTGAAGATAATGAAACTATTCTGGATATATGCCAGCTTATGATCTGGCTCGCTGTTTTTGATTCCTTCTGCAACTGTAATCAATACAGATTTGTAACTGTAGGAGTACATTGTGGTAAAGTTGATCCTAATTATTTGCTTTCTTTTGAATGTCATTTTAAAAATGGATGCTTTGAAATCTAAATATGGCTGGTGGCGTTCAGCATTCGCCTTGATAATAGATGCAAGCTAAATAGACAGAGACAGAATCTACAGTGAGCATAAGAAAACAGAACATGCAGCACATGCTAATGAATTTTCAAGTTAAGACTAATTTCACACCAGGAAAAAGTACTTTATAAAACAGAGAAAGGTGCTACTTTCTTGAATTAAAAAGTAAACAAAATTGGGAGTCATCCACACTTTATTTTTGCTTCCCTTAACATTAGTCTTAGGCCAAGTTCTGGCATTTTCTCGAGTTCCCTAAACCTGTACAATATGGTTAAAATTCAGGATAGTCCATATTAGAAGCAAGACCTAAATTCAGTGTGGAGAACTCACTCAAAACCATTTCCGCAACAATATGCAGCAGGTTAGAAAATCGAGGTCCCCCTTCACTTTAAATGGCAGTCAGCAAAGCCACAGATAATCCTTGTAACTTTTTGTAAAGAATAGAAAATGTTACTAGCGTATCTGTAATATAACTAAGCTTCATTCCATAACTTGAACTGGAATGGAGATTGTGACTAGTCAGTGGTGACCTGACAGATGTGTTAGAGTGGTTAATCCCCTTAAACCTCAAAAGCTCTTTGAAAATGGATGTTTTAAAAGACCAGTTTGGAAAACATGATGTTCTTTTATTGACCTTTTTTCTTCGATGCTTATACTCACTTCAGTATCGTCGCCCTACAAACTTTATCATTCTGGATATAGGCTAACTAGCCTTATAGAAAAAAAATTATATTAAGATAGCAAGGCAGAGTATAATACAATTGTATTTTCTCGCAGTTTTAATGGTGTATTTGTGAGTATAAAAATAAACTTAGGGGTACTTCAGCTGACCTTTCCTTCCCACCTTCCACACTTAAATGTGATGTGGTATTTCTCTCTTAGAAAAAATAGAAGTCATAGCAGTATGAATCAGTTACAAAAATGAATTCAGGGAGAGAGTCTTTGAAACGACAGTCACAGGAAAGAAAATAATTCTACCTGATATAGAAGGGGTTTTGAATAAAAAACCTGAGTTAACAACGGTACGTTTAAATGCAGACACCACTTTTGGATCTGGCGAATCTGAGGGATGAGCAAATAGCTAAGCCAGATTTAAGGGAGGTTTCATTGAAACTTTGACACTCCCTGAATTGTATTCAGTGGCTTTTCTGTTGTTTAGACCTCATCCACAGTTGGTAAAAGGAGAAAACTGGGCCAATTTACGTTCTGTTACAGACCAACCTATTGGATGACAAAATTCTTTCCAATCAGAGTGTCATGGATTACTCCCTGTTGTAAGCTAATAGGGTGCTAATTAGCATATTTCATTTATTTACTTAACTGGGATAAAAACCACTGGGCACAGGTCTCACTTACAATGGCTTCCCAGGGAAGCCACAAGCTGCTGTAAGTGTTACAGTGCTGCATTAAAAAGATACATGCTCACGTAAACATAACACACAGACAGAATACAAACATGTATGGCAGTCTAATCAGTTCACAGCTTGATAATGGTTTAAAACATTAACTAGAGCTGCTCTTCTATTTTCCAGAGTTTTCCTCAGTGAATACCTTTGGCAACAAGTCCCAAATGCTCTTTGCAGCTGACATGTTACAGGCTGGCTCACCTGTTCTCTCTTTAATTCTAAGATACAGTAGTCTAGTGTCTCCCTTTCTCTATTTGGCTCAGAAAACCAAATGGCTACTACATTAAAATGTCCCATCCCACTTCTGTGCTACTCTAGGGAACTTGTGTGGTCCCCAGGCTATTTGAAAGTAGCCAGGAGCTTCTCAGTATTACAGTGCACCTGCCCAGCTACACACGTTTGCTCAGCAACCCACAGCAATTCTTGAGAATCCCTCTAGTTGTATCAAAGCTGTAGTTTTAGGACTCCTCTCTTAGAGCCTGGATATGCAAGGGCTTGCAAAGTTGCTTGAAAATGGCAGCATATGGTTATACTACATAGTGCCTGAACAGTGGGAAATCTCCCTAGGCCAGCTAAGGGGCTTCTATGTACCCTGCATGTCACTGCAGCTCCTGTTTTTTATTTAATCACAGGCTCTTTCAAGACTTTATTGGTGCTATAAAATGCACTTTGCAAAGTCCTCTCTGTGCTGAAGAAAGAGATTACTTTGAGAGACCATCCTCTTTTCACTGCAATGTATATTTTGCTGAGTTAGAAAACTCTAGTTTTTGCCCCAAGGCAATAGAGCATCAGGGAAACATCTGCATCAAATGCTTAGAAAGGGGAACTTGTCAGGAATCCTGGGTTCTGTTTTCAGCTCTTCTACCACCTCACCGTGTGACACTGAGATGGCACCATCATTCCACTCCTCAACTTTCCCCTTCTCTAAAATGGAGAGAGTAGTATTTTTACCTGCCATTTATCAAGAGCCTTGAGATTCTCAGCAGAAAGGCACTCTGTATCTGCAGTATTCTCTTTTAAGTATCAATGATACAAAAAACCTAGAGATGGGCACCAGAGTTTGAATAAAATAAGAAAAGACCCAAACTGTCAGTCAAAACTTAATCTAAAAACATATTTAAAGATTGTCTAAGTTGTGTTTGTCTATTTTCAAGTAAGTGTTTGTCTGTACACACCAGCACTGGATGAAAAATCACCAGAACAATGCCGAAGCTTCATTAATGGTATTTTTTCCTTAACCAGACTTAGGCACTCTGGCAAGAGATTGTTGCCATGAATTTTTAGTCCCATTCCCATATCAGTACACAAGAACCACCTCTACCTACTCCAATATTGGTATCAGGATCAATTCTTCTACCATCTCTTTTGTTTCCAAATTAAAACAACTTTTGGACTGTTATAACATTTGCAAGTTATCATTATCCTACTACAACCCCCCGCATTACTTCATTCAATGAGATATATCTCCCTATCCATGTAAGGATATCTAGCCTCGGTACCCTTTTCTACTAGTCAGTTTTGCTCATACTTTTCCCTGTAAATAAAACAAACAACCACCACCACCCCAGAAGAATCTCGTTCTCCCTGAATAGTGCTGGAAATCAACTGATTCAGTGCAATGCTTCCTGTATTGTACGGAATGAATTACAGTTATAGAACAATATTGCCCTCTCTGCACATTCTGTGAGTACAAAGCAGATTTAAAGCAATCCAAGGATAACAATTTATAAACCAATTAAAGTAAATAGAGATCGGAGAATTGGGAAACATTGCACCTTATTTCAGCCTAATAAGACTTGTTCCCCAGGAGACACATTTTTTGTATTCTTCGTGTTAAAAGTAATCACACATCCAATAAAAGCAGCCTTTTCTTCAGACCAAGCTCTGTTTAATACTTGTCCTCTCCTTGGTTATAGAAAAATTATTCAGCTTTCTCATGCTAATTTACATATTTTTAAGGTGCAGATTTTGGAAAAGGGTAATGCTGTGTCCAAATACAAAATAGTAAATGATATATTTGACACTCTCTTTCTTAGACCTGCAAAGGGGATAACTTTTGAATCTTGCATGTTCATTGCCACTGAGTATTTTGCAGACGGTACTCAAGGCTCTGCCTTTGACTCCTGTCAATGGATCCACTTTTGCTGAGTCCTACATTTAACAGGATTTAACCAAGAGAAAAAAATATTCCTTTTTTTGTTTTCCCTGGGCCTCCTTGAATCTCTTTTAGAAGCGATTGGGGTCTTCCCAAGGAGGCTAGTTCCCTTATTTAAGAAGCTCTCCCCTAGACTTGCCAGCCAATCAGGTATACCAGGGTGAATTCTAGTAATAATAGAAAGCTTATGAAACTGATGAACACAAGTCCAGAAACTTGATTCTTGCGCTGCATGTGGAAGAAATCACTAGTCAATTTAGCAAAAGCTATTTGGATTGCATCAGCTGTCAGAAATCTGGTTGTCAGTTCCTTATAATTTTAGAATGTACCACATCAGAGTTCATCAGTAGTGAATGAAACAATTTTTCAGCAATCTTTATCACAGCAGGTAAAATAAAATCAGTCTGTAATTTGTAATCATTGCTGCTTTGCCTGGGATTAATCCTGGATCACCCATGGTGAAAAGAGATGCCTATTGACCTAAGGAAGGACCATTTACCATTCAGTAGGCCAGTGGAGCTTTCTTTTCACAAATCTCACTTTGACCATCCTTCTTTATCTTAAATCAACTTTTATCTATTTTCTGCCTTTTTCCTACCAGTCTGAATAGTCCAGGTCCTTTATATAAAGAGATTTTCTCATTTCTTAGTGTTCTTCAACAGATTTTATATGGGAGAGAAACTTTGGAGTTTCTCTGATTTTTTTTTCTTCAAAGGGGGACAAAACCCACTGATAAAATGCATGAATAGGGAATGTGCAGGGCCATATGAATGACCTGGATTACCTTAAAAGAGCTCGTTCTTACAACCATGCAGATATCATAAGGAATTGGTGTAAGAAGATATTAACAGATAACAATGCACTACATTTCTCAAGCTCAGTGGTGGATAATAAGAGCAAAGCGTTCAGGACAAAGGATCCCAGCTAGTCTGACACTCTACTAAATACAGTAGTATGAAAACCCTGAATTGGAAAACCTCCATGTAGTGAGGTTGAGACTCACCGGTGCAGTGCCTGCTGCTGGTCATCCTGGTAATTTTGTTCACATTTTTTCCAGTTTACGAAGTGCCCTCTGCTGGCCAATGTCTTGCCTGCCTCAAGCCCCATTTCCCTCCTGGACCCTGGTGGCCTTTACCTCAGAGTTCTGCCCCAGCAGTCCCCTCATGCTCTGGGTCTTCCCTCCCAGGGGAACCCCCAACCCTCTAAATCCACCTTGCCTCACTGACTACTGCCACTCATCATCTAGCCCAGGCTCACTGGGGCAGACTGCAGTCTGTAACCGCACGCATCATTGGTAAAGGGGTCAGACCAGGAGCCTCTGTCTAACCCCAACTAAGCCCGGACTGCACCTCTGCAGCCTCAGAACTTTCTTTAGGCCTTGTACAAGGCTTGCAGCCTGTAGAACTGCCAGGCTGGAAGTCCACAGCTCCTCTTGCCTTTCCCAGGCATTACTCTACCTTTGGTACCCTGCTCTTAGGCAGTCAGGTCCTTCTCTTGCCACAGCTAAAAAGAGACTGCTTCAGCACCTGGCCCACAACCCTCTTATCAGGGCCGGCTGGGCCCTAATTGAGCTGGCCACAGCTATGGCTGCTTCCCCAATCAGCCTAGCTTAGCTACTTTCAATCCCTGCTCTCCAGGCGTTGGGCAGCTGTCCCACTACACTCCAATATTCAAACTCCTGCCTTAACTGACCTTTCTAAAGACTCCCCAAGGTTTCTTGTACAATTTTGTTCACATTTGAGGGATGTAAGCAGAGTCTGAACAAGCTCTCCCCTGAAATCAAGTGGTGAGCTGTGGAAAAGAACTTCAGGAGCTGATCTCATTTGCATGGGCACACCCACCCTGCCTGTGTGCTCAGCATGACTGGATTGCTTGCCCAAATGGCCACTTTTGACTGGTGTGGGATCCCCAGTCTCCCTGTTGTTGGGGGCAGCAATAATAAAGGGTTGTTATCCTTGTTGTGTGAATCATGGGCAGCAGAACTGTACTTGGCATTTCCCAGTTGAGGGAGTCACCTGCAACTAAATGGCACTCGCTAGGCAGGGGATATGAGTTCCACAGGCTAGTGAGATGAGAGAGGCTGGGAACAGATATTTGTATCTGGTGGTGTAGGTTTTGTCTAAGGTCCCCAAACACCATTTGATCCTTCCTCTCTTCAATGTGTAATATCTGAGCTAATTTAGATTCAATTGAAAGTTTTGTTACATGCTGTAGAGTTGAAATCACTTATATTTAGGTTTAAGTATTAGACCTGCTTTGGGACAGTGTCTCTGATGCAAGAGACTGCCTAGTGTGCATCAGCAGTGAAGCTCCTCAACTAACAGCTGAAATCACTCACAGCTGTGTTAAGTGGGGGGAGGCCCTGAAGATATGTTTGTGTTTCCCTGAATGAATGCCACATTATTTCCCTCCTTTTATTATTATTTTTTTTTTTGCTACACTGAGACTTTGTGCTTGCAAGATGGAAATATTGTCTCTTAGAGACGCCCAGCTGTGTAATTGTCCCAGGTCACTAGGTGGAGGCTCGAGCTGGTTTTGTGTTGTATTGTTGAAAAGGAACCCCTAGATACTGAACCCGGCCCTTGTTGCTGCCAACTCTGACTGGCAGAAGGGTTACAGGTAAAAACTACCTCTTCTAGGGAATTTTTGATGGTCCCTGTAAGTGTTCTCTGTATTCTAAAGTAAGCCAAAATATGTTTATCAATATATGTACTTTTCCACAACATAAAATGTCTTTTAGACCAAAACCAGAATTTTCAAGGAAGACTTATTTTGGTCATTTTTTCCCCTCCTTACCCCATCCCTCCAGTAAAATATTTTACTGAAACTGATTCTGGCATCCACTTGATGTGGGGATGGGGGAAAGGCAGGGAGTTTTTCATCACCAAATAAAAGTTTGTGGGTAATTTTGAAAAAAACATCATTTCATTTTTGACCAGCTGTACCTTAGTTCTCCAGCGCCAAAGAACACTGAGTCCACTACAGACATGTCCTACTGCTGGAAAAAAATCTTGTTTTAAATAGCTAACCACACTTACATACAAAGTTGGCCCTGATATTAAAAGAAGGTCATTAACAGGCCTTTATCTGTAATCTAATTCCTAGGCTTATTCCACAAAATTGGCCTGGGGAGGAGTCAAATGTACCCTGATGGATCAGATAAACCAAGTCAGTCAAAAGGGAGAGAGACTGGTGGGGTTCCATCTGAGTGTTGGGGCCAGCAGATGGGGATCCCGGGCCCTTTTAAATTGCCTAGGACTCTGGCAATTGGCCCTTTTGTCCCTCCACCCTCTCTCCGCATTAGCGGGCCTACTCAAGGTCTTGGTTGTCTCAAGACCGAGAGACTCATGTATATGTCAGGGAGTTCAGAGCAGTATGTGTACCTGCTTAACATTTGTTTGGGAAACAATCTATTGACAGTGATAGACAACTTGGTGACCATATTTTACATAAACAAACAAAGAGGAACATTGTCATGTCAACTCTTCCAGGAGGAAGTTCGTCTCTGGGACTTCTGTATAACCCACTCAATTCAACTCAAAACTGCTTACCTTCCAGGGAAACCAAACACACTGGCAGATCAGCTCAGAAGATAATTCATTGTTTAACACAAGACCACAAGTAGTCATTTATACTCAGATGTAGCCAGGTCCATCTCCCAGTTCTGGGGGATTCCCAAGGTGAACTTTCTTGCAACAAGGACCAACAGAAAATACTGTTGGTTCTGTTCCCATGGGAGTAGTCTTAGCTTCCTAACAGATGCCCTTCTCCTATTTTGGGAGAAGTGGCTTCTATACACCTTCCATCTGATTCCTTTGCTCCCCAGAGTTATATCCAAAATAGAGACCATGCTCATCTCATCCTTATAGCATCAGTGAGGCACCATCAATACTGGTACTCAGCCCTACAAACACTGTCTATTAGAGCCTTATTTATCCTTCCCATTGGATCCAGACATAATTTTCCAAGACTGTGATCACTTTCTCCGCTGCAGCTTCCCAGTTCTCCATCTCACAACATGGATGCTCCATGGCCAAGGCCCTTTGAAAGGTCCTGCTTAACAAGATGTCCAGAATGTATTTCTCAATAGTCGAATTTCTCAGGTAGGATCACTAACCTGGCTAAATGGAAGTGCTTCTCCATTTGGTCATGTGGGAAAGGTGTATCTCCTTGGAAAGCACCCCTGAATGTTGTGCTGTTTACTAGATCTAAAACAGAGTCTGATGATTCGTTCTGTAAGGTGCATTTAGTTGCCTTCTTAGCTTTCCATATGCAGATGGATAATAGGTCAATTTTCTCCAACCTCGTTGTTACTCAATTCCCAAAGAGGTTGGCCAGATTATACCCTCAAGTGTGGAACCTTGTTTCTCCTTGGGATCTCAGCTGACTCCTGGTAACTCTAATGAAGACCCCCTTTTGAGCCCCTGATGACTTGTTTTCTCCTGTACCTCTCTCTGAAGGTGATGTGTACTAATAGATTTCTAGTAATGATCACCTCAGCCAGAAGGCTTGATGAGTCCCTCATATAGTTTTTATAAGGATAAGATTTATCTCTTGCTGCCCCCAAAGTTCCTTACAAAAGTAGTCTGTGGTTTTCACATTATCCAAGCGATCAGTTTGCCCACATTGTTTCCAAAATCCCAGCACCCTGAACATGAAGAAAGACTTCACTCATTGGATGTGAGAAGAGGATTATCTTTCTACCTAGAATGTACTAAATTGTTCCAGACTTTTAACAGCTGTTTATCACAGTTGCTGACAGAGTTGAGGGCAATCCAGATTTCTCCCAGACAGTATCCTCCTGAATTTCTTCCTGCATCTGTTTGTTACCAGCAGACTAACACGATCCTGCCAAACTAGAGTACTGGGGCATTCTGTTTGGTGCTCTAACAGTTTTTCTGCAGCTTTCCTGGCTCAAATACTAGTTGACATTTGTAAAGCAGCAACTCGGTCTTCAGTCCACCCCCTCACTTCTTATTATGCTGTTACCTCTCTGTCCAGAGATGATGCCAGTTTTGGACAGGCGGTTTTACAATTACTGTTCAGATAGACTCCAAACCCACTTCTGTAGCTGTCTGTTTGAGAGTCACCTACAGTGGAACTGACGTGTGCAATCACTCAGAAAAGAAAAAAATGGTTACCTACCTTTCAGTAACTGTTGTTCTTCAAGATGCTGCATATATCTATTCCATGACCCTCCTCCCCTTCCCTTTGTATCAGAGAGTGAAGGAAGTGGGGGGATTTGTAGTGACTCTGCCAACACACAGTGGTGTGTGGTGTTAGGGGGGCTTGAGCCACCCCAATGGGTACTGCTGAGGTGCAGAAAATCTCTGACCTCTGTGCATGAGGTGCACACACACACATACCTACAGTGTCATGGCCAACACATCTCAAAGAACAACAGTTACGGAAAGGTAGGTGACCATTTCTTTTGTTAATTGAAGGGCGCATTCACATCTATTGGTTTCAATGTGGTTTTAACTCACTCCATGACAAGGTTTCACCCAGCTCATAACACCTTGCATGTTAGTGGTGTGATGGGTTTGCATGACAATTCCGTGCTGGCCATTGTGTCTGCCTGTCAGGCAGTGGAGAGAGACCATTCCGGGAGAATGGAAAGCTACCCCTGGCTGCAGGAACTTATCAGCTGCATATGTCTATTTGTTTCTTTTGACATAGGATAAAACTGCTCAGAAGGGACAACCAACCCTCCTGCGCTGGTGCGATCCATCTCTTTCTGCTTTTCTGCACACAAGAGATGTACTCTATTTTTACTTCATTAATTTCTTTGTTATTGTTTCCTGCTCTGTCCCCCTGTTACATAATCAATCTTCCTCTTTGAATTCGCTGCTTCTGCTGAAATTGGTAGGCACAAAAGCTGTAACAGAGCTAGTTGAGTATTTGGGATTTTGACTCAGTGATTTATTCTAATGTGAACTGAATATATTATCTTCTTAGCCTCTTTACCCATTAGAGAAGATGTTTTTTCTTAAAATGTGCAAAATACTTCTCAACTAAAATATGTAATAAGAAATTAATCCTTGTGGTTTATTTCTGGATCTGAAAATGTAATCATTTCAGGGACACTGAGTTAAACTATAGTTATCAGTTTAGAAATTGTATAGACAATAAATCCTCAGAAATAAAACTCCAGCATCCCATTTGACTAACCCAGCAGCACAGTTAAAATTTAAAATAACTGGAAAAGGCAATTGTATTAGTTTTTAAAATAAATCTGTCAACTTCCTGGTATGAAATAATATCTCTCTATCTCTCTTCAAACTAAATCTATATATGTTTTCTCTTGGTTTTATTTTGCAAAATTTGTAAGACTGAGGAGCTCTCTTCTTCCTCAAAGAGGAACTCTTTGATGTGATTTACTCTTCATGCCACTGCAAGGAGGCAATGTCATATACTAGATATGGCAGTGGTCAAAGGGTAAGGCCTGTCAACGTGGAAACAGTGTACAGCGAACAGGGACAAAAATCTGCATTGCACTTGCCTGCAGCATACCAACTTTCTGTGTGGAGCCTGCGATCATGCCCTATAAGTCCTGTAGTGCACTCTGATCTACTGCTGTTTGTAGTAGGACAGAAATCACTATGGAACTTTTAGTCGCAATGTCCACATGGTGCCTTAGTGTGTAGCAGGCTTACGTGATATATTTTAACATTTGGCTTGTCACATACTAAGGGTATATAACATACTAATTGTAATTCCCAGCTTGGGGAGACGTACATGTGCTAGCTGTGATCCAGCTAGCATGCTAAAAATTGCAGTGTGACTGCAGTGGCATGAGCAGCGGCTTGGGGAGGCACCTGAATACAACCCTTTCTGAGGCCCTAGTCATGTATTCTGGCAGCTAGCCTGAGCTGCTGCTTGTGTGACTGCAGCTACATTACTATTTTTCGTGCACTAGCTTGAGCAGAACTAGCATGTTTATGTCTATCCTTACCTTAGTCTCCCTGTAGAGAAGCCTTAAGAAAGGCCTGCTTCTGTTCCCAGCACTGTCACTCGTCTTGGGTAGATCACTTCACCTCTCTGTTTTCCTCCCACACTTTGACTATCTTTTCAATTTCAATGTCAAGCTGTTCAGGGCATGGACCGTCTCTTACTATGTGTCTGTAGAGTGCCTATGGGGCCCTGGCCTCACTTGAGGCTTCCGGGTGCTACTATAATTCAAATAGTAACTCTAGGTTTGTTTGCTAGTATTATCAACTAAGAGTGTTTCAATGGCTAAGTTTTATGTCACTGTTTAAAGCATATGAATCATGTATTGAATAGTAGTTGCAGGTAGTTCACATAATAGCAACCCCTTCAGCATTCTAAGTAATCATTTTCTTTTCTTAAGAGCTAAATGCTCTCTGACCCTAGCAATGCAGAATGAGATTCCAGTTTTGCCTCAGTGCAATAAATGACCTCGACTTATAAAGTGCTAGGAGTTGACATCATGATTTTCAGATGTAGAGATTTCTATAGCTCCTACTTTTAATAACACTCTATTCTTTGTAAGGTGACATTTCTCAGCTGTTTATATAAGGATCTTTATAGTAATGGTTGCTTTTCTACATCCTGGATCAGAAAATTTTACACATCGTTTTGTAAATAAGTAAAATTAGAGACCGAAAACAAAGCTACAAACAAACTGTTGAATCACACTTAAAGTGCTTTGCCGAACAAAAGAGAAGTTCAAATTGCAATGCACATTTGGATTAGGAAGGGGTCATTTTAAATTATTGGCTCCTAAGTAATTTTATTTTTAAAATTACTACAATATTTAGTTTAAAGAAACAATAAATGTGGCCAGCTCTTAATAACTGTTTTTCTTACTGCCAGCTCAGGGCTGTGACTCCCACTTTTTTAGTCACAGGGGTCCTTTTATGTACTTCAGGGGGCATCATCATTAAAATGAAGCAAGATAATCACAATTATTAACTATGGCTATTTTATTATTGAAAAGGGAAAAGAAAACATTAAACCAAACAACACAAATGCTAGAACATAAGTGATAAACTGGTTACCTCCCACTGCAATCTCTTCTGTATGTCTCTCTGTGGAGAACTCTTAGCAGAGATTATACCTCTAGAAGTGGACCACCTCTGGGGGTGTTCCTCGTTGGATAAATTAAGACCAAAATATAAACAGAGAATATTGTTTCTCAAATTTATAGTAAATCCTGGCTTAGCATCTTATTAGATATTTAAAACTGTTTATGAATGGGCAGAATAATTTGTTTAAGGGCAGATGAAACCTGGCTAGTTATAACCAACGAGTTTATAATTGGGCAAAGTAAGCAATCTTAACTAAACCTATTAAATTCAAGAAAATAGTTAAATCAGAAGCTATTAAGAAGCTGTCTTTAGACACAGAAATTACAAATATTAAGATTCTTCTATTACACGGTTTCTCTTTTTATCAATGTTTGCCCCCCATCTCCTCTCCAGGAATAGACAGTCAAACCATTTGGTGATGAAAAGGAAAACGGTTAGTGTCTTCAGTTACAACAGCACTTCCATATCACAATACAACAATTACAAGAATTTTCAAGCTAATCCCTTGTCAGTGTCTTAGTTAACTCTTTCACCAATCCATGTTGAAGTCTTGGGGAGGTTTTCCTGGGGTCGATTTCTTCCTGAGTTTTCTCTCTTTTTTTTTTTTTTTTTTTTTTTTTTTTTTTAGAGTCTTTGATAGTGTGCTTGTAGAGATTGACAAGGTAAGTTAATGAATGCTGTATGTTTTTGAGCAGGGCAGCTGTGTGTGTGTGTGTGAGAGAGAGAGAGAGAGAGAGGAGTGCTCACTGCAGAGGCTTTTAGCCAAGACTAGCAGGCTCATCATCTTTAGCACGTTTAGCTGCCAGCAGAAAGGGACAGAGTGTCAGACCAAGCAGGCATGGGTTAACATACTTCTCCTAGCTGAGGAAACACATCCCAGGCTTCAGAGACTTCTCAGCTGATATCTTGGAGACGCCCCTACTTGTAACACTGACAGACCCCGATCTTTGGCAGCCAGGAAACCTGGCACCTCTGGAGCTTAATGCATGAATCTCTACTACATGAGCTAAAAGATGCATCTCATTTAGCTATGGCTGTAGCAGGCTCATTAATCTCTAGCTGATCCAGCTACCACTAGAGGGAGACAAAGTGCCATACCATGTATGCATGAGCTACACAAGCATTCCTATTCTATATAGAAAACTTAGTACAGTTCAAGTTTTTAGTTTTCAAACAGTCATGTTAATATTAAATAACTCTTAAATAGTTATTACAGAAGTTGTTGATTTTATAACAATTTTTGGAGAGAGAGGATGATTCTTGTCTTTCTGAGTTGGCCGAGGGAGTTGCTCGAGCGCTGCCGGTAATTAACTTCCCGTTAATAAAAACACTCTATGCTCAAGCGTTTCTTATATTAGTAATCAGTTTAGCAAGGCCATTAGATTCCATGTTGATACACAAAGCGTTTTACCATTAACATAGCAATGACATCAGGAGCTAACATATTTGCAAGTCTGCATTTCGTAAAGTTATTTGCCATTTCAACATTTAAGAAATAAACAAAAGGTTTAGAACATGTCCAGTGCCATGTTTTTCCTAGAGACTTTTCTTTGCAGAGAAGGGGCAGGGCTCCATCTGTGGCTTAGGTTTATCACATCAGTAAAACATTCCTATGTCCTTTTCACAATCACATCTTCTCCTAAAGCAGGAATGTGTTTCATGCTTTGTTTCCTTGAGATAAAAATTATTTGTACCAAACTGGTATCATATACAAGAGACACCCTGGTCCTGGTAAAACACTCTTGATTTAGTTGCTGTGATGGGGTGTACCAACCTTCATTGGGCCTGAAGGGGTTAATGAGAACCTGTGGGTGCAATGAGTCTCATCACACTACATCTGCAGTGGGTGGAAGGAGGAGTTTAAAAGGGCTGAACCTGGCTTTGTAAGGGCCTAAGGAAGAGATGCCCGCATGGAGGCAGGGAGCTGAATGGGACTGCTGGCAAACAGAGCATCCCTAAAGGAAGGTACATCTGCAACAGGTGGCCTAAGGTTGTTAGGAAAGGAAGTGGCAGGAACTGAGTCCACCCAGCACACTGAGTGCTGGTGGAGGGTCTGGCAGGAAGACTCCAGCTGAGTAAGGGACTGCCCTTGCGAGGGGAGTAGTGAAATCTGCCCATCAGCAGAACCACCTGGGTATCAGACCGTGCAGTGAATTGGTGGAAGAGGTTACGATTGTAGAGCTGATGTAGCAGGAGCTTGGGAAGAGGTCGAGGTCGAGGCTGAGGTCCAGGACAGGGCAGATAACTGGTCCAGGCAGGTTGCAAGATGTCTGTACAGTCAGGCCATGATTGCCTATTCACCAGTCCCTGGACCAGAACCCAGCAAGGAGGGAGAGCCTAGGTTCCCTTAGCCCAGTGACTAAGATGGAGAGGAATCCCTACCCCCCTTCCAATGCAGGGCCAAATCTACCATTTTTGCCGCCACAAGCAAAAAAACAAAACAAACCTGCTGCCCCCTGGACTGCGCATGTGCTTGCTCCGCTGGTGCCTGGAGCGGCCCTATTCCAACCTGGGTCAGGACTCCTGAAACCTCCTAATACTAGGGGGTAAGGACTTCGACTGAGGTCCAATGTGAAGCGGAAAGACTATGATTGATTGGACTCTTAGTACATTCTGGAAGAGGTGAGACTATATGTGATCCAGACAGCTGAATTGCAAGAAGCAGCAGACCACCACAGGGCTGGAATAGCTGGCAGTAGGAGATGACACAAGAGGAGAGCCTGCTGGGGTGCACCAGTCAGTGAATCATACATGTTTGTTGTCTTTTAGACCAAAAGCTGTTGTTCAGTTGCAGTAAATAATATGCAGTTAAAAACTCCTATTAAATATTCTATACAAAGCCCCAATCACAGACCGTTTTGAAATAGAAAGTTAGAGCAAAATAAAGTTTAAAATACAGCTTTTCTGAATTTGTAGAAACACTCTTAGGACTAATAAACATGGTTTTATAGCTAAGGAGGGCTATTTTGCTGACATTTGCTTGTCTTTGGGGTACCTAAATGGAGAAACCTCCTAGAATTTTTTAACCTTCCTGTACATTTTATAGTATAATGAACTAAAACATACACAGGTACTGTTATATTTTTCAAATATCCTGGCTATAACACACTTGTAACTATATCTTAATAGTACTTAGTCACCAAGTGATCATGACTCAATCACAATTATAATGTGAAAGCAGAATAAAGTCCAGACCACTAATATATATACTTAATGCTTTAATAGAGCCAGTTTCACAAAGCTGAAAACAATTGTGAGCCAAATCATCTGGGAGAAAGAACTTAATTGGAAAAATGAGAATGATAATTGGAAATCATTTTAAGATTATTATTATTTTATTATTAGATGCCCCAAAAGCCACAATTGCAGGAGAAGGCTGCTCTGGTTTTTGAAACAAAGAAACAACCTGGTCGAGAGGGGAACTAAATAACTATCAAAATGATATATCACAAATGGAAAAAAGAGGGAGATTGGTAGTAATGAACATAATAGCAGGAGATAGGAATTGTAGAAAACTGATAAGGAAAGCAAAAAGGCCAAAGGTAGAAATCTATGGCCAGCACAGTTAAGGACAACAAGGAGGAGTTTTTAAAATATATTAGGAACAAAAATAATCTTAACAGTGGTATTGATCCATTACTAGAAAGAAATTATAGAATTATCAGTGGTAATACTCACAATAATTGCAGAAGTGTTCAATAAATACTTATTTCTGTCCTATATGTGGGGAGGAAATAGATGATTAATTCTCATGATAGTGTGATGATAATACTCTTTCTATTCCACTAGTAGCTCTGGAGGATGGTAAATCGAAGATACTAAAGTTAGACAGTTTAAACTCAGTAGACCCAGATAACTTGCATCCAAGAATTTTAAAAGAGCTGGCTGTGGAGCTTTTGGGGCCATCAATAATGATTTTTTTCGAAAAGATTTGAAGCCCTGGAGAAATTCCAGAAGACTGGAAGAAGGAAAGCTAATGTGTCACTTTTTTAAAAAAGGGTAAATGGGAAGGTCTGGGTAATTTAAATGTCTGTCAGACTGACATCAATCCCTGGCAAGATAATTCAGCAGCTGATGTGGGACTTAATTAATAGAGAACTAAAGAATGATGATTTAATTAATTCAAATCAACATGGGTTTATGCAAAATAGATCCTGTCAAACTAGCTTAATTTTTTTATATAAGATAACTAGTGTGGCTGATACAAGTAATAGTGTTGATGTAATATACTTAGACTTCTGTAAGGCATTTGACTTGGTACTGCACACAATTTTGATTAAAAAACTGGAATGATATAAAATAAACATGGCATACATTAAATGGATTAAAAGCTGGCCAACTGATAAGTCTTAAAATAAAACTGTAAAAGGCACTTGTCATTGAATGGGTGTGTTTCTAGTGAAATACCAAAGAGATTGGTTCTTGGCCCTGTGCTATTTAATATTTTTATCAGTGACCTGGAAGAAAACATTAAATCATCACTGATAAAGATTGCGAATGATACAAAAATTGGGGGACTGATAAATAATGACGAGGACAGGTCACTGATTCACAATGATCTGGACTGCTTGGCAAACTAGGTGCAAGCAAACAGTATGTGTTTTAATACAGCTAAATGTATACCTCTAGGAACAAAGAATGTAGGACATATATTTACATGATTTACAGGAGACTTTATCCTAGGAAGTAGTGATGAAAAAAGATTTGGGGGTCATAGTGGATAATCAGCTGAACATAAGCTCAGAGTGTGATGCTGTGGCCGAAACTGCTAATGTGATCCTGGGATGCATAAACAGAAGACTCTTGAATAGAAACAGAGAAGTTATTTTACCTTTATATTGGTACTGATGTGACAGTTGCCAAAATACTGTGTCCATTTCTGTTGCCCACAATTCAAGAAGGATGGTCTTCAATCTTTCAGAGAAAGATACACCACAATCTGATGGCTGGAAATTGAAGTTAGACATGTTCAGACTGGACAGAAGGTGTACATTTTTGACAGTGATGGTAATTAACAATTGGAACAATTTACCAAGGGTTGTGGTGGATTCTCTAACACTGAAAATGTTTTAAGTCAAGATGGGATGTTTTTCTAAAAAAATATGCTCTAAGAACTATTTTGAGGAAGTCCTATGGCTTGGGTCATACGGGAGGTCTGACTAGATGATCACAATGGCCGTTCTGGCCTTGGAATCTATGAAAATTCAATAAAAGTGCAAACAAGTTTGTAAAGACATATTAAAAGTTATAATTTTATCTATCATTTTGCATTAATATGGAGGTCGCTCCTCCCATAGATATGCAAATAAATTCTTTTGCCGCCATCACGACTCATTCATGATCTAATAAAACCTATTCTAATTTCGCTATTTCTGCAAGACTCTTATCTTTAATATGTGAATCCTTATCAGAAATTCAACAGGCTGAGTGAGATTATGGAACACTGATAGCCCTGGGAAATTGAACAGGATCTGAGCATGACTAAAAAGAGACTCACACTCACTCCACTTGAAATAGCCTAGAAAATAAAGGTACGGAGTGAAAGCATAATGTTTAAAATAACTTGTTTATATGAAAATTAAACATTTTAGACTGTTATGATGTATTTGAAAGTGTTGAAAAAAGATAGTGTTCACAAAAACTAATCGCAGTTTAGAGATGGGTATCTTCCATTAGGTTATACTATTTATTATTTTTCACCACTTGTTTTATTAACATGCATCTCGAATTACATGGTGCTTTAATCTTCTTGAAAGGATCTGTCGTTATTTGTCTCGGTGCCTCAGGTTCCACTTTTTGTGTTAGATTAGCTACGCCCGCTACTTTTGACTTGAAAAGAAATATCATTGTTTTAGTAGATGTAGGAATGATTTTTTTTAATAAAACATAACAGAAAATCAGTTGTGTGAGCAAATATTATCCTCAGGCAAAATAACACCACTTTACTGCAACTGATATCACACTGTAAATGTTCTCTTCACACAGCTTCTCTGAGCCGCTCATATTTTTCTCTGTCACCACCCTGAGCTTTGTTCCCAATGTTGCTTTGCAAATGAAGGGTTCATCATTCTCTCCTCTGTTAAATGTGCCTATTAAAAGCAGAATATTCCACAAATTGTCAACTGCCAGGACCCATTGTCCCTTCAGCCAGGACGAGTTAACTTGGCTTGCCAGCACTCTGCCGCTGAGCCACAGAGTGAAGCAGTTCACGAGGGCATCATGATTGCTAATGAGATATAGCATCCTGGTAGCCTTTCATGATTTTATATTTTTTTCATAAATAAGTAAAACTGTATCAAAAGACATTCTACTTCCTAAGGAATGAAAATTAAAGACAGCCAAAGAAGCACCAGATCTGTGAGATCTGACTATGATTTTATCCCTATTGAGGGAAAATGGTTTTAATTCAGGATTTTTCCCCCTTTGGTCCTGTCATTCAGTTCAGTAAGATAATATAAGTGTAGAATGAAATAACAGTCCCTGGTAGATGATTAATAAAGGTAATTAGCTCATTTTTAGCATATGCATTGTTCAAACTCGTATTTAATCATTCCTACTAAACTGTTGATCTTTCATCTTATAAACTTTGACTTTAAAATGAGCTGTTTTTCTAAACTGCAGACTCCTGGTTTTGATACAGGCTCATGTCAGTAAACATAACATTTACTGAATATTTTTACAAATATCATCTTGGATCCCAAATCTACTCACCAGTTATTATAGAAAGATTCAGACTTTGTGTGTGCGTTTGAGAGACTAAGAAAAAAATCATGATAATTCCTATCATTTAGAGAACATAAAATCTAATTGGAGAATCAATAACTAAAACCCCATGTAAATATTTTGCTCTATTAATGGTGCAGGTTAATAAAAAACTGCCTGCATGAAGATATTTTAGGATACAGATATTTGGAACGGTCGGATTACTTTTGACAACAGCACAAGGAATCTATTCAAAGCCAATTTCCCTCCTTTGTTCACTGAGGACCTGCAGAATCTAAGATAAAAATGGCAGTTGTCCTGAGGGTACCTTGAGGCATGTTATTAAAATTGGAATTTGATCCTCTTTTCATGGTTACTTGGGACAATCAACCACAGCAAACCTGAAAACTCATCACTTTTCAAAAATACAGCATGCCCGTGACTTTGTTAGTTTGGATTCAGTGTGCCAGGCTTGAGTATTTCAAAATCCCTTTAGATGTCACTCTGTCTTCAAAAATACAAGCATTGGACCTTATAGTAGATAAATGTTTAGAAGAACTGTATCTATTATCTGGAATTACAGAACTCCCTCCCCTTTCATTTATGATAAAGCAGAAATTTCATTATAATGATCAAAAATAGGTAAATGCTTTCTCTCATTTTAGAACTGTGAAGACTTTGCTAAATGCAATAAATAGAAATCTGCAAAGTAATTTTAATCTACCTTTTGAAATTATTAAAATAAGGGTTTAGTTTGTTTTTGAAATTTAAAATTATAGCTTAGACAGTTCTCTCTTTTTTTATGGAAAATTTTGGATACTGTCATTTACTGTGAGACTATCTACAATAACTGGGTACTTTCTGAAGCTGTGTAGAACTAGCCTTGTTGAATATTTTTATTTAATAACTGCTATTTTCATAAATATTTGGAAAATTGATCCAAAGCAACAATTTGCTGTCTCTACCTCAGAACCTTTTTCAGAAGAATTGACAATATTCTAACTCTGAGTCAAAATAATGAATTCTCAGCAGTTTGCACGTATTTCTTCAGGCAATTTTGATCATTTCACAGCAGACCAGTCAGTTTTTCACCTACCAAAGCTGGGGAAAATAAATAAAAAAAAGTTGGCAACAGCCCTCTCAAAAATTCTGTTTTTTTGTGAACCCACAAAAGCTCAACTTCATCTTGCTTTATCTTGTCAGGCCCATTGAACTACCCGTGAGACGAGTGAGGGGATTTGGCCTTAAGACATGATTTAGTCCTGGTCATAAGCACCTGCATATTGTGGGAGCTCACATCACAGACTCTGCAAGACATTTTGTTAGGTGCCAAATCCTGCTTATATAAAGTAGTTCCCCTGACAGCTTTGGGACGGTGAAATGGGCTAGATTTGGCCCAGGTTTTCTGATCTCACCAAACTAAGACAGGTCCCTTGACCTGAAAAACCAAACCAAGCCACAGGTGAGAGAGGGCCAAGAAGGAGGCATCTCACAGAGGTTTTTCAAATTATATTTGTAAGGAAGATGAGGAGGGGGGTTGGTTGGACCCAGAACTCCTAGGTACACTGAGATCCTGCCAGATTTTAGGAATGTGCAGGAGGTTGGGGGAACTTGTGTAGCTTTAAGTCACTCTGGTTCTCTCTGGCTCTAATGCAGCTACTCTGTCAGGTTTTCCCTAAAAAGGCTTGTCAAATCTGGGAGGCAGAGCATGGCAGATCAGCAAAACAAGATAACTAGTTACTACATAGTGCTTTTCATCAGCAGATCCCAAAGTGCTTTAGAAAGGAAGGTCAGTATCAATATCCTCATTCTACAGAAGGGGAAGCCGAGGCAGAGGGCAGGGAAGTTATTTACCGAAGGTCACTCAGGGCAAGTGGCAGAGTTAAGAATAGAAGGCAGCTGTCCCAAGTGCCAGTCCAGTGCTCTA
This sequence comes from Dermatemys mawii, assembly GCA_007922305.1. NCBI lineage: Eukaryota > Metazoa > Chordata > Testudines > Dermatemydidae > Dermatemys > Dermatemys mawii. The sequence goes on from ML677352.1 coordinate 24,635,514, forward strand.
CCCTTACGCAGGCTGTACTATTTTTCCAGCAGATACCACACTGGTGTCCAGAGGGAGGATTCATGTAACACACCCACCCTGGCACCTTCCCCTCATTTCCCTAGCCAGGCTTCTTCCCATGTATGAAGCCACAACACATGAGTCCCCTGCATGGCCCCAGGGCCAGCAAAGAGTGGTGCAGAGAGCTCTGGCTCCTCAGCCTTTCTCCGAATGGCCAGGCAAGGATGTCCACTGTCATGTTTCTGGTGTAATAGCCAGGGATGGCTTTAGGTACCAGCAAAGCAAGCACATGCTTGAGGAGGCACATTACCAGGGGCGGCATAATGCAGCATTCTGGGCTGGATCCTGACTGCCCTGGGGGCAGTAACCAGCCTGTTGCTCTGACTGGGTGCCGCTGGGGCTGTGTGGTGAGGTGCCGGCTCAGTGGGAAGCGTGTCCCCACTGCTCTCCTGGGGCAGCAGCCACCCCCCCACACCCATCAGGTGGGAGCTGGTAGCATGGCCCTGCCCCTGCAGTGGAGTGCAGGGATGGCGGCAGAACATGGCGGCCGGGCAGGCTGCTCCTCCAGCACCAGCTGAGGGCTCCTCCTTGGCTTGTCCCCGCCTCCGCCACTGTTGCCTCCTTCTCCCCCCTGCACTGCCTCCTGCCCAGGGACAGGAGGGGAGCAGCAGCCCGGGCTGAGCCGAACTCGTGCCAGGGCTGAGGCGAGGATGAGCGGGGCCAGGATCCAGCAGTAGCACCAACCCCCAGTGGTGGGAGCAGCGGCAGTGGGAGATGAGTCCACCTCAGGCCAGATCCGCAGCAAGGTAAGAGCTGGGCCGGGCAGGACTTCTGCCTGCTGGACCCCAGAATCTGCTGCATCCCTCCCCAACCCCACACAGCGTGCTGGTGCCTGGGGTCTCCTCCTGCCTCCCCCCTCCAGGGGGCCGAGTGACTGGGATCGGGGCGAGCCGCTAGCCTGCTGCATCCTGGGCAGAGAGGAGCAGCATCCATCCAGCCGGCCCAGCTTGGCCGAAGCCGAGCCCCAGAGCTCTCTCCATTGCATGCCCCTTGGACTCCCAGCTGGACGGCCTCAGCGCTGGGAGAATGCCAGGCAGGGCTGGGCCCAGTGTGTGTCCCAGTTTGTGGGGAGCTCTCTCGCCCCAATGACTAGCGCCTTACCTACGGCCAAGTACAGTAGTGCGATAGGAGCGTGATGTGAAAAATATCGTGTCACGTTGTGACAGGGTCACTCATAATGTGGACGTGCGTAAATGTGTCAACTTTAATGGTTATTGATTAATTAAATCAGGAATCACGATCACTTGTGTGTACTGTGCTGCCCTATCAGTGCCATTCACGCTAATTTCTGTGTCGCATTGGTGCCAGTGGTTATAGGGCTAAAATGCTGGGATGAAAACGACTTTCTGGTGCTGCCTACCGGCAACAGAGAGAGAAAAAGCAAAAAGAATTAGAAAAACTATCTCGTACTTCAAAAACCAAAACCGAAACATTGCAAAGTGCAAACGTGTAAAAGCCAAAAAAAGGGTGGAGCGGCCAAAAATCTTTTTTGCTTGCAAGGGCAAAAAACCTAGAGCTGGCCCTGGTAATAGCAGGTCTGTCACGCATTTCCACAGCCCAGCTGAGACCACCCTGCATCCAGCTGGTGCTGCAGTAAGGACTTGCAATTGCAGCTGTTTACCATCAGGCTGCTGTGGTGTCTGGTGACTGAGAAGTCATGTGACACCCCGCCCCTCCTCACTGCTTCCTGCTGGATCCAAATGGGAAAACAGCAATGGGTGATGTCAGCAGAGACAAGACGGTAAGCGCTCCAACTCTGGTCCCAGGACACCTTAGATACTGGTCACCCTCCAGACTTCTCGAGCTCCCTCCCAGCCTTCAACTACCCTGCACCTCTGTGTATATTCCTACCCCTTAGTGCTGTCCTACGCAGCTTTGCATCCTCCCAGTGCCATTACTTAGTCTATGAGCTAAAATGTATAGTCATTATGCAAATTATTTGTAAATATACACATTAATTTAATAATTGGCATTAAATGTCACACATGGAGTAACAGAAAACTGGACAGTTGTAGGCAGGGGGAGATTTCTGTCCCCAGATACCTGAGGCGGAATCCGGTCTAGGTGTTTATCTGGGCCATTTGCGTGGCTGTTTGCGTGGAGATTTCTAATTGCTTTCTTCATTTGACAGATTGATGGGTTAAAATGAACCATAATTATATAGGCAAAAGTAACTTTCACCATTAGAACTTGGAGTGCAGTTGTTATAAGTAGCACTGCTAAAATCTAGTAGTAGTAGATGAGCTCATCCCTCCAGAGCTCTCGACTTTTTGCTGCTATACTCAGCTGTTATGTCTCTTTTGCTTTTAAGTGCAGCAGAGTTCTTTTCATTACCAGCATACCAAAGGCAATCCCAGAATCATAGAAATGTAGGGCTGGAAGGGGCCTTTAGAGGTCATCATGTCCAGCCCCCTGTGCTGAGATAGGACCAAGTAAATCCAGACCATTTCTGACAGGTGTTTGTGCAGCCTGTTCTTAAAAACTTCCAGTGTATGTTGCTTTACATGTCTGACTTTTGCAGCAGAGAAAGTGGTTCACAGACTGAGCTAAAGGCAAATAAATACTTTCTAATCAGTTATCAGCCCTGAATTCTCAGTTTCATTAGTTATAGTAACTCCATGGACCCTTATAGAACTTCCTAATTGTGGTGAAAGTTTCTCTCTAAAACTGTATTGACCAATTTCTTGCAAAAAAGTTCTCTAGGACCCTCTGAACGCCTGCAGAGCGGTCTGCAGGACCCCAGCACAATGAACTGATCATTGAGTGGGTCAGGGAATTAGGGAATTAGGACACAATGAACTGATCATTGAGTGGGTCAGGGAATTAGGACAACTGTGATCTATTTTTGGCTCTGTCAAGGCTGATTCCCTACTCTGGCACTTCAGCGCAGAAGGTGGGGACCCACAAGGATTCTAAAAATTCATCCTGGCCATCCCAGGCTTGTATTAAACAACCAAGGTTACAGCTTTCTCTGACCTTGGATTTGTAGGTGCTGTCACCACCCAAGTGTAGAACCCCTTTGAGAGTCCAGGAAGGCACACTTGGAAATTTCTTCCTTTCCCACCCTCTCCCAGAGAAGAGATGATGAGGGGGGTGGGGGATGTGAATCAGCTGCTGCCACCAGCTAATTAAACAACATATGCACAAATCTCTTAAAACACAAAATTCCAATCCTATTCTTAAGAAAAGGTAAATTTTATTAATTAAAAAAAAGAGAGAGAAACTCCATCTGGGAACTCAGGCTGTTAGATTTTAAAAGAGCCACTACAGGAATTAAGCACCAAGAATAGCTTTCTTGAGGTCCAGCTTAAAGGTCACAAGCAAAACAAAAGCACCAGGGGTTAGCACAGAGGAATCCACAAGCCATAAAGAAATAAAAAGAGATAAACCTAATAGCTTTTCCCTAGACATTTCCTGATCTACTTACATAGCTGGGGTCTTAAATGAGTAGTTTCTAGGTATGATCCTGATGATTTTTCATACCTGGCCCAAGCTTCTTACAGCATAGCTGTTGCTCTGTCTTCCCTCATCCCGAGAGAACAACCACAGACAGAAAAAAGGGGAGTCTTGTTTCAATTTTACAAAGTTCTAGCTTTCCCATTGGCTCTTTTGGCTAGGTGCCCACTCACTTCCTTTTACCTATGCATAGCGGTGAGATTTTTTAAACCTTATAGGCAGAGCAATTAGAGAACAGCTACTAAGATGGATTTTATATCTACTGGATGGATGGATGTCCATAAAAGGGAGCAACCCTCCTCCCCCCCTTTCATTTATCACAGACTTCAATACTGGTTTTCCTCACACTCTGTGCAAGCTGTCGTACCACTGCTTCTGTTTCCCCATCTGTAAAATCAAGATAATCATGGTTAAACACTTTGAGAATGTCCTTTTCAAGGTGCAATAGAAGTACAAAGCATTAATAGTGTTAACAGCTAACAGAGGTTGCTGATAATATAAAGCTTTTCAGATTATTTGTCAATAATTTAATATTATACCCATTATATTAGTATCTAGGATAAGCACACATGAAACGGCCAACGTATAACTGCTTTCAGTGATTGGCAATCAACCATCTGTCCCCAGGAGAGGAATCAGAAGAAACTAAAAAACTGCTTTATTTTAGAGCTGTCCAGTGAAGGCTTGATCAAATAGCTAAGCCTTAGTCTACATTCTGAAGGTTTACAAATTTTGATGGACTGTGTTCTCCCTACACAGAATGTTTCAATAGTAGACATCCAGGAACTGTCAAGACTTCAGCTGATATTTGCTATTATAATGATAACAGAGGAGTCTTTCTTTAATTAGTCAGAGACTGTGGAGCCAGGATGCCAAATGCTGAGTCAAACATTCCCAGAAATAAGGCAGCCTTCTTTCCTTTGCCATCCCCTCTTTCTACTAGGGCCTGGTACCTATGTAGTGGAGTACATGCCGCTTTTTTAGTGTTTCTGTAAACTTGCTGCATAGGACTTTGGTGTTTTTCAAAGCAATAAAGTCAGGAGATTTGTATTTACATGAAGCATGTAAGTAGGGTTTGCTTAGTCTGAAGCTGGGCCTGAAAATCAAGTGCTGGAATAAAGAACAATTATAACCCTTGCTTTTAAACAGCTTTCCCCTAAAATCTGTGGAAATTATAATGGTAACTTTATCATGAATCTAGAAAAGAAGGCCTAAAAAGCAGAGCGGGCATTGTTAATTGCCATTAAAGCAATAAACAATACATCTGAAGCTTCAGAATGGAAGGTGTATATTGTCCAGTATTCTGTTATTCAGCATGTGCATGCGATGGGAATGGCAGGTATCCACACAAGTTCCATCAAAGAATACGGTTAGGATCAATGTAAACTGGAAATGACTTCATTGACGGCAATGGAATAATCTGATGTAAAACTGGTGTGAGAGGAGAATCATAATTGAGACCAGATTGTCAACAAAGCTCAGCTCCCTTTGACAACACTCTGACTGTGTGAAGTAAGTGGTCAATGTGAGGCTATATCAAATTAGGGGAATTGCTGCTGTTGGAAGAATGTTAATATTTGATGCAAGAACAATAGTAAAAATTCAGAGGTGTTTATTAGTAAGACAAGGATGGCCATGATTTGTACAGAATTTTGCCTTGTGTTCGGAGTGACTCTGTGATGGATTTAAAGAAGTATATACCCTGAGATATACTGTTATGTTCAGTGCTGCACAAATAACTTTTGCTTAAGATATATAATTGAGTTGCAATATATGACACTTGATGGGAAAAGGAGTATTGTCGTGCTGTGTACTTAAAGAAGTTTTTTTTTCATTTGTAAAGGTAATGTGCAATGGAGTGAAGAAAGTGGTTGTGGGTGAAAGATTATATGTACTGATGTCCGATCATTTAGTTCAGGAATGTGATAGGGAACACTGACATAACATACATCATTTATTTTTTTGCATGTTAATAGGAGATATTCTCCCCTCTTAAAAATTTACATATTTATTTTTGAACCCTTAAATGTAAATAAGTTGTTTTAAAGGACCGTAATCACAGGTGATCAGGGCTCAAAATGTCAATAGGATTTGTTATAAAAATGAGATTTAAACCTTCCCCTGCAGAGATAGAATACCAACCCCAGCAGCATGGTGCCTGTCTTGGAGAACTAGAAAGTGAACTGGCTGTCAAAGTTGAGTGACGTGCAAAAAGAAAACAGGAAGCAATAGTAGTCTCTTAAAGTAAAAGTTTAATTTTCAAAAGAAAATTTGTCATGTTCTCCTTTGAAAGAATTCAAGGCAGATTCTTGGGGCTGCCAACTTTCATGATTTTATGGTGCGTCTTGCAATATTTTTTGTCTTTTCTTTAAACTCCACCTTTTGGAGTCTTGTGATTCCTGGAGAACCTCAAGTTTTTTTCTTTTTTTTTTCTTTTTTTTTTCTTTTTTTTTTCTTTTTTTTTTCTTTTTAAGTAAATTTCTATCCCTCATGATTGCAGAGGAAAGCTTGAAAACATGAACCCTAAAGGATTTTTGGCATCTGACTCCTGACTTTTTAATCTTGGTTTTGGAAATTCTGAAATTAAAGGTTTTAATTTAAAAAGAAAATATATTTTATCTAGTTCTTTTTCCTTTGTCAGAATCTGCTTTCCATTACACAAGTGTAAATGAGGAATAACAGATGATTGACTTCAAGCAGAGGAATGGAGAGCAGGATCAGGCCCATTTTCTTTGTTAACCCTTTCCTCTGATTTTCTTGGACAGACCAATTTTTTTCTTCTTTTGAAGAGAGCATGCTTATCATTGTACCCATGTTATCCCTCTTGGCACTAAATACTTCCCTGAAGCACTCTGATAACTTTGTTGTGGGGAGATAAGGAAGTATGGTCCCAATGAATGCACAACGCGAACTTTCTATAAGTAAATTCCCATGTTAGAAGTAATGTTCGTGGATTGCAGTTGCTGTAAGAAAGAACTATAACAGAGGCTCATACTTTTCACACAGCTACTTTAAAATTTCACTCAGCCTAGGATTTTTATTGAAATCTGTGAAAAAGAAAGGTCTTAGATTGTCTATCAGAGTTGTCTGCAGAGAGCCCATTAATACTGGGCTTACTCAAATGACTGCTTGACTCATTGGGGCTCATTCTCAAGTGATAAGCTACAGGGCAAGATTTGAATCTAATATTAAGACTAATGTATTGATTCTTTAGATTCCTTGCTGGAAAAGCTAATTAGTGTTTTAACATTGTGTGTCTTTTCAGATGACATAGCTCTTGTTCAAAAAATGTAAATTAACAAATATTTTTTTTGACCCTTATACAGTAGTTCCCATCCATACTTTTAAAGAGACATAGCTTTTAGTTCTATGACCTTTATCATATCCATAAGATAATAAAAACAGTGGAAAATAAATCCCATTGAAAGTAGTTAAATGAGATCAAACATAACCTTCACTGCAACGATAACAGCGCCTAGACTTCTTGCATGATACTTCTAACAGGAAGAACTCACCAAGCCTACAGTACAAGAGGGACTGTCCTAGTTAGGTTTTTGTTGAGATTCCCACAAAATAGAGCCCAATTCTGTTTTTATGTCAGTGTAAGTCAAGACTAATGAAAGTTATGGTGGTGGAAAAATGCTGTAAATGAAATCAGAATCAGGGCTGTAAGAAGTACTCCAACAATTAAATTTAGTAACAGAAATGTTTTCTTGTCACAGAACATACCTTAATGGCAGAGTCACTGCCCCAGGAGTGACAATAGTAAATAGCAAGGGAAGTGCTGCTAACAGAGATTACTGTTAGCTGCAGATGGAATTATTCGGAATCTTTTATTTATAGTACTGAGCTTTATTCAATATATCTAACTAAATTGCACAGATTAATCATTATTCCTACCTTAGTTTTGGTCCGTTTCCCTTTTTCATACCAGAGAGACTTGAAGACATTTAATTCTGAATATATTTTAAGGGATATTGCATTAAATTTACTTTTAAACTTGAAAAAGACCTTTCCTACCATAGACCGTTTGCAAATTCTGGTGTGTCAGAGGGTGCTTGTTCATCTTCAGAATCACATTTCTATCTCTGTTCAGGTTTTTGTGACAGAATGTATTGGTACCTGAGTTAAAAATTGTATTGTGGAGAACTTTATGTTAACGTGGCAATTGGGTAATGAGGGGTTTGTAAACTGAGTAAGTATGTAATTCTGCTCACAGGTTTGTATCCATCCTGATTTTTATGACTAAGTACTTCATGATCAGTAAATAATAAATTCAGTTTACTGGATAGAAGTTTTGTCACTTAGAAATACTCACTTGGAATATATATTTCTTAATTGGCATCAATGGCACATTTCCCAGGAAGAATAACAAAATGGATCATTTAATAGATGCCCAATCTCTCCATCCATCTATCTATCAGCACAGCACATGATGTTTTGACTTTAATATGGTAATTATCTCAGGCTGACTTCAGAGCAGGAAGCTGCCACCCACACAGCAGTGCTTAATTACTTTAGACTTCAGCCTGCCAAGTGAAAAATTGACTGTTTTTTTTCCCCCCCACATTGCATGGAATTGAAATGATTTCATTGTCATTTTAGTTGAAATGCAGCCTGACATCACCATGGCATCCTGGGAAAGAGAATGCAAAATTTCTCTGAAATTCTTAAAATAGGATGAAAGCTGCCTTATATTTTAAATGTGTTTTTATGAAGCCCAGGTTTACATTTCCAGAATATTAATGATGAACTGCTTCATCTTATGGGAGGGAACTTTTTTTAGTGAATCAACTTCACTTGCAAACCAGTAAGTGCAGTTTTGTAAGGTTGCTGCAAGCTAATGTCAGCTTTGGCACTTTAAGGGCAGGTGGCTGGTTAGGATTAATGTTTATGTATAGTATAGTTAACTAGTTAGATTGCAAGAATAACTAATAAAATGAAAGTGATAATGAATGAATGGCTTCATTCAGACAGCTTATGTATTGAATATGTATGCCTTTCTTTTGTCAACTGCAGGCTGCAAAATTACAGCCTTTAATATAAAAGCAGGAACGAAAGTGTTTCTTCAACAATTCTAAGCCAGTTTTGAAAGCTATGAAAATCAGAACAAGACTTTAAGTGTATGTTGTTAACATGCTGCTAATTGATTTGCTACACAAACATTGGACTCAAGGTTTCTGAATTAAGCACTTTGTAGATCAATTCATTTCCAGAAGGGGGAGGATCTAGTTTCCTAAATGCCTCATCTTGCACCCATTGAAGGGAATGGAACTTTTTGGCATTGATTTCAAAGGGCCTTATTTTCATGCATGCTGAGATCTAATTATGCGTCTCTAGGCAACATAAAGCAGTCTTAAAGGGTAGGTAAATGCCGAATTGAGAAACTACAGTGTGCAGAGAGCCTCCTTGACTGGTGCAGAACTAGCACAAGGTTCTACACTGGCCCTAGCCCTAGCACCTGGAGAATGGGGCCTGTTGGAGTGCACTGCACTACACTGCAAGGTTGTTCTCTGCTTCCTAGGGCTCTTAGGGGATCATGGGATGCATGGTGCAAATTAAATCAGCCCTAGGGCTGCTCAGACTTACATTAGGGTGGGGTAGGCTCCTGCATCTCTCCAGAACATGGGAAGTGCAAAGATGTATTAAAAGCACCTTTATTACCTTCTGCATCCCTGCTCCAAGCACAGAAATGGAGTGACAGAGTCAGGTTGATTGTTCAGAAGCTACCATCAGTTAGTAACCACCCTCTCTGAGGGCTGTGTTTCACATAACCACAGTATAATCTACAGCAAATTAGGAAAAGGATCCTGGAAACTGTGGCTCACTTGATAAGGTTCCTCTGATGTGGGTGGGCAGGGGCACAGCCTTAATGGAAGCCAGTCATTCATGTGGAGAGGAGGCTTCCAAGCCTGACAATGAGAGGGCCTGTAAGTGGAGGCCCTTCTACCGTATGAAGTAATTGAGCTGCTGTTGGATCCTCTGTGCCAGCCCAGTAATCCTAGAGGTAATAAGGTCTGAGGCTTATGGTGCAAACAGCAGTATTAACTTTTGTGCATATGTCCATTCAGTTTCGGGGGCGGGGGAAGGAACCTGTTGTGCAGAGTGGTTGCTCCCTGTTCCTCGCCCCCACTGCAGTGCCTTTAATTTGTGCAGTGCCCCAGAGTTTGTGTGGAGGAAATTACACACGTTTGGGAGAGGGAGACGCATTGGGTTCATTCCTCCTGCTCTGGGTTCAGAGGCTTTGATGCTGCTTTTTAATACTCTTATATTCTGCTAAGTGCCTCAGAGGTATGGGGAGTAAAAGGCAGTGGGTAGTTGCAGCTTTACCATTCACTCCAAGGAGAAAAGAACTAAGTTTGAAAGAAGCTGTGGTTAAGTGAAATATAAAATCCTAATACAAGCGAGCCTAATAGGAGACTCTCTGCCATCTCCTAATGTAAGAAAACGGACATGGACAGTAGAGACCACAGATATTTTTCAACATCCGGGAAAAATCCGGTACAAAAATTAATGCTGCCCCAAAGCAGGTTATTTTGCATAACCAGCCATTACACTGCAGACTCCACAAAGTATCATCACCCTGGGCAGACTTACAGGGGATCTTCTCTCCACATCAATCACAAGCTCTTGAACATTTTTTTAAATGTATTTGGAACAACCAGGATTTTATGAATAATTTAATCCTTGGCACTCTTAGGGGGCAGCTCCCCTTTCATTACACTGCTGCAAATGGTTTAGCCTCTCTGACATCAGTGGGGTTACACTAGAGTAAACCAAGAGAGAAGAGAATCAGGCCATGCCTCTTCAACTTGTTTTATAAATATTAACTAATTTTTCTTCAACGTCTGGTATCCCTGTGCTAGCTGAATCTCCCTCTTCCCTTCATGTTGCCTCGACAATGATTTCCTGCAATCATTGCACACACAAGACTTCTAATGACTTAGGCTATGCCTGCATGGCAGATTTCTGCTGGCACAGCTATGTCAGTCAGGAGCGTGAAGAGGTGTGATCTCTGAGCAAAACAGCTGTGCGGGCAAGAAGTCCCTACTGTAGATGCTGCTGTACCCGCAAAGCTGCGCTTTTCCTGGTGTAACATCTTGTGTTGACAGGGAGTGTTTTCACTATAACAGTATAAAGCACAGATTTGCTGGTACCGTTGTGTGCCAGTGTGGTATACTAGTATCTGTAGACTGGCAAAGCTCCCCTTATGTAGACATGGCCTTAACTGGGACCTGTGGGGCCACAAGATGGCTAGAGTGTGTACACTTCTGAGGGCATAATGAATCTGATTTAGTAGCATTTTGCATAGGCACTTCCACAAGAAGCAAATTAGTGGAGAGTCAGGGCAAAGAGAATCAGGTGCCTCTCTTGATTTCTAGTGCCCATTTTAGAGCTCAGGGTGACTCAGGTGAACTGTGGGCCAGGTCTTGAGGTGCAGTGCAGAGTTTTATTCTGGCAGAGTCTTCTCATAAAGCAGACTCAGCTGGCCAAGGGAGGAGCAAAGAAGATCTGGTGGTGTGTGTATAGCATGCTACCCTCTCACATTCCTCTCTTGCTGGCCAGGGGGTTTACCTGGGATTTCCCTTTTGACTTTCCCATCCTCAGCTGTTGTGTCAACCTCTAAGTGTAAGTTGCACTTACACTTACACTGTCTGTGTAAGTTAGAGAAGACTTTAACTGCCCTGACTTATATTAGGGACTGGCCAAGCACAGAGCAGACTAAGGATGGCAAAACTTAGATTAGTACACATCACTCCCACACCAACTTGTCCTTTATGCAGTACATGACACACAGTCCTTTATGCCTAGTACAGGAGTTCACAAACTGGGGGTCGGACTTCTCAGGGATTCACAAGGTTATTAGATGGGGGAAGAGGGTTGTGAGCTGTCAGCCTCCACCTCAAACCCCACTTTGCCTCCAGCATTTATAATGGTGTTAAATATATAAAAAGTGTTTTAAATGTATAAAGGGGGCCTCTCTCAGAGGCTTGCTGTGTGACAGGGGTCACCAGTACAAAAGTCTGAGAACTACTGGCCTAGTAGCTGACAACCTGGAGTGTTTACTGTCCTGTCTCCTAGGTGTATATGGGGGCACCAAGAGGAAGGCATATGGAGGAAGTAACTTTCAGTGACAAATTAAAAAGAAAAGCATGACAGGGAGACTCTTGGGACATTTCTACTCTCTTGCTTCCCATAATCCAAATGGTTTATCTGAATTAATGACTGTTACAACAGTGTAAATAGTGCAAATTGAGCAGAAAAATAGGCATTTTTTTTCTTTAAAGGAATCCATACAGCTGTATCTATACAAAAGCCCCATTGGCTGTAAGCAAAGACTCATGCAGTTATACATTTTGAATGTTTACTGGGCAGCTTACCATGTAGCCAATGCACCTGTCCTACCTTGCAGAAGACGGATGGGTTCATCTAAGTCAAAAGCCATAATAAATTGTCACGTGGTGAATGCTGCCAGCAACACTATTTGAATTTTAAAAGCAGTAAGAGAAATGGATTTACTACTTTCCCGAGTATGGAATACATAGTATCAACATTTTGCTAATGGAAAGTACATATTTTCTCTCTCTCTCTTAGACAGCTGTACAGCAAAGATCCTCTGAAATTATTTTTTCGCTGTCACACAAACTTTTCACAAAAGAAAAATGCAGAAGAGCCTTTTGAAATATATCTAGTGACACTAGGGAGTTTACAAATACTAGCATATTAATATACAGCTAAAATAATAAAAAACACCATGCTGCTAAAGATGTTTAGAATTATCAGCTCACTGCAGGAGTTTATTAGAAACTCCTGCTTTCTTTTATTAAAATTTCAATTGGCTTGGTGAATGAGATCCTCTGTTAGTGTCATAAAGTGAGAAGCCAGAGGGGAACATACTGGCATTTAAGTGCAGATTTCATTTTGAAAACACTTTATATCAGAATATTACATATTGCAAATATTACATATAATGTTGATGGTGTTAGAAGGAGGAGTTGTGATTTCCACATTCATCATATTGTCCTTATTTTGCTATCTAGCAGTTTGCACACGTCACTTTTAAACACAGATGAAGACTTCTTAATATACCCGTAAATGGTGAACAAAGTATTAATGGTTAGGTGGAGATTTTTAAAATGCAATTGACACATATCAGATTGTCAAGATTGGCTTCAAAGATAATCAGAGTGGGAAGTTCCAAAGATTTAGGCAATAACTACATTAAATTAAATCAGAGAATTAGATTTCTATCCTCCAAAAATTGTAATTGATGCACAGTGAATTATATTTACAGTTTTTAGCGGTCTGGCCCAGGAGCATGTTGTAAAAGTGATTTTATTTTATCCAAGGCTTATGTTAGCTTCCTTGTGTGTTTCAAACTGTTTCATGTCTGTGGCCAGATCCTTGGCTGATGGAGCTATGCCAGTTTATGCAGAGTGACACCGATTTATACCAGCTGAGAATCTGGCCTTAATCTTTATATTCTTTGTTAAAATAGTGCTTGGCTTTGTTCTCTTTTAGTTTTGGAGACTTCTACCATGGATGTGCAGTTCCATGTAATTTTGCAAACCCTTTCAGCTCCCTATTAACAAGGGTTTAATTTTCATAGATTCCAAGGCTGGAAGGGAACATCGTGATCATCTAGTCCAGTAGTTGTCAAAGTGGAGTGCGCACACCCCTGGGAGTGTGCGAGACAACCCCCGGGGGTGCGCGAGACCCCTGAACTCTGCTGCATTTCGGTGGACATGCTTCGGCCGCCGCGGGATCGGGCCCGGACGCCGCGGAAACAGGAAATTCTATTTGTGTCCCGCCGAAATGCCGTGGACCGCGGAAGCTTTCGATCGGCGGCATTTTGGTGGACACACCCCCAGGCCGCGAGAGACATCGGGGAAGAGGAAAGGGGCTGCGCTGAAAAATCTTTGACAGACGCTGATCTAGTCTGACCTCATGTATAACCCAGGCCATAGAACCTCTCCAAACTGATTCCTAGAGCATAACTTGTAGAAAAACATCCAAACGTGATTTAGAAATTGCCAGTGATGGAGACTCCTCCACGACCCTTCACCCTTTTAAAGAGAGAGCTCATAAATGTGTAAGTCGTCTAGAAACGACTCTGCATGTGTGAATCAACTCCTTTGTGGGAGGCACTCCCTGCACAGCTGTCTTCATTCCACCCTGACTCTACAGAGGTCTTTGCACTGCAGATTACATGAAGGAAAGGTGAAGTCTGGGCAGGCTGAGGGGGCACCATCCCCCTCTGGCCTTGCAGATATTAATCAGCTTTTTACGGCATTAGCCTGTATTCTCTTTTCTGATAGCTCCTTCCTCAGCTCCTTCAAAGGTCCTGGGGGCAGCTGTGGCCAACGAGAGTTTTAGTAGCACCATTTGAATAGAGCTGCACTGCAAGGAAATGGAGATGTGGGGGCAGCTGTTAGGGAGGCAGAGATGGCACTGATTTTCCCATTTATCTCCTGGATTATGCCCCCCTGACAGTATGATTGGGGTTGGGCTGTTGATGGACTCATGGAGATTTCCTTCATCTGAGCCCCCTTCTGTGGGTTTTTACGTGGATCCGGATGATCTGGCACTAAAAACATGTACATTGAAAGGTGCAGTATAGTAGCATTACTGTTCAGCAGTACATCTGGACAGCTGATTAATTCTAAGTGAGTTGATTCCCCCCCCCCTCACTATTTTATCATTTTCACATCAATAACTTTGGTGGTCTCAGCACAGTGACATCTGGACATATTGCAAATGCTCATAAATTAACATGCGACTGTTTGGAACACTGGGGCTGTATTAATTAACTTAGGATCTTTTTAAAGAGATTCCTCTGTTCGGTTTCTTGTGATTGGATAATGAATGCTTCATTACTTAGTAAAACATTGCTTTAGAAAATGATGTCGCCACAAGCTCAATCCAGCTGGAACTCCAAGATGAACAAAATAAAAATCTCTCATCCCCACATCTGGAGTCTTCACACCATAGTGAGAAGTTTGCACTTTTGCAGCTGCAGCTCTTTCATGACAGGTTCTGTAGATTTTACACATGGTTGCCTGCTTGGAAAATATTTTCCAGATTTACATGTTTACAGCATTGACATATGAAGCAGAAGAGCCTTCCTTCTCCATTAGGGCACAAAGTACTCACAGATTGCACACTAACTTTATAAAAACTGGAAATGGGTCATTTACAACTTTCAAACAAATCAAAGTGCCCTTTGATCTCTCATCCAAGTCTCTTTAACTCAATGGAAAAAATACCCTAACTTTGGTATTTTCCCTTAAATATGGTCAGTATTAATGTAACCATTATATCTAGATGGAAATTCAAACTGCACATTTAATCTATTTTGTTTCAAAGTGTATATCCTTTGGGAAGGAATGTTAATTTAGCAAACATAGGCACTGAAGAATATATTTCTTTAGCTTATGTAGTGCATCTTAACAGGCCCCATATGGTATCAGTCAGAGATGTTCTGGTCCATCCTACACATTTTTTCCTACATAAGACACTGAGTGATATTTTGATTTCAGTAACACTCTGTAAAATTGAGTGACTCTATTGAAAAACACCGATGTAAATTATGAGTAATGCCACTGAAATTGGTAATTACTCTGGTGTAACAGATCTGAATTTGTCCCATCGACTTCAGTTAAAATCTTTTGATGCCTGCATAACGAGTGGACATTTTTTAAACCAAGCATGGAAAGAGTTATGCTGCTGGAAGTGTTAAAAATCTGCAGCAATTACTGAACACCTTTGAATTTTAAAATGTTAAACTCAAACAATAACCAACAAATTAGTTTCATATTAACCATATTGTTTATATTTTACTTTTTCCAATCTTTTGTTACATGAAAATGAATTATTTTAAGACCTCTTTCTGACCATTATAAGAGTTTCTATTTTAATGTGAAAAATATAGCCTGCTGACAAAAGAAAACTCTCTTAAGCTGCAGACACCTGTGCAAAAGATATTTTTTATAATATTTGACGTTGCCATTTCTACAAAAGTATACTCTCTTGCTTTAAAGCTGGTCTTAGTGGAATCCATGTGTACAATCCTGAGAATTTTCTTTAACATTAGTCACAGTGTTGAATGAAATATTTTACCCTGATAACAGATAAACTATGGCACAAAGCACATTAAAAAGCCATTTTTATGTCCAGGATAAACTTTAAAAAGAAAGGTTTGACATTTCAAAACCAAAGCATTCTAAAGAAATGCAAAGTACTGTGGATTAGCTGGGCAGGTGTCGAATATCTCATTTACGAAGCGGCAGCTCTATACATGTGAGCAGTCAGAACATTTTATGACCTTCTTTCAAAGAACGGATATCGGTTACATTTTAATGTGAATACCCCACAGTCTGGAGCAGATTTGTATTCAGTAATATTATTAAGACTGACAGGGGGTTTCAGAATGTTTGTCTGGATTGGTTTGGAATTTTCTGTGGGTAGAAAAATATAATTATTTGGGATTGCTCCTAGCTACGTGAGAAATTGACTTTGCCTCTTCAGATATGCTATCTGACAACTCAAGAGCTGTGTTCCACCAGGATACTGAAACTGTTAAACCAATAGATGGAGGTTCATGAATGCTGGAGACAGAACTTTCATAGAGGCTGTACTTAGACTATGGATCTCATTCTCGTATCAGATATCAATGACCATCAAACTAAGCACATCCACAATTAAATGCAAAACTTGCCTCTTTAGTTTAGCGCTGCCTCAGTAATTTGTGCACATACTACCGATGCTCACTCACACAAACAAACAAAGAAGCAAGCAAAAAAACTAAAAACGAATCAAACTTTCTCCCACAAGCTGAGAGGAAAGATTTTGGGAGAGAGATTATGTTCTTTCTCTTTTTTAATACTTAAGAGGTACTCTCACGCTCTGGTGACACGATATGTACACATTACTTAAAAGAGAATCATATGCATTTTGGATTAGTTTATATTTTTTTAATTCAAGGTCAAGGGGAAACTAGGATAAGATGAAGAGAGAAAGATAATATAATGAAAAAACTGTTTAAAATATAAGAGAATTATCTAATGAAAAGTAACTCTGTCACTATAAATGAAGAATCCTACAATACAGTTGACGTAGTCTGGTAGCCTCACCATAGGCAATCAGCTACTAAAAAAATACAGTAAAGTGATCTCTTAAGGAAGTGTGCATATATTCAACACCTCCCTGTCACCAGCAAAAATCAACACCTCCCCCTCAACCCTCGGCTCCAACTTTTTAGGAGAGATTATGATCCTCATAAAGCACTTAATAGCAATCTGTAAAAAGAAAAACCCATTATTTATATGTACATACACATCACCACACAATGCCCAAGCAAACATGTTTCTGTAATCTGCTTCCAGTTTGAATTTCCAAGGAATGCTATTCCAAATTTCCATAGATTTTTCCTCTGGGGCATCTTTATTTGAAAACAAGCTTTATTGTCTTACGTGTATCTGAAAGAAACAACTCTGATTGTCTGATGCTTTAATCCTAACTGTCCAAGTATTCAACGATAGAAAGTTCATAATAATTTATCACCTGAAAATGAAAATCTGTACTTATTGTTGCAAATGAGTGTATATTATTTGAAACAGCTGCTGTAGAGTTTCTAAATGCTTTCCCCCTCTACTGTAGCAGTGTTTCCTTTACAGTTTTGCACTGTCTAAGTTTTGGTTCATGTATTATTCTTTCCTCCTGTGACCAAAGTTCTATTATATTTTATCTCGCTCCAGGTAATGCTTGGAAATACCATTGGCATTACTATTGCAGAGCCTATGAGTTTCTTTATCTGCTAATTGATTTGGAGGGGGTGGGGAGGAAGGATGGACATTGTCAAGCTAATATGTCTTAAAGTGCTCATTACAATTAGTCTGTCAGATTTCCATCACTGCTTGAAAGAAGTTTGCCCCATAATTAGTATTCAGCCTTAAAAACTGTAACCTTCACCACATGCTTGATATGTGAGTGAAAGTGTTTAGGATGGGTAAGCATAGCAGTGAATACTGTCTTTGTATCTGTGTGCCATTCCTTATCAGTCATGTGAAGATAATCTTTGAGGGCCAAATTGTCCCCTATTCCAATTTACAGAAACTCCGCAAGTTTGTGCTTGGGGAGTTTCTGCCTCACTCTTTTGTTGGGGTGAGGTTTGCCCTCCCTCAAGGAAAAGTCATGGAGCTAGACCCCTGAAACCTGAAGGTCTCCTGAAACCTGTGGAAACCAAGTTCTTCTCTGAGTGCTGGTCCACTACATTGGTTTAACTATGGGTACCTTAAATGTGTGGCATTCTTCTGGGCACCCCCTTGCGTCTCAGGGCAGCTCTGCAAGTGGCTTTTGGTCTCAGTTTCCATCTTGATTCCTGAGATATACTCACTATAACCTTGGGGATATATAAATAGTACTTTTTGTTGGGCTAATTTATTAGCAAAAGTCACACTACCATAACGCTTGAAGAAGAAAGAGTGGTTACTTATCTCTACTGTAACCAAAGGGCTTCAAGATGTGTGATTTCTATAAGTATTTAATTGCCCACTCACCATCCCCTCTGCTGTGGATTTGACTTGTGGTAGACGGAACTGGAGTGGTGGTCACTTCTGCACTGCTACTTTTTCTGAAACACAAGTGTAGGTAAGTGTAGTGCTCATTGATCATCGCCTGCACCAAGCAAAAATCTTCTAGTGTTGTATATGTGGTGCACATGCACACCCAGAGTGGAATACAGATAGGACCACACATCTTAGAGAATTCTGGTTACAGTACAGGTAAGTAATCTGCCTTTAGCTGTGTTTCTGCATTGTCTCCAACTCTGTCAGGGTTCCTGGTGGCTGCTCAACTAGCCCACCTGATGGGAGCAAAGCATTCACATTGCAGTGGGGAAGTGTTATAAATGAATGCTTCTGAGGTCATCGTTTCCTTGCATCCAGAGTCCTCCTAAGGTCTGCAGGGGGACGGGTGGGCAAAGCTGAATCCTCGTCTGCCCTGTACTCCCCTTATCGCTAGAGGCCAGTCTCCAGAGAATGGCAGATAAAAAGCTTATGCTACAAGGCTTGTATTCCCCATTCCATGCCTCTGAGTCTTGGAACCTTGGCTTTTTTTTTTTTCTTCCTTCCATTCACTGAAACAATGGGAGTATTTGGCCCATTACAATGGGGTAAGCACCCAAAACTATCGATTTTGGGGCATACCTCCATGGCAGGGTCAAAAGTTGTAGGAGGCTGTAGCAATGTTAGCTTGCTTTTCTAAATTGTTTTATGCCTAAAGTGAAATTGTTTTATCATGTTTGATAAAATAATTTA
The DNA here is from genome assembly GCA_007922305.1 of Dermatemys mawii. Taxonomy (NCBI): domain Eukaryota; kingdom Metazoa; phylum Chordata; order Testudines; family Dermatemydidae; genus Dermatemys; species Dermatemys mawii. The sequence goes on from ML677352.1 coordinate 24,654,347, forward strand.
TTGTCAAAGATATGGTACATCCCATCCAGTAGAGATGAAGTTTTATACAACTGGTGTATTTAACATGTAGTAGTAAAAATTTTAAATACACCTGATTTTTTGATCTATCAAAATTGTCAATGTTAAACATAGTAAATGTGGGTGGTTTTCCAGAGAAGTACAGCATCATCAGACAAAAAGTTCCTAGAAACCATTCTGTAGTATCTTGCAGGACTGACAAAGTAGTGGAGCAATTTATGCAGTTGCTTAGTTTTATGCATATAGCTAGTTCCATTGCTTAATGGAACTATTCATATGTACAGTTAAGCATGTGAATAGGGGATTGCTGGACTGAAACTTGCTTTGCTAATGCTTATGGAAAAGCATTGCATTACAAGTACTAAATCTCTTTAGTTTATGGTGATCTTCTCTCCTGGAACCCACGACACTCACTGCCACCACCAGCTCTGACATGTGCCTCCAGCCACTGTCACCCAATGGAACAGAGAGCTACTGCAATGGAAAACACTGACTTGTATGGAAGAAGTCTGTCGAAGTTATTTATCTGGTGACTCACCTCCCTTGAGGGGTGTCCTCTGCTTATACTCCTTAAGCAGTAGTGCATACTACAGCTCAGTAAAGACAATCTTAAGCAACTACAGGCGATTCGCATCTTACGCGCGTTTAACATGCGCGATTTCAGCTTTACATGGTCACCAAAAAAAAAAGGAAAAAAAAGAGAAAAACAACAATTTTAAAACTGTATCTGTAGGGCAGGCGATTCCGCCCGCCTTTAAACTCAATGAGTTTTCATTATACGCGGTGCTCACTTTACACGCTGACCGCGGAACGTAACCCCCGTGTAAGATGCAACTCCCCTGTAGTTATTTTGCTGAGGGGAAATATATAAACTTTACTAAAAATATAGTACGGCAACTTCTGGAGAAGGAGGGTTGTGTGGTGGGTGAAAGCAGGGGAACAGTAATGCATAACTCTGTTTCTTTTCCTAGCTCTATCACGTTTTGTCTGTATAATCTTGGGAAAGCCTCTTAACCACCTTCACCTCAGTTTACCTGTGGGTACCATTTTTATTATAATACCTATCTCCCAGCATATAATTGATTCAAAAAAGCTTAGAGATCCTTGGATGGAAGATAGACTATAATGAAAATTATTTATTATTATTCAGATTCTTTGCCTTTGTATTCTTTGTGCTATTGTAGGCAATTGAAACTTGTATTTATGATACATTTAATACAAATAGTATTATAAACAACCTGATAGCACTAACATTTAATAATTCTTACTAAACTGCTTGTGAAAAGAGACCAGTATGTCAAATTCTAATGTACCTGCAATGAGAGAGGAATTTTAGATCGTTTTTTCCCACGTTGCTTTAAAACTCTTTCCATACTGTATATGCTCTGGAGTGTTATTAATTTAGCCATAATGTGATATAAAGTGGAAAAGTATTTTTGCCATCTTTGTTTAAGCCTTCACACGAGGAACATGTTCTCCTCGTTTCTTGCAAGCCTTTTTGCAGTACCTTCCCACTTCCTGCTTGTTCGTTGAGTGGAACCAAATACAGCAGGTTGTGATGCTGTAATGCAAGTCATATATACCACAGCAAAAGTAAACAGATGGGGGGCCTTTTAACTAAAGCATGTTGCACTTAAATCTTGTTGATACCATTCATAAAGTATTTTAAAGGAATTCTGTTTTCAATGTAACAATTTCTGGATGCCATTTGAAATTTTAAATTTCATTCAACTCAGCTGGCAAACATCCCTCTGACTGTCATATGGGTGAAATCCTGGTCTCCTGAATAAAGGCCAGATAAAGCTTTTTATGGATAGCCAACTCAGTAAGCAGGATGAAGGGGAGCACAGTAGCTCATGGGCTCTGTGGCGATTTAGACTAGGGGATCCAGGAAGTATATAATACCTGTGGCCAAACTCCTGTCTCCTCTATGCTCTCACCACCTCACAGTCCTATATAACTTGGCTCTGTGGTTTGATACAGATTGCCAAGTTCCTAGCACTGCCCTTTCTACAAATTCAGGAGAATAACAGAATTATGGGCCTTCAGCTGTCCTCTGGATTTCATCCATAAACTTTAGTCACTAGGGGATAATATATGTCCCAGCATTCTTATCTCTTCTCCAGAAGAGATCTTAAATAGTTTTCCATACTGCAGCTGAGAAATTTGAAAGTTAAAGCAATCATTCTCTGTTGTGTTCAGTATACTTGAATAAAGCATTTAACCGAGAATTGAAATGTTACTTGTTAAAATGTCTGAACTCCGTTGCACAGAACAGAGATATACTGAAGAACTGTACACAAGGGTCGGGGCTGAGGTGAGAGGGAACTTTGGCATCTGAGAGACCCTCAGAATAGTGGACCACAATTTCTTTAAGGAATTATTTAATAGGAATGCCTCAAATTTCAACTTGTGGTGTGTTTCTTGGGAACTTTGTAAGGAATCAGTGGTGGTGGGTTTAGCCCATTGAGTGCATTGAAGTCACGCGCCCCCCGCCCCATACACACACACACTTAAACCATAGATACATTAAGATCTGCCAAGAGTTTGTGTTGTCTGCAGGAAGAACTCTTCCCTTGTTGTCATTTCCTTCCCCCAAACACAGCTTCTTCAGCATTTTTATGAGGTCCTATGGTGTAAAGGGAAGAGCACATTAGTTCTTGGAGATACTGACTGCAGGAATTTACTTGTTTTCCCTGCAGTGTTTTCTTTTTAACTTGGTACAGGTAGAGAAAAATCTGGTGGAGAATTGCCAGCCTTCCAGTCCAACATCTGTTGCTCTCTTCTCAATCCATGGATCAGACTCCTGATGGGAGTGGCTTCCATGGGGTTGTAGCAAGCAGGGAGCATGCCTCAGAGCTGACCTTCCTCCCTCTGGCACCTCCCACATCCCAGTCCATTGTTACAAATGTGAAATGGGGAGTGAAGGGAGCACCATTGGCTTGGAAATTCATTTTTCCTGTTAAGAAAGGTGAGGAACACCAAAAGGAGAAATGAGGCATGGAGGAGGGAGGGGTAAAAACTGGCAGGGGCGAGTAAGGTTTGGCTGGGAGCAGAGAGGGGTTAGCTGTTAGAGGAGAGGAGGAGAAGACCTACTGTAGAGCAGAAGGAGGGCAGGAGATCTTGAGAAGTTTCAGGGAAACGCCTATCCTTCCATCAAGAAAAATTATAGATGGAATTAACCCTCAGGAAACCTCCCTGCCAAGGAAACTGATATAGAGATATAGGGTGGAAAGTCTACGTTCACTTACATGTAAGGGTAGAGTTTGACTTGTTTATTTTATCTCTCAGTATAGTATCAAGTTACTTACAAATATACAATTGTTTACCATATTTACAGTAATTTTCAAGAGGTGCTCCAGCTCACTCAATCTGTGTTTCCAAAAAAGCTCGTTTTTCATCTGCTAATATTTTCATAAAACTTCTGTTTAAACTGCAAATTAAGGTATAATTTTCATTTATAGGGCTGTTTATATTGTACTATGAAAGTCTGCTTCTGAATACTTCATGTAAAAGGAGATTTCTCTTGTAGAGTAACTCTAAACATGTTGCTCTCGGGAACAGTGCTTTGTGGAAAGTGGAGAAAATTCTACTGGCCTCTATTTCCTATTAAATAATCACTAGCCAGGGGTTCTGAACTTGACCTGTCATAGGACAGGTGCTGTGATAGCCAATTAGTTCCTTTCTCAACCTAATGAAAAAACAGCTGTTTAAAATTTGTGTTCTTTCTTTCCATTTTCCTTAAAACATGGGAATCTTTAGGGTAGTCAGTCTCCTAATGCATGCAGAATATGAGTTAGCTAAGGTAGATCCTTCATTGCTCATGATAATTTGTGAAAAGAGAAGAACCCAGCTTGACTCTAAGATCTCAGATTTGTACACTGAGCACATTTGGAAACAAATGTGAAATGTCATGATGACCTTTTTACAACATTTTTAAGTGGACGAATGGTACTGCAGCTCAGAGGAGGATGAATTATTGGTACATTAATTCTTATATTTCTGGGTTATGAGAGAGCTTAATAGTTTATATGGCAATTGAATAATGAAGAAAAAATCTGGGTGCCTCCCATTAGTTACAAAAGACAACAAATATGCTAGGGTATAATATATAATACAATTCTTTTTCTAAAATATCCCAGAGAATAGGAAAAAAAGCCATATTAGCGTGGATGCGACAAAGTTGCACAGTGTTAGTATCAGTATAATACCACAGAGATACACATGGCTTTTTGGAAATATGGAGTGCCAGATTCAGTCCCAGGTATAAGCAAATTTCAGTTGTTGTAGACTCTAGCAGAGGCCCTCATTTGCAGAAAGCCACACCTTCCCCAGAGCTCTTGGAAAAGAGCCAGAGGAGCTGGATGGAGAGTACTCCTGGCCAGGATGATCAGGTCAACTGTGCTCTTCCTCAGGGCAAAATCCCTGAAGGAGGCCAGAGTAACATACCTGTTCCCCCACTGGCTGCATATTTCCTCGGGAGCAGAGGGTTAGACTGATGCAAGGAGGCATTCCTCTGCACCAGTGTTAGTGATTGGGAGCCAGAGCCTAGACATAGTTGTTTTAAAGTTTTTGTTTGTTTACATAAACAGAGTGGCATACAGGGAAATCGTCTCACTGAGAACAAACAAATAATATGGAGTAATTAAATAGTCTGTCAGGGATTATAGGTCCCGTATCCAATTCCATGTGTCCCCATGCAGACCACAGACAGTCGACATTACCTGGCAGCTTGCTAGTACCTGCATGGAGATTTGGCTGGTGGATCCTAGTTCACCATATGCAATGCCCACAAAGCTCCCAACTGGATGAGATGTCTGGCTTCCCCAGTTGACTTAGACTCATTATTTAAGTCAGAAGAAATCACAGAAGTTGTCTGAGCAGCTAGGTGAATCTCTGTCTGGCTGCTACCTTGGACTCCCCTTTCTCACCTGACTCCTGAGCCCAGCCCTGTTCCTGATTCCTGCCTTCCTGTCATGTTCCTGCCTTCCTGTCATGTTCCAGATCCCTGATTCTGTGACCCATCTCTGGCTACTGACTACGACTCTGACCCTTAGCTTGATTCTTGTCTCTGACCTCTGGTTCCTGGTGTCTAACTCCTGTTCTGATCACTAGGCATCACCATTTATGTCCTGGACTACGACATAGCCCTGAATGTTTTCCTGTGTTTCTTACATTAAAGTAACTTGAATGCCATTATATCAAACAGGTACATAAAAGAAAAGAACAGATGGTATCTAAGGGTGACTGACTCAGTAAGTGTGAGAGTGATATCACGAATGTGAGTTTATAAGCAAACACCGGTCAGAAGGAAGAAAAACAGAACAGCCAGAATAAAGAAGAGCTATAATAGCAGGCCAAATGTCTAGAATGACAGTGATTAGCCACAGAGGAAATGCATTTCTGTGTGACTGTTGCATGTCGCAGGCATTGTTACAATCTATAATCACCCTTATGGGGAAGTTATAGGGTAATAGAAAATTACAATTTTTCTATATGATTTTTTGGAACATCCTATAGAATTTCAGAGAAACTTATATCTCTGCTATCAAATTGTTTAGGAAGGTCAGTAAAGCTGTAGAAAATATATCATCCTCTATTAAATTTGCAGGTTTTTCACAGTAATTTTTGTAGAACCCTTTTGATTTTGTCTGTTAAATTTTTGTAAGATTTTTTTTATTAGGCTCTTTAAGTAAAATCCTAAGGAATATAACAGAAGAACCAGTAAGATTCTACAGAAGTTGGATTCATTTCCTGAGAAAATTATAGAATTTTGAAAGGGGATGATATACTTTCTGTAGAATTATTAAACTGAGCTACATAACTTAATGTGGCATTGTTCCTCATGTTATAGAATTCCATAGGAGGATTTAAAAATACTACAGAAAGTTGATCATTCTTTCTTAAATGTTATCTTACCCTTCTCTAAGGAAAGGGAAGCATTCCAGCCTATAGACATAATGCTATGAGTACATCATCACCATTACTGGTGATGTAAAATCCCATTGGTGTCCAGACTTCTACAATAACAATTCATTGCAGTATAGTACAAGGAGAAACAGTCTTTTGGTCCCTGTGACAAAACACTTTAGCTTTGTGCTTGTGGTTGGTGATATCTCTCGATGGAATTATACTGTGTGTAGTCTTCTAGTATGTGGTTGCTTATCTATTTTTTTCTTCTTCTAATAGAATACAATAGCATTTGACCCTGGCTAATGCTTTTCTCTCTTTTAGTGCCTCAGACACAGACAATATATTTATTAGCTTTGTGCCTATAACTAAATTAATAGACCCAGGGACCAATTCATTAAAAATTTATACATGATTTGTGCAGGCCACAGCTTTGTTACAACTTGTTATAAATATCTTATATTACTTAATATTGCATACCACATTAACAGAACAGTCATTAACAACACAGTCCCATCGCAGACGGGAGGAAAAGGCCATAATCATTCACATTCCCAGCTGAAAACATGACATAAAAACCTCATGTCCGATCCCCTCACATGTAATCAAGCAAACTATTCATGATTAAATGTCCTCAAGAGGATCAATACAAGCTGTCCGCACTCTTTCCCTAATAATATGTTGTTCCAAATTCAAGGGGTCATTGAGTAGTATACCAGCTTAAGGTTTTCTGCTATTGGGACACTCCCTTTCTGTAGCAGGCACTTTGCTATGATGGAATTAACTGAGGACACAGTATTGTGTCCTTTCTGTTACTATGAATTTCCAGGTGTAATTCAATTAAACTGACTCATTCAGGGTTTAACCCTTTGGGTGGACTGCAGCATGGAGTTCAAACTGAGAGAGTGTTATCCTATATACCCTCCATTTAATTTTTACTACCAGTGGATATTTAATTCCTCCACAGTTGGGCTAATACCAAGTAATTACTGACCCTTTTCCCCACCCTAATATTTTCCCTTAATTGTTTCAATACCACTACTCACTTTATATCTACATGCTGTACAAATATTACAATAAAATAGGCACCAATGCTCCAGAAGGGAGCAGGTACTCCCTCAGTGGAATGGCTGAGGAAAAATAAAGAGAGGATATAGTGGAAAAATGATCACAAATGAACTGACTTTATTTGAGAGACTTGTGAACACTGAGCCTTGAAGGCAGCTACCAACAGACTCTGATGGACTTTACAAGGGAGACCCATGGATGGGTTCCCTGAACTAAAAAGAATATGCTCCTGGGAGAAATCCAGATAAAAATTCAGGAGAGCAAGACAGGAAAATCTTGTCAGCCTTAAGTAGCTTTTGACTGAGCCCATCTTCTTCTATGGTCATCATATACTTCAAGCCTAGATTGTTACTATTGTCAGTGTCTTGCTGTCAAAAAATATCTATAGGTGGTCTTCTCCAGGGAACTCAGTAATAATAAATGTCATCACTTTTCCAGCTTATTCTTGGAATAAAGAGAATTTACAAGCATTTGTCCAAGTATCTTATTAGGCACATAAAGAAAAAGAGAAAAACTATTAAGAGTAAAATTCTCATAAAAACAATAACTCAGCTGCTTAATTCTGCTGATGCTTATTCTGAAATGTTTCACTGAGAATCCTGACTTGTTATATACCACATGTACACCTCAGCTGTGTGCAGATTTTCCCCTTCAGAGCCCCAAATGAACCAGGGTCCACACAGTGGACTTTTTGTTTTTTAACAATTCAGTGATCAAAAATCTGATCTCTAGCAACTTGAGTCCAGTGTCCCCAGGAACCTTCACAGTTAATAAAAAGCCCTCTGGAATCAGAGATCCTGACATTCGTTCTTGATGTTCCATTTCTGTTGTACAGAGTTATGGTGTTTGGGAAGCTTCACAGCTTATGAAAAAGGGGATCCCTTTGACACACATTCCCTCCAGCCTATGTCAGGATCCTGGGGATATCCAGGCTTCTGTTGGTGTTACTTCATCTTGTGTTGTGTTTCGGTGAGAGCCAAAGAGGTCCTAGAGTTCTTAAGGTGTCCATGCATCTATTTTCTTCTTATGATCTAACTGCAGCACCAGTTGCTTTTTCTAGGATTTCATGTTAGATTTTTTCTATTTATTTTGATGGTGGGAAAATGCTGATCACAACAATCCTGTAAATATGTGCAGGAAGGTGTTTTAAATAGAAATGGGCCAAACCAGAACTTCAGATTACTTAGAACTTGGACTTTTTATAGGGTATAGAATCATTCCCCTTCTTCTTTCAGTATATGTCAGTGTAGATTCAACTGTAGGTGCACATGTACTCCACGAGTGCAAGATGGGATCTTTTTGAATAGCTGTGTCCATCATGGCCGCACATGCACCCTACGCCTCCTCATGCTGCTGTATGGAAGCTTAAAGGGCACAGTAGCCCCGACACTTCCTTAGTTTCCTCTTCCCACCTGTGGCAGTGAGGCAGAATCCAGTGACGGTCTGAGTCAATACTCTTTTCATAGCCCTTAGACCAGTTCTATTTAAACCTATTAGGTAATCAGATCTTATCTTCTACATCCCATCTAAAGGACCTTCCTACAAATAAAAAAAATTAAAATTGATCAGAGATCCCACAGAAAGCAGGGGGAGCCATGGTGCTTCAGGCCAAATGCCATACCCCATGGCAGAATCCAAACCCTCTGGACTTAAACCCTACTTGTCCTGTGATGTCATGGGTGGGCACAGCTGATGCCTAGAAAAGAGCCATGTGGCCAGACTGGTGCTCTGTGCGCAAGTCTTCCTCTTCCAGGACCTGCAAGTCCAGAGACCCTTGACTTAAGCTACATCTGTTAGAGTAGGGCATGCAGCTCTCTTCAGCCCCAAAAGTGAAGGTCCTGCACCTACACCTGCTCACATAATTGGACCAAACTTAAAGACCAAAGGGAAGTCCTTGAAGGGAGGATATGAGACATCACTCCTCCTAGGAGAAAACTCGATAACAACTGGGCAGAGTGAGAGATCTCGCACTAATACCTAGGATGGAACTGAACAAGGACCTGAGATATAATGTAGAGGCATTCATATCCCTTCCAAAGATGTTCCTGGTACCAAAGAATGGCCGACACTGGCTCAAACCACCCGTAAGCATAGCCCTTTGAAGAGGTGCCACACCACGCATTGGCACCACCCTTTATGACTTCTCTTCGCCACCCCAGCTCCAGTTGGTGTGCAAGTGGTGGGGTTCTTTTACCACCCCATCTACACCCAAGAAATCCTCCTCACTGGATGAGGCACAATGTCAGCCTTTAGATCTTGACCATCAAACAAAACATACACAGAAAAAACTTGAACAGACTAAGGGAACAAAGTATTTGTTTAGATAGCCAGAAATATTGCACTGCATTCAGTGCACTTACAGTGACTTGCAGAAAAGTATCTGGCTTGGGCTTTGAGTTCTCTGTGATGGCAGTGAAAGAATTAGATAGTTGATTCCAATCTGTGAATCTCAAGTAGTCCTTAGTTAATAAGGGACTGTCAGTAATTATCAAAATGTCAGAAGTCTATTTAAAGATTTTCAGTTATTTTATAGGTGGTAACTGACCAAGTCTTTCCTTCGGTAAATTGAGAGTCAGAAAAAAACACCCCCCCAAAACACCTAATCTAGTTCACATAGACAGTGTTAGTTCAGAGTCCAAGAATCCAAGCCTCAGCTTCAGGTTTTTCATTACTGAATAAGATGACAATCTCTCAATTGATATTTATGATCCCTAGACTTATAAAGTTAGAGTCCCACTTTCATTGACTCTCTCTGTGCCAGCACTCTGTGAGCAATAATTCTGCCTGACCCAGTAGTCTTTGTGAACTCAAATCAATGGCAGCTGAGTATAGGCGAGAAAACTGCAGGGTTAGATCTGTTAGTGGTTTACTCACACCGGGCTCTGTTTCAGTAGAATGTAAGGAGCACTGTATCCACATATCTATTGGTCCATTAGAAGGTGTCATTGATAAACTAGCACCATCTGACTGGAGGTCACTGTAGGGTTGAAATGGATGAATTCATAAGGAATTCAGGTGCTTTTTCGTTCCTCTGAAAAAAGCTCCATATGGTGGGAAATGAATTAACTGGGCAAAATGGGGAATAATCTCCATTTTGACCAATACATTATAACGTTAAAGAATAAAAATTGACCACTGTCAAAAATCTCCTGAAAATGTGAATCCTGTCCACTGTAACGAAAGAACAAAAAGAATTGAAAATAATTTATTAAATGCAATATAATCTATTAATTTGGAGATTATTTTCATACTTAATTTGGAACTCAACTGTTGAGTAATTTATTATGAAAATAGTGAAATTTCTGTAAATGATATTTTTCTTAATTGTAATTATGAGATTTTGTCATTTCTCTCACTAATCATAGTGACAGCATTTCCCTTTTAGGCCAAGGGCAAAAATTCTCTGCTGTTATTCTATCCAGAACATACTCTCAAGTTTGCCGTGGTGGGTCATGAATATTTAAGTTGAACAGGTAATAGAGTAAATATTCGGGTTATGAATTATTAAGAATAAATGAAAAGTGGTGAAATGATGTTTGTTAGTTTGGATGTTCTATAGTTTTGTACATTTTTGCTTGTGCGGTACCACTTAAAGGGAGCAGAAATGCACCACTGTAATGACTGCTTACGATTTATACATTAATGGAAATTTAAGTTGTCAAACAATATGAATGTTTTAAAATAATTCTAAATGCAGTTTCTCTGATGAATTGTAGAACAATACAACATAGTAATAATTTAACCCAGGTGTTCTAGGGAGGATGCAGGTTTGTCTGCTACAGATGCTCTCCCCATTTGGAAAGGCAGTTGGGTCCAGTAGATAGAGCACTAGACTGGAAATCAGGACTGTCACCCTTTTCTGCCATTCTTCTGATGAATGGCTTCGGATGGCACAAACAATGAATTAGGTGTTGGGTAAGTGATGTAGCCATTCTCTCACAGCATCATCATTTGGAGATGTCAAGCACATCTATACACCATCAAAATGATAGAGGGAAGCCCTAAACCTAGGGTGACCATCTGTCCTGTTTTTAAAGGGACAGTCCTGTTTTTGGGGTCTTTTTCTTATATAGGCACCCATCCTCCCTCACCCCTGTCCAGATAGCAACTGAAAAAACAGGTCACCCTACCACAACCAGATAGTATGCTGTTTATTTTTGAGATCCACAGGGGGAGGGAAGGGAGCTCAAGGAGCCCCAAGATAAAGATGTAAATTAAACTAACTTTGGCCACAACGTATCCTAGCATAACGAATAAGTGTCTTTCAGTTCATATATATATTCTTAGGGGTATGCGAGAGCTTATCTGGAGACACTAGAGGGTGCAGATCTGGGTGGTCTATCTGCCAAGAAACACTATTAATCCAAAATATACTTCCAAACCACCTATTGCTGTTGTTTCTTAGGAAGTCATGTCTGAGAGGCTGAACTATTTCAGAAAAGGAACGTCTTGATATTAGCTGGCATTTTTGATGTGGCTTTGAGATGAAATTGTGAAGTAAGTTGTCTTGATAGTTGGCTGTGCACAGTAACACAGCCAGGGCCCTATCTTCATTCCTAATCGCTGAGGGAACAATGTCAGTCCGGACTGCACGGTTGAAGACTGGAGTTGTCCGGGTCTCACCGGTGATCATATGCAGTGCAGAGTTGATGGCTGAGTCCAACTTGCCACAATGACGACTGGAACCCCATGCTGCCACACAGTATTGACAGACCATTGATCGTTGTCCATAAGGTTGCAGCACAAGCACCCCACAAGTTGCTGGCAAACCAGCAGAGGAGTGCAACTCTTGACTGGATGTTAGTGTGTGTCTGCCATTAGTTTGCTCTGTGACCTAGAACAAGTCTCTTAACCTCATTGGGCCTCAGTTTTCCCTTCTGTAAAAAGGTAGATGATGATACTCACTTTACAGGTGGTTTGTGGATCAGCCAAATAGTGCTATTTATAAGAGCTAAATGCAGTTTGTTCTTTTCCTCTCTGCTGGTTTAGACCTACTCTCCCTTAAGGCCATATGTTGCTTCTTTATGGCTTCAGAGGAATGAGTTGATGGGATCTCTCAGGAGGTCATCACAGCTGCTGCTAGATTGCTCAGAGGGCTTTCTGCTTAGTAAGGAAAGGATGTGTCTAGGCACTGCTAAATAACCTACTGTATGGGACAGTACAGAGGTTGCACTAAAACCTGGGAATTCACTGGCTGTTACACAGAGAGATCTGAGATATCACAGCTAGTTCTGATAGTAAGCATAGGTAGAAATCAGGTTTCTCAGATCCCATGGTGTGGAAGCTGTTGCAAGCACTAACCACAGGATCACCAGGTAGGTCCATGAAAATCTTCTTTAGCACTAAAGCTGAAAACATGGTGAAGAGTAAATACCTCATTTTTAGAGCCCTGAACACCCACAACCTCAGTTGAAGTCAATGGAGGATTCTGATGCCCGGTACCACTGAAATTAGGCACGGAGAGACCAGTCTCATTTGTAGTCCCTGAAAGTTTTGCCATTGGCTTTAGTGTGAGATGGATCAGTTCCCCCGCCCCCCTCATGGTATTGTACTGTACACTAAGGTTATAGCTCTTTACAAGACCAGAAGTGAACTTCTGCCAGCTATTTACATTCTGACAAACAAGGCTTGCTGTACTTCAGTGAAAAATACAGGCTTATTCCTTCATTGGCCTGCTAGACTGATGTCTTTCTCACGTTGCTTCTTTGTATTGAGTCTGTCTGATTGCTTGAGGATGGGGTGGCAGCAGTGCTGCTGAGCATGCAGCTTGCTTTGGGTCTGTCCTGAAGCAGTTCTTTATAATTGATTGCCATTCCTTGACACCAATTAGCAAAGAGCGCTGGGGGAAGTTGGATTTTTCTGTAAAGTGTTTCTGTGAACTAAGCCTTGAAGTGAAGATGTGGGTGGAACTTAGAATCTGAAAGATGAGAGGAAATAGCAGAGAATCTGGGAATCTGAATCTGCTTCTTAGATGGTGAAGGATAAGAGAAAGCACGATGTTTAATGTAAATGTCCCCTACCAGTGTCCAGTTTAGGACGCTGTCCACTTTTCATGTTTCTCAAGAGGTCATAACTAAAGCCAAGATGATTTTGTCATGATTACTTTTAATAAGTCACGGACAGGTCATGGGCAATAGACAAAAATTCACAGAAGCCGTGACCTATCTGTGACTTTTGCTGCTGTGGTTCCATAGCTTCCCTGCCACCATGGTGGCTGGAAGCTCTGGGATTCCCCCTCTGCCCATGGCATCTGGAGGCTGCAGACCCTTCCCCCCTCCTCCCACAGCAGCTGGGAGCTGCAGGGTGACCATATTTCCCAAAGAGAAAATGGGACACCCCCAACTGCTCATCCAAGGCTCCCCTCCCCATGAGCCTGTTGCCCATCACTGGAACCCTGAGGAGGGCCCCCTCAAGAGTCTGTTGCCTGTCACCAGAACCCTGCTAGGGCCTGCTGGCTGCCAGCCACAGAGTCCAACAGCCCTTGGAGCTGAAACAGAGAATGTCATGAGATCTCTAGAAGTGACAGGCTTCCCTGACCTCCGTGACATAAACAAAGCTTTAGTCATAAAATAGCCAAAAAGATGAAATCATGATATTCTGCAGTATACCATAAAAGAGATTGGAAGAAATTTCCCCCTAAATATTAGAGAAATTTAGATTTTTTTTTCTAGACCATAATCAGAACTAAAAATGGCAAACTCCTTCATATATGCAAAAAAAAGTTTGCCAAATGCCAAACAGTTTTACTGCAATTTGTTTGCTTGCCACAAATGTGTATTCTTCATTGGAACTCTCATAGGTTCATTATTGTAAGAAGGCCCATGAAATCTGGGTTTCCAACATGAAAAACATTTAAATGCAAGATCAAATGGATAAGTTAGTTTTTTCATTTCCTACCACAATCTGTTTAGTGGTGCTGTGTGTTGTTAAACAGTAGCTGGATTCCACCCCAGACATGACTGAATTTCAGTGGTGAGCAAAGTGATTTCTGTTTTTGAAGTGCTTTCAGTTTCTAATGGAGTTATGACAAAAAGTGCTATATAAATGTGTTATCAAAGAGAATTGTTTGGGTTTTGCAAACAGATATAGTATTTTTTTAAAGTAAGACTTTAATCAATGCATGCATCTTGGAGCTGTGTATAACATCCCAGTTTTGTTTGACCCAATGGTAGGTCCATGGACTTTAAGCTTTGCTGAAATTTGTGGGCTCATGTGATCCTGAGAACCTACATAAAATTCTGCTGAAACCATAGTGTTTCCTGTGCTTTTCTGCCCCAAACAATTAGCCAGGATCCCTATCATCTAACTCATTCCATTTGCCTAGGTACCCAAAGTAGGATCCAGACCCATCCCTTGTTTTTGGTCTTTCCTTCCCTCCAACCCAACCAGCAAATCACCCTTTGATGCTAGGTGAGGCCAGCAGGATTCTAAAGGAAGCAGGTCAGCTGTCACCTCAGGATAACGGTTCAGCCAGTTCCTTCTGGGAAGAAATATTTTATATCCTCTCTTGACCAGTCTCTAATAGATCCTCTGCTTTTTCTCATTGTTATTAGTTGAATATCATCCTGTTCATTAGAAGATTCTGCGCTTTTGCCAGACTCAATGTCAGTATATCTTTCAACTTCTCCTCTGACCTCTCCTTTTTTGAAGACTCCATCGCTCTTGGAGACTTTTAGATTAACTTATATTAAATGCAGCAGGTCTCTGTCATTTGAAGATAAAAGTACTTACCTGAGAGGTGGACAGTGATGAAATAGCTCTGCTTTATACCTCACTTCTGAATCTAGCTATTGCTCCTTGAAAATTCTCCCTCATTCCACAGAGCACGTTCCACTTTTTCTTCAGGAGGAACTGCTGTTGCTGTTGACCTTGTACCTATATTTTTGGGTGTTATGAAACAGATATTTACAGGAGCCTAATAGAGATTTCAGATTTACACAAGGAAAGGAGAGGTAGAGATTTTCATAGAAATGCATGTGTACCAAATTTGCATGCATAATCACAGTAACTGGCTTTTTGGCCGCTAAATTACCATTAGTGTATGTTCATCAGTTATGCTCATGGAATTTTAGGTGCATGTGCATTTCTCTGAATATGGACCATGGTACTTTTCAACAGAGATGCCATTATTAGCGAGAGCACCAGGCGCATGGTCACAGAGGAAACAAACCTTCCCTAGACCTCTGCTGCTGTTTATGCTGTGAGCCTGAAGCTTGAAAGATGGGTTGAGAAATTCGGCCAGCACAGCTACAGAAGATAATTCCAACTTGAAAAGAGAAGTATTATTATTAGAAGAGGTTTGCCAGAGACAGACAAAACAATGAACAATCCGCTGCTTGTCACTGGCTACACAAATATGGCGTGAATCTTTGTGACAGCTAGTAGAGATTTGTAACGACACTATGGTTACTTCATCAGTAGTGAATAAACTTAGGACCCCTCATTCAAAAATACTGCTGAGCTCAAGGGATGGAGTCACTATCCGTGAGCACTAACAGCTGGCTGTTCTCATTGGTTCAGCTACAGAGGAGGAGAACACAATGGGCCAGTGTTTTAAAGAGTTTTCTGTTTGAATTTTTACTTTTGGAAATTTGGAATGACGGAAGTCAGTTAATGAGTGCCACTTTACCTAGATGTAGCTGGCAACGTCCTGATCACACTGAGCCAGTTAGACTTGCAGAAGTCAAACTGTATGGCTTAGCCCAGCTGACTTTGTACGGCAACCACAAAAATGAATCTGAAAAAAAATAGAAAAAAAAATCCTCTAGAAATGAACGCTATTCCAGGTAGTGCTAAAAATTCTGCTTCCGATTTTAATGAAAGGTTCTCTAGCAAAATAAAAGTTAGAGCAAAGCCCTGCTGGTTCAAATTATTAGAGCAAACCTCAAACCTGGTGAGTTTTGTATGGTTTCATGTGGCTCTTTGAACATTTTGCACAGCTCTAGTTAAACTCTATTGATCTCTGTGTAAGAAGCCTTTTAGAGACTTGTGGAGAGATAAGATTAATTCCTAAGGAAAAGTATTAGTGTATTGGGATTTCTCATAACCTTCCATGGAGACTAGAATGGTTTCCAGAGCAATAGTGTGGATGTCACTGGAAGACAAATTATGTATGTGAGATTTTGCTGGTAGTTTTTAAATATGTCCTGAAAAATAAAATGCTATCCTGTCTGATATCAAGGCAGTCAGAACTATTTTTTTAAATATTCCCCACTTAAATAGGCAAACAATAATATGACAGTATTGACAGATCTGTAGTACAGTTCAACCTCATTGCTATGTTCTCTGGATTTTGTGAGTTTCACATGATCTTAAGGGAATATTAATAGTATATTTTTATTTCAGTAGTTGCTGATCTTGCATCCCACATACAATTAAATAGAATGCTTGAGTACAGGTGTCTGCACTGGGAGATACTGATTCAGGATACATGCCCTAATATTTATTCTGTCATCGCTCAAAATTACAAACTGCAGTGGGACTCAGTAGATAGGAAGGTGAAGGGCAAAAGGGAGACATTACTTTTTAGCCATCCCATTTTAAAGCCTGCTCAGAACTGCTTTGGTAAAGCATCAGAGTGGGACCCTTTCTAAGCGGCATTGAAACAGGAGGGATTGATTTCATAGTCACTACTAGTAAAGTTAATTAAACTTTAGATAGATTAATTTTATCTTTCTTTAAAAATTGAAACAAGGGAAAAGGATAGAGGGACTGTTTCTCATAACCTCAGTGACAATAAGTGAAATTCACACACAACGAAGAGAAAATCCCTCTTTTACCAATTTTAAGAAAAACCCCAACCCCTCAGAACTTTAATTTTCTGCAGGCAATCTCACTGGGCCTCGTTTATGGTGGGACAGGTTCTCACCCCTGTAAGGGAGGCATTAAAGAGCTCCTCTTGGCACAATCAGTCCCAGCCTTGTGTACCTATGAGGCCTGTCAAGCCTGGAGAGAGGCAGCTTCTTAAAAAAGAGCATCAAGCCCAGTGCAGCGTGGCCCTCTGAGGATAGCAGAGTTAGAGCACAGGGTAACCATATTTCCCCCAAGGGAAAATGGGACACCCCACGGGGCCGGCCCGAGCCCCCCCTGTCTGTGTGGGGTCTGCCTGAGGCCCCATTCTCTGCCTCTGCGCAGGGCTGGCTTGAGCATCCGCTGCCAACCACCCGCGCTCTCCTGAGCCCTCTCTCCTACACAGGGCTTTTGTTGCCACTCGCTTGCCCTTTTCTCCCCCACCAGCATGTTCCTCCACCCCCTTTTTGGCAAAACTGTGCATTTGTTCAGTTTGATGATCAATTGGCAAGAGCAAAGAGGAGAAATTCCCAGTCAGGACGGCTGGGACAGGACTTAAAAAAGAGACTGTCCCAGCCAAAATACTCCCTCACCCCTCAGGGAGCAGGGGTTGCTTACCAGGAAAGCTGCTGAACAGATTTTGCAGCCCGGAACCTCTGGAGGGGTTTTCCTTTTTAGAGCCTGGGTGCTCAGATTATGGCCGCTCGGACATTCACGATTAGGACCCCAGGTCCCCTTCGCAGAGACTGTTTACATTGTGGTTTGCATGGAACAGCAGGATGAGCCCAGACTCTTTTGTGGATGGTGAGATTACTTTGCCTTTGTTTGGTTTGGACTACTGTTACGTCCAGAGGGGGGAGCTGCTTCCTAAGGTTTTCAGCCCAGGATCACTTCCCACTTTCCAAACCAGCATTACATCCAGGGAAGGATGTCTGGGTGTGCCCTAGGGGTATACCTAGGACTATTTCCAGGAGACTCTCAGATTTCACGTGGAAGCACATTGTGTTTATTTATTGGCAATAAAATGAAAATTATTTTTAATTTCTTCACTTTTTCATGCAATTGCTGATTTCTGAATTGGAAGTAGAGTAGAGTAGGTTATTCAATTCCCACATCTTCCCTTGCCGAGCAGAGTTCAGCTGTAATAACACCTCTTGTCTATTCACAGTACTATACAGCGCATAGGTAAAGTTCTTCTACCATAGTAGCAGTGCAAAGTGTTGCCGTTTTGAGCAAATTATTGCATTACAGTGCATACATTTATCAAGTTAATAATAAACAATTTTTGCTTTTCCAGTTGAAGTGAATTTCATTCGTGGTTTGTTATCCAGTATGGTGTTTGGGATATCCTGCCTTAAAAGGGTTGGTACACTTTGTTGGAGCAGGTTGTGGAAAGCTTATTGGGATGGTGTGACCCAAGGACCTCTCAATGCCAAAGGATACATGGCACAGGGATACATAGGGGTACAACATTCTGCTGGGCTCAACAAAGGAGGGATCATAAAAGGTCTCTAATGAAAGCCTATGTCACACTGGTCATTTGTGAGATGTGTGTATGGAAAATATATGAGGAGTTATATATATAATATTTTATATATATTATATATATATAATATTTTATATATATATATATAATATGTAATATTATATATATATATATATATATATAAAAAATATTATATTCTCCAGGTCTGTGAGTTAAGGCAGGTCACCAGAATTGGTCCACTTACTGTTGTCAGGCAGGGGGGAAGTT
This sequence comes from Dermatemys mawii, assembly GCA_007922305.1. Classification (NCBI taxonomy): domain Eukaryota; kingdom Metazoa; phylum Chordata; order Testudines; family Dermatemydidae; genus Dermatemys; species Dermatemys mawii. The sequence goes on from ML677352.1 coordinate 24,672,885, forward strand.
CTCACTCTAGTTAATTATATGCAAACTGAGTTCAATGGATGCCCATTTGCTTTCTGAGCAAAATGCTGATCAATACACTCTGTGGACTGCAGGAAAAAACAAAACCAGGAGTGGTTATCCTGCTTACAAATTAGTCAGACAATGAACTTCTGAAACGATACCTGGGGTGCAGAGGAATACCCTAGGGATTCCTTCATGCTGTGAGGACAAGCTGCAAGCAGGCTTGAACTTATGAGAAGGAATCTCAGCCAATGTGGTTGAAAATGCTGGGAAAAGGACTTTGGGGTAAGATCTCGTGAAAGAGACTAGGGAATGCCTTGTGACTGAAGTTTAGACTCTCAAAAGCATGTTATGATTTTGTTTTATATGCAACCACTTCTTTCCAATATTCATACTTTCTATCACTTGGATCTCTGTTCTTTGATAAACCTACTCTTGTTTTCACTGCCTGTGTATCTAAGTGCCGTGTGTTAAGCAGATTGGTGATCTTGAGTTGAATTTTGTCAGCTGGTGTGTACTATTCCTTTGGGAATAGTGACGCTTATAGTTCTGTGAGTGGAACAAGGGCTGGGCACTCCAGAGGGATGCTCAGAGGACTCAGGAGTTGGTGTGTGCAGAATCTGTGGAGGCCTGGAAGGCAGTGCTTGTGTTGCCAGAGGCTGGTGGAGTCAGGGAGCTGATCCACAATATGCAAAGACTAGATTTCCTTATGCCCTTATACGGGGAAGTGGTGGTGAGCTGCTTCACAACCCTGAGTAACCTGGGAAGTATGTCTGACGGCAATCTATAGGGAGAGAGGGGGCACTGATAATTACTGGAGAGTAACAAAGCAGGCAGTGCCCAAGGACTCAGTTGTAACACAGCTAAGAATGATTAAGCCTGATATAGATTTACAGTGTCTTTCTTACCAGGAGAACATCAAAATTTCTTGCCTATTGCTTATAGTGCATAGGCCAGTAATGCTTTGCAAGGTTAGAGAAAGTGCAAGGGACACTGCATGAGAATGCAGCTTATGGAACAGAACCCAGGACCTTCTTCAAAACAAAGGTCTTTTGTCACTTGAGCTAAATGGGAACTTCAGTTACAAATCAGCCACCTTCTGATGTCTTTTGTAGATCGTTAAATGCCATAGATATTGTGGTAATGGTCACTTTAAAGTGTAGATATGCACATGTTTGTTATTTGTCTATATCTAACCACTGAGAATGTTTGATTCCGTTCAGTAGAGGGCAGTAGTGCATATAATGCCTTTTCCTTCTTTTCTACCTGTCAGCTGGCTGGCCCTTAGCCATATTTTCCCACCTCATGATCTTGATTGCAGCATTATGAAATGATTGTAGTTAGTGCTGTATGCTGTTTTTGCACCTTGACCTTTGTCTCCACCTGTTTGAACTGTGACACATAGCTAATGGTTTTAGGAAACAAGGAACTGAATTTTGGTAGCAAGAACTGCTATGCAATGGATGAAAATGGCAAAACTATCAAATGGAAAGTCAGGTTTTCTACCCATTACTGGGTGGGGGGCGGGAAACCCTCCCGCTAATAGGCTTTCTACAGGTTCAACATGCTTTAGTCTGAAATCCCTTCATTATCCAAATCTCTTTGCTTAAGCAACAGCTCTAGGATATCTCTACATGACTAAATCATAAAAGAGAAAGGGATAACTTTTCTTTCTTTATGGATGTGACATAGAAGTCCTGGCTGTCAGTGATTCTGGAACTTCATGAAATACACAATGATTTTGTATGTCTGGATGAATTATAGCATTATTAAAATGGGATACTGATTGTTAAGAAGTATGATTGCTGAGCCTATGTCTTCTACAGTTACTCTTCTGTTCATGTCTGGCTCCCCGTGGGCACTCTTTATAATGTCATTTAAAAAAGCAATATGCCTGAAGACAATTCTGAAAAGGATATTTCAGTGTTGCAGTGGCACTGCTCTGTTGCGCAGGGATTAAAAAAAATCCCCTGTCTGTGAGTGGACAGAGAGATTGAGAGAGAACCTTCTCTGGAATATGTGGACATGTCTAATTGATTGACGTTTGAGGGAAAGGGTGGAATCAGAGGTCCTGTAGAAGACAAGAGTTCTTCTCTGAATTGATCGAGCCATGTATTCTATGTGGGTGTGTGCTTGAATTGGAGAATTTTGCCTAGCAGTGTCTGTAGGGACAGCACTCATGCCCTGCAGCCATAGCCCTTCCCCTGGTCCGCTTTGACTCACTCAGTTCCATCTCACCACCCAAGGCCTAGTGTCTGAGCTCTGTGTGGTGTCTTCACCTCACACCTTCATCTCAGTTCTTGACGATTTTTTCTTTTGTATAGTGGTAGTACGTTAGGTTTCGTTAAGTGTTAGTTTAGTGTTAGTTAGAGCACCTTGATGCCCTCATCAGGGTTCAAAGATCGTGTAGGGAGGCCATCCCCAACAGCAACCCTCACATGAGGTTCTTGTTGTGTCTTGGTGAAGGAGATGCTTTGTTCAGGTGGTGAGAGACTTGTGGATGAAGCATCATCTTCTGGAGTTGGCACTGATACCCTCATCTGATTGGCGGTTGTTTTTGGACCTGTCAAGTGATGCTGCTCCATGTTTAGACACCGGTGTTTCCTGCAAGAGGAAAAGGGGTCATCCACTCTCCACTGGTGCAGTGAGGAAAAGATCCAAAAACAAATAGGGACCATTCCAGGAATAGGGGAGACTCCTCCTCAACTCAGATGAGTGCTGACCAGCACTATATTCCCTCTGGCACTCTGGTGTGGATGCCAAGTCTCCAGGATTGGCCTGGGGTTTCCAAGATTTAAAGATTATCCTTTCATTAAAGATTATATCATGTGAGGAAACCTCCAGGAATATGTCCAGCCGAAATTGGCAACCCTACGCACACAGGCTGGAACTAGTCTGTCCAACCGCTCTGAAAGCTGTGAGGGTCCATAGTGTCAACTTTAGTTTTGGCCATTTGGTGTCTTCAGAGTCTGATATTGACTATATCAGCAACAGTGTCTACTGTCTCCATGTTGACAGCATACCAGACCATATCAGACTTGCTTTGCTTCTCAGTCCTGGACTCTTCACTGGTTCAGGAGTTCTCTGGTGCTCTGGCATCTACTGGTTGATCCGTCCTGTTGCAGAGCCATCGGGTTTGTCAGCATCGCCGCTTGCACTTCCTACGCTGCAGACTGTGGAGTCGAGATTGGGCCTGGCACTGAGGGCCCCCTCGACGCTGGGGCATTATTGTCCAGATGGCAGATCCCATAAGATTTGGTACTGGCCTCAGTGCCAACACTTCCACAGGTACCTGATGGGATGTGTCTCTTCAGTGCTGCCAGAGCCGATTCCCTACTTCTCTTTGAGACTGATGGCTGCCTCCTTATTGGACTTCAAGTGAGTCTGGCTCCCCCACTGTCACTGCAGAACTTTAGGGATTCTTCAAAATCTAGGTTGGGGTTGTTCCCCCCCACTTCTTGCCAGAGATCGCCAGATAGGCACCAGAGATCACCCTTTGATCCCTATCGATACCAAGATCAGTGTCTGACCTGTAGTCGTGACAGACTCGTCCCTAGGTCCACTGATCACCAGTGCCTTATCATATGTCCAGTGGCCTCCTGGGAATCACTGGGACTCTCCTCGGTCCCTGAGTCCCACTCTTTGACCTGCTCCAGAGCAAGATAATTGGTCCTGATGATGGCTCCCATGACTGTTGAGTCTGTTCCCTAAAGGATTCTTCTGACCACATGCTGTGGTACAAGACAGGATCCATCATTTATAGAGCAAACCATCAATATCCAAGATTCTTGGAGCCCTGATAAGCTCTACAAATTCAAGATCTTTTTTCCCCTACCAAATGATTCCAGGTGATTTGCTGCTTATATCTGGAGCTACAGTCTCAACCCTCAACCACAGACTAAGTATGCCTGGGATTGCGAGACCATATGGTATCATGCACACGAGTAGTCCAATGTGCCAGGCTGCATCTTTGTCCTCTTCAAATGTTGCTGAAGTTGGTCTATCACCTGGACCATCGGGCCTTGGACAGACTGGTCCATCTTTTGCTGATCCTGGATTTTTCTTACAACGGTGGATGGTTCAGGACAACCTGTTCTAGTGCATTCCTGTTGCTTGGTCTCCACCAACTAGAACTATTGTCACTGATGCCTCCTTAATAGGTTGGGGAGTACATCCGGAATTACTGAAGGTTCAAAGCCTGTGGTCAGAACGGGAAGCTTTTCTACATATCAGCGTTCTGGAGTTTTGTGCCATCTACAGTGCTTGTTAGATCTCTCAACATCACATCGGGGGCTCAGCGGTTCTCACACTCACTGACAATATCATCACGATGTTTCATGTGAGCAGACGGTGGGGAGCACACTCCAGTGTGCTGTGTCAGGAGGCAATTGGGGTTCTGGTAGTTTTGCACTGGGGAAAACATTACCCCTATAGTCGATCACTTGCCCGGGATCCACAATCATGCCTGGCAGTGCTCCTGAGCAGGAATTTCTCCCTTAATCATGAGTGACCTCTGAAGCCCAGTGTCTCATGGTCCTTTTCAGTCTAGAGAATCCTGAAAATCGACTTGGTTGCCATGAGAGTAAACAAGAAATGCCATCCATTTTGCTGTGGGAGACAGCTCTTGAGCTGGGAATCGGCATGGCTCTGTGCCTTTCCTGAAAGTCTGATCATCTTGCAGGTGATCATCAAGTTGAAATTGTGCTATTCCAGGTTCAATCTCATTGCTCCAGCATGGCTGAGACAGTGTTAGTTTTCCTACCTCCTCACCTTTATCGGTTCAGCCTGCCGTATCCCTTCTTCTTTATCCCAACCTCCTGACTCAGTATCATGGTTAGTTTTGCACTCAACTCCCTGCACCTAACAGTGTAGGTGACACATGATTAGTTGAGGATGAGGAGTGGTGTTGGGATATAGTCTGGCAGCTCTTGATTATCAGTAAGAAGCTCTCCACAAGGGCAGCCTATCTGGCTGAATGGAAGCTGTTTTTGGTATGTTTTTTTGGCCAGGGAGTTCAACCAATGCAGTCTTATTTCCAGGACATTTTAGAGTACCTGTTACACCTTCAGTCTTGTGTCGCTGAACTTAGTTCACTGAGAGTCCACTTGTTGCCGATCGCTGGCATTTCATCTACCTATCCATGAGAAGTTGGTGTTTTCAAACCCTCTGGCAGTGAGGTTCTTTAAAAGAGTCAATTCATTCTACCCATCAGTGAAAGAGCCAGTTCCTCTTTGGGACCTTAATACTGTTTTGGCGGCTCTTGTGGTACTTCCTTCTAGCCTCTGGCCACTTCTTCTCTCTTCCCTTTATGTCAGAAGACTGCCTTCCTTGTGGCAATAACATCTGCAAGGAGAGTGTGAGATTTGCAAGTTTTGAAGGTGGAGGCTCCTAACATGGGATTTTCCAAAGACAATGTGACCCTGTGGCTGCACCCTAAGGTTTTTTATCCAGTGCGGTTTCCCACTTTCATTTGAATCAAGTTATATATCTACCAGTGACTTCCCTAAGTCGCATTCCACCCCAGAGGAGCAGCGTCTCCACACTTTGGATATCAGGTGATGCCTAGCGTTCTATCTGGACAGAACTAAACCTTTGTATTACTCACTTTCTGTTTCATATGGAGACCGAAAGAAGGGGCCTTGTGAGGCAATCTGGGGCCTGGTGGCCCTGGTAGAGTCTGTCCTTCTCTGGGTTTCCCCTGGTTGGACTAGAGGAGCAGGGTAGAGGGTCCCAGCCCAAGGTCCAAAAGGGGAGTGGTGGGGTTGTTTCTGTCCTCTTTAGCTGATACCCCAGATCAGCCTCCCCTGGGCCACTTCCTACCCTCAGTGCTCTCTTCGCTTTAAGGCATGGTCACAGCTCTGTGCTCCCCTCTTTGTGGAGGATTGTTCAAGGAGTAGAAATGATCCAGCAAGTCAGTCGGGCCTTCCCAGCTCCCTTTGGAGTATCTAAAGATTTCCCCCATGTCATGGAGAAGGAGAGAGAAAAGAGGCCAGGCACCTGACTGTCTAGTTGGGCATTACCTACTGTACAGATTTTCCCAGTATGGATTCCTCTGTCCTATAATGTACTTACTGGTTTCCTTCCTATAGACAATCTCTCCTCCATGCTTCCTTGTATGATTGCTAAAGTCGCATTTTAAGCAGATTCTCCATTTGGAGCATGCTCTACCACTGCTGAGGGATGGGGCTTTCTCAGTCCAGTATTGCTCCATCACTCCTTTAATCTTAGGCCTGACCTATACTTGGGGGGAGGGGAAATCGATCTACTTCAGCTACATGAATAATGTAGCTGAAATTGACATACTTAGATCTACTCATGGCGGTGTCTTCACTCTGGCGAGTTGACTGCTGCTGCTCCCCCATCAACTCCACCTTCACCTCTCATGGCAGCAGAGTACAGGAATCGATGGGAGAGCGCTCGGGGGTCGATTTATTACATCTAGACTAGACGTGATTAATCAACACCATATAGACTGATCGCAGCCCGCCAATCTGGGGAGTAGTATAGACATATCCTTAAGTGAGAGGTCTGTAAACCCCATCACATTTAGTTATATGGAGGCAGGACATGCAATCTACTCTGTGTCCAGAGAACCACACAAGTGCTGCATTGAAAGCTATTTACAGTAATGCAATAGCATCAAGTGCCTTAGTTATTAGTAACCTAAACTAGGCAGCCATGTCTCACAGTTGACTTGGCATGTGAAGATCAGTGTGACTTCTTGGTTGTCAGTCTGCACTGAAAATCAGCAAGTGTAACAACAGATACAGAAACAGTAGTACAGTTTGGAGTGGGCAGATTAGCAACAACAATAGTCTCCTTTAGCAGTGTGTTATTTCATTGTTATGACATTATACTAGAAAAGAAGCTACTTGAAAACAGGTCAGCCCTGCACTGTTTGGGTTTGCATCTGATTTGTAACAACAGGATGAATTCTGCATTCCTTGAAATTTTCTAGCTTGTGTAAAATAGCTGGAGGTGCTGTTTTATTAATGGAGCAAACATTTTACTGTGGCTGTGTCAAAATAGGCAGTATCAAATCAAATATAAAATAAGTGTCAAAATAAACAGTTCTTAAATAAGAAGTTCTCAGCTTCTAGAATTTTGAAAAAGTTAGACATGTTTTATATATTTACCCTTGTGAAATGACCACATGGACAATACTTCGTGAAATGCAGTATGTACAGGAACTCCTCACTTAAAGTCGTCCGGGTTAATGTTGTTTCAATGTTAAGTTGCTGATCAATTAGGGAACATGCCCATTTTAACTTGTGCAGTGCTCCCTTATAATGTTGTTTGGCAGACGCATGTTTGGTCCAGTGCTTGCAGGAAGAGCACCCCGTTGCAGCTAGCTGGTGGGGGCTTGGAACCAGGGTGGAACAGTAGCCCCCCTATCAGATCCCCCTATCAGATCCCCACTCCCCTAAGTTCCTTGTTCAGCAGCTGCCCAGCGGCCTATCAGTTGCTGGCAGTTCAGCTGTCCCTCCCGCAACTGCCATGTGCTTCTCCTGCCCTCTGCCTTGGAGCTGCTCCCCTGGACTCCTGCCTGCTGTGTGTATGGGGGGCGGGAGGGAGAAAGAGGGAGCTGTCAGGGTGTCCCCCTCCCTTGTGCTCCTGCACCTCGCTTACCCCATCGTCCATAGAGTTGGGTGGGGGACACACAAGAGAGGGGGGAGCTCTTTGCTGGCAGCAGCTGGCCTCAGGAAGCTGATCTAATTAACAAGGCAGTGTACTTAAGAGTTAGTATACTTAAACGTGAATCTCTCTCTCACACACACACACACACGGGATGTGTGCCTCTGTCTCTGTTTGCCCTCCCTCCTTTCCTGCTGCCTTGTAAAGTGTGAGAGTTAACCCTTGAAAGCTCAGTGAATTGCTAGGTCATTTAGCAGTAAGGCATTCCTTTGGGAAATATCCCACCCTCAGACTCCTTCACCTCAACCAAGCTTCACAATCATCATCACTGTGTACCAATATTAAATTTTGTTTAAAACTTATAGTGTGTGTGTGTGTGTGTGTGTATGTATACTGTGTAACCTCCACCCTTCACTGATACAAAGGACTCACACAATTACACCCTTAACAAATCTGAGCGGGCTCCCAGGTCTGATAATGGTACAGAAACTCCTCACTTAAAGTTGTAGTTGTGTATATATATATACATATAGTCTTTTGTCTGGTGAAAAAAATTTCCCTGGCACCTAACCCCCTCATTTACATCAATTCTTATGGGGAAATTGGATTCGTTTAACATCGTTTCTCTTAAAGAGAGCATATAATATGAACCAGAACTATATCATCACTACCTTCTATTTCTATAAATAGATACCGCGCCTCAGGCAAAACAAAGCAGATACAGAAGCTTAGCGTGAAATAGGAAATGTTTGCATCTCTGATATCTTTGAATCTGTTAGAAAGCCTGAACCGAAACCAGAATACGAGGACAGTCTAAATGACAGGATAACTATTTTTTTAATGGACGGCAATTCAGAATTGCTGAATCTCACTATGTCAACTTCAAAGGTAGAGGAGAATCTAAAAGTGGGCTATATGTATTAAGGAAGCATAAATCTGCCAACGGTTGGTGGATTTGAAGGGAGGTAACCAGTATCCAGTGACAATGCATCCAGAGGAAAGGATACATTGTCAGGACAATAATGGATGGGGAGGATATCTCAAAAAGTTCAGCTGAGTTTTGGATATGCATTAAATGTCTGGAATGCTCTATTGAACCAAAAACTACTCTCTGAACTGTGTAACCTCCACCCTTCACTGATACAAAGGACTCACACAATTACACCCTTAACAAATCTGAGCGGGCTCCCAGGTCTGATAATGGTACAGTAACTCCTCACTTAATGTTGTAGTTATATATATATATATATATATATTTTTTTTTTTTTTTTTATATATACATATATAGTCTTTTGTCTGGTGAAAAAAATTTCCCTGGCACCTAACCCCCTCATTTACATCAATTCTTATGGGGAAATTGGATTCGCTTAACATTGTTTAAGAGAAACTTAGGTGTAGTGATGCTTGGCATCACCACCCCTAAATTTTATGCTCCTAGAAAATCACTGGGATTCACAAAGCCTGAATTAGGCACCTATAATCCTTCTACGATGAATGGGGAGCGCTGGGTGCCTTAAAATCGAATTCACAAAAGCCAGTTTGGTAAGAGATGGCTCACCTAATGAAGCCAATGGGAGGTGCTGAGCCAAGGGGTGTGTGCTAAGCTCCACCCTTTTCTCAGAGGTAGGCACCTAAGTCCAGGCTGCAGGGACGTGCCTCGCTCTGCTTGGGATTCTTAGCGGCAAACCGTCTCTTGGCATTAGGTGCATACACTGTTTTTGCAAGAAGCAGTGAGGGGGAGTAGGAGGTTTGATTCCTCCTTAATTTATCCACAGTGTACCAGCTTCAGGGCCAAAGACAAAACATGCCTAAAAATGGCTCTGTGGTCTGGTGGTCAGAGCTCTCACCTGGGATCCAGAGAGATCCAGCATCTAGCCATGCTGCACGAGCAAATTTTTATACTGTTTATCCAGAGTGGAACAGCTTTGACAGGTGATGTTGAGGGAAACTGACTTCAGAATATTCCAAAGCCCCATGGTTAAGGCACTCCCTGAGATATGGCAGATCCTTGTTCAAATCCCTTCCCTCCCTCAGGTGAAGGGGGGCTTGAATTGCGGGGAGGGGCATGTCTTCTACATCCCAGATGAGTACCCTCACTTCTGGGCTAAAAGTTATGGGGGACCTCCTCCTCCTCTGGCAATTTTATGTAAGCTCGCCCACAGGGGCCAGATCTGGTAGGCTTTCTGTGATTACACGAAGGGTATGTCTACACTACCTGCCAGATCGGCGGGTAGCGACTGATCTATCTAGACTAGACGCGATACATTGATCTCTTAGCGCTCTCCCGTTGACTCCAGTACTCCACCCCCGCGAGAGGCGCAGGCGGAGTCGACGGGGGAGCGGCAGCAGTCGACTCGGCGCCGTGAAGATGATGTGGTAAGTCAATCTAAGTACATTGACTTCAGCTACACTATTCTCATGGCTGAAGTTGCGTATCCTAGGTTGATCCCCCCTCAGTGTTGACCAGGCCCTACCGGTGAGTTAGGTGGAGGTATGCCTATCTTCTTTTGGACTGTGCATAACTTTGGGGTTTTGGGATCTGGATGTGTGGTGTAGGGCTGCAGTGTACGTGCACAGAGGCAGATACATATTGCCTAGGGAATTTTTAATGCTAAAACTTGGAGTCTGAGTGAGTTTAGCCACCTATAGGTTTGACAGCAGCTGAGCAGGGGTTTAGTGAGTCACAGTGAGGCCTGATTCTGGGATTTAGGTGCCTAAAATGGCAATTAGGCACCAAAATCCTTTTGTGAGTCCAGCCCTTAGTGACTGGGGGCATAGATGTCAATTTATCTGTACAGACACAGGTCAGTTTATCACCTAGTTTCCCCACAACCTCCCAGAATATACCAACCATTGTACACACATAAGGTGTTAACTCACGTGGTGAGTGTGTTAATACAAGGGCTTATGAGAAACCTTTCTGTTGCCTCCAGAAAAGGGCAATGAAATGGTGGATGAGAGGAAATTCAGCTGTGGAGGTGGCTGGGAAGCAAGAGGGAAGATTCTGGTATTGGAGAAGGGAGAAATGCTATGACAATAACATGGGCGTAGGGAGAAAGACAGGCACAATTTTTAGGGGAGCAGTGGTTTAGGAAAAGGAGAGAAACTATGGAGACAAATGGGCAGAGATATACACACACACTCTCAACCTCAGTCTCTCACTTTCCCCAGAGAGAGAAAGAGGACAGAGTTTGGGAAGTCAAGGGGCAGAAAGAAGGCATGATAAGGGTAAGGAGAAACTGTGAGAGCATGAGGAGAGGAAAAGGAAAGCAATGGAAAAATGAGAATATTAGTAGAAAGATAAATGTAAGAGGAGGAGAGAGAAAGAATGATGAAAGAAGGGGAAAGTGAGAAGAATAAAGAAATGGAAGGAGAGGGGAAGCGAGAGCTACACAATCTTTAAGGTTAGGGAGTTATTTTATTGCAATGAACTAACTGCTTTCTGGTAGAAAAAAGGAAACTGAAAAGAGAAGACAAAGTTAAAACCTTTGGAGGAAACGGGGTGGTAAGGAGACCAGATGGGAGAGATGAGGGGAGAATAGGGCTGATTGAGATCCAGGAATTGGGACCAAACTGGCAATTTTTTTCTCCCAATGGAACACTAAGTATAAAAATACAAAACCCAAAATGCACTGAAATCTTTGTCTCCATTGCTAAAATATTTAAGAGGGTATGAATAATAACCTGTTGTCTGATTTACATGTTTCATGAAATGTCTTTGTCATTTTATGTTTATTGGAAAATGTCAGTGCAAATTATTTACAAATAATAAAACAATTCTACTTATTTTCATAAGTGTCTGTACTAATAACATTCCTACTTAGTAAAATGAATTAAACATGATGTATGTAATAGCTAAATATTTGTCCTAGTAATGCTTTTTCCTATTGGAGTTATTTAAAATTATTTAGAGGCACTCAAATCTTTAAAATAAATCTAAGAACTTGTTATTAGAAAGTAAAATGAAAAATGGATGGGATTATTTTTATAACAAAGTAGAAACCCTCACATTTTAATCATTGGGGTCTGATTTTTAAAAAATGCATGTACCCCATGGTGCACACAAAAAGTTATGAGTTTAATTTGTATGTGCATTTACCATAACTACCCTGATAAATTAGATATGTGCCTGTGCAAATTGCCAGTTATGTGTCTCTTCTTGTCTTTACATATAGTCCACTTTGTATGTAACTGTATTAACTATGTGCATATATTTTTGAAAACTCCAAAGCTCATTCGGACAGCGTCTTTATATTGGGGAGCATTGTCTGAATGCCACATAGCCAAAATATTTTTATGCAGCCTGCAAGCCATATCCTGTATTTCATTGTTATTTTGACTCCATCTTGACTTAGGCAAACTCCCAATGACTTCAGAAGGAGTTTACCTGAGGGAGTGTTGAGGAGGGACTGCGTATGTGGCCCCAAGTGTTTTGCAAGCTTTTTATAAGCCAGCATGAATCGTAAGGATGTGACGACAAAAAGGGTCTCCTCTCAAGTGCAATGGTATGAACTATATGATACCAGAAACCCTAGGAATGTTGTTAACATATCGGTAAACAGAGTCTTTTTCCCATTCCTTATTCATCGATTCTTCAGGAACATTCTAGTTTTGGTTTTGGTTTTTGCAGGGGGAGGGACAAGTTGTTGCAGAAGCGCTATATTGATGGAACTCTTCAGCATACGCACCGTGACTCTAATGCTAGTAGTTTTTCCATCTGAAGATCCAGCCTTTTATTTATCTAGAGACTTGTTTTGAAAACAGCTCCCTTGGTAGAGATCCTGACATTCCACATCAAGGCCTCAATCTTCTTCCTCCCAGTTATGGAGTTTGTGATCAGCAACAGGAAGTCTATTTTGATTCCCTTGCATCTCTCGAGCTTTCAGAGCACTTTGAAAATACAAAGAGCATGACCCTGGAAATTTATTTACCCTAGAAGGAGAGCAAAGCTCTATTTGTCAATCAGTCTTTTCTTGCAAAAATTCTCAGAGTAAGCTGCTGTCTGCAGCTATCAGGAGGACAAAGTTTGTAAATAACTGTGGTACTCTTTTAAAGTCTGGAGCTTAGGTTGTTTTATGTGCTATCAAATCATGATACGAAATATAAAACAGGACTCAAAGTAAAGTCAAAGGATGAGCCAAAAAGCTTCTGACACAGTATGATGGCTACCATGCATAGGGAAGTGCACTTACTGTCAGATATGGTATAGTATCCACAATCAGTTCTAGGAAGGGTTGCATGTCTTAGAATTTTCTGTGACTTATGGCTGGATGACATTTATGGCTCCTTGGGAGCCAATGCCCTCACATCAGTGGTGGGCAACTTGTGACCTCCGGGCCACGTGGGGCCCATCAGAGTAATGTGATTACGGGCCGTGAGACATTTTGCTGATATTGACCGTCCACCGATATGAATCCCTGGAGCTCCCGGTGGCTGCGGTTTGCCATTCCCGGCCAATGGGAGCTGCAGGAAGCGGCAGGCCACATGTCCCGGCAGTCCGCCACTTCCCACAGCTCCCATTGGCCAGGAACGGTGAATTGCAGCCACTGGAAGCTGCAGAGGGCCATGCTTGCGGATGGTCAATGTCAGCAAAATATCTCATGGTCTGCAATCAGGTTACCCCGCCCCGATGGGCTGCATGCACCCCATGGGTCGCAGGTTATCCACCAGTGCTTCACTTATTCAAGCACTTCCAAACTGAGATGTCAATTGTTTATAAAGTAAGAACAAACTGAAAGAAGAAACAAATTGCTTTTTGCCTGACTTGGGGAGATGAAACTGTGCCTGACATTTATACATTCATTTGTGAGCAAGAAGAAAAAAATGTTCATGTAAATCTACTCAAAATCCCTTAAGAGTACTTTTTTGGTACTTGGGAAAGTCATTTGATGGCATTACTCCAATTCAAATATAGGTTGGTATTAATTTATGGGGCTAAATTAATACCTTTTGTAACTCTGGTGGCTCCTATGTGGTTCAAATTAATCTATGTTATAACAAATTAATATATGTTATATATATTTTACTGCCCTGCAAGAAAAGCATGAGGCCACGTGAACTAGAGAAACCAGTATAGATGACTACCCTCCTCTTGCCCTCACACATATGTAAGGTCAGTATAAAACATATTCAGTATTCATAAATTGCAGACACAGGTGGGATTTAACTTAGACTCACATAATAAATAACACATGTTAAAGAAGAACATCAACATTTAGGACGTATGATGGGGAATCTAGTATATTGCTCTTATAATACCAAGGTTTGCATTTTTGTACACACATAATCATAATAAATGCCTTGTATATGGAGAAAGATAGAGCTAAACATTTAATAAAATCCATCTTGTCCACTTTTAAACAAGAAAAGCACATAATAAAAAAGGAAAGCCATATATACAATTGTATCTGTTAATGACATTGTAGATACTGGTAACCGAACCACTGTAGGTAACCTAGGGAGGGGGTTTTCTTAGAACTCAGTTGCTCCTGTGACAGAGAAAGAATTAAAATCCAGGGTATGGACTTGAATCTGGATCTGCCCACAGGACCAACTTTCATAATCAGGACTGAGGTCTTATGCCTCCAATTTCTATGCTTTAACCACAACATCAACCTTCCCCCTTTTAATAACATGGTAATAACATCTTAAATGGTTGACCTAGTTTTTTTCTAAATTTGCTTCCTTCTCCAACCCTCCCCGGTGAAATATTTTGGAGCAGATATATCTTTTCACATTAAAAAAAGTGAAAAAAATTAATAACTGCATTGATAGAAAAAAGTTAACAGAAACATTAATAAGTACAACCTTAATAGGATTTGAACTCCCAACCTTTGGAATATGATTTAAACATTTAGCCAATAGTCTACACAATCTTTCATTAGTAGCCACGGGAATTTACAGGTGTTTAAATTAATTAGAGGAAGGCTCCATTGTTATTCTGTGAATGCAATAAAAAACATAATGAAAATTACAAGGAAATAAATTAATTCTAAAAAATCTAATATAAGTGCAGCAGAGTTCAAACAAAGCCTGTTCTCTAGTTTATAACAAGATCTATGAAATGTCACTAATATTAGATTTAATATTGCATGTTATGCTTCACTTGCTAAAATATTTTCATTAAATGCAGATTTTTTAACTGTATGTTTGGTCTCAGTTTATTTTTTTTAAATAACCCTATAGTTTAGATATTTCTATGCAATAGGGCAGCTATTGAAATGATGATTGATCTGTAGTGTTAGAATACAAGGTGTGCTGAAAAATGCAAACAGTTCTTACTTATAAGAATAATCCCATTGAAATCAGTATATTGACAGTGTATTAACTAGTTAACACTGAACACTTACTCCGCAGTAATACCCATTGTTTCTCATTGTGTTAGTTGCTGTAGAAGCAAACAAGAAGACACTGTCCCTCCCTCAAAGAATTTAGAATCTAAGGGTCAGTTTCTGACTCAGTTAATCATTTTGGGTAGTAGTCAGAGGAAAGGGCTACTCACAGTGAATATTGGGATCAGGACCTAAATGACTACTAGTGTGAGTAAATGTTCCTGGATTGATCTCATGGTTTTTAATGTTTGGTAGGTACTATCAAGGCACTTCTCCGATTAACCTCCTATACAGATAACTGTGGCCATGCTCTTTTTCTGATGGTACTGTAATTGCTGGCTTCTTTGTGTTATGCTGAACATGTATTCTGTAACTTATGAATATTAAGGGTATTTTCATGAATTCCATAGTGGGTGCATGTGTATGTATATGTGTCTTCCTTATTGTTTTATCCAGTTCTGGTGGCCTTATGCATGCCTGATATCTGAGCTTAGATTTAGTTTTATTAGGGTCCAAATGACCCAGTCCAATGATTGTTGCAAATCAACAATACCCTGCAGCGAGTTACTACTTTGCTTTTTCTGTACTTATGCTAACATAGTTTTAAAAGAGAACTGTGTAAAATGTTTTGGATCAAAAACAATGATTAGTCACCCCTCAGAGAAAGGAGAACCAAAGAAAGCAGATATTCATAGATGGTAGGTTCAAAGAATAGGTCTTTTGGTCATCAAATCCAGCTCCTGTATATTGTACAGGACTTTTCTACATTACTCCCACAAGTGTGTTATCTACCTACTGTGCTGTGTGCTACTGATAACAGATTTAATGAACAAAACAAATTACACCTCTCACTTAATGGGACAGGTGGCTCAGTGGCACAGAGGCCTGCTGAATGGTTACTATTGAGAGAAAACGGCACAGATTGCCAGAAGTCAGATCAGTGTAAATGTGCTGAAGAACAGCTGCCACAGCTTCCCTACAGCCCCAACATAAAAGCAAAGCCTGAACAGATGAAGCAGCACCTGGTACAATGAATGAAGCCCCAAGAGTTGCTATACGGTCAAGAGACAAAGCAGGAAAACAAACACCACTGATGTAACCAAACTCATGTTTATTATTTGTATCGCCTATCCAAAACTCTATAGGCTTGTCCATTTTTTGTAAAAACATCCATTCCAGCATCCAAGAGATCAACCACTAATCCTAAATTAGCATCAGTGACCTCTTGGCTTCCCAACCATGCATGATCTACTTGGATTTCTGCATTGCCAAAAGCTGGGGTACTAAATTGGCTTCACTGAATTGAAGCGTGGGAGAAAGGATTTTTGCCCTTCCCCTCCGTAACTAAAGAGCTGTGTTAGGACTATCCTCCTCCTCTTTGGGATAATCTTTGGGTTACATGGCTCCTCTTTCCTTCTCCCTTCGTGACTTCAAATTGGACTTGGGAAATGACTTGCTGGGTCATTTCAGGATTGTGCCCTTAAAACTTCTTCCTTTATGTTCAGTCAGACAGTTAAAATGTTTGGGGACTCTCCAAATATGTCCAGTGATCTTCATTTCCAAAGCTCAATAGCCTGTGTGGTGAGTGGGTTGGCAGAATGAAAGTCTGACCCTGGAAGGGAAATTAAACCTAAGAGTGCCTGATCCAAGATTTCATGAAGGCTAGATGCGAGAGGATGTTAGCCCACCCAAATGAGGAGAAGCTTCTGTGGTTGTGGAATCCAGAAATCTTGCAGTTTCAGTGGGTGAGCAACTACAGAGGTTTATTGCTATAGATTAGCCATTAAAGTCTGATAATACATCTTCCATTCAGGTGAATAAGTCTCACTGAAGTCAGAGAATGCGGTATTTAGATTGTGAGCGGAAAAAATACTTAGGAAGAATGGTGCCCAATTCTCAGAGAATTAAACAGCAAATATACACCCTTCAATTTAATTTGTGCCTAATTTTATTTAATAAAATATGACTGTCATTTACCTTGATCAGTAGGAAAATAAAATTCAAATGCCTATTTTTACAAGATTTCGGTTTTAAAAAATAGTTTATTTCACAGGCTATGCAATTAAAACATTTTACATCTACAGATTTAGGGCCACATCATTTCACCAAGGGAATGGGAAAATATGTACAATAATTTGAAAACAAAGAAAGCAAGTCAAGAGCCAAAATGCTCATTAATTTGAAAGGCCCTAGAAACCCTGACTAGGCTTTTAGTAATTAGGACAGATTTTTCTACAAAGCACTTTAACCATTTAGGGCTTAGTCACACTTTTTAGACTTAGTTAAGAAAGGTAATCAAAGTAAAACTTAATTTCAAATACTTTAGGCCTTATTCTGAATTTTCTTGTGTACTCAAAACCCCCACTCAGTCTGTATTTCTCTGATTAATTAGCTTATATGGTCTTAGATATAAAATTTGCTTTATTCTTTTTTTTAAATGTTGTCCTTTAAAAAAGATGATTTTCTAGTTCCATGTATAATTTATTGGATTTCTCTCTGTTAGACCCTTATGTTTTTCAAGGGTCCTTAGTAGTCAGAGGTGTCTGTAAGCCTCTAGAGTCGGATTAATTCTCCATCCTCAAAAGCCTCTTGTCTGAAAATTGTTGTTTTTAAACTTGTTATTCTGGCAGTATTTCCTGGCTTTTGATGGACCCAACTTCTATCCTTTAAAACTTAGTTTTCTCTGTTGCCTCTCTTATTTGGGTACCTGGTGAAAAGCTAGGTCCCTACTGCTTTTTTTAAAATGCAACTCCCCCTTCCTTTGCACACTATAAACATTGGAGAAGTTTTTCTACCTTCCCTCAGGTTTGTACCTCTAACAGAAATGAAGGAAACAGCCTCAGGTGACCTTGTGGCCAGTATTAGGTAATCCTTTTCAACAGCAAGTTTTTCAAGTATAGCTCCTATTTGGCAGTACAGTGCTGGCAGAACCATGGCCTTTCAAAGTGACCCAGAACATTTAACAACTTAAGGCCAAATTCTTTAATCCTTGCAATAGTTAACAGAATGGTGCAAACAGCCATTCCCTTAACCACCTTGTCTTGCATGGATCAGATTTTGCAGAACTACTTAACTGAGCAGGGCCTTGCTCATACATTCAATGCATATAGAATCAGCCTCGATCTCTTACCCTCTCTTTGAGAATAGTTCAGCTTTGCCTTCTGAATTCAACCCATCATCTTGCCTGTCTTCCTGCCTGAAAAACTCTGTGTAGTGATTCCTGTCATATCCTGTTTCTCTCTCATGCATTCATTTTACAGTCCTTATTTTTTGGCTTTGGAATATAGGTTTGTTTTTATAGCTAATGTGTTTTGTCCTTCACATATACAACTTCATCTGTTTTAACATTTTTCTCTTGTGATGTATTACCTCCCCGTCTCCATTTCAGGGTCTTCCCACCTGTTACCTTCATACAAGAGGATGTTAATTTAATTCTTCCTTGTAACATTTTCTGCTTCTCGTTAGAATCAGTGGTTACTATCAGTCCATGGATAATTCTATGTATGTTTATTTCTGTTCTGAGGAGAGACCAATTTCACTGGGGTGGGAATATTTCATATGAGCAACCTGTTTTACAAACATCAGATTGTGTTATTTTTAGTCTCCCATGTAACACATTAGTAAATGTTAGTATAACATAAGAAATGCATCTTAAGAGCTGTGTCACCAACATATACACACTTTGGGGCTGTATTTCTTATCCTAAAAGGGACTTGAGTGAAGGATTTCCATTAGCAGTAATGTTCTGCATATACCCGGTGAAACATCAGAGGAAAACATACCCCTCTGGAATGTGTGCTTAGAGCAGGGAATTTTGAGTTATTTATGGATACACTTGAATAGTGCTGTTAGTAGGCTTTTCTCTAGTTCATCACCAAAGCATATTCGTGCCTTAGAAACATTAGCACATTTATCCTTAGAACATCCCTGTGAGGTACGATAGAGAAATGATAATATCACCATTTAACATTTGGGGAAATTGAAGCAAAAAAAAATAAATTAAATGGTCACAAAGGCAGACTGGGATTAGAACCTGGATTGCCTGAACCACAAAATCATTCTCCCATCTAATTGCATTGTTTAAGCTAAATATAATTGGAAAAAGCACATTTAACCTTGGTAAGCCTCTTCAATGTAATCAATCACCATACCACAGTGAATGAACAGAATTTTTTCTTAAAGACCTAAATTGCGGCTTCAATTTATAGCCCATAGTAGAGTGCACCATGGAGCAGCACCACTCAGGTGGAATTTCCTGGACCAGGGTGTCTGAGCTGGATTCAATGGGCTTGTCTACTGAGTGTGGTAGTGCACTCTCTGGGGTGTGATTTCTAAAGTGCACTAAAGTGTTGCACGTTAGTTGGTCGGTGTAGAGCCTGCTGGTGTGCACTGGTTCCCTAGTGCACTTTATTATAATGCTGTTTCAAACTGTGCAGTGAAGATGTACCAATGGGTTTTACATGGACCCATTAATGCACAACACATTAGTGTACTTTAGAAATCACACCCCTATAGAGCACGTTACCCCACTGGATAAAGAAGCCTAATGTTTCTGAGTGTCACTCTGCTACTACATCCTTGAAAAAGTTGCTGTATATATTTATTCCATCTCTGCTGGCAGCTGCAGAGGGTTTTGGGGACATGGACCTAGTCCCCCTTACAACTTTAGAGATTTGTAATGCTGACAATGTGGCTACAGATCCAGATTCTGATGCTCAGAAAGAAATTTATAACTCCCTTTTCTTGGAATAACAATTAAGCTAAAGCAATATTTATTTTAGGACAATAGTGTAAGAAAAATTATACAGCAGAACCCTTGTGTTTCTAATATAAGAAGTTGAAGTTCTTAAAAAATCATCACATTGAACATCTCAGAAAGACAATGGGTATGGTACATAAATTGGAGAATGGCTCACTGCGTCATTTTTGTTTAACTCCCTCAAACCACTTTACAGTGATTTCCAATGCAGCAAGGCATTAGGACATGAAGGAATGCCAATTTGTTCTTTATTGACATCACTTTTGGCATATGCTTTCTCCTTCCCCCAATCAGGAGCAATGATTTATATATATTTGTAATTGGTCACATTGGTGATTATAAAATAAAAGTTCTACTTTATTTCTAGTATCTCCAGCACAAATGACTGAATAATTAAAACATTGCTCTTTCCTTACTCTAGAAAAACTCCCATTGAAATTCATCCACAGAATTTGATTCATGGTTTGGTAACTTTTAGGGCTACAGGGCTTGATTTGTCTTTATTCTGAGCAGTCATTTACACCAGTGCAAAGTGGCTGTCAGACTGCTTTGATGTGTATTTACTTCCACTTTGTATTGGTATAAATGAGTACAGAGGGGCAGGGCAACAGTGAATCTGGTCCCTATTCCCACTCTCCTATGCTGTACAATACATACAGTAATTTACATAGAGGGTAAAGGGAAAGATTAAAGCTTCAGGAAAGATGTATATCCTGGTGTGACACACGGGGAGTTCCATATGCCATTCCTTCAGTTTAGTTAACTTAAGTTTGTGTAGGTATCAATGCACAGAAGAGCATTCCTGATAGCTATCTGAAAGTTAAGATTTTCAGCAGGCTATCTGTCAAACTTCTTCACTTAATGCTCTGGAAACAGGGATTTAGTGCTCCGGTGGTGGCATAGAAACTGCCATCTCAGGTTAGTCGAAGGGTTTCAGTGAAATATAGAAGTTCTTTCCACACAAGAAATTAATAACATAGTTTGACACATAAAGCTGTATGATGGATGGCAACCAATAGTCCAATAGTGTTTTATTCTGGCGAAGATACTGCTCCTTTTGCAAAGGCCAAGAAATTAAACAATGGTTTTATTCTCTCCTTTACATCCTGCACAGGGTAATTATGTATTATTAATAATGCAGCAGCACAAATGATATTAAATGAACTACATTTGTTAATGTAGATCTTATCTAACTGCTTTTTTCATCAGTGGACTGTTTCTCATCGGGGGGTACTAATTAGCTGTAATATGTAGAAAGATGGGACAGAAATCCAATCAGATAAATAAGATATATTTGCAGAAATCCAGGAAGGAAGGAGAAAAGTATTCATGACTGTGAATGTATTATTAGGAATGGAGATGAGACTTTCTTCTTTTTTCAACTTTTTTTGTTTACGTTTCATGGTCTTTTCAAAGCTGAAATGTAAAGGCCTACAAAAGATTTCATTCATTAAAGCTGCAACACTGTTATCATTTGCAGTAATAAAAGTACATATGGCACTATAAAAATCCCTAATGTTTTACATAGCCCTTCCATGGATAAAATTAATGTATTAGTACCAATACTGATTTGCTACTGGTGTTACAAATACTGAAGCAGAATTCAGTAAAGATCTTTATTTCGGTGTTAAGTCTCTCTCTCTTTAACAAAGAAACTCTTACAATTTGAAATTGATATTGTCATATTTTTTCAAATGGGGTTACACAAGAGATACAAATGCATAGGAGCTACAGATAATGGGTCCAGACCTGCTCCCACTAAAGTCAATGACAAAACTCTGTCTTGAGCCCAATACTCTTTATCAGAGCTAAAACATACCATTAATTCTCCTCTGAATTAAACAAGTGCAATCCCATTTGAAAGCGATTTGGTTGCACCGGTATAAGTGAGAAGAATATTCAACTCTCCATTTCAACTCTTTTCATTCATTACTGGATCTAGTTCATGTCTGCTCCATTTTTCTTAATACCAGAGTCCACAGCAAC
Source organism: Dermatemys mawii (assembly GCA_007922305.1). Taxonomy (NCBI): domain Eukaryota; kingdom Metazoa; phylum Chordata; order Testudines; family Dermatemydidae; genus Dermatemys; species Dermatemys mawii. The sequence continues at coordinate 24,694,596 of ML677352.1, forward strand.
TTCTGGGTAGTGTGAAATGCCTTATCTTCCCTTAAATGTTTTCTTGTCTTGGTCTTTGTGCAGTTACTGTACTTCTAGTAAAGCAACACAAAGGTGGATCCTTCATGCCTGGAGCTGAAAACTCACTTGAAAACTTCTGGTATCCAAACAGTTGGAGATTCAGAAACCACTACAGGCACTGTTTAAAACCCTCTGGAAAGTTGAATTACCTCGTAAACTTGTAAAGATGATCAATCAAAAATTTATTCTCCTCTGTCTTATGCTGCACTGGAGTTTGCTGCCTTAAAGACTCCAAACTTTTACTAGTGGAATGTAAGATCCTAACTCACATTGTAACAGCCACTAGTAGGTTCCATTATCAATAACTGAGGCAGAATCAGGGAGGTGGATTAGCAATAGTGGCCACCATAGAATCAGTCCAACAGCCCCAACAATCTGACAGCAAGCAACAACCATTTAGTAAATGGACACTATAGGTTTAAGGTACACGTAATTATAGAACATAATCCCAGTAGCCAGAAAACTGTATTTATAAAACTCTGCGCATAAGAACCCAGGAGAACTATTTATATGTATATACAGTTGTACCATGTAATTAAAGTCAACAGATAAACACATCAATATGTTGAAACAGAAGTATAAATACATAGATAGACATATTGCAGTGAAACCTTGATATTTCATCCAAATGAAATACTATATTCCAAATATACCCTGTAGGAATTTTGCTCAAGGCTATGCTTAGGTATACTCAAAAAATCCAGATAGCTAGTCACCAGGGAAAACATGTTCTTTTACAGATAATTGCTACTGGCATCTAGAGACCTGGAGAATTTGATGTGCAATAATGTGATCTGACTATGTATTAAACTTTTTTGAAGGACGTATGTAAAGTAATTTTATATGCTTTTCACATACTTTAGGTTCTTTTTTCTTTTTTTTTGCTTTTCCCTGTTAGGACATTTTTTAACAACTTTCTTGTATTTAATTTCTGTTAGGTTTTATCCTAATAGTTCTCCACCATAAAAGATTTCAGTATTGTCTTTCTTCAAAAGGAATGAGGTTTAGAAACATATGGGGGCAAAGAAAACCCAGGTGACTTGTAAGTTATATGTGAACAAAGCAGAATTATATTATTGATGACAGAATTGGTAAAATATGAGAAAATCAGCAGTTTGTTCCTAAGAATACATGAGATTAACCATTCAGTTGCTGTGCATGTCCTACATTTACTTTGATTACTATCTGATAGGTATGCATTCTGCTATCTAATGCTATACTAAACGCTGCTTTATTAAATATTAGGGAGGTTTAAGATATGGTTGCTTTCCTACATTCACTGAGGTGCAGATTTCACAAACAACTGAACTGAAATCACCTTTGTTTTTTACTGTAAAGTGCATAATAACAAAAAATGCAATTACTAACAAATATCACAATTGTTAATTATTAGAACATGTTTTAATGCCATTATGCAACACTCATTTTATAGTTTAACATTAGCATGTGAACCTGAATTCTAATGTCAGAAGGTCTGTGGGCTATCATTCAAGATGTTCACAAATGACTGGAAAATAGATTGGAAGCTTGTTGACAGAGAACCCCTGAGTCAAATGACATGATCACTAAATAATGAAATTTTCTCTGAGTTTCTTCTCATAAACTGTCAGAAAGAGACCCTGAAAATAAGCTTCTAAACTGGAAAAAAGTCCCAAAATTAATCCAGTGCATAGAACAATTATATTGTTTCAGTAATACATCCAGGTTATAAAAATTGTATTTGTGATGTCAGCTGTTAACAGGCAATAAATACTACAAACCAATAGAGTACTATAAACCTTTCTCTGGTACTGGGAAGACGGAAGTCTAGAATAACAATTTATTGTAAGAAAAATGATTTTAATTTTCATTATTATTTATTTTAAAAATATAGTCAAAGTTTGCAGATACCAGGCTGGACTATTGGTCTAGTTATAGGGATATGTGCTGCCATATAGGAAAGCTGGGATCATTGCTCAGAGCCAGATTCTTGCTTGCTGCACTAGCGGAGAATAAGAGTAGAGAAACAATCTGATTCTGGTGAGCCGTTGTCTTCTAAACAGTGACATGCCCCTCACAGTAGATCAAAGGGCCAGTGAATGCTAAAGGGATTCCTCTTTTAGTCAGGATGATGGTCACGGCATACAGGAGGAACTGAGGAGTAAGGGAACGTCAGGAGAGCCTCACGGCTCTGACAGGTGTTCATGGGATATTCCTAACCATCTCCCTTCCTCAGAGTCCAGTTACAGGGCTATGGAACGATGAGTGTCTACTATTAGTGAGCACTCAATCTAGTGGTATGATTCCCTTTAAAACTGCACTCACAACATATAGCAGTAGATGCCAACTGTATCTGGAAAGGCTGCATGTGGCAGGGCAGAAAGCAGCCTCGATGGAGCACATGTGCATAATTGGCTGGTTGCTGACTGCACCATCCTTTTCCTACCTCAGGTCAGTAATTGGATGGAGGGCCCTATAAACCCAAGTCACCTCGTCTGGCCATGGTTGGCAGCTGAGGCAGCAATAGCAGCTTCTTAATCTGTGTCGTCTGCGGCCCAAGAACTGAGCTCAGCTGGGCAACAGCTATCTGAGAGGGGTCTCCTCCTGAGAGAGGAGTGGCACATATCTAGATGGTACATATTTCAAGATACTCCTAGTGGGAGACAGGACCATAGTGTTCTAGTTTTTTCCAGTAGTAGGTTCCTCCTCCATGCATCTAGGGAGCCATGGACCTCCCTTCAAGCACTGGATCCAGATCTACATATAACTGAGTGCCCTTATTTCACCACTGGATTTGTAATGGAACTGCTAAATTTTGAGAAACAGACTTGATCGGGAAACAGCAAATTCCAACACTTCAGAAATTTCTGAATTGGAACAAAAAGCCAAAATTTCCTGCTAAACAAAAATTTCTAAAATCTTGATCTAGGGTCACTGAAACATTTTGTTTTGATTGTTACGAAATGTTCCATTTTTACTATTGTTTTGATCATTTAGTTTTGACTTATTTTAGGTGTATACACTATTATATACATATAATTATTTTAATATAATATAAAAAGAGACTAAATTAATTGAAATGATAAAATGATAAAATAAAAATGAAAAGTTAACTATCAATATGAAGCATTTTCCCATTGAAAATGTTACTGAAATCAACATGTTCTTGCAGAGTCTTTTGATTTTGATGAAACTGCATTTTTTTTTACCAAAAACATTTGTGTTGACTTTTTTGATTTTTTGAAGCATACACAGTTCCAAATTTATACCTTGCAAATTGCTCAATGAAGCCAATATACAAGTTTTCTGGCCACGTTCTACTTTAAGGAAACATGGTCAATCCAGAAAGTTTCTCTTGACTCACCACTAGAATGTAAGGACTATTGCGATCATCTAGTTTGACTTGTTGTATAACTCAGACCACAGAATTTCCCCTGGAGTATTTTTCTTAGAAAAACATCTGAGCTTCATTTAAAAATTGCCAGCCATGGAGAATCTACCACATCCTTAGTAAATTATTCCAATGGGTAATTATTCTTGCTTTTAAAAATTTCCATCTTATTTCTGGTCTGAATTTGCCTAACTTAAACTTTGAACCATTGAATTGTGCTATACCTTCCTCTGCTAGATTGAAGAGCACACTATCATGTATTTGTTCCCCTTGTATATACTTGTACACTGTAATCATGTCACCCTTAAACCTTCTCTTTGTTAAAATAACTAGATTGAGCTCCTTGGTCTATCACTATAAACCATGTTTTCTAATCCTCTAATCATTCTCATGGCTCTTTCCCAAATCATCTCCAATTTATCAACATTCTTTTTGAACTGTTGACTCCAGGCCTGAACACAATATTCCAGCAACAGTGCCAACAGTGCCAAATGCAGAGGTAAAATAATCTCTGTGCTCCTTCTCAAGAGTCCCCTTTGTACGCATCCTAGGATTTCATCAGCTCTTTTAGCCACAGCATTGCACTGGGAGCTCATGTTCAATTGATAATCCACCAAATTTTTTTCAGAGTTACTCCTTCCCTGGAGAGAGTGCCCCCATTGTGCAAGTATGGCCTACATCCTTTGTTCCTATATGTATATATTTACATTTATACACATTACAAATGCATATTGTTTATTTGTACCTAGTTTACCGATTAATCTAAATCTATTTTCCATAAACCCATGTTAATTGGCAATAATAATATTACCCTCTTTCAACTCTTTATTAATTGAGCCCTGTATTAGTCACTCCTTTATTTTTCCCAGAATCAATGTCAGACCAGCTCATTATTTGGATCATCCTATTACCCTTTGTAAATATTGGCACAACCTTAGCTTTACCCAAGACTACTGGAACTCCCCCAGTATTCCAAGATTTATTGAAGACCAGCATTAATGGTCCAGCAAGTACCTTAGCCAGCTCATTTTAAAACTCTTGAATCCAAGTTAAGAACATAAGAATGGCCTTACTGGGTCAGACCAAAGGTCCATCCAGCCCAGTATCCTGTCTACTGACAGTGTCCAATGCCAAGTGCCTTGGAGTGAGTGAACCTAACAGGTAATGATCAAGTTGGACTAGATGACCTCCTGAGGTCTCTTCCAACCCTGATATTCTATGAAGTGATTTTTCTCCTACCATCCATCACCACCCTCTGACAAACAGAGGCTTGGGACACCATTCCTTACCCATCTTGGCTAATAGCCATTAATGGACTTAATGTCAATGAATTTATCCAGTTCTCTTTTAAACCCTGTTATAGTCCTTACCTTCCCAACCTCCTCAGGCAAGGAGTTCCACAGGTTGACTGTGCGCTGTGTAAAGAACTTCCTTATCCAGACCTGCTGATTTTAAAAAAGTCTAATTTTATAAACTGCTGTTTACTATTGTCCTGAGATATATTAATGTAATGGAAAGAGAGTTATCATATTATATGATCACATCATCTGTTTTTTCCCAAACATAGATCAGAAATATTTATTGAACATTTTTGACTCTTCAGCATTATTATTGATAATTCTTCCATTTCTATCTAGCAATTGGCCAGTACCGTTATTAGGATTCTTTTTGTTCCTAATATATGTGAAAATCTTATCATCCTTAACTCTGCTGGCCATAGATTTTGCCTTACATCCCTTTGTTCCCCTTGTCAATTTTCGATAATTCCTAGCTTCTGCTTTATATCAATTACTATCAATGTCTCCTTTCTTCCATTTGTCATATTTGTTTTTTTATAGCTTCCATCACTTCCCCTCCAACCCAGGTTTGTTTTTAACAAATATGTTCTTCTTCTTCCATTGTGGGATTGTAATTCTTTGGGCATCTAGTAAAGTATTTTTAAACAAATCCCAAATTATCATTCACACTTTGCTTATTAAATTCTTCCTCCTAGCTGATGTGGCTCAATTGTTTTCAGTTTTGTGAAATTGTTCCTTTTGTAGCATCAAGTATATATTGCTGGTCTGGACTTCATCCTGTTTCCATATTATAAATGTGATCAAGTCACAGTCCACTTATACATAAGCTGTCATTAATTTTTAGTTCTGTGATCAGTTCATCTTTATCTGTCAAGACGAGGTCTAATACAGAATTCCCATGTGCTGGGTGAAACACCTTTTGATGCCAGTGCAAGTCTAAGCAGTGGGCAAGAAATCCACCTCAATTTTTTATATGTGGTTGAGATGGTGTGGTCCCAGTCATTGTGTCAGGTGAGGCAGGCAGGTGCCATCAGGCAGTTAGCAAATAAAGGATGAAAGCAACAACAGCAGGTTTGGGTCTCAGACTCAGCAAATACTTGATTCAGCTGCAGCAGGTTCAGGCCTGAGGCAGGACAATATAGCTGACTACTGCAGAAAGAAAATCAGCTCCCATTACTAGTGCAGTTTGTCAGTGAATGTATATAGCTGGGACACTGCAGAAGAATATGCAGAGTTTCTCTGTTATGGGTCAGCCTTGCAATTTACAACTAGCTTACTCCTTAAACTCCAAATTCCCCAGTAACATGAATCAGATAACATCTGCTGCAAACACCATTTACAGAAAGGTACCTTATGAAAACAACCATTTTGTTGATTAAATATCCTTTTATCCTACATGCAAGAGAGGTATACAAACCAAACAAGTAAAAAACACAGACCAAGAGCTCCAGTCTTTGGAGGTGCTGCTTAAATCTTCCTAAAAGGCGCTGATTGACCTCAACTCCCATTTGGTCACTAATAGAAACTGAGGTCAGTGGGAGTTTAGCCTGCTCAGCATCACATAGAATTGGGTGCCCCGGAAGAAAAAGATACATAATCAAAATAAGCAGTTTAAAGGTACATTTCCATTTAAAGGGATCTTTATAAAAACAACTTGATGTTTTTCTTACACAAAGACATGCATACGCACAAAGACCTTTTTAATTCTGCAAGGAAATCACAAATGAGATGAAAACAAGCAAACAAAAAATCCCAAACATTAAACAAATAACAAAGAATAAAAGAAAGAAACCATAAACAGGCCCCAAACAAAACACATCGAGGGAGGAAAGGAAACCACTTAAAAAAAAAACAAACCCAACAACCACCAAATAACTAGCCCCACACATCAAGTCTAAAGAATAAAGGGGTATAAACAAAAGAGAAAATCAGTTGTGTCTGCCAGTCAAGGGTCAAAAAGGAGCAGGTGACAGAATTACCTGACAATGGGGCCCTCCTACCCAGCGGATTGGCTCATTGTGTGACAGCTGCATACTGCTGCAACCCTTCTAAGAGAGCCAAAGGAGAGCCGCCTCCTAGCCATAGCTCCTGCAGCTGTGCTAAGCTTGTCTCCGCTGGAAGTCACTCTTTGGAAACAAGCAAACAAACGCACCCCAAACAAACTTGCGTAGGTCTGTAATGAGGAAAAGTGTCCCAGGAGAAGTACAGTGGAAAATACAACTGGTGGGATGTAAGAAGAACAAATATAAAGAATGAACCACTACAGAGACAATTCCTCTTGGCACTGATGCAAATTTCAAATGCCAGGTACCTGGACCTGAGGCCATGGCTTTATTTTGAGTGGGTGAATCATAGGGATATTAAACTCTAGATGCAGGTTGTTACTCATTCAGTGGGCACAGATGATTACAATGGCACTTGTCTGGTACTCTTACACATGTACTTAATGCCTCCCAAATTTATTATGGGCCATTTTTATCACAGAAGCTTAGATACATTTCAAATACATTTTAGATGATGTGGTGGTTAAAACACTGGCAGTGGAGCTGTATTGATGATCGCAACAGTAAGAGATTATATGAAAATTGTTTAATGTATAATAAAAAGCTAGCTTTATCCTTAACTTTGAAACACTACCACAGCTCTGTAATTATGGATTCTATAATTTAAAGGGCTGGAAAATATAATGACTTAATATTTTATGTTGCTTACCCAGGGACAATGCCAGGGTTCAGGTCAGGGTGGGGAAGATGTCAGTCTGGGATTGTCCTGTAAAGTCATGGGGATGACGTGTGCGCATTACACAGGGAATGGTGGAGGTCTCCTTCCCTTTGGTAATTCATTTGGAAGAAGGTATAAACCCAGGACTGTCTGTCACAGCCTGCTACCCCCAAATGGACCCATGCTGTAAACATTTTCTGAATGAGCTTATTGTTTTGAGCCTTGTGGACCTAATCAACCTCCCACTGAACTAGGTGGGCAGTTTTCCATTGATTCTAATAGGAGATAGATCAGTCCTGCGATCAGAAGTTTTCATCCATTGTGAGACTGAAGTTCAATACAAATTCAAGGTGAAACAAAATCCATAGGAGTCAACTGCTGGTTTTAGCCTGACATTTTGATTGCAGAAACCAATACTGTGCCATCCCCTTTTGCTGAATGTACACTTTGATGCTATCCTGTTCTACAGTCTCCAGAGAGATGAAGAATCAAAACAAAGGGGTCTCGTTCTCCAAATTATACCGTTTTGATGTCATGAAATTCTAGTGGAATCAGTGACATCTTACACCCCTTTTTAAGAGGTGTAAGAGGGTGGAGAACCAAGCCCAGAGGATCTTTGAGACATAGTGCTAAGCGTATGTTTTATTTTTGTGCACACACATGCCCTCCTTCACCCCACTGTTCATTTTTAATAGAGTAAATGTCTCTTGTTGAAAAATGAAATACAGGACTTTGCATGGGGAAGTGTAATGACAATCCGCTAGCACCAGCAATGAAACAAAAATTGGGGAAGTGGTAAACAATGAGGAGGACAGGTCACTGATAGCTTACCTGGACATCGAGATTGCTATCTATGTACAAACAAACAATGTGTATTTTAAATGGCTGACTTTAAATAAATACATCTAGATGCAAAGAATATAGGCCATACTAACACAGTGGGGAACTCTATCCTGGGAAGCAGAGACGCTGAAAAAGCTTTGTGGGTTGTGGACAATCAACTGAACATGAGTATGATACTGTGGCCAACAGGACTACTGGAGTCCTTGGGTGCATAAAACAAGAGAATCCTGAATAGCAGAAGACGTCGTTACCTCTGTATGTGGCACTGCTGTGGCTGTTGCTGGAATACTCTGTCCAGTTCTATTGGCCACAATTCAAGAAGGATATTGATAAATTGGAGAGGATTCATAGAAGAGCGATGAGAATGATTAAAGGATTATAAAACAGGCCATATTATTGTGCCAATCTGGGGAAGAAATACTTGATAATGGGCTCTTCAGTCTATAAGAGAAAGTCATCACACGATCCAATGATTGGAAGTTGAAGTTGGACAAATTCAGAATGGAAATATGGCATACGTTTTTAACATTCAGAGTAACATTAGAGCAACTTACCAAGGGTTGTGGTGGGTTCTTCCTTCACTTACAATTTTTAAATCACGCTTGGATGTTTTTCTAATAGACATGCTCTAAGAATTATTTTGGGCAAGTCTTATGACCCAGGTTATGCAGGAGATCAGCCTAGATGATCACAGTGATTCCTTCTGGCCTTGAAATCTATAAAGCTACAAAAATATTTGGGCAGAAGAAACCATTGATCTTGCATTCCATCTGAGTAATCACATAATGATTTATCATTAATGAACATACAGCTTAGTTCAAGTCTGCATGTGTCAATGGCCATACTCTGTGAATGCTAAAGTCTGGGAAATTAGGGCAGCAGTTATGAGATAAACAGAGTGGGGGATAAAAATATTAACTGTTTTATACTAAACAGTTAAAAGCTAATTAATTACTTAATCATTTTTTTTTCCAATGGAAAGAATCTTACAATTCCAAAATAATGCACATTTAATGTATACTGGTGTCTCAGAAGCAGATGTCTCCTTGACATGTGCATTCAAGCTGTTGGCGGTGACCTTGCAGGGTGAAGCAGTTTTGAAAATTAGTTTTTGCCTCCCAATCTGTGAAAATAATGCTGTAGTGAAGATTTAATAAAAGTCATAGCTTTTCACAGAAGCTTATTTCAGCAAAGTCAACTATTAATTAAAATAACAAATGTCAGCTATTTCTCAGGCTGACAGTTAACACAACACAGCTTTTGCTTAGCATGTTGCACAGGATGTATGGGAGGTATACCTATAATTCATTTTATCAGTGTGTGGTTCACTTCTTATACTTTAACACAGTGATAAATTAACAAAAAATGCTGCAGTTTTATTAGTGGCATGAGAGCTTGGGGAAAAACCCATCTGGTGGGCGAACAGCATCTGGCTAAAATGGGGAAGTGAAACACTTGCAGCAAAACTGAAATTGTGGAATTTCTGGAAGATCTCAGCATTGCAAAAACAGATGAGAACATTTGTAAATGCTGTTTGTGTGTGTGCATGAGAGCGGGCGGGAGGAGGAGGGGCTCACATAATGCTCTGTGTGTGCACATGCACATTCTTTCATTCCTTAATAATACTATACTACATGTGGTCTTTGCAAAAAGCATGGGATAATGAGGCAGGAGATCTGGGGTCAGACTCTGAGTTATGTATCTCAGGAGAAGGTAGCTTCAAGCCAATTTTGCACTTGCTGAATTCTGGTTCTGGCAAAGAGCTTAGTAGTCGTCCAGCATAAATTAGAACAACCCCTGGCCAGCTTTGAACAATCCTCATCTATTCTATATAGGTTTTTATACCGTGCTTATCACTGTAATATCTGAGCACTTTCCAGTAGTGTATTAAGCGGTGTGACTAACATCTGTCACATAGTGTTTCTTCTCTCTTAGAATCATAGAATAACAGGGTTGGAAGGGACCTCAGGAGGTCATCTAGTCCAACCCCCTGCTCAAAGCAGGACTAACCCCAACTAAATCATCCCAGGAGGAAAAAGCATATGTAGAGGTGTATCTTTGAGATGGGGGTGGTGCTGGGAGGGGACCCATACCACCAGCTCAGGATAGATAGAGTGCTCCATTTCTGCCCTCATCTGCACTCGGGCTTAGGAGGGGACTGAGCGAGAGCCCTTAAACAAGCTTTACATCAAGCTGAAGGTATTTCCCCACTCTTTCTCTCTGCTCGCTCTTTGCCTGTTATGCTTTTACAGTGGGGGGTATAAAGTGGGCATGTTGCACTGGAGAATTGGAGTCTTTGGTTCTTTTCTTGGCTTTGCCATCGAGTTGCTCAGCAACCTTGATCGCGTCACTTTAGGATAAAAATGGCGGTCTCCTTTTTTGGAAGCTCAGTTTGAGACCCCAGGCCCATTTTTCAGAGGGGTCAAGCACTCACAGGTCTAACAAATGTCTTTGCTGACTGCAGGTGCTCCGTCCTTAACGTTGGCGGGGAGGTGCTTTAGAAGTGCCAAGCTGTATTATTTACTGCTCTGCGTAGTACAGCAGGGAAAATAAATGATGAAGACAGGAAAAAGGGCAATAGCTAGTACAAATAGGGGGACTCAGAAAAGTCTCAAGAAAGGGAAAAGGAAAACATATGAACCCTCATCCCTAGGGTCAGCATTTTAAAAGTTTGGGGGTCAGCCAGTGGGAAGCCTGCAAATCAATAGCAATATACTTAGTGTATTTTTTAAGGAACAGGAATAGTCATTGCCAGCAAAGTACACTTCAATATGAATTTTTTGGGGCTGGTGGGGCTGCCTCTGCTTTTGGTTGTGGCTGTGAGAAAGCACTTTTGCTTAAACGGTAAAATGATTGAATAAGATACTCTTGTCTCTTATTTCTTCTCAGCAAATATGCACAGCCTGGGATATGTCACTCAGCACAGCCTACGGAGGAAACATTTTATAGGATCCTATTGTTAAAATATTGGCAGCAGATCTCGAGTGCTTCCCCAGGAACAGTGGTCTGTCAGAGCAACTGTGAAGGGAACACACTTTACTCTGTTGTCTCCTCCTGTTTTCTTACATGAAATTTCCTTCCACTAGGTATACAGTCTACAGAGCTCCTGCATGCATTCAAATTCAAGAGTTGTATTTGCTGCATGGGAGCAAAAATTTTCAGCTGCATCCCATTCTAACAAACTGAAACCCAAACACATTTGTTTAAAACAAGGGAAGAGCCAAAAAATTAGAAATTTTCCCCAAACAAAAGCCAAGTTATTCACCAATCAGCAATAAAACAAATTGGAAGCTGATAATTTGGCCATTGTGAGATGTGGTCATGCACGATGATTTCCATCAAACTAAAATCCTGCTTAGATTTAATGACAAAGATGAGCAGCAAAAAGTGTCTATTTCCAGTTTGATTGGTGTAGACATGACAGAATGAGTCAGAAAAGAAAGAACCAGCTCAAGTCCTTGCCCTTGACTGAAACAGAATCAAACTTCTTAAAGGTTCTAAAAACTTTAGTTAACTGGGCCACTTCTATCCCCATGTTCACCAGCCCCTCCTTAGCAATCACTTGCCCTGGCAGATCTCATTTGAGATTAGGGGACAAGTAGCTCACCTTTCCATGTAGTGAATCTCCTTCCTCTTTTAGGAGTGTCTCATGTGCCTGCAATACCAGAGTATTAGATCTTTTCAATGGTGAGGGTGGGGCAGCTTCCCCCCGCTTCGTAGCCATGCATTTCTTTCCATTTCGCCCCTGGATGTAGGGTGAAATGGAAAGAGTCTCATTTTCACCTTCAGAGGCAGATGACTCTAGGGCAGCCTTTAAATATTTCCCATGAAATTTGACCATCAGTTTTCTTGTGTGATCTGCCAACTATCACTCTTCTCTTTGAGGGGCTTTACAGCATAACAAAAGCTATAGCTTCCTGCTGTTCTGAGTTTAAAGCTGTGTATATTACTATGTACTGCTGTACAAAACCAGGTGATTTTCTCTGTATATAGTTGATTTCTAGAGGAAATGGAATTTGGTCACTAACTCTTCTTGATTCTTAGTAATGCGATATCTAAAAAACGAAAATGCATGTGATTTAGCAGCCACAACAATAAATACTGACTCGACAAGGTGATCATCTTATGAGACCAAAATCATGGTACAACATTTAAATCAAGATCAGGTGTCACCATAGGCATGGGAACTAAGGATGTGAGGGTGCAGCAATACCCCGAGGTTTTAGTCAGGGCCCCTGGCCCTGTGCCTAGACCTCTACTCCCTACCCCGGGGTTTGGATCCTGGCTGCCTGCCCTGCTCCCCGGCTGCTGGCCCATTGCCTGGGGCTCCGTGCTTAGGCCTGGTGCCAGGGGCTCAGGTATTGGCCACTGGCTTTGAGCTGCTGGCTCTGTGCCTGGGACTTGGGTTCTGGCTGCCGGTTCACTTCCTGGCCACTGTGCCTGGGCCCCCACACCTGGACTCTGCTTTTGGGGCACTGGCCCTGCTCCATGGATACTGTCCCTGTGCCTGGAGCCCTGCGCCTGGCCCCCCATGCCAAGGGTCCTGGCGACTGGCCCCACAGCCAGGGCCCTACTACTAGCCCCATGACAGGACCCATCCTTTGCCCCCTTACCAGAGACATAGCACCGCTCCTGGCCTCAGCCGGGGGTGGGGGAGGCTAGAGGAGTAAGGGGGCTGGCTTTCAGCACCCCACTATTAAAAGGGTTCCAGGGTCACTGGGTGTAACAATCTCTCAGAAAAATGGGGCATACATTCTACATTAATTGCTAAATCTTGAGCTAAAGTTTGTATTAGACAATTACATGAAATGCAACAGTTATTTTTCCTAAAGTTGGGGCATTATGGAATACGTAATGCTGATAAAGCCAGTAGAAAGAACTAAAAAACTTTGTAATGAGTCCATTCAAATCAAAGTACCTGCACCTAGAGAAATATTCTGTTCAGCCCAAATTCCATCTCAATAAATTCTAGTCAGCCTTTCTATTTTAATCTAATTTTATCTGTTTCTTTCTAATGCTCACAGTCTCTTTTCAGCTCTTGTAGAGCTGAGTTCTGACTGAGAAGATAAAGTCATCTCCTTCCAAGCTAGCTTGCCTCTCCGCTCACACAGAACCACTTCTTTCTCAAGTCCATATGGGATCTCTGGACATAAGTGTCATTATCTGTGCTAAATTGACCTGAGGGCAGATTGGCCAAGATGTAGCAGAGGAGTACCCTGGAAAGAATTATTCAAAGTAAATTCAGCAGCAAGAAATGATTTTACTAGTAAGTGTCAGTAATAATAAATTTACTGATTATTTAATAAGGCCCCAAAGTGGTTACTAATTCTGGGTGTTCAACATGTAACATCTAGGGTCTGCACTAGCCACTGCAAGTATCCGACAAAGGGGGTATTAGCCCATGAAAGCTTATGCTTCAATACTTTAGTTAGTCTTTAAGGTGCCACAGGACTCTTTGTCACATCTAGGGTCTGATTTTTCAGGAAGGCTGAATGTACTCAGCCTCTCTGAAAACCAGGCCCTAGCTATCTCAAGATGGGCACGGAAGAATAAGCGGACACTGAATATCCATGTCTTGGGAGATTTTTTTTTTTTTTTTTAAGTGTTAGCGACCACAACTCCAGCTGGACTAACAGGAGCTCCATACCTGTGAAAATCAGACAGTTTAGCCTCCTGATTTTCTGAGGTGCTATGCACCCCCCTCCCCAAGTGCTCAAGGAAGCCAGCTGGGGTTGTGCTTGCTCAGCAATGCACAAAATTAAGCCTTTATTGAAATAGCTGGATTAATTGGAAGTGCTGGCTTTCTTCCCTGAATGAATCAGGTTGAAAGTTATGCACAGGAGGAAAGCTCCTCCACCAGTCTTTGTCCTCAAGCTTGCAAAGCCACTTCTCTTTAGCTGATATTGTTGCTACTGAATAACTCATTTGGGTGCAAAAGCTAAGGCCTAGTGCTTCAGTCCCTTCTAGGGTTTCTTCGTCAGGAACACTGCAGCTCTTTTGTGGAGAAGAGGGCCTTAAAAACTATTTAAAGATGTGACACTATTTGAAGTGTCTTCTGTGAGAGCCAAGTTTTATGCTGCCAGATAAGTGCTTCCTGAGTTGCATTTTGTGAAGCAGTATCAACGGCATTCAGCAGCTGATTACATTAATCTTTTAGAGAGTAAAAAACCCAAATGCCATTTCCTCCTTTCTCTTTAAAAGTGCTTTTGCCAACATCAGTGCAGATCAGTTGGCTGTAGTAATGAGAAAAGCCTTAGGGTATGTCTACACTGGCAGGGTTACATCACCGCTCAGAGGGTGCTGAAGGGAAACCGCTGTTGTGTGTTCACACTGTCAGCTGCCTGTGCAATAGCATGTTCAGATTTGCGGCACTTGCATCGGTACTCGGAACGGTGCACTCTGGGCAGCTATCCCACAGACAGCTCTGGGCAGCTGTCCTCTTCTGTCACTAAGAGTTGTGGGAAGGCGGAGAGGGTCGCGGGGCATCCTGGGTCCTGACCCAATGTCCCGTGATGCATTGCTTCACATCTCAGCAATCTCTGTGCTTCTGTCCACATTTGGCACTATCTTTCAACGGTTTGTGTACTGCACACACTGCCTCTTTAGCCTTCAGGAATGGATCCCGCACTGTTGACCAATATGCTGCCCACTCTCATTAACACATCATGAGTGGCAGTGGAGTTATTTCTTAAACTACAAAGGCAAGAGGAGTTTGACATTCACATAGGTGCTGATCACAGTGGAACTACACTTTTGGGCTCAGGAAATGAGCACTGAGTGGTGGGATCACATCGTCATGGGATGTTGAGCAATGGCTGCAGAACTTTCAGATGAGGAAAGCCACATTCATGGGACTGTGTGATGAGCTTTCCCAGCCTTGTGGTGCAAGGACAGAAGAATGAGAGCTGCCCTGTCATTGGAGAAGCAGTCTTCTCCAAGACTGAGGCTTTCACTCTGACTCTCATGCGACTTGCCTGTGTGCAGCAATGCCCTCCCACTACATGATGGCAGAGTGGCGTGGGAAAGTTATCCTTAGTGGGACAAGAAACAAAGCTGCTCTGCCAAAGAACCTGCAGCAGTAGATTGCTGAGTAACATCATGCGAGTTTTGTGGAGATCTCTGAGGCAGGTTCCTATGAACTGAGAGAGTCGATCAACAGCCTCTTCCACCGCTCAGACTAGGAATGTGATCGCGCATCATACAGACACAAGCCTGCTTTCTGCAACCCTCCTGCCCCCAACAACTTGGTTCAGTGATTCTCAAAGTCAAAGCCACTTATCAGGGGCCTCATCTCCTGTTCACACTAAATAGAGCTCCAATGGCTCTGAGTGGCTAGCCTCCTCCGGGGTAGAGAAGAGCTCCTGGCTACATGCATCTCTGACCTCCAAGTCATCCTCTGCCTCTGGGTCCCCCTCTTCATCTGAGATTTCTGCCTCCCATGTCAGTCCACTCTCAACTGGCACGTGAGCCACTGAAATAGCCACAGAGGCCTTCGCAGTGGAGATGGGGTCACTATCAAGAATCATGTCCAGCTCTTTGTAGAATTGGCAGCTCGTGGGCACAGCACGGGAGCAGTGGTTTGCCTGCTGTGCCTTGTGGTAGGCGTTCCACAGTTCCTTCACTTTGACCCTGCACTGCAGTGTGTCCCGGTCATGACCCCTTTCTGTCATGCATCATGAAATTGGTCCGTAGGTATCGTAATTCCTATGGCTGGAGCGCAGCTGGGACTGGACAGCCTTCTCTCCCAAAAGCTGATGAGGTCCAGCAGCTCAGCATTGCTCCAAGCAGGAGAACGCCTGGTGTGTGGAGCAAACATGGTCACCTGAAAAGATACGCTGAGACCACTGCACATGTCACCAAGCAAACAAGAACAGGACTTCCAAAATTTCCCAAGGAATTTAAGGGGTGGGGTTCATGGCTGACAGGGCAGTAGAGTTCAAACTGATTACCGGAGAGGCGAGAACAGGCATTATGGGACACCTCCTGGAGGCCAATTGCAATGCTGTAATCGATCAGGGTGTCTACACTGGCACTACAGCGCTGTAGCCCCAACACAGAAAGCTGTACGCCTCTCGTTGGGTGGTATGTCTGCACACTAAGTGGCTTGGCAGTGTGTACACCTCAGAGTTACACCACAGAAAGCTACATTGCTGCACAGAAACTTGCCAGTGTAGACAAGGCCTATGTAGACAGGCTGCAGTGATGTGTTTTTAGCACTGTTGTTTAGACCTTGCTCTGAGCTGAGTTAGACCACCTGGTGTTAAAAATACTAGTGGTCCCAGCACCTGATCCATGCTAGCTCTTCCGCTCTTTCTACAACTAGTGGAAATATTACCTAGGGGGAATTTTGGTCACAAAACACTGGTGGAAAGAGGGGTGGTGGAACCTGGAAAATGGGAATACTGTGGGGGCTCTGCCCCTGCATGCATTTGTGCATGCCCCCAGGGGCAGGGGTGAGAGCAGGAGCCAGTGGGGCTGAAGCAGCTGTCACTGTACCCAAGATCAGGCCAGTGAGTAGACAATGGGGTCTGGAGAGACTAGAATGAGCCTGGGAGCAGGTAGGGACCCTTGGGATCCTCCATCCAATGCTGGAGAGACATCTGCCTGTTCCCCTCTGAGTCTCAGTACTTCCCCTCACTCCCCATTCTATCCCTCTGCCCCTCATTCATGTTATGATTCTGCCCCCTTCTCTACCCCAGTAAACAAACCTCAAGCATCTCAAGTTAGGTGCCCAGAAAATGGAAGGTCCAAAAATCAATGGTCCATTTTGTAATTTCGTGTGGTAAACACATTACCTCAGTTTCCTCATCTGTGAAATGATTCCTCGTGGCCAGATTGAGGCTACATTTGTTCATGTCAGGAGGGAAACTGTGAGACACATGAATGCAAGATGCTCAGTAGTAGTCTCCCCTTTTTCTCTCCTGCAGCAGCAAATGTTTCAACCCTATCTGCTAGCGCAGATAGGAAGGTGGAAAAAAACCACATGCATGATGAAATATTATCTGAGTTCAAGTAGTCCTCCCGCACTGAAAGAGCTCAGCAGAATGCGTGGAGACAAACTGTTACAGTACAGGAAAGCGGTAACTGAACTTGAGGACAGGAGGGACAATCGAGATGAGAGGAGGCAGGATGGGATGCTGCGGCTACCGGGGGATCAAACTGACATGCTCCGGCATCTGGTGGAGCTGCAGGAAAGGTAGCATGAGCACAGACTGCCACTGAAGCCCCTGTGTAACCGTCTCCTCCCCCGCAAGTGCCATAGCCACCTCCCCCAGACGCCCAAGAACGCAGAGGGTGAGGCTCCGGGCACCCGACCACTCCACCCCTGAGGACTGCCCACGCAAAAGAAGTCTGTGGCTCTTTTGAGCTAAGATCAATGCATAGTATCTGTACACTTGAATAATGATAATACCCAGTTCTCATATAATGCTCTTCATCAGCAGAGGATATGAATTTCTATTTTTGTGGTTAACACTTCTTTTGTCTTCAGAGATATCTTCCCCATGCTCGAGACTGATCCTTTTCACCTATGTCTGAACCAATCTCTTAACATATTGGTGTGTGTTTTGAAAATGACTTCCTATTTTTTATAAATATTAGAAAAATGTTATTGGCTAGTTGATTCTATTTACTGGAATTTCTCAGGTGACATTTAATACATCGTCTGCAGATACAGTACTTATTTCAGATGGTGCATATTCATTGATTGAAACACAGGACACAGAACTCTACTTAGGCACATCTTTGCCAGCTAGCATAGCAATAGTGAATCTAGACAAAAGATAGTATTTGAAAATGAAACTGACATTACTTATTCAGCCACACAGACAAATGTACTTGCAGCTTCACTTACCACAGGATAGGACTTGTAGACAGTCTGTCTGAAAAGAGACATGCAACTTACTGTTATGATGGTAATGCCAGGAGGATTTTTTTTCCATCTTCCTGTAAATGCTGGGAAAAAAACAGCTATTAATGGCCTTAATTATAAAAGGCACCAATGGTTCATATTTAGCATTATGCAATAGCATTAAGAACACTGTATTCTGAGCAATTTAGAGCCAGGGTGATGCTAGAGCAAAACTATGAGTCAAAACTCATTCTCTTGCTCTCTTCTAAAGGAAACCACATCACATAGTGTGGATGTATCTTTGAAGCTTCAGTGTTATTTATTATTTTACTCTGGATTCAGAAATGCAGCAATTTGAGCTAAAGTTTGAATCAATAAAATAGAACAGGTCAAATTTTGCCATCAGCTGCGCAGCACAGTTCGGTGGGAGTTTTTCCTGTGTGTCTAAGCACCCAGTTGGGCACAGTGGGCCTGACTAATTTGTGGTGCAGCTCCACTGACTTCTGTGATCCTACACCATAATTAAATTGTCTAGTAGGAAAAATTAATTGTCCTGGCTGGACCAGGTCAGGCCCTTGAAGTTAACACTCCTACTCTTTTGAAAATGGCTGTGAGTTAAAAGCAAGTGGTCATGACTGTAGTCTTACAGAGCATCAGAAAGAAGCCACCTCCCGCTGTCCCATATCCCTTGCGCTTTTCTTAGCGTATGCGCAACATGCGTCAGGTGGCATGTGACCAGGATTCATCACTAAATTTGGTCTGCTGGTTGGATCAGTAGCTTCCCAGCCTGAGCCAGGTATTGACAGGGAGTGTGACCTGAACACAGATCCATGCCCTCCAGCGTAGTGCTGAGAGACTGGTTCATGTCTGAGGACTTTTTTTCACTACAGAGTTAATTTAAGTGTTGTCCGTAACTTGCATCCTGTCCATGCACAACCCTTAACTGAAGCATGGTGATACTTTTAACCAATTAGCTGGCCTGTCTGGGGGTATACATTATGGTTTAAATTAGAACAATTAGTTACCTGCTAACACAATCACTCTGTTCAGTAATCCAATCACAGTGCAGCATAAATGTTATTTTGTACTATAGCTGCTCTCACTCAGTCTACCCTAATTTAGGGAAGTTAACTGGTGTTAACACGGCAGTGAAAACACGGCCTGATTCTGAACAAAAAGTTCTACTGATTATTGAATCACCAGCCACCCTTCCTGCAACACCTAGGTTCCTGTGAGATTTACAATTCAAACAGTGACCCAGGCTGACCTGTCTTAGCTTCTGTGATCTATGGGATCAGAGCTCAAGGTGGTATGGCTACAGGCATGTCAAGCATTATGATTTCTCTGTCAGCACACATCACTTAGTATTATATCCACACGCTTGTAAAAGAAGCATTTATCATTGTGAGGCTCTGTGCCATCAAAAATCAGAGCAGTAGCCATGTTAGTCTGGGATTGCAGAAGTAACAAAGAATCCTGTGGCACCTTAAAGACTAACTAAAGTATTAGAGCATAAGCTTTCGTGGGCTAATACCCACTTCGTCAGATGCATGCAGTGGAAGTATCCAGGGGCAGGTATAAATAGGGAGGCAAGAACCAGGTTGGAGATAACAGGGTTAGTCCAATGAGGCTGAACTAGCTTGTTATCTCTAATCAGGGAGGGTGAGGTGTTCCTCTAGCAGCTGAATTGGAGGTGTGAACAGCAAGAGAAGAGAAACTGTTCTTGTAGTTAGCTAGCCATTCATAATCCCTATTCAGTCCTGAGTTGATTGTATCAAATTTGCAAATGAATTGCAGCTCTGCAATTTCTCTTTGCAGTCTAGTCTTAAAGTTTTTTTGCTGCAATACAGTGACTTTTAAATCTGTAATTGTGTGTGAAGGGAGATTGAAGTGTTCTCCTACAGGTTTTTGTATATTGCCATTCCTGATATCTGATTTGTGTCAATTTATCCTTTTTCGTAGGGCCTGTCCAGTTTGGCCGATGTACATAGCAGAGGGACATTGCTAGCATATAATGGCATATAATACATTGGTAGATGTGCAGGTGAATGAACCAGTGATGGTGTGGCTGATCTGGTTAGGTCCTGTGATAGTGTTGTTGGTGTAGATATGTGGGCAGAGTTGGCATCGAGGTTTGTTGCATGGATTGGTTCCTGAGTTAGAGTTATTATGGCGCGGTGTGCTGTTGCTGGTGAGAATATGCTTGAGGTTGGCATGTTGTCTTTGGGCCAGGACAGGTATAAATAGGTAGGCAAGAACCAGGTTGGAGACAACAGGGTTAGTCCAATGAGGCTGAACCAGCTCCACCTCAGCCTGGACCAGTCTACATGGGAGGTCCTCTTCCTAGACACCATAGTGCAAATTAATGACGGCCACATCAACACCACCCTATGCCGAAAACCTACCAACAGCTATGCCTACCTTCATGCCACCAGCTTCCATCCCAGACACACCACACGATCCATTGTCTACAGCCAAGCACTGACGTACAATCGTATTTGCTCCAACCCCTCAGACAGAGACCAACACCTACAAGATCTTCACCAAGCCTTCTCAAAACTACAATACCCGCACAAGGAAATAAGGACACAGATCAACAGAGCCAGACGTGTACCCAGAAACCTGCTGCTGCAAGACAAGCCCAAGAAAGAAAACAATAGAACACCACTGGCCATCACCTACAGTCCTCAGTTAAAACCTCTCCAATGCATCATCAGTGATCTACAACCCATCCTGGACAACAATCCCTCACTCTCACAGGCCTTGGGAGGCAGACCAGTCCTGGCCCACAGACAACCCGCCAACCTCAAGCATATTCTCACCAGCAACAGCACACCGTGCCATAATAACTCTAACTCAGGAACCAATCCATGCAACAAACCTCGATGCCAACTCTGCCCACATATCTACACCAACACCATCACAGGTGCCACAGGACTTTTTGTTACTTGTGCCATCAAAGAACTACAGGGGCCAATCTTACTCTTCCTCAGGCAAAAATCTATTTAGTTTCACTGATTAGTTTTTTTACATGACTAAGGACCACAGGAGTAAGCTCTATGCACATTTTTGTATTTTATTGAATCATTAGCATGTTGTAGCTCATAGATATAAAACACGCCCGCGCTCCGATGTATGTATGCTAACCACTAAACTCGATAGCATCACTTGTCCTAGGGAGCCGTGGGTATAGAACGAGCATTACATGTTTTGAAAAGGAGGGGCCTAAATTTTTATTGTAATAAACTCCCTTTGTGCTGTAAAGCTGGCTTAACTAGATAAGAATTCCTCAGCATCATGGGAATGTTCTGGAGTATGTGGGAAGAAATATAGTGGTTCTCATTTATACTGGAGACTAAATCAGTGCCCAGTGGCCCCAGCATCTGGGGACTGCAAATGTGGCAAATATGTTTGCCTTTCTTCAGTTCTTGAAACTTGACCAAATGTGAGATTTGGGGCCAATATGTAAGAAAAAAAGGAGTCCTAGGGATAGTAATGAGAAAAGTGTTGATTTTGATCTTGGAAATGGTTATGTAAAGGATACAGTTTCCACGTTTGTCCTTTTACCATCGGTATCAGTGAAATCCACACCTGTTTTTCATCTGGTGGAATTGTGTAGTCCACATAAATATTTGCCACCTGTCTTGCTTGACCTTGTCAAAGTATTTGCATTTTGGAACCCATTTGAATTTTCTTGTTTTGAAGTTTGGTGCATTTGGCAATTAAGGTAGTTTCTGCTAACATACTGGATATGACTTTTGGTTTTAACTGCTTACAATAGTGTTTATGCTGCATGGGAATGAGAAACATTTCAAGTTGACTTCATCTCCTGTTTGTTTCAATGCTGAACCATATTTATATGAAGTAGGGGAAAAACTGCAAAGGTTTAAGATGTCAAACCTAGTGTGTCTGAGCAGAATAGTAACAAACCAGTTTCCTAGGTGAATTTGAAAGGCACCTACCTACCTCTGTCATTTTTTAAAAACAAACCAAGCTATGGACAGCAGTATATTCTCAAAAGATGTGAGTAAACCTTCCCCTACCCACCATGTTGTCAGATGTGACAGCAAACCAATAAGAACAAAAAAATAATTATTTGAAATGCCAGGGTAAAGTCACAACAGAATAATCTGAATAAATCCCAGAAAAGAATAAAGTTTATGAATAAAGAATAAGAATAAAGCCAAAATGAAAACGCTGTGAAGCAAGAGAAACTACCAAGCAATATGAAGTCAAAAACTCATAATAAAACTGGAGATGAAATGCAACAACATAAACCCAAGAGAGCCTGGGCCAAATTGAGTCCTGCTGTAACTATGTCAGCATCAATGCCATTCAATACTGCTAACACCAAAGACGATGATTTATTATTTGTATAATGGTGTCACTGAGAGGCCCCAAATGAGATGGGGTTCCACTGTGGCAGGAACTGTATAAATGCATATTTAGAGACTGTCCCTACCCTGAAGAGCTTGCAATCAAAACAAAGGAAGGTGTATTACTCCCATTTTACAAATGGGTAACTGAGGCCTGGAGTGAATAAGTGACTTGTCCAAGGTCACATAAGAAATCTGTGGCGGAGCTGGGTATTAAGTCCAGCCTCCTGAATCAGGGTTTAGCGCCCTAATTACAAGATTGTTCTTCTTTAGTCTGCTGTCATTGGGGTTTTCAGATGTCTGTGTATTCATGCCTCCTTACTGCTGTCCTAATACTTTTCATATAAATGAACACAGTAGTTGGCAGAGGTGATGTGTATAATTGGGTTTGGCAGTTTAGAAGTGGGGTTGGTGCATTAGGAGTTATTCATGGTTTTGAAAATTTTAAGATCCACTTCTATAGCTTCTGCAGCACATTTATCTGCAGAATATGTATGGAGCAATAATGCTAGTGCTGTAATAGTCATGCCACCTCTGATCACAATGAACAATGCCTTACTGTCTGAGTAGTCCTATTGATCTCATTGGGGTTACTCACAGAGTAAGGCCTTAAGGATGTGTCAGGATTGCCTCCCCACTCTGAACTCTAGGGTACAGATGTGGGGACCCGCATGAAAAAAGAAATAACCCCCCCAAGCTTATTTTACCAGGTTGGGTTAAAATGTTTTTCCCCAGAACACAACTTCTTCTGTATCTGGACCTGGTATGCTGCCACCACCAAACTCAATTTAGGGTAGTTTGGGATCCTTTTTTCCCTTTTCACTAACCCCCCAAACTTCTTCCTTCCCTGGGAAGCTTTCTGTTCACCTGGCTATGGGATGAACAGAAAAAAACCCCAAAAAACCCTAAAACTTAAAATCCTTTGTTTCCTAAGGAATTTCTCATTGGTCAGTTGTCCACCTCTCAGGTTACCTTTAGCTTAACCCCTTACAGGTAAACACTAATTCCAGGCTACTTTACACTTATAACAGGATGGTACAAGCCAGTCCGTATAAAGCACTCATCACCATTTATAATCTGTGTCAACAGTCAGCCTTCTTCTGGGGTTGTCATTTTACAGTCACAACCAGCTTCTCAAAATTTAGGTTAGCCCTTGAGGGCATTTTATTTCCTGTTATTTCAGTTACTTCATTGTTTTATACTTTGAAAAAAGTTATTTGCTCTTCCACATCAGAAAGTGACTCCACCGGATGCATTTCCAAATATCCAGGTCTTTCCTTTCAGCAATTAACAGTGAAATTTTTCTCTAATCTCCAGGGATTATATTTGATGTGCTTCCATGGGCCAGGTCAGATTATGCTGGAAAATGAAGATCCTTGGTTGCTAATAGTCACATGACATTTCTTTGTTACTTAAAACTGGTGATCCTGACAAGCCTCTGCTCATTAATTATATTAAGTAATAACAAAAGCTTCTTTTGGGGTCTGATCTCTGAGTTTGTGTAACTTTAGCACCCTCATGGCCAAGATGGAGTCTGCTCTGCAGGCAGCTTTGGCCAAGAGAAGGTGCACGCACCCCAGGGGCATCTGTTCCAGCTGGCCTTTCTCCTCTCCCTCATCAGTGAACACACTCACCCACTGGGAAAGTACAATGGATATAAGAAAGGGAAATATTTATTTACAGAAGGATGAGAGGAGAAAAACAAAAAGGGAAAATATCAGGGAAGCAGTAAAACAGGGTTGCATCCAATCCAAGGCCCCACAGGCCCAGTGGTAGCACAGTCTGAAAGAGCAGACACTGAGCAAAGTTCCCGTCCGGTGGTGAGTCTTGGGTGCTCCTGGTCGTCTTTAGCGCCAGTGAACTTCCCCAACAAACCCCTCCGGTGCCCTCTTCTGCCGCTCTCTGCAAAGCCCCACAGAGCAACCACCTCCCCACTTAACTAGCTAGCAGCCTCCCTCCTCATTCCCAATGCAGTCACAAGCCCCATCACTCACAGCCCCATGCAACTCTGGGCACCAGTGATACTGGGTCCAACTCCGGCCTGTCCTTCTTGGGCAATTCCTCCCTGGTGCAGTGCTCCCCCCTGGATCCTGTCCTGAGGTGTCCCTGATCGGCCGCCCTGCCCTTCCCAGGCTTCAGGCAGGTTCTCTGCTGCTTCTCTTTGCAAGGGCCTGCGGGCTGCAGCCCTTCTCTCCCTGGAGCTCCAGAGCCATCCCCTGGAGTTTCCCTCCTTTCTCTCACTGCTCCCCCTCTCCCCTTAGGAAAAAGACATAAAGGGGCCATGCTCTCTAAACCCCAAAGGGTTTACATTTGTAAAGTCATATGCTCACATATGTATGTCCTCTTCCTCATAGGATGTTTTTTACTGAATCTCATTAAGCATGGGCAGTGACTCATTGCAGCTCACTGTGGTATCTCCCTGTAGCGGTGTGGTTACCCTGCTCATGAGATTAGAGGAGTGAGAACAGCTCGGGGAAGCTGACTGAGTAGCTGACTACAGCTGTGGCCAGCTCAGTCAGGGCCCAGCTGGCCCTGATAGGAGGGCTGGGCCACGAGAAGCTTGAGGACTCTCACTCTAGCCCTGGAGTGGGAAGGACTAGCTGCTTGAGAGGAAGGTACCTGAACTGGAGCAGTGCTGGGGAATAAGGCAGAGGAGCTGAGGAGCTCCAGCCTGGCAAATGCCCAGACTGCAGGCCTTGTTAAAGGCCCAAAGGATACTGAGGTTACAGAGGTGCTGCCCAGGAATAGGCAGAGGCAGCTGGTCCTAACCCCTTGCCAATGATGAGTGGCCATTACAGACTGTAGTGAGCGGGGGCTAGATGAGGACTGGCAGCAGCCACTCAGGCAAGGTGGGGATAGAGGCGTTCCCCTGGGAGGGGAGACACAGAGTGTGGCAGTACTGATGGGGGCAGAGCCCCAAAGTAAACAGGCACCAGGGTCCAGGAGGGACGCGGGGGACAGTGACAGGTGAAACACTGGCCTGCACAGGGCACCCTGAGTGCTGAAAGAGCTAATTCCCAAGATGACCAGCAGAAGGTGCCACACTGGTGAGTCTCTTTTTGCTACACTCCCTTACTTGTATGCAAGTGAATCACAATTTTTACTTTCAATATTTACAAATCTTCTCAATAAGAGAGATGAAATAAATGCCAATAAAAGCAATAGCAAGCAAACATGGACAGGCAGTTCGGTCTTGTGGTTACAGCACTGGATTTGGACTCAGGAGACCTGGCTTCAGTTCCCTTGGTCCTAGGCAAGTTGTTTATCTTTGTGTCTCAGCTCCCCATCTGTAAAATGGGGATAAGAATACCTTCTCCATCTTGTCTATTTAGATTTTAGATTTGGCACTGAGTACAATATCCCCCTCACCTAGTTGGGGCCTTTGGGTGCTACTGCAATAGGGATGATAATTGGAGTGCTCAATCTAGGATGTGGCAGCCTTTTTGCGGAGCAGAGATTTCTCAGTGCAGTCTAATTGTTTGAAGTTCATGCTCTCTTGAGAGGTGCTGTTTAGTGGATAGTACTGGCAGGGCCGGCTCTACCTTCTGTGCCACTCCAAGCAGCTCAAGAGGGAAGATGGTTGAGCTGCTGCAGGCGTGCCGCCGAGGAGGGAAGAGAGGGTTTCGGCAGCACGCCTGCGACAGCTCCATGAAACAGAGAAGATCATTGAGCTGCCACTGGCGTGCCGCCCTGAGCGCTGCCCCGACAGTGCCCAGCATGCTGTCCCCGCGCCCCCCACCCCTCAGCTGCATGCTGCCCCAGTCACCTGCTTGCTACACTGGTGCCTGGAGCTGGCCCTGAGTACTGGGGAGGAAGGTGATATAAGTAACAGTTACCTCATAGTCTGATTTAATTTCTCATTTGTCTCTGAGTATGTCAGGTAGGATCTTAAAATAGAGGCATGGAAAAAGTGGGAAAGAGAGATGGAGATGAAAAGGGCTGAGAGTCAAGATAAAGCAATTAGAATTTGGTGAGCTAGGGTATGTATTAAAATAGTTCAGTGATTGGAAAAGGGAAGTAGGTAGGAATTGGTATAATTTAGATTACAAGGCTTCCAGGCAGGCTAAAGATGCCAGATAGACCCTTGAGGCTTAGTAGTGTTTCTGGAAGGCAATATTATCAAATAAGCAAACTGAATATATGTGCTCTTATAAAAAAGAACAATAGTTCATTAGCTAAGGAGTTTTGGAGTCAATAATGGAAACCACACAGGTGAGGGGCTGTGTAAACCATGTGCCATCATAGAATCCCGTGTGATCAGAGCTGTGGGAAGGAGTGTCTCAAAACCAGCAAAGAAGCTGCATGCTGAGAGAGCCCTGTCCTCTGCATGGTTCCCATTGGGGACCTAAAAGGTCATAAAGTGACCCTTGCTTAGCAGTAGCTGGGCCAGGTATTTTAAGAAGTTCCGTGAATCCTCAGGGAAGTAGATCACAGCACAGTCTCAGGACAGGGGATTGTTAAATAGCTCACTATTAGATTCCTAAAAATACAGAAAGATTGAGAGCCTGACCTACAATGTCATGGGTCTGCGACAGATCCAGCAGTACAATGTTGAGAGCTACCCAAAAGGAAATCGGTCTGCAGGAGTCAGTAGAAATACCCCTCCCTAGGAAATAAGAATCTTCCCTTTGCATTAAAACCTGTGAGCTGAGTCATAGGTGACAACTTCCCCTCTTTTCTATGGGTGCTTGATCCCCACTCCAATCCTTCCATGAGACCCTGTCCTGCCTCTTCCCATCTCCCCTGCCCCTATTCCAACCCCTTCCCCAAATCCCTGCCCCAGCCCTGCCTCTTCCCCTGAGTATGCCACATTCCTGCTTCCCCCTGCCCTCCCTGAGAGTGCAAACAGCTGTTTGGCAGTGGCTGGGTGGGAAATGCTGGAAGGGAGGAGGAGGAGCAGGGATGTAGTACACCCAGAGATGCGGGGAGGCGGGAGGGGAAGAAGGCAGGGGTGTGGGGTGAGGGGAGCTTGGCTACTGGTGGGTGCAGAGCACCCACTAGTTTATCCCCATGAGTGCTCCAGCCCCAGAGTACCCATGGAGTTGGCACTTATGAACTCAGCACAGGATGCTGCAAAGCCCTATGGCTTTTTGTTTCGCAAGCTAACAGAAACACCATTACGGTAACCATTTAGAAAGGATACTCCTGAATTGTTCATTACTTTTTTTTCCACAGCCTGTATCTCATTTATTCAGCAAACATATTTTATTGCATTTAGTGTGCCTTGCCATTTTGTTGGGGGAACTGGGGTAGGGTGACTAGACAGCAAATATGAAAAATCGGGATGGGAGTAGGGGATAATAGGAGCGCATATCAGAAAAACACCCCAACACTGGGACTGTTCTATAAAATCGGGACATCTGGTCACCCTAAACTGGGGTGGGGAATAGTTCTGGAATTAAATTTTACTAGCCCCTGCTTTCAGACATGACATAACATTGCTATATATTTCTTTTTGTTTTCCTACCACTCTGTGTTAAGCCTGTGTGATCTAAGGCCTGGTGAGTCTTTTCCATTGACCTCCATTCCCAAATTACCAGAGAAAAGTGTAGCTTTAAATGTACTTCACTTTCTAGAATTGCAATGAGATGGGTGGGGTTATATCAGCTAGTAAGTAAAAGAGTGCTTAGTGATCTACTACTGCCACAACTTGGTCAGTATTTTGTATTCAGGAAGAGAGGATCTTGAGGCTTGGAGAATTTAGTTTTTTATGTTTGAAACTGCTGCGTGACTCATCTCAAGGTTCATAAACATTCCAGTGCTGAAAACTTCTGAATCTCTCTGAGTTTCTTAACGCTTAGTAATAACTATGATTTCTATATTGATCGTGAAGAGAGCTTCCCTTTGGAAGTGTAGTAATGAACTAACCTGCTGACTCTGAGAGGGTGCAGTTTTTTATGCTTATAATAACAACAAAGCCAACAACAAAACACAATATATGTTAAGATTCTGTGTGTGTATTCGCATCTGTATGAGTATGTGTAAAATGAGCATTTTAAAAGAGAAGCCCTGACCTTTATAGTGAAATGAACAGAGTTAGCAAACGTTGCAAGGGAACTAGAAATCATGTAGGCATTCTCCCTCTTTCAATAGATCAAAACATCTGGATACACACTTGCTATAAGCAAGAGATAATATTACTCAGTTGTTGATTTTGATATAGAAAAGGTTTACAGCCTGTTATTGAGATTTATAGTTGATGGTATTAAATTTAGTAGGAGTTGCAAATATCATTGCGGCCAAGGAAATAATGGAAAGAACCTGAAAAGAGTGTAGAAATATGGGCAAAAATAATAAAATGAGATTCAGGTTTTGAGGAAAAAACTAAGGTAAAACAAATGGGGCATGAGGAAAAGAGGCAGATAGGAAGGAGAAACCTTCTAGCCCTCAGAAGGTGAATAGCGGTGATAGTGGACCAGGAAAGAGAGCAATTATTTAGGAGGCAGAAGGGGATAAAAGTAATAATAATGGGATTAAATTTAGTTTTGATTAGATGCTAGGAAAGGTTTCCTGAGAGTGAGATCTGTTAGATTATGGAGTAGCCAGCGAAAGAGATGGTGGAAGCCTCATCACTTGGGACCTGAAAAAACAAATTGAAGAAGGGACTAGATGATAAACTGTAGAGAGCTACAGACTACAGTTAATGATCTAACAGGTCTTTTCCATCTCTAATCTTAACTGTATATTATATGATTTGACATCATATATCATGGTCTGGAAGCACATTTTTATTGGTCCTACCAAAAATAACCTTTAAGCATCACATGAGACATTTACTGGAAGTCTAGAAGAGCTCCTTTGAGACTGCATTCTGTCATGCTGATATACTTATTGACAAAAAGGGGTACATACCCCTTCCCCTTTGCATTCCACCATAGACTCTCATTTATTAATCTCATCTGTACTGTTGTAGCAAAGGTCTTGACCCCGAAGCTTGAAAAATGAATGTCAAGTTTTAAATCAACCCGTATCAAATAGGATTTAGAAGGAACTGATGTTCCTTTATTAACATCTGGAGGCTACTGAATTTGAAGTCTGATATTTAGTCTCCCTTGAAGCAGGCTTTCTGTTCTCTATGTATGCCAAATATATCTGATTCAGTGCAGCCAGCCTTCATGTGGGAGGCATTGGAGTGCTGTGGCTTGAAGATAATTCTATGAGGAAGGTTCCTGTGCATCCCAAAGTGCAGGTGAGAGCTGGTAATCCTCCTCAGTAGTCATTCAACAGTAGGGTGACCATATTTCCCTATGCTTAATATGGGACACCTGGTAAAATTAGTCGTATTCAAGCGAGTTCACTGGCAATCAGAACTATGCAGTACAAACGTTCAAATTAACATCAAGTTGCCTGAGCCCCTGTTAAAAAGAAATACTGAGTAATTGGATTCTTTTTATTTATCTTCTTATCTTTAAGGCTTTAGGATTCACATGAGGAGAGGTCTCATACACACACATGCGCACACACACATTCCTGTACACCTCTCTCCACAGGGAGAGGTGACTGA
Source organism: Dermatemys mawii (assembly GCA_007922305.1). NCBI lineage: Eukaryota > Metazoa > Chordata > Testudines > Dermatemydidae > Dermatemys > Dermatemys mawii. Next base: position 24,724,618 of record ML677352.1, read on the forward strand.
CTGACCCAACCCTCCCCGCCCAGAGCTTTCTGCCCTCCATGCCTGGCTGGGATCCTGGAACCAACCCGCCTCTCCTGGTACCTGGCACTGCAGCTTCACAAGGCAACACGTGGCAGCGATGCAGGGTCACATGGTCCCTTGCCCCAGATTTCTGCCAGGACTCACTCCAGAATGTTTCCAGCAGCATCCTTTCAGCACTATGTGGGAGGGACGGGATGAGAGTTTCTTCCAGGCAGAGGGGAGGAAGAGAAGGGGGAGGGGAAGGGATGACCTGGCCTCTGTCTTTGCAGAGCTCATCTCTTCCCCCTCCCTCCTACACACTCTCCTGACTGGAAGCAGCTTGTTCCTGCCTGCCTGCACAGTGTTGAAAGGCAGTTAAAGCCGCCTCTGATATAACCCAGACCCTGCCTGTCCTCCTGTCCCCTGGGATGTCTGCTCACCCTACCCATGAGACAAAGGTACCCTGTAGACTCGCTTATCTTCAGTTTAGTAATTGAACTTGATCAGGAAAACAAAGTCTTTCCTCCCAATATTCAAAGTATCACAGGCAAAGAATTGTAAAGTTATGCTGACATTCATTTAAAGTCCAGTGATCTCTGAGCTACAATTGGCTAACGTCATATGGCATATAGGTATAAAACTAGCTAACAGAGAGAGAATCAACTGGGCAATTTGATTTAATTTATAGTGCAGTGGCTGTATAGACTTCTTTCTTTTTCTTTTTCTTTCTTTCTTTCACAAGCTAAAGGCCTGATTTTTCAGAAATGTTGAGCACCCTCAAATTCCATTTAACTGGACTGGTGCTGCAGATGCTAAGCAGATTTGCAAATCAGGCCATAAAACTGTACTGGGTAACTGTAAGATGTACAATTAATAGCAGGGCATTTTTACTCTGTATTTACAAATGGCACATAAGGTTCAGAGTCTATTTCACCTCAGATTTTTCATGTTTGTCATTCTCCAGCAGGACTTAAAGGTTTATCTCCTATTTGGTTGAGTGCAGAGAGGAAGCAAATGGTTTTATCTAATTCTGTAGAAAGTAAATACAGGGTATGTGCTGGCAGAAATAACTTTGCAGCAACAAATTAGTTATGCCATCTTGATTTTTACAAATGTTTTTATTGTATGTAAGTCTCATAAGAATGCTTAAGAGCTATATGTCTATCTGGAACCAGGAGGTGAAATTCTGCATTCAGTGTTGTGCAGGAAGTCAGATTAGATGATCATAACTTCTCACTGTGGCCTTAAAATCTCTGAATCTCTCTCCCATTTCTTTGCCACTGTCCTAGAATGAACTGAAACAACATTCTTCATCAAACCTGTGCACAAATTCTACCCAGTCTAGCACTTCTTTCCTTGGTTAAGCCCCCAAAAGCTGTATAATTGAGGCCTGAATTTGATTTTCAAGTGTGTTTATATCCATTTCCAGTACAACATTATGTATCTAGTCTTCTCTTATTTCTGGAGAGCATGATGCCCACTCTGTTAAGTTTTTCTGAAAATAACAATTTGGATCTTCATAGCTGTCCCATGACACCGTTTGCTCTTTCTGTTCCATTTGAAATCTCCATATCCCTAATAATGGTATCCTAAGCTGCTGAGCCCAGAGATGTGTTTTTAGAGCTCCTCCCTATGAGCAGGGTTGGTGTGCTATCTTGTAGGCTAATAATAGCCTTTGCCATGGTTTTAAAATGTCTAGTTTGTCAGCTTAGGCTGATTTTTGTTGGCATATTTCCACCTATATTCAGGCTAAGCTTATGGTGCCATAGCTGGATTTTGAGTTTGTGCACTGTTCTCTAGCATCATTAATGGTTTGTGCTCAGTTATGGCCCTTATCCACCAAGGCGCACCAATAGAAGACTTCTGTTGGCTTCAGTGGGCATTGGATCAGGCCCTCAGGTGGCTGCTGGTCTGGAACAGAGTCAAACTACATGCTCTGTGCTGGAAAGATAATTTTGCTGGTGCTGTCCTGATTTTAACGCTTATGTTACCAGCATGAATGTCACAGAACAACATCGCACTTACATGGTAGAAAACAAAACACTTGCTGTAGAAGGGTACATGGGGAAAGGTACTGAAAACATTTTCCACCTCATATTTTTAATGCTCAGATATATTCCATAGGGTTAGGAATGTGGAATTCCAAAATGCTTGTTTAAAGTAAAAAAGATGAATAGCTTTATTCCAGATACAAGTGTGTTCCAGCTGCAGCTCTCTGAATTTGGGCATACAGCCTCACAGGGCTCCCTGCCTGTACCTCCTTCCCCTTAGGCAAATTATGCAACTTGAATCTCTTACCAAAAGCTGCCTTACAAGATCTTACCCACTGATCCTTCTGGTGCATCTGTGACCCATATTTTTTAATCCCTTGATCTTTCTATGGCCCATTTTCCACCCTCTCCACACACTCTTTTGGCTTGCAGAATTCAACAGCTTTTTACAGGCAGCAGGGTGTTTATTTTTTATATATATATAGATATATAAAATATAGCGCATGGACTAGGAGTCTCATTTGCTTTCCTTCCCTATAGCTAGGTATGGTCCAGGTTGCTTTCCCTCAACATCTATTAATACTACTTTGAGCACCACCTAGAATGTGCAACTTGTGTCAGTTGCTTTTTCCATCTCAGGGAAGGGTGAAGGACTATGCATGGCCCTAACAATCCTCTGTGGTCCATTTGGCCAGTTTCAAGATTTCAGTTTATGTTACAACATAAATCTGGATCTGTTTAACATTCCCAATTTAGCTTTTTATTTTCAAATAAAACTTCAAAGTGTTTGACCATGCCTCTGTTGGCCTGGCCATTGCTGTTTTGAGCCATCTGTTGGCCTCATGGCTCACAAGATGCTCTAGACATGTACTGTATTAATAGCCCCATAAAAAATGTCCTGTTACTTTACCCATACTACAGGATTCCAAACAGATGTAAGGAACATCTTTTGACCCAGGAATATACAAATCAGATTTTTCCTATCTGGAACCAAAAGAATCTGAAAGGATACTAGAACTTTTACATGACCACTGAAATTCATGGTATTCCTCTAATTAAAGGAAGAGTAAGATAACATAGCTGTTTTAAAAACCCACCATATTAGAATATCAAGATATGAATCTTATGCTAAAACAGAAAAACTAAAACTTGTACTATATAACGAGGTCCATGATGATTACTAGGTTGAAAGCATTTAATTAGAAGTAAATATTTGTAGATTTCTGGGGGAAACACTTCAAACTTTTTCTAGTTTTGTAAATTGTAATAGTCCATTTCAGAAACAAATGTGTAAGTGGAACTACCTGTGGAATAAAGTGCTGGTCAGTCTGGCCCTCAGTTTGCACCACAGATGAACAGTGGTGTCCCAGTGTATAAATGGGGGGTTGAGTGTAATACCTCAACGGCATAGTGGCTGTGCATGCTCCAATGATAGAATCAGAAATCAATGTGAGACAAAAAATCCAATACTTTCATCAATATATAGGGCCAGATCTTTGCTTGGTGTAAACTAGGTTAGCTCCCCGGTTGAAGTAAATGGAGCTTTGTCCCTTTACCCCAGCTGAGGATTTGGTACGGAAGGTTTGCATTTTCTGGCTGAGACTGAAACTGAAAAGCTAATTTTATGGGCGCTCTTTGAAAAATCCAACCCTGTCTGTAAACATTTAGCTTCTCAATGAACAGCCCCTTTTAAGGATGTGAGTCAGTGAAAAATACAGCTGTTTCACATACTGAGGAAAAGAAAAAATAGCATTTACCATTGGCTCAAGCTGCTTCTTTACTGAATACAAAGTCCTTCATTCCCCACACACAGCAGGGTAAATTGGAAGTACCTCCACTGAAGTTGATGGAGTTATTAGGTATTAAAACGTGAATGAAGTCAAAATTGGAGGGTCCCTATAAAATAATTTTTAATATACTTTGTCCTAATTATGTTATATGAATTGACCTATTTCATAATATGGTGACAGCCAAAGCAAATAATGGTATTATTATCTCTATTGTATTATTTCAAATCATATGCTTTACTGTATTGTGTTCTTGCATCCAAATTAATAAATGAAGCAAATTATTCGCTATTGTTCACTTTTAATCTCATATGCAAGTTAGTCTAAAATCAGATTTAACTTCATTACTGTTGCTCTCTCTTTTGAGGTGCTAGCAGTAAAAATATATAATGTTGTGTTTTTTAATGTGACTATAATGTGTACATAGAATTATACATTTAAGACCAGATCCTGCAAACTGATGCATGAGGGTTGACTGCGGTAACCAGAAAAGTCCCCATACGAGTGCAGGGGTCTGCCCTCACAGAACTCATTCCAGGATCAGAACCTTTGGGAGTACATTCTACACTTATTCATATATAGCTTGACTTCAGAGTATGTTCCTTAGATTGTTGCCATATTGTTACAGAAATATGTCATTAAATTTAATATATTCATCTGGGCTGATCCTTTCCATTGTAAACCAAGCGAGAAAACCAAGGTGTAAATTATTAAATTCATATTTTGTTTTAAAAGATATTTTTAACTTTTCTCCTAACATTCCTCACTGCTGACCCCAATAACTGATTAGCCTTTCATCTGGCCAGACTCCCTGACATCTACACTTGCAAAAACAGTACACGTGTTCTACACTTACTTTCATTCTTTCTTATGATTGCTTTTTATAGCTTGTGCTTGAAAATAACTTCCAAATTAAACAAAGAGAAAAAGTAATATACTGTAGTTTGATTGCAACCTTTATATTTTAAACTAAAAATGTTTTGCTGTATGTTCACTTAAGTAAGAGAGAAAAATCAATGGTTAGACTGAAACTTCGCCATCTCCTCTGATTTAAGGAGCAGCATATATAGTTCTCTGCCCAAGGAGAAGGGCAGGGACTGAGTTATGGTTTGGAGAGTCACAGTTTGGTCTATGCTTTCACCTTTCTCCACAGGGAAAGTAAGCTGTACCTGCCCTTCTGATTTAGGTTACTTGTACTGGTCATCTGGCATATTGGAGATGAGTACATGGTCTACCCACTTCCTGCTTGTAACAGTTGGATGGGGAATAGCAGCCTGGATACAGCTACTCTCCTCTGCTATGATCTCTGTTGCAAGTAACATGTACAGGGGCTTCAGTGGGTGTGGTATATCTCCTTACTCCCTTCCACAGACACAAAGGCCCAGATCCACAAAGGGGTTTAGGGGCCTAAATCCCAGATTAGATTTAGCCTCTCAGGATCCACAAAACCCTGTTCAGCTGCTGCCTAATCATGTAGGCACCTAAATTTTCTTGGCACCTAAATTTTCACTGTAAAAGTTCCCTAGGTGTCAAAGTTTCTGCCACTAGGCCTTCTCACTGCTGCCTGAAGCAGGTGCCTGGACCTTATCTCAGGCCTAAGACCCAGTGTGGTCCTCAAACCAGGTGAAGCTAGGCAGGGTAATGCCTATTTTGTCCTGCAGTGTCTGATCAGGTAGATGCACTCAGAGCACACCTAACTCCACACAAAACTGTGGATGGGAGGCAGCCTTCTTTGTAACCTTTAGCTCAGTGTTTATGATACTCACACAGGAAATACACTCCTTCCATTTCTTCCTCTGCCTGAAGAGGAGTTTGAACAGGGGTTTCAGTAGGGGATATTCTGATGTGGGTGCTTCTCTGACTCTCTCAATGAAGTTGTTCCACTTTGTATAAATAATTAAATATTAAGTGGGCCAGAGTGAGAATCATTCTCTAGAACAATGATTAAGGCCCTTCCCTGAGTGGTGGGACAACCTCGTCCAACTCTCTTCTGATCATCAGGCAGAGAAGAGAAGAGGATTTTAACCTGGGTCTCCCATATCTTGGGTGAGTATCCTACCTGATGGGTTAAAAGTTATAAGGTAGGCCCTCTTCCCCAGCCATTTGGTGTAGATTTAAGTATGCTCTGAGCTCACCTACCAGGTCAGTAGACTTCAGAAGCGGTTTCATGGCTGTGGATCACAAGTGGAAATGTGGTGAACCCTCTCCCCTTGGTATCTACCATTGTCTAGCTTAGGTGGCTCCCGGACTAGCGGACTGACCTTTGTGGCTCATTCTAGGTGCTTATCTCTTCCTCTTCATTGTATAGGGAGCCTACTTACCTAATCCTTAGTTTGTGGATTCCAGGGTTTTTAAAGTTGGCTACAAATAATATGTAGTAAAGCTAATCATTTATGTTCTCCCTCAAAAAAACCTTAGGGATCTGGGGTTGTAAACTGATTGACAATTCAGGCCAGTGTGCCAAAATCTGCTTTATTAGCTAATTTGCATACTGTGGTCATTGCCTGCTGTTCAGGTGTTCTGCATTGCAAAAAAAAGATAGCTAGTAACTTAACTTTTGTCCATTATACTTGATTGCTATTTCTACATATAGTATACTCTTCCCCATAGTTGCGCTAATAACAATGAAATGTAGATGGACATATGAATGAAACCACAGTGGGAATGGCAGGAAAACTAGACAGGATGTTTTATTGGCCTTGACATCCACTTTTACTTCATCTGCATGGAATGTGCTTATGCTTATGACCATGTAATTTCATCTTCTATTGATTATCTCGAGAGTAGAAAGTTGTCTAGTTGCTGGACTTTAATGTGTGAGTCATTTCATGTACATTTTTCTCACTTAATGCTCAAAGAGAAAGTTATTAAAGTATAAGGCACCATCACCGATAGTACAGGAATGCAGAAATATCCACATGTATTCCACCATGATTTCAACAGCTTCCACCCCACCATCCACCTCAGCCTGGACCAGTCTACACAGGAGGTCCACTTCCTGGACACCACGGTGCAAATTAATGACGGCCACATCAACACCACCCTATACCGAAAACCTACCAACAGCTATGCCTACCTTCATGTCACCAGCTTCCACCCCGGGCACACCACACGATCCATTGTCTACAGCCAAGCACTGAGGTACAATCGTATTTGCTCCAACCCCTCAGACAGAGACCAACACCTACAAGATCTCCACCAAGCTTTCTCAAAACTACAATACCCGCACAAGGAAATAAGGACACAGATCAACAGAGCCAGATGTGTACCCAGAAGCCTGCTGCTGCAAGACAAGCCCAAGAAAGAAAACAACAGAACACCACTGGCCATCACCTACAGTCCTCAGTTAAAGCCTCTCCAACGCATCATCAGTGATCTACAACCCATCCTGGACAACAGTCCCTCACTTTCACAGGCCTTGGGAGGCAGGCCAGTCCTGGCCTACAGACAACCTGCCAACCTCAAGCATATTCTCACCAGCAACAGCACATCGCGCCATAATAACTCTAATTCAGGAACCAATCCATGCAATAAACCTCGATGCCAACTCTGCCCACACATCTACACCAGCAACACCATCACAGGACCAAACCAGATCAGCCACACCATCACTGGTTCATTCACCTGCACATCTACCAATGTAATATACGCCATTATGTGCCAGCAATGTCCCTCTGCTATGTACATTGGCCAAACTGGACAGTCCCTACGAAAAAGGATAAATGGACACAAATCAGATATCAAGAATGGCAATATACAAAAACCTGTAGGAGAACACTTCAACCTCACCGGACACACCATAGAAGATTTAAAGGTCAGCATTTTGCAGCAAAAAAACTTCAAGTCCAGACTGCAAAAAGAGACTGCAGAGCTGCAATTCATTTGCAAATTTGACACTATCAATTTGGGACTGAATAGAGATTTTGAATGGCTAGCTAACTACAAAAGCAGCTTCTCTTCTCTCGCTATTCACACCTCCAGTTCAACTGCTAGAGGAACACCTCACCCTCCCTGATTAGAGATAACAAGCTAGTTCAGCCTGATTGGACTAACCTTGTTATCTTCCACCTGGTTCTTGCCTACCTATTTATATCTGCCCCTGGATACTTCCACTGCATGCATCCGACGAAGTGGGTATTAGCCCACAAAAGCTTATGCTCTAAAAAAATTTTAATTAGTCTTTAAGGTGCCACAGGACTCTTTGTCACTTCAGAAATATCCACAAACATTTATAGTACAAATATCTGTTAGTATTCTGCTTCTCAGTAAGGAAAGTACCATTTTCTTTACCACCTATTATATGTTAGAACAAGGATGGTAACTGCACAAGAGTGTTGGCACTTACACACAGTTTTCTCACATAAGCACCACCCTATACCATAAACCTACTGATCACTATACTTACCTACATGCCTCCAGCTTCCATCCAGGACACATCACACAATCCATTGTCTACAGCCAAGCTCTAAGATACAACCACATTTGCTCCAATTCCTCAGACAGAGACACACACCTACAAGATCTCTATCAAGCGTTCTTAAAATTCCAGTTCCCACCTGCTGAAGTGAAGAAACAGATTGACAGAGCCAGAAAAGTACCCAGAAGTCACCTAATATAGGACAGGCCCAACAAAGAAAGTAACAGAGCACCACTATCCGTCACCTTCAGCCCCCAACTAAAACCTATCCAGTGCATCAAAGGTCTACAACCGATCCTGAAGGACAATCCTTCACTCTCACAGATCTTGGGAGACAAGCTAGTCCTTGCTTACAGACAGCCTCACAACCTGAAGCAAATACTCACCAGGAACCACAGAACAAAAACACTAACCCAGGAACCTATCCTTGCAACAAAGCCCGGTGACAAGTCTGTCCACATATCTATTCAAGTGACACCATCATAGCACCTAATCACATCAGCCACACCATCAGAGGCTTGTTCACCTCCACATCTACCAATGTAATATATGCCATCATGTGCCAGCAATTCCCCTCTGCCATATAAGTTGGCCAAACTGGACAGTCTTTATGCAAAAGAATAAATGGACACAAATCTGACATCAGATTAACATTAACATTCAAAAATCAGTAGGAGAACACTTCAATCTTTCTGGTCACTCAGCAACAGATCTAAAGTGGCAGTTTTTCAACAAAAATCTTCTCCAATGAGAAACTGCTGAACTGGAATTAATTTGCAAACTGGATACCATTAATTAGGCTTGAATAAAACTGGGAGTGGCTGGGTCATTACACGAGCTGAAAACTATTTCCTTAGGCTAGTTTTCCCTTGCCGTTACTCACACCGTCTTGTCAACTGTTTGAAATGGGCCATGCTGATTATCACTACAAATTTTTTTTTCCCCTGCTGATAGTAGCTCACCTTAATTGATTAGTCTCTTAGAGTTGGTATGGCAGCCTCCATATTTTCATGTTCTCTCTCTTTCTCTCTCTCTGTGCGTATCTATATCCATCTTCCTACTGTATGTTCCACTCTATACATCTGATGAAATGGGTTTTAACCTAGGAAAGCTAATGTCCAAATATATTTGTTAGTCTCTAAGGTGCCACAAGTACTCCTTGTTCTTTTTACAGTTGTTTGGAAATAATATAACAACTGAGGGTACAGTGTATCAAACCAGGACAAAGGTGATCTTTCTTACCTGGGTTTGATATATTTTCAGCTACTTTAAAAGCTTTTGAGATCAGGACCCTTGCATAGTCTTTGAAGCTCATACTTTTCTTTCTGTAGAAAGTGAAACCTGGGCTTCTAATGGCAGCTCAGCAAATACCTTATCAATAATAATTTAAAGTGTCAAGTGTATGTCAGATGTACCAATTGCAGATCAAAGACACTAGCACTGTGGAGTTGCATTCCCGTCAAGGGCTTCACACCTGACATTTTCTTTTTATTGGAGGAGAACTCCTCCCCTTAACATAAGCTTCTTACATGAGCCTTAACCATGTTGTTTGGCATCTATGGGGAATTAAATGTTTCCTTAGCACAGTGAGCGAGAGATTGGGGGTTAAAGATTTCATTCTTGTTTAAGAAAAGAGACTGTCAAGAGAGAGGTTTTTCCTTGCTGGTTCCATCATTGTTCAGTAGGCCTTCACCAATTTTGTTTAGTGGTGGGAATGTCACACTTTCCAAGGACAGCAAGAAGAATTCAGGATGGATGAAAATGTAGTGGTATATAGGAACTGTAGTGAGTTACTTCTATTTTGGCTCTGTCTTTCAATGGGGATTTCGAACACTTCTGCCTTTTCTCATTCTAAGTCTTCTCTGTTTGCTTTGTTCTGCTCATTATACAAGGAGTTTATGAACATGACTAATGCAATCTAATCCCATTACTGCTCTTCTAATACTGGCAGTGTTATTTCAATTGTAACATTTGCTGTGGTTATTACAGCAATGGAGATCTTGAAGCTTTCGTGTATGTGGCTTTACCCACTTGTATGTCTTAATTTGGAGTGAAACTCACCCCTTGAGAAGCCCAGTTTTGAGATGTTAAGTGGGTCTTGAATGGTGGACAGATTTAGGGCTGAGAGGTAAATAATACCTGAATGCATACATGTTTCATGATTTTGAGAAGAAAACAGAGTGAGAATTAAAAGGCATATTTATGTCTCTCTTGGAAAACAGACTATTTGTTATCCATGAACTGCCACCCTACCCCCTACAAGGTGTTGCTGAAGGCCTGGCTACACTTGAAACTTCAAAGTGCAGTCGCAGGAACGTTCCCATGGCAGCACTTGGAAGTATGAGTGTGGTTGAGCATAAGCGCTAGGAGAGAGCTCTCCCAGTGCTCCTGGTAATCCACTTCCATGGGAGGATTAGCTCCCGGTGCTCGGAGCCTGTCCACTGTAGCGCTTTAAAGCCCTCAGACTTGCTGTCTTCAGGGGAGTGATTTTTCACACTCCTGAGCCAGCAGGTTAGAGTGCTATAAAATATAAGTGTAGACAAGCCCCAAGAGGATTAAGAGAGTAAGAGTTGAGAGTTTCCTGGATCCTTAAAATTCCTCCTGTCCTGTCTGTACTTAAACACACACTCAAGTTAACTAACCCAAGATAGCTAACTTGGATTAAAATAGCACTGAAGACATAGTGACTCAGTTTTTAGCTCGTGTTAGCAGCTCAGGATAAAGCCTATACGGGATTTTGGGGTTTAACTTGAGCTGCTAACGTGAGTTAAAAACTGAGTCATGTGTCTTCACTGCTATTTTAAGTCAAGTTAGCTAATGTGACAGAAGAATATGTCTCTTTTTCCAGTGCGGACATACCACTAGCTAGAAGTTGTTCTTTGCCTTACAAGAAATTCCACTGACTAATATTGAATTCCTGTTTATTTTTTTAAAAAATACATTTCTTCCTGTAGGACAGCTGTTTTTAATAGGCTCCAGGACTGTACCTCAGAATAATTGCACCAGCAATAAAGTAAGTTGAAAATGTATATATGTTCTTTGATGGACAGTGCCTGGTGTGACGCTGTCAACTGTGTTCGCTCTGGCTGGCACAATGGTCCTTAATAAACCATGTGTGTTTGATGATGAAGATTGGTTTCAGAGCTAATAATCCACTGCTGTTGTCAAATAAGGAAAGTTTTTAATACATTGGGTTTATGGTTAACTAAACCCCTGATAAGTGCACCATTACTTGTTCTCTGGCATCCTTCATTAACTAATGTGTCTCACATTGGGTTGTAATTCTTTTGGGCAAGTGGTGTATTTTCTGGTGAATGCTTGTAATTACATTAATTTCAGACTGCCAGAGGTATTAACAGGTAAACAATACCACTTCAGAAAGAATCCTCATAGTGAAATGTTTTAAAACTCTGAGGCTGTTTCTACACTGCAAAGTTGAGTTCACAGAAGTTATATCACATTGATGGCATTCATGGCGCAACTCCAATGGTGGCTTGATGCTTCTGGGACTGAAAAATAAGCACCGACTGGTGGGATCACATCATGATATAGTTTTCAGATGATGACCAGTGGCTGCAGGCATTTTGGATGTGAAAGGCCACATTCCTGGATTTGTGTGACAAACTCATCCCCGACCTCCAGTGCAGGATACCAGAATGAAAGCAGCATTGGCAGTGCAAAAGTGAGAGGCAATCACACTCTGGAAACTTGCAATTCCATTGTCATTCAAGTGTTCAAGGCCTTTAGGTGTCTGCAATGCAGGTCAATGATTCTGGGTAATGTACAAAAAATAGTAGATGGATCTGAAGCAATGGCATTCCCAAACTGTGGTGGATCAATAGAGGGAACACACATCCATCTTCCAGCCCCGTTCCACCTTGCCTGTGAGTACATAAACTGGTGCTTTTCTATGGTTATGCAAGCTCTAGTGAATCACTCTGGATACTTTATTGATATCAACATGGGCCTGACAAGCATGTTCACATTGTTGATGTTGAAATGCCAATAGTGATTCTGAGGGATTCAGGCTTTTGAAACTGTACAGTGACTATCTCAACAGAATGTTCCTATTGTGGCTGCATGTTATACATTACATAATATTTGTGAAGCAAAGTGGGGAAGGCTCGCAGGTGAAGGGATGAGGTGGATTGTCTCTGAATTTGAACAGCCAGACACAAAGACTATTAGAAAGACCAACTGTGGACTGCACAGTTGAGGGATGCCTTAAAAGATCATTTTAACAGTCAGCCAAAGTGGTGGTGTGTGATGCTTTTAGGAAATTGCATGTCATCTTCTTGTTAGACCTCAGGTATTATTGACTCCCATTCTGAAGTTTTGATATACTCTGAATTGCAAAAAATGAAATTTGTATTGTATGAAAACAGATGGGAAACAGTTTACGTTACCCAGACCCCCTCCACCCAGCCCCATCTCCCCATACCCAGATCCCCCTGCTGAGCCCCAAACAGCTTCACCTGGAGTCCCCTCCAGAATCCATTCACCTTGAACCCAGAATCCCCCAACAAGCCCCTATGAATCCAGATTGCACCCAGCCCCTCCCCCGAGCTGCCTGCACCAGATTGCCCCACACAGAACTGGATCCCCCCACACTAAGCCCTTCCATGCTTGGATCCTGCCGGTGTGCGCTTGCTTCCCCACACCTGAATCGTAGACCAGGGCTAGCCATGCGTGCGAGACTGTCCTTCTTGCTCATTATTTTGGCATTCCTGGTGTGGAGGGGCAAGGCCCTAAGGTGTTTCTAGGGCAGGCCGAGCCCCTGCTCTGTGTCAGGTGCAGCCGGGTTGGTGGGCGGGGGAGCGGGATGCAGTGTGATCTCCCACCTCTGTGAGCCAGTAGCCTGTGCCGCCCACTGCATTGCTGGAGCCTCCACATTTATTTACTGACAAACAAAATATGCAGAATTTTAAAATATTGTGCACAGAATTTTTAATTTTTTGGTGCCCAGTTCCCTCTAGAGTAATGTAGCTATATACTGCTGTTGAAAGGAGGCTGTGTCAGTACTGTGGTGTGTAGCTACATGCGGCAGTGAAAGACTGGCAGCAGGAAGGCCACAGGACACTGCTGCTAAAAATAGCAAGGAGGCTCTGCTTGGGCATGTAGAGAGCCGCGTAGGGTTCAAAGCCACAAGGTCCAGGCATGTCTTTACTCGCCTGAGCTGTGCCTCACCATCTACACTGATATTTACACCTGGGCTGGGGGTATGTGCGTAGTACATACTCTACAGGATGCCTTAAGTGCAGACATAGTCAGTGTCTCTCTCTCCTGTCCTCAAAAGACTGTGGGCTAAACTAAAGTAATATAACTCCATTGTCTTCAATGGAGCCATGTCAAACTATACCAACTGAGGGGTTGGCCCATATTTAACAGTTGAGATGTAATAGTGATGTAATATTCCTTTTTCAAACGCTGAGAAAAATCTAAAATATGTTCAGAGCATCTCTGGGCGATATCATTGTGTGTGAAAATGAAGTAATGTTAACTCTACCAACTACATGATCGCCAATGTTGCTCGGAATCCTATTGCCCAACAATGAGTTTTTCACAACTCTCTTGAAAGCATGTGGTGTAGGCATTTTTAAAACGGGGGAAAAAAAATTGGACGATAGATAAAGTATTAAGAGGAGTGGAGAGGGGGGCATTGAAAAAGTTACTGGTAGACAAGAGGCTGTTCTTTCATTACGCTCTCCCTCATTTTAGGGTGAATTTAGCTATCAACTGAATTTGAGGCATTATTAATGTATTATTTCTTAGATTATAAAGCAAGAAGGGACATTGCGATTATCTAGTCTGATCTCCTGCATAACAAAGGCAATATAGGATTTCCTTGAATTTATTCCTGTTCAAACAGGAGCATATCTTTTAGAAAAACATCCAATCGTGGTGTAAAAAATTTCCAGCAACGGTTTGATTTCTCTTTTTGTCTTTTGTTTCCCATAATAATGTTCTACAGCTCCTAGCTTATTTATCACTATCAACTTCCCTTTTTCTATTTGTTTTATATATGTCTTTTTGTGTTTGTTTATGTACACACACACCTGCTTTTATCTCCCCTTTATCGCCCCCTCTTGATTGTGGGATAGTAGATTTTGGGGCATTTAGTAACATATTCTTAAACAGTTCCCAGTTATTATAATCCTATTTCATATATCCTTAGGTTAAAAAAGGGCTTTCCACCTAGTATACTCTTTTTCAGTCTGATGGGTAATACTTTTCCTTTACAACCCTCAACTCCAGTTAATGCTTTATTTTATGCCTGTGTAAGATAAGTAAGTGTTATTTTTGAGGATTCTGTGTATTGTTTTCATAAAGGTCTGGAGATGAGATGAGTATTCTGAAGTGGATGAAATATAAGTGATACAGGGATGAGAAGTCAGCCTCTGAAAATGCACTATTCTTTCATGTTTGAGCTTTCTTTTTTCAGCTTTTCATACTTAAATGCCTACATGGCTACACTGGACAAAATCTGAACCTAATCTAAAGTTTAAATCCTCCTGATTGAGACTATCTTGAATTCTTTGAAGAATTAGGCTGTTACAAAGGCATACGATTTATAAAAGACGAAAGAATAGTGAGCCAAGGAACAGGGTATTTTCATATATTTTTAAATATGAAGTTCAGAGGGAATTTTTAAAACTTAATTTAGGAGAAAGCACAGTCAAAGGGCTTTTATGCAAAACAGCCTTATTTTAAATACTTGGTCATTCACTTCCAGGTAAAGCAAGTTGCCAGATCCTTGGGAACAGAGAGAGACATCTCTCTCTCTTGATCAATACTCTGGTAGATTGAAAAGTGGCATTAACTCAGGGCACTATATCCATGGCACTTTGGGAGCTCAGGGTATAATAATACAAGGTATTGGGTTTGAAAACAACATAGGCTAAAACCAAGATGTCATAGGGTTCCCATCAACAAAATGTAGGTAAAGACTGAAGTTAGCCTCAGCTGTAGATACAGCAGTGATAAATTAAGTGTTGTTTTATGAGAGCAACCTATGTCAGTCAATGGAACAGTTCTTTTTTGTACCTGATGATTTCATAGGTATCTGATTTAGAAGAGGGTGTCATTGGCTGAAACAAATGAATCCTGTATTCCTAACCATTATCTACTCAATGATGGTAATGCCAACACTTATATCGTGAATTGTTACAAAGGCTGTATGTGTCCTTGTGTGTTTTCATTTTCTATCTGTAATATGCGAGTCCACATGTTCTATCACTTATACTGATGAAGCTGGAGACTTTAAGCATGTGAATAGTTTCACTGACGCCAATGGGACTAACGCATGTACTTAGAGTATCTTGCTGAATCAGAAAACCCAGTATGTACCAAGAAAATGATAGTCTCTTTTGTGAATGACTTCCAATGGAAGGATAGTTTTTAATCAAAGCCTATAAGAACTCTAAAATGGGAAGATCTCACACCTCTTTGTATGTGTGTCACAACTGATGAAGGTGAATTTAGCTACAACTAACTGGGATTCTGGTGAGGAAAGAAATATTTCCCAAGATGAGTATCAGAGACAGATAGGACCAGATTCAGTTGGTTCTCACAGAAGTTGTGGCCACTTACTCCAAGATGGCTCAAAAATTCAGTTTGGAAGTCAGATTTACATGGAATCAGAGTAGATGTAAACATTACCAGGTTCATAACTCAGCTCCTGCACAGAAATCTCTCAAATTGAAAGTGGCTGACAGAAGCAGAAAAAGTGGAATATATACATCAGAACCGCCCCCATATTTATCCAAATGGAGTTGGGGACATGGCATTTATTCAGAAAAATTGTGGCTTAATTAGAAGGGGAATTTTTTAGTGTAATTAGTGCACACAGTGGGCGAGGGGTGGGGTATGTTATTGATACGTATTTTTGTAGTTCTCTAAGGTTTCCATAAAGATTCAGTCCCCATTGTGCTATGCACTACACAAAACTTAAATAGGGTTTATAAAGTGGAGCTGGGCAGGAAACTGTTTTCCTGTCCTGTGTGAATTTTTGAGATTTAAAAAAATTTCCCTTCCCAAATTGGAACAAAAAGTAAATCTCAAATTTCACAAACCAAATATATATATAAAAAAAGCAAGTCAGACAAAACAATTCATTCTGATAATTTTGAAATGCTTTGTTTGATTTCAGTCTCTCTAATTTGTTTACTATAAATTGCCTTAAATTTTGAAATGAAAATCATTTTGAACTGAGAAATGCAACTTTTCATTTAAAAAATGTCAGAACAGGATATTTTAAGTTTTAAAACATTTTTAAATGAGTGTTTTGAAAAGGGAAATTTGTTGAAATCCGCCCTTTTCTATGAACAGCTTTGGTTTCAGTGACTGTTTGTTTTCCATGAAAACAATGTTTTGTCAATAAATTCCTGATTAGCTCTATTATGAAGATTATAAAGAGGCTTTCTATAGTGTTACCAAAGCCGATCTACCAGCAATTTATTTACCAGAGTCAATTTCCTACATGCCATTTTTATTCATTTACCTTGTGGCCTTTCATAGAGTGAAGTCACAAAAGCTACTGTAGTACTAATCTTGAGCCCACCCAGTCTAAATAATAAAGAGCTGCTAGCTTCTGTTTTCTTTTGTTCTCCTCTCTACAGATCAGATATCTATAAGTAGAACATTTTATTAACACCAAGGTCACTGCATATTTTGGCTTCTGAAAGGATAAAATATGACTATAGAGAAATCTCTGTACTGGTTTCCTTTTGATATCAATTGAATTCTAGAAATATATTTTTCTTACCAAAAAAAAAAAAAAGCCAAAATCTCTTAGCTGTTTCTGCACTTACTATCATCTTGCATTAAGGTTTCTAAAAAATGTATCTACTCTTAGTTTAAAAAATGTTACACATTACTGGTCACTAGATTAAATTAAAGAACATACAGTTCTGGAGCTGTCATTTAGGAAGATATATTTAGAAAAAAAATTTCCCACTGCAAAGCATTCATTATTTTATTTCTGTGTTAAAGATACTGCAGTAAAAGTGCATTACCTTAATAATCAATAACTCAGCAGGAGGTCCTAATAGGTAGAACTTTCTTGAAGCTGAACTCCAGCTAAAGTGACACAGGACTCCTGAAGGCCTGCAGGCTATAATTAGAGTACCATAAAACTAGAAGGTAAAGGGTGGCTGAATGCGTTAGCAGTAAAA
Source organism: Dermatemys mawii (assembly GCA_007922305.1). Taxonomy (NCBI): domain Eukaryota; kingdom Metazoa; phylum Chordata; order Testudines; family Dermatemydidae; genus Dermatemys; species Dermatemys mawii. Next base: position 24,741,986 of record ML677352.1, read on the forward strand.
TGGTAACTTGCAAGTAATAAGTGTGGATTCTTTCATGTCTACATGAGTGTCGCTTATCCATGAACAAGTAAAATGTTATGTTAAAGAATAAATTTACATTTAGAATCCCTAATGCTTAAGGATTGGTGAAGGTTATCATGGCAATGAGAAAACAAATGCATACATATCAGCACAGCTGTACAATTTTCTTTCTTCTTCCTCCCCCTTTCTTTCTATCCTTCCTCTCTCTCCCATCTGCTTTTAGAGAAGCACATCACAGAATTTAAACACAGGAAACTAATATAAAAATCCTCTCATGCAAAGAAACAGTGCATCTGTCTTTACATTGTTTCTATTCATGCTGGGTGGTTTTACATTTTCTGTGCATGTGACCAGTAAACTGGTTTCCTCTAAGAGCATCAGTGGACTGTCTGGAGGTCCTGCATTATTGATTTTCTGCTTGTACATTCTGGTTGCCCTGTCAATCACTCGCCTGAAATACAAGATGGCAGTCAATAAGCAAGAAGACCGTGCTCCCACAGATACAATAAAATAATTCTGAAGGTTGAGACTCTCACAGAAAACAGTGAAACCTTTAAGAAGGCGGCGAAGGAAGCAAATCTGTTAATGTTCTCTGGAAGCAGTGAGAACTAAAACAAATATACATTTAGCAAAGGCTTCAAACCCATCAGAACAAGATGCAACTTAAATTCTTTTGAATCCTGTATTCAATGAATGTTGAGTTCAGAAAAAACAAATTCTATATCTGTGTTCAGGACATGTAATTTAGATTTAACATCACAAACACATACTGTATATAGTCAGACTTTAGGGTCAGATATTTTCCCAACTACCAGACGAAGGGATGAAATCCAATGGATCGCTTCTTGCGGGGGAAGCAAAATGCATAGTCACACCTCACCTGCATCATTTTTGCACTTGCTCAGATTCCATGGAAGCCTTTCCACAAGTATACAGATATCCATGGATCATCTCCCTACCCATCACCTCAGAATGCAGACCAGTGATAATTCAAATATTACAAAATGAAAAAGAATGTCTGTGAATATTAATTAAATTTCTGAAACCTGTGATTAAAAAATGCAGTCTCCTGCCTGCATCCATAACAGTTAAACTCTGATCTTGTCAGTTCTCATTAACTAAACAGGTTCCTTTAGGTTTGCTTTGTGAGAAACTACAGTGCTGAAGAAGTAAGGTTGAGGATTCAGGAAGAAGCACTCTTTTCTTTGAGATACATTCTATGCCATGTGCACACAGAACATGCTGTTTCCCTTTGATATTTGCTAACGAGAATCCCCGCGTGATGTGCTTAAGGGTGCTCCTTCAACAAACTCCCAGTTCATTTAAAAAAATTGTGAAAAATAGCAGGGAAGCATCACTAGGAGGGACTTGAACTGTTTTGTAGTGAAGTCAGAAGAACTGCCTTGGGAGTAGAGATGACAATTGCTGGCACATAACTTTGTGACCATTCATAACATTGATATTTGCATGATAAATATAGCAGCAACCAAATATTGTGCTTCAGGGTGTATGCTGATCACCACCAAGATGAAGAGAAAGTATTCCATCCCAATTATGCAATATTTTACATTTGGGATATCTTTTCCCTGTCCTTTGTATATTAACTTTTGGCCGCTGGCAGAGGAAGGGTAATGGAGCAGACAGATTCATGTTCAGATGAAATGTGGTAAAACCTGTGGTTCTGCTTCTCTCTGCCTTCCCCTTGATAGAAAAAAAAGAAGGTAAAAAAGGAAGTAAAAAGGATTAACCATCTAGCTGTATTCTACTTCCTAGCCAGCTACTTATAACCAGAGGTGAAAGTGGGCTGGTATGGGCCAGTACGGCATACCGGTAAGAAGTGGTCCCCGGCACCAGCCCGTACACTGCCAGCGTTAACATTGCTGCCCCTTTTGCCCCACCCCCATCCAGGGCCACATATGGGAGGGAGAAAAAGTGGCAGCTGCCCTGGGGCCCAGTGATTTAAAAGGGCCTGAGGTTCCCAGCTGCTACCGCAGTAGCAGCCAGAACCCTGAGCCCTTTAAATTGGCACTAGAGTCCTGGGCAGCATGGGGCGGTCTGCGTTGAAAGGCTGGCTCGGGGAGGTGACCCTCAGTCCCACCACTTGTTCCCGAGGCCCTGCCCCTTCCAGGGGCCCAAAGTTGGGTCCCCGTACTAGAAAGTAATTTATCTTTCTTTCACACACATCACTCATTCTATGAGAGCTTACAATATTCAGTAATGAGGGAAGGGGGAAGCTTGGATCAGCAAGGGCATGAACTTCAGCAAAAATAATTGTGCACCAACTATCAGCATGACAGAATCTTAATCTGCAAGGATTCCCCACACTGTTTCACAATTCCAGTAGATCACAAAACAACCCAGAAAAGACAAAAATAGCTCTAAAAAGGCAAATAATGCCTCCCATTCTGATTGGCAGCTTCCTTTTTAACCTGCATGTGTAAAACTGGTGATAAAATTGAGGCGTGGAGCTCAATCTAAAGTTGAACTAGCCCAAAGTCCTGGAGAGTTCAGATTTTGTGTTCCAGTTCTGAAGGAACTAAATACAAAATTGCAGAATTATTAACTGTGGTATGTAACTTATTGCTTAAATCAGCCTCTGTACCCGATGACTCGAGGGGTAGCTAATGTAACAACAATTTTTTTAAAAGGTGATTAGAGGCTGGTAAGCCTGACTGGGCCAGATGGACCATTGTTCTAATGCTACATAGCTGTTCTTATGTTCAGCCTGTTGTACAGAGAAGACCTGAACTTAAAACGTTCAGAGAAACACCTCAACATCCCTGATGTTCAGTGACATTCTGTCCAGAGTGCTCCAGTTCTGCCCCAACTTCAGTAATAGCAAAGATCTTAATTTTGCTCTTAATGCAGAGCCCTTTATTAGGAGTGGGGTAAAATTGTATCAACCCCCGGGGAGCCCTAGATTAATTTTGTCTTCTGTATAACTTGAGTTTTCTCAGTGAAATCAATGAGAACAGAAACTCTTGCCCCGTGACTTCAGTTTGACTCTGCATGAATAAACTGAGCCGATTTGGGACTTGGAGAATCAAAATTAAATTAGGACTAAGATAAACCTTGTATTTCCTTCACATAAACAACATTTCCAAGGCCACCTTGTATGTGTAATACTTGATATAGTTCTATGGTTACATATGTCATTGCATCTTGGTTTTCTACAGTAAAGCTTAGCATCTATTTTGTGATTTGATTAATGACTCTGATCTGTTATTTTAATTGCTTCCTAGTAAGACACTAATGACCTTTTTTTGTTTCACTAAACACCATTTTGCTTACTTGTAAAGTAACCATAATTAAACACTTGGGGTTCTAATACTTGTAAAATTGTATTTCAGCAGTCTGGTGACTTGAGTCAGGTGACACTGTTGACCCCAACACTGAAGGCTTCCACTATAGTGAAAGTATTGATGATTTATTGTTTAGCTGCTTTTAAAAGCCTATTTTCTTACAGTAGACATTGCTGATAAAATCCAAAATAAATATTTTTAGAGACTGATAGATATTTGGCTTACACATAATTTAGACAGAAGTAAATTGTGAGCCAGTTAGTGAAAGAAGCAGATATATCTGTTTTCCATCATTTATTAGTTCCTCTAAAAATACATCATTTGGGCTCTTCTGTCTGAGCTGACTATTAGTGAAACTTCTAGAAGGGAAGGTTTAGTCAAGTGCTATTCTGAAAGCTTTCACGTTTGCTTTATCTGAATCACTGGATCCAAAAAGGAATGTAACTCTCCCATTGCACTGAGTTTGTTGTACTGCATTAGTACAAAGAAATTGTGAGGGGTGAAGAGAGGGTATTTACAAATGAATTAAATAGCTTTAAAAAATGGGGCCCAATTTTTTGAGGTGCTGAGTGCAAGCTGTGATGATGTGTAGCCTGACTGTGTGGTATGGATGATGATCCAGTAAGGATCTTAAAGGAAGAGAGATCCCCCAAAGATCTTTGTGGTCTAAGAAAGTATTTAAATGCAGATCTTGAAAGCTGAAAGACTAAGGCCTTAGTGCTGCACTGAGATCCATTAGCCCTCCTCCTTTGCTCACTGAGGTCAATAAAGATATGTGAGAAAATTCACAGGTTTTACCATGTAAAACACAGTCCTTTGCTGAGAATAGCATTCCATTCTATGCTCAGGAATCATCTTCACAGATAGCCAACCCTGGAATCTGCAGGGCTGTGTGCAAAAGAAGACCTGGGGGGCTAGAACCAGTGCCCCTTCAGAGAAGGAGTGGGCTGGTCAGTTGAGTGCTCAGGTTGACAGCAGGTTTCTCACAAAAGTACATGGTCAGTGGCTCTCGCCCTTGATATGCAAATGTTGTCTGCAGCCTTCCTCAAGGAAGGTTTACTGAAGTTCCAAAAGTCACTGTAATCTGTGAAGAGATATAATCAATCCGAGTACCCAACTTTATCCTGGGCAGACCAATGTCTTGTAAAATGAAACAGGGCTCTTGTCAATCTACCAGGCAGCAGTGGTGTAAGGAACTTCAGATCCTCCTGTATGTTTATTGCATTTTGGGCACAGGCTTGCATGTGGTTTTCCCCCTGAACATGGGAGAAGAGGTTCTTAAGCAACATCTCTTTTCACCTGTCATAGCTTCCTTCTATGGTACTAACATCTCGCGTGAATATGACCCAACATTTTACTTTTCATAAATTCAGAGGTAGGAAGGTGAATGTTTTCAATAGCTTCATTAATGTTGCAGTATTTTTCTCACAGAACTATCCATGCTGTCCATTTCCCAGACCTCTTATTGCTCAAGGACTTCATTTTCTCATTTGTCTTAATCTCTTATCGTCTCGTCGCTCTCCAGTTTCTACTTTTACTTTTTATACTCCTCCTCTCTGAAAAAGAGACATGAACTGCAGCCTCTTCCCCATTAAAGAGAAATTGGTTGACATTTATCTTTTTTGTGAAGCTGAATCCTATTTTTCCTTCAGTTGGTCTCTTTGGTACAGAATGTATTTGATCATCCCCAGTGTCAGCTTGAGTCTGCTACAGAGATGTTGATAGAAGTCTACAAAATCAACTGTTAGTTTCAACTAATCTGAACCCCCATATTTCACTCTGGCTGAACAGACGTTAAACATACAAGCACAAAATAGAAGCCTCTATAGCAAACCAAGCAGTGGCAATGATCTTTTGACTGCCTAACCTTGACTTCATAAACTAAGTTGTCACCTGCACTGGGGGGAGCAACCTCACTTGTTCCTAAGACCCCCTTGATTCCACTTATTAAGCAAGTTATCTAACGTGACTATTAAATGTCCACCTCAGAAAGTAATTCACAGAGGAAAGGTCTGTCAGTTTCCTCTTCAAATCCTACTATTTCTGTTGCCAGAGGAGCAAACTGGGGGCAAGCAGGGATACAAACAGCTGCAGTATTAGCAGAGGTGCTAAAGATTCAGGAGTGATGCAGGTTGGTACAGCAGAAGACTTGAATGTTGCGTAGGGGAGAAAATAGAGTTAAATGCAAATGAGTGCAAGATGAAACTGACAAAACAGCTCCCACCCCGTAGCTATGAGAATGGATGTGTTTTCTGGACTTTCTGGCCACAATATTTAAAAGGGATGGATTTTTAAAAATATTTATTTAATTATTTTATAAAAAGGGGAAAAAACACTAATGGAAAAACATAGCTCAATATTTCCGCAGTAATGATCCATTTGAAGATCTTTTCCAGCCTCATAATGAAGAGCTAGAGCATGAAAGGGCCTCAAGCAAAGTTGGAGGGTATTGACATTCTAGCTGGTGGTATTACATGATTGGTAAAGACCAAGAGCAAGTATTTGGTGATAGTGACTCTGACCTTGTTTTAATTAAAAGAATTTTATTTTTGCCTGTGCTCAGCTTTTCTTCTGTCCATTGTTACTTGCATTACTATTAAATTAGAGCTGGTACAGTGGATAATATTTTAAAATTGTTCTGTCTGGATTTTTTTTTTTTACCATTTTTTCTGTATTTTCACACTAGAGACAGATGTGAAGCATTTTTCCTAACAGCTTGCCCTCCTGCTCCCCCAAACATAGACGCTGAGGTTTCTAATTCTCTACCTTTAATTTCTCCACCTGCTCCATTGATATCATCCACTCTGGCTATTAATCTCCCTTGCTCTTGCTTTCCCTGCTTCTTCATCCTCCTTAAACTCCTTGCCCTCTTTTATTCCCTTTACAACCCTGTATATGCTCTGTGTCACCATTTCAAGGGTATCCACACCTGTACTTCCCTTCCATTGTCCTTTGAGGTCACTCGCTCAAGGTTGCATGCTCCCAGCCATCCCCTCTGTTGGGTGGAGATCCCATGTCTCTCTCCCTCCTGCACCTGCCATACATTTTAATATCCACAGAAAGCTAGGCTGCCGTAGGCCATCCCTTGGGTACTGCTTTGTCTCCAAAGACAATGGCAGTGTTTTTACCAGCAGTTACTTCACACACAGCATTTTTTTTAAGCAAAGTCTGAGATGAAAAAAAATCCAGAGAACACATATAAACAGGTCCTACGTACTTACTAATAGTTATACCAGAAAAGTTCCCATCAGTCTTACAAGCTTTAGTAGGGCAAAATCATTCCAGCTCTTTTGCAGGATTTGTGGCCTTCCCTGGCTTAGACAGAATGTCTGGTCCATTTGCTCTCTCATAGTGAAAGCCCATGTAGGGTTGCTAGGAGTCCGGTTTTTGACTGGAATGCCCAGTCGAAACGGGACCATGGTGGCTCCTGTCATCACTGCTAAAAGTCTAGTTGGCGGTGCAGCAGTGGCCCAGAGCTAAGGCAGGTTCCTGCCTGCCCTAACTCTGTGCAGCTTCCGGAAGCAGCCACCATGTCCTTAAGACCCTAGGCACATGGGAGGCTTCACATGCTGGCCGCGCCCCTAGTGCTGGCTCTGGAGTTCCCATTGGCCAGGAACTGTGACCAATCCGAACTGCAGGGGCAGTGCCTGTGGGCATGAGGGCAGTGGGCGGAGCCTCCCTGGCTGTCTGTCTCTAGGGGCTGCACTGTAGAGATGTAGCAACCACTTCCCAGGAGCCACGGTAAGTGCTGCCTGGACTACACATCCTCTCTTGCCCCCCAATCCCCTGCCCCAGTCCAGAGTCATCTCCTGCACCCCGAACAATTCATCTCTGGCCCCACACCAGAGCCCACACACCCTCTGCTGGAGACCACACCCTCTCCTGCACTCTGAACCCATCAGCCCTGAGCCCCCTCCTGCACCCCAGACCACTCATCCCTGGCCTCTCCCCAGAGTCTGAACCCCCAGCTAAAGTCTTCATCCCCCTCAACCACTATTCCAGCCTGGAGCCCCATTCTGCACCACAAACCCTTCCTCTGGCCACACTCCCAGCCGGAGTCCTCACTCCTCCCCACACACCAACCCTCTGCCGCAGTCCAGATCCCTCTCCCACACCTTGAATCCCTCATTTCTGGCCTCAACAAGACCCCTCACCCACCTGCTGCACCCCAACCCCAGCCCAGTGAAAATGAGTGAGGGTTGGGGAGAGCAAGCGACAGAGGAAGGGGGGATAGAGCAAGCAGGGGTGGGGCCTTGGAGAAGGTGCAGGGGTGTGGGCAGGCGGTGGGGGGGTAGGGGTGTTCGGTTTTGTGCTGTTAGAAAGTTGGCAACCCCAGGCCATGACTCTCACCAAACTTATCCTTTGAATTTCAGAAGCCATTTCTTTGTGTCCTTATCTCTAAAACCCAGCCTGAACCAGTATATGTAAACTACTTGAGGGACTGGTACGTCTCTGGAATTGTTTTCAGTCTCGGGGGCTGTAATAATCACACCCCTACTCCCATTGTTTTTAGTTCCTGGAGGAGCTGTGGTAACACTTCCCCCATGGAACTGCACGCAGTCACTGGCCCACGATCCTACATAAACCATTCATAAACTTAATACAATATAATCCTCAGAGATACTGCAACTGGTTGCTATATCTACCAATAAAAAAAATCCCACCTGCCTCCTCAGTTATCGCTTCATCTTCCTCTTTCCTGTCATGTCCGAACCCATGGAGCGTGCCATTTACAACTGTTGCCTCAAGCTCCGCTCCTCTAACTCCATCCTGGATCCCATGCAGTTTGTCCTCTAGCCCCTTCACTCTGTTGAAGTTGCTGAAGTCTCTAATGGCCTTCTTCTGCCTGAATCTCAGGCCTACAGTCCCTCCTTTAGTTGCTAAATGTCCTTCATATTAATCAGTGTCCTCCTTAAAGTCTTGTCCGCTGTTGACTTTCATGACTCTATCCTCTCTTGATTCTCCTCTTCTCTGGCCATTCCTTCAGAATATCATTTGACGGGTTCTTCTTCTTTCCAAATCTCCACAAAAATCTTGGGGAGTTCTATCCTTCATATCCGTTATTGTTTTCTTTCCACCCACTCTCTGGGGGATCTTATCAGCTAAGGTGTCTTCAGCAGCCATCTGGACTCCTGACCTGCTTCCCTCTATTCAATTTCATATACTCTGATGACTCTTCCTGATAGTCTCACTCTCCCCATCTCTAGTATGTTCCTAATATTCTGAGATCGTTTGCCTGTCAGGATAGGACCTGTGTATACCTCTTTGTAGGTACAACACAAGCACAATGGGATCTGAACACTAGTGGGATATAAATATAAATTAATAGTTACTGGGTGGGATGAGATTAGAAACTAAGAAAGAACTACTCATGGTGCTCTGAAAAAGATGCAAAGAGCAATGAAACAGCATTAGATCCGCTACATATTCTATGATTTCTCCCTATCCTCTTGGAGGGGATACAGAGCAGAGTGATAGCCAGGGCAGGCTGGAGAAAAAATGTCACCAAAATAGAGTACTAGGGCTCATTGTTCACCTCTGCTTGTTCTTAAGAAGTGGGGAGCATATTGGCCAGTGCAATTAATAAATGAGATGTGATGAGAACCTGGTACACCTCTGTGGAAAGTGAGAAATGGTTTGAGAATTCTTGAAAGCTGTAAAAAAAAAAAAAAAAAAATCAAATCATCATGTAGACATCTAGACAATTTGATTCAATCTCTGCCCCTGTTTTCTACTTCCTACCACCTATGGCCTAGTTTTAATTATGTAGTGTAAAAATAGTTTTCCCGCTACTGCTATAGATTACTTTGCTTTAAAAAAATCCATAATATTTTGGGAGCAGGAAGGAGATATGGTCTTTGATCATGTATTGCATAAATGCCAAAAGGATTACAAGAACAAATTAAATCTTGCCTAACAAACACTCATTTTTTAAAGTTTTGCTTTTAATTTGTTTGTGGCAGCTTCTGCTTCAAAAGTATTCAGCTTTTTTGTAAATAAAAGATAAAATGAAACTCTTCATAAACCCTTACATTGGGTTACAAGGGTTTTAGTTTCATCTGATACACATAACTATAAAGGATTGCAAGGCATATTAAAAGCCTCTTTTTCCTAAGTCCTGAAAAATGATCATAGAACCCACGGTCAGTGATGCTTTGACTTCCGAGAGGCTATGTTTTATTTATTTAATGCTAATTGATGCAGTTTCTTTTATTTCTGGATTAAAAGTCATTTGCTCATCTCACTTTCATGCTGGAAGAGAATTTATTTTCTCCTTATTCCTAATGCTTTTTTTCTAACAAAATTTCATTCTTAGTCAAACCAAATTTCTATAATACAAAAGATCATTTAGGATGAGTGTCTTAAAGAACAAAGGAGGGAAAATTAAATTGTGGATTAACCTTCTATTTCCTAGTGACACTGTGGAACAGCAGGATCTATATGGCCTGTGTGAAATAAGTTAGTTGTTTTTGTCTCCTACTGGACAGCTCTGCAACCTACAGAAACCATTCAGATTAATGTTACCTTTGTTAGCTGTCTCAGCAGATGGGTCTGAGACTGGATGTGACTGGGGTCCCACTGGGGGCCAGCTGTGGTCACTCAGTTAGGGTGAACTGCAAAGAACGGTGCAGGCAATCCCCATAAACCTGGTGGATATTCCAATATTTAGATTTACCAGGCCAGTATAGAACAGCTTTTTAATTACCTTATTGGTTACTCAGAAATCCAAACCACACAGTTCTCTTAAAGTGATGCAGCCTCAGGCCTCTATCCAGGTACCTAAATCAAATATGATGAAGATTCCTGAAATTTTTATTTCGTCATATAAAATAAAAGGTTCTACCAATCCCGAAGTATTGGACAGATTACCTCCCAGGTTATTGAACATTTCAGATCTTACCCAAATATATGCTACAGCCAATTCTTATTAACTAAACTAAAATTTATTAAAAACCAAGAGAGAGAGAGAATGGTTTAAAGATGAATATACATACAGACATGAGTTCAGTTCATTCACAGCATAGATGGTTGTAGCTGCAAAGAGTTCCTTTAGAAGTCAATTAATAGGTTATAGTCCAATGTCCAAATATCATATTCAGGGCGGTACCAGCACAACTGGGACCTCAGTCTTGCAACTCGCACTTTCCCTGAAGAATAAGCAGATGTGAGATGACAGAATCAGGACTCAATGATATTTTATACAATTTCATGTCCTCTTTGACAATTTGGGAGTTCCTCTGGGAACAAAAGATAATTAGGATGACTGAAGGAGGTCCATCACTGGTACTCAGCTATAGAATAAACATAAGCCAATTTGCTTGTTCCTCCACCATTCACAGATTATTTGCTGTACATTTCAGAGATGAATACAGAGATGTTTACAATCTATTTAAATGCTAGGATGTTATTTTGATCCCCGAACTATCAGAATACAGCATAGACAGGTTGTTTGTGACAATGTAATCACTATCTCCCCACATCTTTTGAAGGTTATTTATTTTGTGGGATATTTAACCCTTTCTGGCCATGCGGCACAATGGGCATGGACAATGAACTATCCTGGAGATGACATGCCAGGTCTGGAGTGTTGAGCCAATATAGGAAATCTTCTGCTGCTGTAATGTCTTCATTCTGTGAATGGAGGTCTTCAGGCTCCAAGTTGGTTAATCTTGAATCAAAATAAAGACTACATTCTCTACTTTTTTCTTTTGCTGTGCCTGTGTTCCCCTGCATTCAGGTAGGCCTGATCCTGCAAACTAAATGAAAATAGCGTTTATCTGACTGGGAGTAAATGCAATTTTGATAGTCTACAGTAGTAGTAAAGTGAAGAATGGGACGAGAGCACCCCAGGGGGGCGCAGGGTACTAAACATGAAAGTTCCATGCTTACAGATTTTGGGACTCTAGTTGAATTCTGTATTGCATGAGAAAAGGACAAAGATGGCTGGATTACAGGGTTGGAAGCGGGTGGAGTTTTGGTTATGTTGAAGGCAATGATGAAAAGTTGCATCTTGTTACACTAGGGATTATATTGACATGGCACTGGCTCCTCAAGAAGAACAAAAGAATGACAGAAACCACCAAAAATCTGTTTTTGTTTGTCTTCCTCATCCAGCCATCTCCCCCTTCCCCTCTCCGACTTTCCAAAAGACAGCTGAACTGATTTTTGTCTAATTAAAAAATAAATTCCTCTTGGAAAGATCTTGTTTGCTAATTTTTAGTTGAGAAGACATTTGTGTAAGAAAGTTATAATTGTAAATCTCTGAAAACAGACATAATACAGTTGCCAACAATACTTTAACAATAGAGTCACCAATGTGATGCTATAATAGATGCCATAAGATTCACTCATGGCTTTTTAGTTCAGAAAAGCAAAGTAGAAATGGTCCCTCTTTGCATTTTGCCACAGGGCTCAGTATCTTAACAAAACAGTCTGCCAATAGTCAGAATGTCTTGAAGCTTTGCAGACCTGTTGGACTGCAGAATGGAATATAGTTTGAAAAAAATGGATTTAATGTGTCTGCATGCAAAACTAATCAACTCAGTATGGCTATTTCATATGGCTAAGTCCATTACAACTTTGTTTAACTTCTTTCATCTCTGTTGAGGATATAGGATATCATTAATGTTACCAGCTGTGTTGTTTTCTTTTAATACCAACAGCAGAGAAAAAAAAATTGGTTCTCTTGTTTTCCACTTATGTAGCTATAGTACTGCCAAGGCAAATGTGAAACAGGCTCTCACAATAACAGCATTTTCCCAAATGCCCTTTTAATTTTCAGTAAACCAAAATCAAATGTGTTGTTATTTATTAAGACTATATGACCTATACAGATTCCAGATAAGTATTTCAGTAAAGTACCTCACCAAGACTCAAGTAACTTGAGTTTCCTTGCAGTTTTCAACTGTGTATATAGCCCAGGGTCAGAGCAGGCACGTAGGTTAGGCTGAATTAGTGAGTAGGCGCTAGCTATACTTATAACAATTCTTTGCACTTATATAACATGCTTCATTTGAGGCTCTCCAAGCACAGTACAGACATAAGTTAACTAAGGAAAATAACACCCCTTACTGAATATCATTCTTGCAACTGAGATCCAAGAGATTAAGCTGCACATGTTTTAGGTGTCCTCTAATCTTGGATGTTTCAGATTTTGAGAGCCCACATTTAGACATGTAGAGCTTGTTGCATCACAGGGAGCAAATGGAAGTTGCTTGCATCTCCCCTATCCAGGAATTGCTGAGGTCTTATTCAGTGTCCAGTGCAGGTTAGGGCAGCCCCAAAGGATGACTAACCTTCTGTCCCAGATCTCTGAGTCTTAAGGCAGCTGGGGAACAGCCAAAGCCACACATCCTCCTGCTTGAGAGATACGTCTGACATCTTCTTATGGTCTGTGAGCTCCCATGGGGTAGGGTTGTAGATACTTCTTAGAGGCCACTCCATCTGTCAGGGAGGCTCCACGTATTGGAGGTGTTTAAGGGGCTTTTATGGCTCGGTAACCACTTAATTCTGGCTATATCTCAAGGTATTGATGAATTGGGCCCTTATACCATGGTTTTCATAGGTGCTGTGCATCTGAAGGTCCACATGATTTTCTACTAGACACCAGAGAATACTGCAAAATCAAAATAAATCTCTTACTCACTGTACGTGCTACATTATACCATGTTTTGCTTTCTTACAAGAGTTTTAATATCCAGCAGTAGTCAAAAATATTCAGATGTTTCATGTAAAAACTCAGGAGACCTGAGGACCTATTCAAACTGTAAGTATGTGTTTTCATATTGTAGTTCATACTTGTAATCCAATCTCCATGGATATGTGTGAACTTTGGATTTACATTCTGAAACAATTGTAGAGACTCTTCAATGTGATAGAACAAAAATTAGGGTCAAAACAGGAGGCAGATAGCCTAGTTATAAGAATGTATTACTGGAACCCTATGGATATTAACAACTGTCACAGATCAAATGCATCCAAGGAAAAATGGCTATTTCTGAGCTTACACATGTTGTATAATAATTGCAAAAAGAATGAGATAAATACTAGGCTTTCATATGCACTAGAGGAGTGTATTTTAATGCCAACAAATAGTTTGTATGAACCAAATTTTACATAATTTTGATATTCAAAGTATAATACAAAGAGATAAATGGCATCTACTGACAATCTAAGTATAGCAGTGCAATGTCCCAACCATGGTTGCTTATTGCAGGTGGCAAGTCATATGTCTTTCCTAGGTAGCCGGCATCTGAAGACTGTCACAGAAAAATCCTTTGTGGTTTTCTGATGGTAGCTCAGGAAAATCTTATGTCTCGCCTTGTCACACATTGTACAAAATTACAAGCTCTCTTTGTGCTCTGTATCACCCTCCTGCTGTTTAAACAATGTACTTACATACTGGAGACTCCACAGTGTCTCATTTGCACTAAGTGTTGTCTTCTATACAAACTCGTTTTTGATATCTTTTGTAGTCTCTTGCTATTTCCCGTTGGTTTTCCTGTACTGCAGCAGTAATTTGAGTCATTTTGAAATTGGTATCTAGGCAGTTAATAGTCACACAGCAAACATTCTTAGCTATTGTCATCTCCTATGTCACCAGGGACAATAAGACTGTGAGCAATTGGAAGATGATCACTGTGTTCTTTTTAGTCTCTCTTATAGACTAAAAGAAGAATTGCATGATCAATGTCTAGCCACAATGGATCAGTGACCTATTATCAGATGACATATTACATTATTTCTTGGGCACCATTTTATGCCTTCAGATTCACTGACTTTGTGACAAAGCTCCAAGTTTGTACTTGTGGGTCCTGCGCTTTCTGGCAGATTTAGGGGCCTCAGAAACTCATCTAGGCTCCAGAGTGACCTCCCTTTCTCAGTATAATTGGCAAGAGTCACCACCTAGTGAGTTACCTTCATCACAGGCCAGTATGGAAGATGGAAAAGGTGGGGGGAAGCCCGGGCCCGCCCTCTACTCTGGGCTCCAGCCCAGGGACCCTAATAGTATCAGCTAAGATGGCTGACCTTTTATCCACAAAACACAATACAATTCCCTGGGCTACTTCCCCACAGCAGTCCCCACTTCTTCAAACTCCACTTTACCCTTACCTCAGGGCCTCCTTCCTTCTGTATATGTTGTCCACCACTCAGTCTCACCAACAGCATAACTTCCTTCCACAGCTCCTGACACCCACACCCACCTGACTAACTGGGAGGTTTTTATCTGGTTTCAGCCAGTCCCTGACTGGCTTCAGGTGTCCCAATCAGGCTAGCTGTTTCTACTCCTTTCTGGAAGGTTCTTAGTTTGCCCCAGGTGTCTTGATTGGCCTGGAATAGCCTTTGTTTGGCTATCCAGGGAACAGGGACCTGCACATCCTGAGACTAATATACCGGCCTTCCAGCACTCTCTTATATCCTTCTGGTCTGACTCTGTCACAACTTCCCGAAATTAATCACATTATTCTCCCCACTATTTCTATAGCAAAGCTTTTCTGTAGTCCTTTAAAAACTTCTGAATGAGAGAATGATTTGATGGATATATAATGAAGTCATGTAAGGACCCCAAAATTGTTGTCAGGTCATCCTTGGGATATAGAGGAGCATTGTCATCAGTAAAGTCACCTTTCCCTAAAATCCTTACATTGACAAATGGTCAGGTACAACTATTTTATAGCAGTTGAATTGCTAGTAAGCGTCGGGATATGTCTTAGGTTACCCAGGTCAATTTGTACTGGTGTTGGCCACCCCATAAGTAACAAAGCTGTTTCCTGTTGAGAACAGGAGAGTAGTGAGTAGGAGCAGAGAGGTGATTTTACCTCCGTATATGCATTGGTGAGAATGATTGGAATATTGTGTACATTTCTGGTATCCATATTTTAAAAGGATGTTAAAAAATTGGAGCGGGATACAGAAAAGAGCCACAGGTTTTTTCTGAGGGCTGGAGAACATGCCTTATGGTGAAAGATTTGCAGTGCTCAATCTGTTTAGTTTACCAAAAAGAAGAATGAGATGTGATTTGATTAGTGTACATGTACGTTTATGGAAGGAAAATATTGGGTACTAAAGGATTCTTTCATTTAGTGGACGTAGGCATAACAAGAATCAATAGCTGGAAGCTGATGCTGGATAAATTCCAATTAGAAATTAGGTACAGTATTTTTAACAATGCAGATTAAATATTGGAACAAACTACCATGGAGTGTGGTGATCCATCTCTTGATGTCTTCAAATCAATACTGAATGCCTTTCTAGAAGATATTCTGTAACCAAACAGAAATTTTTGGGCTCCATATGGTCAATATGGTCCATATGGTCAATGAGGGAAATATAAAGGCCTCTGATATGTAGAAGGTCAGATTAGATGGTCCTTTTTAGTCTTAAACCCTATGAATCTATGACAGCTGTCCCCCAGGATTGTATTCTACACTGACTTGTACATTGTTCAGTTTGGGTGTAATTTGCAGTCGTTCTGATTTCCAGGCCCAGTCAATCCTTGCAGGCTTCCTGATAAAACTGCTCATGTCCAGACACTACAGTTCATTAACCACCTCACAGAGACCTCATGCTGGTGGCTGAACACACCACGGCAGTTACAGATCTCAGTGACACCAGACTAAATCCATTTTAACTCCAGCAGTTGTTCTATATTCCATCATGGTAATTAAGTTGTAGCAGGTTTGGAAGTGCTGATCATCTCTATCTCAAGCAGATAGAAAATACAGCAGTTTCTACTGAGATTCAGTGAGTCTGCAGTGTGCTCTCCCCTTCACCTCCCATCAAAGTGCACAAGTAGTATTTTTTGAAAGAAAGGCTCAAGACCATTTGTGTTTCCTTTGATTTGGGGTGTGCTATATGTTTTTAGATCTCTGGCTGAGGGGAGTTTTATAGGCATATTGCTTCTGTTCATTATAATTCATTTTGATTTTTTTCCCCTAAGGCTCCCCAAGACCTTTGTCTGTTTCTACAAATTAAAATGTATTGATTATTGTTGTTGTAAGGAAGCCATTTCAAAATATACGAACACCATGAAATTTACTGTTCATTCTACTATAGGTGTAACACTGAAAATGTTACTTGTGTCCCAGTTTGTATAGTTGAGAAGAACTTTAGTTTTTTTACTTTTTGGCACTCAGGTTATCACTGAAGATATAATAGCAGCACCACTCAAGGGTCTGTTAGAATTTCAGTTATAACTTCCAACAGTATTTTAGAGGGTTTTATAACTTGATTGTAAATTATATATATATATATATATATATAATATATATATATATATATATATATATATAATAATCACTCTAAGCTGAAACTTGTGTTAAACTGGGAAGTTAATGTCTTATAGACACAGAGTATGAAAAATATCTGTCCATTTTTTTTACTTTTTAGAGTGGAGGAAAAAATGAAATTAAGAAATAAAGGTACTTTTTGGTTTTGTGCTTTTCCAATATATGTGTCTTTGCAGATCTTTTTAAAACAATATTTTGCAGGTGATTGGCCCATATTGTGGACTAATGAGGTTCAGGGATGTGTGCCAAAGGGGAAGAGACATTGGTGTTAAAATGGTTGTTCCTTTGCCTGCCGAGTTGTCTTTTGCAATATAAGCCAGTCAGTCTGGAATTTATTTTTAAAATATAAGATATTGTAAATAAATGTTTCAGTAGGATTCACCTTAAAATAGAAATTTAAAATAAGATTAAAATATAATGCTAAGTTTTCTGTGCAAAATTACTGTACCTATGGTGCCCATATGAACCCTATGAAAGCCATTAGTCAGTAGAGTCACATCCTTGCATTAAAAATGTTCAAGCTCGACACTGACACAATAGATTTAATGGCTGTGGAGAGTCTATTATACCTTGTTAGATTAACAGCACCTGGAGATGTATGTTGGGCCACAATGGCTTAGAGTTAAGTAGCCATTATAGTTTATTGGGTTATTGATTTGAGAATCCAAAGAATTTGTGTAATAGATTATATCTTGATATCCTAAACTCTAATGACTGTGTAGGAACTGTTACAGTTGCAGTGTCCTAATTTATAGGCCTGATTCCACTGTGTTTGAGTGAAAGTAAGTGGGCAGTATGGGCCTGAGCCAAAGCCCATTCAAGTTAATAGGAGTCTTTCAGTGAGTTTTGGATCAGTCCCTGTGTACACAAGAAAGCAGCAGATGCAGGCTATATGTATTTAGTGGAGATGAATACATCTTATGCCATCTCAAAAACGTTCCAAAAAGTCTGACTCTGTTCAGATAAGAATTCCCTCCAACAGCTTGCATCAGAACCATTTAGACTCACTTTCTATCCTGCCCCTGCAAAGTCATCTCAGATTTCAGTCCCCTGGAACCTTCAGTAGATCCCCACAATCCTGTCTCCATCTCTTTGGCCTTTGCTCCTGAATGGATGCCATTTTTCCCTCTCTTTTTTGATTTTTGTACAAAACACTAAAATCATGGCTGATTTTATTCATTCAGGATTTTTGACCCAAATTCAGAATCTTTTTTTCCCTGTACTTACCATTTTAAGCAAAACCTTTGTTGTATTTAATTTTATATTAAATTTGCCATTAAAGAAAACACGTATTTTCTTAGATTAAGACTGCATTCTAACTTGTATGGTACATAAATGTATAACTACATAGATTGGTTACACAAATTGACTCATATCTTTAATGGTACTTAACTGAATTTCTATAGTTTATTATCTCTATTATTCAGGGAACCACTGAAGATATTTTCAGCACTACTAAATTACCATAAAACATGTTTGAGGATTGGCAGTGCATTTAGAAACATCTCTTATTGTTGCTTTTGCCATTTGGTTTCCTCCCAAGGGTACACCATGGGTAACTGACAATGCTGGTCTGTAATAACATTCAGTGCTATAGTAGATTTCTCTAAGTGTGTGACTAAAAGCATTTTTATTTATTTTACACATTCTTCTCCAGGATGTTTTGAATGGCAGTTCATTTTGTTTTGCTGTTTCTTGTGGTCATCTTGCATACTGGGTATTGCACTTGGATGTTTCATACCTAAATACAATCCCTCTTCTTCAGACCAGCAGTTGACTAATTATTAAGGGCTGATCTACACACAAACTTGCATCAGAACAATGAAATCAGATTTAATGCATGTTTTTGTTGTTTTGTTGAAAGCCTTTAAGTGGATACCCTGATTTCAGAATAAAAGGACCCTATTTTGATTTTTGCTTCAGTGAATTATGAAAAGTAAATTAAATTAAACCAACTTTTTATTTCAAAAAGTGTCCACACACAGATTTAGACTAAAATAACAAATGATGGGACTTACAACTGATTTGGTTATTAACTCTGTTTTATATCTCTGTATATAAATATGTATCAGCAAGTGACATTGACTTTATAACAGTAAGTTTGTAAAATGTAACAGAAGTTGAAATGTTGACAGCAAAAGTAATTTTAACAAATATTTTCCTTATTATCCATTACACGTGACATAAAAATGGCCAGAAAATAATAATAAAACACAGGCGGAATTTAAATGAGATGGTCACTTAATTGAAATCTGTTTAAATTTTCTTGGAAGACAGAGGAAGAAACTAGTGGCTAGATTCTGTATCCCTTACTCACATTAAGTTGTCCTTTATGCCACAATTTAATCTTTTTTATTTCAGTTGTACTTCGCACCATGAATAATGACGGCAATGTTGATCTCTGGGTTATTAATCCTCCCCACCAATTTTTTTGAACTTCCATCTTATTTGCTATTTTTAGGGTCGAGTAGTTTCTTACTACTCTCAGGACCTAGTTCTGCAAGGTACTGAGTGTCCTCAGCTCCCGCTGCACTGAGGGATCTCAGCGCACAGCAGGATCAGTCCCGTAGGTTGCAAGTTTAAATTTGGCAAACCTTTAAGAATATAATTTCTTGAAGCAAAATCTTTCCCTCTGGTGCCTTTGCATAAAATGCATGAAGTCTCCTCATTATTGCTTAAATGCCCTTGCCTGTATAAAACTATTTATTTCATTGTGGGAATTTTCTTTCTCACACCCGCTCATTTTCTTATATGAAAATTCTTTTCAGTTCAAGGTTATCACTTTTTTTAAAAAGTGTTCAGTCTGCTGAGGAATGTACTGATCTGCTTTTCATATCCAGATGTAGTTTAATTGTTTAACATAAAGACATATGCTGAGACTTAGGAAGAACTCCCCCCAGAACTCAGTATTATCATTATGTGCCAATTTAAAGCTATCAGTGATCAACTAGAGATCTTTTTTGCCCTTCAGTTAAAATATACTAGATGGACAGGATACGGTAAACCAGATGCAATAATTAGGAGAATAGTTTAACTGTTCATATCACAATCTTTTTGCTACAGCACAATCATTAAACTAAAAATAAAGCCAACTGGAGTTGTATGGTCTCATAAAAATTCTGTTTGGCTAGGAAATACAGTACTGTTTTACATTAATGTTAAACACTCCAAGAGATAATTACGTAGACATGAGTAAACTGTGTCAAACAATTAAACAGAAGAAACAGACTCAAACAATTAAACAGAGGAAATTGACTATTGGAAAAAATAAGATATTTCCCCCTCAAATAAATAAAAGGGAAAAACACTTCCCCCTCCATCTTAAATAATTCTCCTTGGAACTCTAGCTTTTTGGGAATAACAGCACAGACATGGGTGTTAAGGAAAGGGAGATCTGTAATTAATTCAATATACTCTGGAAAGAAAACACAGATTAACTTTAGCGATGGGCCAGTTTACAAAGATAAAACACTAACTGGGATTTTCTAAACCTTCCACCATGGAATCCTAATGTTTCTCTCAATCACTAAGGAAGTTTTGTTGAAAATGTTTTGTCCTGTAGAGCTGCAAACAGACTTCATTCACACTCAAGGTTTATCTACAGTAGATAATCATCTACGGGTGATTCCCTGGATTGTGCAGACATGAGCTAGCACACTAGAAATATTAGTGTAACCATAATAGTTTGAGAGCAGCAAGCGGTGTCATGGGCTAGCCATGCCGAGTACATACCCAGAGGGTTCAGGAGGCTCTATAGTAGACATACTCTTAGTGTACCCTACTGAGGATCAAGGGAGTCTCTGGTTGGACTCTGGGCATGCACTAAGTTTCCTGCTCCAGTGTGCATTAATGTAATGACTGTGATAATTTACTGTGCTGGAGCTGTCTACCATTTTTGTAGATATTGTAGGTTAATTGGATTTTAATTATAGGATTTCCCCCCTCCCCACCTCCAGCTCTGCTGGACATGAGGACCTGGAAATATATTTGATGTTCCTCTTTTCACTTTTGAACATTCTTTAGGAGTTTTGTCACCACAGTTCTTGTGCTGCATTATGCAATTTGGCTGAAAAAAAATTAATCTGCTTCTAAACCAGGGACTGGCCTGGCCACTGGCTAATCCTATTGTTTAATTCTCACAGTTCTGTAACTTATATATAAGCTGTCTGTGGTGGGGCACTGAATGAACTAGTTTTCCTCTAGGACTCTCCTGCTGAGAGTGTATGTGTCATTTGTTTGGTCTTGAATGCATTAAATTCCTTCATAATTACTGGAGAGTGGATGGGCCATCTGTAGAGATTTGAATAAACAGAGTATGGATGCTTTACTGAGCACAGCCCCCTCTATCTTCTTCCCTTTAGCCCATCATCAGGGATCCAGTTGTTTGTGCAAGCATCCATCATCTTTGTTTGTACAAGGAAACTCTAAGATTCACCTGCTTATATCTTCTTTGATGCAACCCATCCATTGCTTTCTCAGTTTTCCACAGAGTCTCTTTCCTATCACCCTCTCCTACCATCCTATGTTCACAAGGTCCCCTTTATTCATCTGCTGCATGTGTCCAAACTGGAGCAGTTACATTTCTAGGATTTAGTCAGGCCCATCATAAACTTTGATTTACTTCCTAGTGCTTTCATTTCACAATCTCTCCTTTCATGAAACACTTTTTATTGTTCAAAGACATCAAATTGTTCACATCGTGGGTTGAACCTGCCATCGCTTTATCATCCCTGTCTCTACCGCATAGAGAACTGTGGGATGCACCATTGTTCTGTCTAGTTAGGCTTTCAGTCTCAGAGGCATGCACTTGTCATACATAATGCCTGAGAGGCTATTCTGCATTCTTCTAGCACTCCCCAGTCTGGACTGTCTCACATTCAAGCTCATCATCTTCCGTGACCTAGCCACCCAAGTTCTTGAACTGGTCGGTCTGGTTTAGTTTCATGTCATTAATCAATATGTCCAGTTTCTCTTGGCATCTCTGCTAACCCGTATGACCTCAGTCATGTTCATTTTCATCCCATGCCTGCTTATTTGGTCAGATCGCTGCTTTACTGTTTCCTCCAGATCGTCTTTTGAGGATGCCCTTATTGCTGTGTTATCTGTATATAGCTCTGCTCACCTTTTCCCATTGGGCTCTTCCTGCTGATATAGTCCAGCAATATAATAAGGATCAGTGGATTTAGGGCCAACTCCCAGTAAAGGCTGGCTTTCACATCAAAGGAAATTATTGTTCCAAAACCTGTTCAGCTCACTGTTTAGGTGGTCTATGGGGATAGTTATTAAATCATCAGACACTCCATATTTTCTCAGCATTGGTGTGAGTATTCTTCAGTCCACTTTATCATCTGCCTTTTCTAGGTCTATAAATGCGCAGAAACTACTGTGTTGGTACTCGAGTCACTTCTTTATCACATGTTGAATGATGAACATGGTGTCTGTGGTTCCTCCTCCTTTCCTAAAGATGAACTGTTCCTTTTCAAGGTGGAGTTCCATCATTCTCCTAATCCTAGCATTCAAAATGTGTTTCATTGTCTTCATCCCATGCAATAATAACTTTATCCCTCGATAGTTTCTGTGTTCACAGACGCTTCCCTTCTTTTATGCCTCTCTCCCTCAGGACTTTCACCAAGTCTTCCATCTTTTAATCACGTCCTGCAGCTTTACTGCTGTTCATTACCTGGACTGCATTTCTCACCTTTTTCTCCATTATGTCAGACTTAAGCCCCACATTAGGCTCACAGTTGGCAACTCCTCCAAAAAGGGGTTTGCCTCATTTAAGAGAATCTCAAAGTATTGTTTGCACTTTTCCTTCACTTTGTTCAGGAGTTACTGACAGTCTTCCCTGGTCATCCTTTAGAAATTGTGTTGCAATACCATCCACTTTCCCTTTGCATCTCATTTTTTGCACTGATATAGATCTTTTTGCCAGCCCACTCTGGGTGGTTTACAAAATCAGCATACAGATCATCTAGGCCATTCTGTTTGGCCTTCTTCACTGCCCACTTGGCAGCTCACTTTTGCTTCTTTGTATTCACTTGCATTCATACTTGATAAATTAATTTGCATCTGCACTTCATCAGTTCACCACCATTCCTCTCTTTCCCTCAGTTGTCCCCATATGTGTCATCATCTTCTGCTGGTGCAATTCATGTTCTTTGGAAGTGATGCCACTCCCCTTTACGTGATGATAAATCTGTTTTCAGATATTTATCCTTACTCTGTCACTCTTTCCCTTAACTTCCTGTACTCTAATCTTGTTTATTTTCAGCTTAGTTACTACTTTTTCCATGTTCCGCCACAAGGTCCTAATGCTGCAGTGCTTCTATCACACTAGCTATCATTTTGTAATCCACAGCTCAACTCCATTGAGATTTCCTTATCAATAGCATATCAGTCTGGCTTTTCCACCACTGATGTATGTGATCAAATGACTCACCGTCCTTCGGAGCCACGTATTTGCTGTCATCCATTGATTTTTCAATGCCCATCTCTAGTAACACTGTCCCTTCCTCATTCAGTGTCTAGGCTGAAACTTCCTGAGCACATTTCCTAAGCACACCTTGTTCAGTTTTTGCCTCTGTGTGTGCATTCATATCCCACAGCACCATCAGCAACTCCTCTGGTGCTGCTTTATCTGCTAGTGTCTGCAGATCTTGGTAGAAACACTCCTCCTTTGCTTCACTGCATCCTCGTTGAGGTGCATACACTGATATCACAAGCAGCATGTGTTCTGTAACGTTGACTCCTACAGCCATCAGTTTGTCTCATTTTCTCTAACAACGTCAATCACTATCTTCCTCAGCTCTCTTCTCACTACCTCCTTGACTCCTGTACACCTCTGCCTTTATGCCAGTCAGACTGGTTACGTTCAGTGTTGCAACCCCATCCAACTGAGGAAAATATCCCCAAGTTTCTCTCACCTCAGTGTTTTGATATACATGCACCAATTATTATCTCCGCAAGTAATTTAAAACAAATATTGTCACTATCTGGTAAATGGCTGAAATGCATTTTCCTACTCTTGTGCTTCAGAGAAGATTTAATTCAGAAAATCTTATGTTGAAAAGATGCATGTGGAGCGGGTGGAAGATTAGGACATGAGGAGAGCAGTACATATAATGTTAGCATTTCATTATAACACAATCTGAATGCATTTCTTTTTGTAAGGAAGCCTTGAAGGCTAAAAGATTTACTCTTCCTTGGTGGTCCTTTTTAATACAGTGTTTAGCTCTAGGACATTTACTTAACAAAATCAGACATATGTATGTGAAGTCATTTTTATTTACATTTCTTTCTTCACATACAAGTATTGTTTCTTTCCTCTTCCTGTGGCCCTGACATTTACATATCTGTTTCAGATTGTTAACTGTTTATGGTGCAATCAAATCTCAAAGCTACGTAGAACTCAAAGACACTGGGCTTGATTTTTAAACCCAGTGCTCCAATTTATAGTCACAATACTGTGCCTTTAATTGCAGTTAATTGTGAGCACAAATGATAGCAGTTGGATGTCTAACTATTGGGTTTTGCCCTCAGAGCAGCTATTTAGCCATTTAACTACTATTATATGTGCCCACAAGTTATTTGTAGGCACAAAATGGGAGGTTGGGTTGAGACCACTTTAAAAATCAGGCTGCATAGGTGTGGAGTTCTTAGAGATGCATTCATAGACTTTTCCTTTTCTGAGGTCTTTGCGAATGAGTGCACAGACTCCTCCATGAAGGAATTCTCTCTTTGGCCAGAGGTGCTCCGCACCACCTTCTGGACCAGAGCCAATCTCCTTAATATTTCTCTATTTCTAACTTGTCATGTATGTTAGCAGTTCCCCAGCTGTAGTCCATGGAACAATTGCTGGTGGTCTACAGAGAGCTTGATGGTGACCTGGCGCTAACACTTCTCTTTGTTTCAGAGGCTAAATCACATAAAAGGAGTTAAAAATACATTATTTTCCTAATGCTGCTTTAGCTTGTCAGTAATTGCATGAGGGAATCCATGCAATCAACAGTCAGATAGGAAGTGGATTGTGCTATTGTGAATAGGAGGAGGGGTATACACAATGATTTCACTCTATCTAGAATGTGGTTCAAACTATGAGAGAATTTGAGAATACCATTTTAGGATATATAGTTCACAGTGGCTGACCATAAAACCCTTGCTGGTCCCAGGGAATAATAAAATGAGTATTTTTGAGTCCTCCTAATCTTGGATGAGTTTTCTGGAGTCATGAGAGTGAAACTCTTGACAAGATAATAGATGGTGACCTGTTTCTCCAGGTTATTTGTTTTTTTGTGAAGGCAGCTAGCTGTTCAAGGGTGTCCAGTTCCTAATTGAATAAATTAAATGAATTTATAAAAGGGGCCCATCTAATCTTAAAAGAAATGGAGAGTGGCAATAAAGGGAGGCAGGAGGACTTGCTAGAGTGAGGTTTGATTCTACAGAAGCCAGGATAGAGATGTTTTGTCCTGGTTCAGCCATTTAATTTTTTGTTTTAGTTTGTCATAAATAATCATTGTAATTATGTGTTTGTTCCTCAATACCTCTGAGTTCATTAACAAAAATAAAATGAACCACAACAGTTAATAAAACAAAACTTAGCCCTAGAAGAAATTGCACCACTTGTTTAGATTGTGTGTGTTTTGCGTGCATGTATCTATGCTTTGTGGATGGGAAGTGGTTCCATCTCAACTCAAATCCTTCTTCCTTAACACTACTGTATAATAGAAGATGTAGGGAAAACTCTACAAAACAATCTTTCTGGGAAAAAAATAGGATTTGTAATAGAGTCGCTCGTATATTATTTGGTTGGTTTTCACACTCCTCACTAAAGCTACAGAGTATTGTTCCCTGGCTTTCTGCCAGAGCCTGGCTAAAAGTTTCTGGCCATTAAGTTTGCGAAATGAGAAGAAGAATGACTTTTGAATGAGGGGGATGCCTTAATTATTCAGAGAACCTCCCTCTTCCCCCTGTTTTTCTTGAAGTTTTGGATCAGCAGTACATATCTATCTGTGTCTTGAGAAAACATATTTCAAAGAAACAAACCTGAAATTAATACAAGTATAACTTCTGCATCCTTGCATTCAGTAGAATACACAGCTATCTGTGTTTTGGTTTGGTTTGTATGTTTGGGAAAGCAAAGAAATATTTTTTATCAAGTTTTGTTATCTCCTAAAATCCTGTTTATTAATCTAACATGCAAATAAGACTCTCCCACTGACGGATTTAACTTTTAATTTACTAACTTAATATCTGGGTTTATTTGTTGATGCTTTTATCAGTGAAAAGGTAAAATACGCTTTTTCTGAGAAAACTCTGGGAATAAAATACTCTCTAATGGTGAACTAGTCACTTTGGGAAAAAAAATAAGAAATGAGCTAAGTCTAAGAACACTTGAACTGGAGCCAAACTTAATATTTCTTGAGGTTTGTCAAGATTGGACTGCTTCCTTCCTCTCCACCCCCATTACTTCACATTTTCACGCTCTTTGAAATTCCAGGTTCTGGCTGGGATGTGCCAAAATGTGTACCTAGAGAGGGGATGTTTTGTGGTATATATTGGCCATACTAGAAGAAAGACTTTCCCACAAAACTCCCTAGGGAACTTGTCTTTGTTAGATTTTCAGGCTAGTTTTGCAAAGTAAAGAAGTTTGAATAATATTTAAGTAATAATAGTGATCGATGATTTCATAAATAGTCTAGCAATAACTTTTTCCCCTCCCTTCTCATGCCATGCTCTGCTGTCAATTACTATTATAAATATAACAACAGAAAATTCAGAATTAGGGTCCTATGTTAGAAAAAGGGGCCTGTGTTAGGAAAAAGAGGGTTTAAAACAAAACAGAATTAGAGGATAGAAATGATATATAGTGATCCTACTGAAAAAAAAGTATAAGAAAAGCTTTTTGAGGATTTTTTTTTAAGTGGGAGATTACTTTTTCAGTTTAGTATAGTCTTTTAGTATAGCTGAAATCTAGATGCACTGTGAGCAATGAGACAGACTGACAATTTCCTGCAATAGCCTGAACGAACTTTGGGGTCCATTATGTTACAAATACAATTGTGTATGTGGTTTTGTGCAATTGTATGTTCTCTTGTAGGAGGGGGATGCTAACTGAATTCCTCCAGTCTGAGCCCTTTGAAACCATGTCCCTGGATAGGTGTGCATATACTAGTTCAAACTGCATTCTCGAAGCACCAACAGATAAAGATAGCCTTTATAAATGAATAGCCTTGTTCTAAACAGGTTCAGAACCGTCTTCCTGAACCAGGAAGTGGACAGGACCCCTTGTCCTTGAAGGGCCCCATCCTTATGGAAGGGCTGGAAAGACTGGGCCTACTAAGGCCCCATGAGACCGGATGCTTGTTCTGAGCTGAAGCTGTGATGAACTTGAAACCACAAGAAACTTCTTTGATGGGGTGTTGAAGTACTGCTCCTGCCAGAGCCCATGTTGAAGTTGGGGTGATCTCTGTTAAGTTTCTTAGCATTCAGGTAGCTTCATTTATTGTTTTTAATATGTCTGTGATACTTTTTACCTTAAGAATAAAATAGCCTTGCTGAGAGAGAACTGTGTGGTAACTCAGAACAGTGGGCAGTCACTGTTAACTGTCTTTGAAGAGACAGCAAGCAGGTGTGCTTGGGCAGCCTGGGAATAATGCAGTGAAGGCAGGGAATTGTGCAGCCTGGAAATAACCTGATCAGAAGGGAATGAGACATGGGTCTCCACCCAAGAAAGGCAATCATGGGGGAGCTGGAAGTCTGAGTGTGGGTGCCCTTTCTGGACCTCTGTGGAGAAATACAGGTGCTGTTGCCCTGAACTGTGACAGACACAATGTTGAGTGAATGAAGAACCTTACAGCACTCTCTCTGTTTTGCTGCATTACACACTTTCCCCTCAGTATATGCTTTGCTGGGTTTTGAGCACAATAAACTTTTAACATGATAGGCATGGAGTATAAACCTAAAATGACTCTGTCTTGCAGATATCAAAACAATGAACTAAACTCATGAGAAATCCAAGCTGTAAAAGTGGCCTTGAAGCTGGGGCTTTTAGCTTCTGAGGTCTACAGTGCCACACAATACAACATAATATGTACTTGTTAAGGACATTTATCTTGATGCTCTGATGACACATTGCTGTTCTAACCAAACAGGAAAAATGTCAAAACTAAGATTCCACCCCCCCTCCCACCCCGGATTTAAATAATTTTGAAAACACAGCTTTTGTTAGGAACAGTATTCCTTGCAGCCAGAAGGTGCATTTACTTTTTGATCATTTGTCTATCTCCTTGAAAACAGCCACCCTGAAACTGCATTAGAGAAATAGCCTGTATTGTTTTGTTTTAAATAGTGTTTCAAACAGGTAACTCATTTCTTTCTCATTAGAGATGGTTATTAACATTTTTGTTACTTAGCTCTAACTTGCTTCCATAAGTTATTTTTCATTAAGGATAGAAATGTACTTCAAAAGGCATTAATTTTTTAAAAATAATAGAAATTAGAAATGGATAATACCTGTTTAGGTTATTTAATCCAATCCTCTGCCAATACAGAATTGCTCCCGACAGTGTATTCTTTTTATATGATTCTGTCAGCGTTTTGCCAAGTTCAGTTTTAAATGGGCCAAGTGATGAGGCTACCACCACTTCCTGTTTAATAGATTTTACTGGCTCAGATTCTTTTTGTCCTGTTGTAAAACCTTCAGGAGTGGTCATGGAGGAAAGAAATCTCCTGTGGGGACCATGAAAGGCCTGACCCAGCCATGCAGAGGCCTGTGTCTGTGCACAGCTCTGGCTCCTATTGGGCTTTACCCCAAGGACTCTGCAGAAAAGGTGATACAGCTCAGAGCTGTATTTTCGTTTGGACTAATTTCTGTGGGGCTAAAGAATGGATTCCCTCAGGTCACCTTGCTATCTACAGACTATCAGAGAGAATCCCGCCATGGAGGATCTGTGAGGTACAATCTGCCATGTTGTTGGTAACTTTTTCTGACAACCTTTTTGGTGCTTTTAGGAACACTCTCTGCTTTTGTTCCTTTCACGATATTTACTCCCTTCAGCTACTAGTGGATAGCTATCCTACTGTACCACCTCATCATTTATCCTACCTATACAGATACTTACCTAGTGTAAATTGGCGGAGGTCCACTGAAGCCAGGGGAGCTATGCTAATTGACGCTAGCTGAAAATCTTATGCATAGTTTTAAAAACTTTTCTTAAGTTCATATCAATAACAGTTTTTCTTGAGCTTCTCTGAATTACTTCCAGATTGTCTGTATCTTTCCAATATCAAAGTACACAGATCTAAATGCTTTATTCTAGGTGTGGCCTTGTTAATGCTTGAGAGAGGAACTGTCCTTTCCGTCATCATGTTGTAATATCTCTGTGTCATGGATGGGTGAATCTGTTCAGTTTAATTCATCGTCCTCCAGTGCATCACCACATATTCCTCAAATCAACCTCAACCCTTTCAGGAAGTTTTTTACAGTACACTATAATGAAACTTCCAGAAGGTCTCCCCACCCCCTCCTTTTTTTCGTCATGCAGGTCACACCATAGGTTCTGCTGCCCAGTTACTTTTTGCAGAGTGACTCCAGACTAAAATTTCCCCCAAACCATTTGCCACTTCCTGGAACAATCACAAAAGTTAATACATTTGTTGCTCCTTTAAAAGAATCAATACACTGCAACTCATTAACTTAACTGGTGTTTGACAAACACTCTTATTTTAATCACAGAACTGGGTTGGTTTAGATAAAGAAGTAAAATTCAGTTATTTAATGAAAAAGAGATGGGATTAAGGGATACCAAGTATAAGGAATAGAAAGGGCTGCAAACAAAGTAAAAATATGCTTCTCAGACTAAAAGTTAATTTCAGCAAGTTAGTCTTTGCCTAAGCCGATTTCTTATCTAAACTTTAGCTTTTAGACATTTCAACCCCTTTGGTTGAAGGGTTCTGTGATTTCAAGAGATCCTGGCTCCTTGAATTCCTCAAATAATGGACCACTCAAATGTTCTTTTGTCCCCTTATGTTATCCCAAAATTCATTGTCTGTTTCAAGAGACATGAAGGCTTCCTTCTGTTCTTTCCTTCCTGTGGACTTCCTGTCCCCCTGCTTATTTTTATGTAAATGGAGGCTTCCATTGGTTTGATACCACACTGCTTAATTTATGCTGGAGACAGGTAAATAACTGCCTTTCTTCCTTGCTGGAAGAAAACATGTTTCTCCATATGTTTGGTCACGGATTTAAAAATGTATCAGTGAGTTTCCATAATTCCTTATAAAGTGTTAAATATCATTGTGATATGTATGCATTATCACTAACTTGTCATAGACTTTCATAAAAGACCTTACTTGATATACTTTTATAATATAATAATATTATCTATAATTGGTTGATTCAAGTACTTATCATTTGCGGTTCAGACCCCCTGGGTTTATAACCCAATAAACTTTTGAAATGCATTCTCTGAAAAGCAAGCTGAGAGCAAGCTTCTTTCTCCTGCTGGAGGTAGACGCCATGCTGTATTCTCCCCCGCTTGTTAGTTTGATAGCTTTGTTTACCTTGCATGTAAATATGCTTGTCTTTGTCTTTGGTCACACCTTGACTAATTTGCATCTGAGACGCGTTGAAGCAGGTGGAACCACATTACTTTGTCTGGAACAGGCACAGTTTAGGGATGGCTTGCCAAGTACATTTTAAGAACATAATTCTACCACATATTTATAACTCTTTTTGTACACACCAGGTTCATACAGTACACAATGATTTTTAGACCCAGTAGATACTTTATATGACACCTTTTAGGTACAGATTATGACAACAGTATGTTAGGTGTGGTGAAAGTCTCAGGTCTGACAAGAGTTGCTGACAGAGTGGTGAACCACCAATGAGTCTCTTTGTCACATAAGTATCATGAATTCAGGATCAGTATTGTGTCTGCTGTATATAAGCTATATTGGATTGTAAGGAATGGAAATAATTACATTTCACTTCTTCTTGCTTGTAAAATTTAATAAGGAATTAAGATTTTTATAACATGGTTTATTTTTAATAATTCACAGATGCCCTAACAACAAGCTCCCATAATGATTGTTATACCTGTTCATTTTGCTGAAGCAGCATATACATAATGCCTGCTTGCTATATAGTGTTTTTATGAACTGTGCTGCTGGATAATGTGCTATATCGTTTAATAAATGATAAAGTATTTATAAATAGAAGCATAATAGAATTTGTTACCATATGTTTGAAGTAATGATCAAGCATTTACCCTCACTAGTGAGTAAGTGTTGTTGGATCCAAGCTCTTACTACCATATGGACAGGGATGTGAAAGGAAAACAACGGTGTGTGTTTCAGAACAGAGTAGGTTTTTCAATCCGTTATGGGAAACCGGAAGAAGAAATTAATCATATCTTTAATCTCCTCAAAAATCTTCCCAAACTGAGAAAACACAATCAAATTTGTTACTTGTGAATTATTTATCCTAGTTTAATGTTTGCAAATGGACATTTTATTAATGTAAACTTTCACATTTGAGACAGATACACACCCGCTTGGAGTTACTTTTAATTATATTTTATCACATGCCATTAGAATTATACACATGGGTTATCTTTTTGTTTCCTTTTGACATTATATCATTTAGTGGGCTGGAATTTAAAACTTACTCCTACATAATTTTAGAAATATATTTGGGGGCCAGATTCTCAGCTGGTGCTAATTGAAATAGCTACATTGGTCAGTAGAGCTTCCCGAGCTTACACCATCTGAGCATCTGGTCTTTTTTTTCAAACTAACAATGCAGTATAAAAAAATTCTTGATGTACTAATAGAGAATCTATTTGTAAAATGATCTCAAAGTTTAGTTCAGAGTTTTTTTTTAATATAGTACAAAATCTTAAATAGCTCAAGTTAAGCCTGAAATAGAAAAGAAAGGAAAGAAAGAAAAGAAAATAGGCATGGAATTACTCCAGTTTTATTATTCTAGCAGTTATCTGAATGATGTTTTTGTTAATGTATAAGGCATAGTTTCTGCATGATTTCAATTGTCTTTTTATTTTTAAAAGAGAAATGAATATTTTGGTGTTAGTAAAGCAATAAGGGGGAAAAGGTTTTTTCCCTTCCATGGATAATGAGGCAAACCAAGTGCCCAGAACCATGTAACTCTGGCAAGTAGTCAGTCTATTAGGGTCTCAAAAATAACACAGGAAAAAACAAACTAATGAAACACAACCAACCCTCAAAGGCAGTCCCCAAATCTTCCTTGCCTAATATCATAAAGGACCTCAAATCCTAAGCAGCAATATATCTGTGCTCCCAGTTCTGCAGTTTGAATGAGGTGAGGACTCATCAGACTGCCAATGAGAAGCTGTAAAACACAAAATACATTTTCTTTGGAATGGGGAGCAGAGGGATGTAGTTGCATGGGTTAATGAGGAGGTCCAGTTTTGGGTCAGATAACTAATAACATTCAAGAATTTGATGTTTATCCAAGGACAAGTTAATGGAAGTTTTGAAGGTACCTCTCCCACTTACCCCTAATCTCACTGAACAATTCCAATGTTGATAAGTCATAGGTATGATACTGGAATGTACTGATTTTTTCCTTGATTACGGAATACTCCTTTCCCCTGCATTTGCTACATTGTGTTGAAATGTTGTTGAATCACTGATGCAATGTTGCAGTACCTGAATTTTGATCTCACAGGACAGAATTCTGAAAACAACAATCCTCTGTTCTTCAAAACCTCCTTTCAGCAGACAAAATGGTAACTAGAATAAGAATTCATCTTTATACATGAATCTGAATTTTTAATTTAACAAAACTTTGCAACAAGCAAGAATTTCACTTTGGATTAGACAATTATGATTGCCATACGATGGACTGCAAAGCTCATATATACTTCAATACACATAAACATATATTCTTCACACGTTGCCATATATTGAAACATACATTTCCTTGCATTGAATAGCTTGGCTGCCACTCATTTCCCCTCACATCTGTTTGCAAGTTCCATGCCTTTTCCATGTGTATTTTTGTCCTAGCAAAAGGAAAAGAAAAGCCAGCTTAAACTTAAAGGACTTGTCTTCTCAAGGAAGAAAATGTGTGTTCTTGACTTGTTAGCTAGCTTGAATTAACTAACATGAAGTAAAAATTTGGCGATCAGCTGAACCCTGAGCATGTGGGCAAGACTCACCAGCTAGACACCCAGGAAAGAATTCTCTGTAGTCATTCGCATCCCACCCCATCTAACATCCCATCACAGGCCATTGGGCATATTGACCACTAAAACTCAGAGATCAATTAATTGCCAAAATTAGGCTGTCCCATCAAACCATCTCCTCCATAAATTTATGAATCTTAGGCTTAAAACCAGATGTCTTTTGCCCCCACTGCTCCCCTCGGAAGTCTGTTCCAGAACTCCACGCTGATGGTTAGAAACCTTCGTCTAATTTTAAATCTAAACTTCCTGATGGCCAGTTTATATCCATTTGTTCTTGTGCCCACGTTGACACTGAGCTTAAATAATTCCTCTCCCTCCCTGGTATTTATCCCTCTAATATATTTATAGAGAGCAATCATATCTCCCCTCAGCCTTTTTTTGGTTAGGCTAAACAAGCCAAGCTCCTCGAGTCTCCTTTCATAAGACAGGTTTTCCATTCCTCGGATCATCCTAGTAGCCCTTCTCTGTACCTGTCCCTGTTTGAATTCAATCTTCTTAAACATGGGTGATCAGAAATGCACACAGTATTCCAGATGAGGTCTCACCAGTGCCTTGTATAACGGTACTAACACCTCCTTATCTCTACCGGAGGTAGACCTTGCATATTAGAGATGTCAAACTAACAGGCCTGTAGTTACTCAGATCACTTTTTTCTTTTCTTAAAAACAGGAACTATGTTAGCAATTCTCCAGTCTTTTGGTACAACCCCTGAGTTTACAGATTCATTAAAAATTCTTGCTAATGGGCTTGTAATTTCATGTGCCAGTTCCTTTAATATTCTTGGATGAAAATTTATTTCCCTCCTCTCCCGTCCCCAATTTAGTCCTAGTAAGCTGTTTGAGTTTGGCCTCTATCTCAGATGTGGTATTATCTACCTCCATATCCTCATTCCCATTTGTCATCCTGCCATTATCAATAAGCTCCTCATTAGCTTCATTAAAGACTGAGGCAAAATGTTTGTTTAGATATTGGGCCATGCCTAGATTATCCTTAACCTCTATTCCATCCTCAGTCTTTAGCAGTCCCACTTCTTCTTTCCCTGTTTTCTTATTTATATGGCAATAGAATCTTTTACTTTTGGTTTTAATTCCCTTTGCAAAATCCAACTCGACATGGCTTTTAGCCTTTCTCACTTTATCTCTACATGTTCTGACCTCAGTAAGGTTGTTTTCATTGCTGATCTCTCCTATCTTACGCTGCTTGTATGCTTTCCGCTTTTTCTTAATCACCTCTTTGAGATGCTTGCTCATCCAACTTGGTCTAGAACTCCTGCCCATGATTTTTTTTGTCCTTTCTTGGGATGCAGACTTCTGATAGTTTCTCCAATTTTGACTTGAAGTAATTCCAGGCCTCCTCCACCTTTAGATCCACAAGTTCCTCAATCCAATCCACTTCCCTAACTAATTTCCTTAATTTTTTAAAGTTAGTCCTTTTGAACAAAAACCCAAGTCGCAGATTTCTGTTTGTTTATCTTTCCATTCAGTTTGAACTGAATTAGCTTATGATCGCTTGAACCAAGGTTGTCCCCTACAACCATCTCTTCTATGAGGTCCTCACTGCTCACCAAAACTAAATCTAAAATGGCATCCCCTCTTGTTGGTTCAGCAACTACTTGGTGAAGGAATCCATCAGCTATCACATCTAAGAAAATCTGAGCTCTATTATTATTATTAGTAGTAGCACTTGTCCTCCAGTCTATATCTGGGAAGTTAAAGTTTCCCAGGATCACACAATTCCCATTGGTATTTACCTCATTAAAAACATTAAAGAGGTCTCTGTCCATATCCAAATCAGATCCCAGTGGTCTATATCATACCCCAAGCAATCTCCCAGGGGAGACTCTGGTAACTTTTCTCCAGTATGATTTTTGCCGAGACAGACTCTGTTTTATCTATTCCATCACTTCTTATTTCTTTACTGTCTACCTCATCATTTATATGCAACGCTACTCCACTACCTTTATCTCTATTTCTGTCTTTCCTAAACAGCACATACCCTTCAATACCTGTACTCCAATCTTGACTATTATTCCACCATGTTTCTGTTATCCCTATAATATCTGGTTTCACTTCCTGCCCAGTAGCGCTAGTTCATCCATTTTGTTACCTAGGCTCTTGCATTAGTGTACAAACCTTAATTTTTGCTGTTTGGCCTCGCTCACCTTCTTTACCTGATGAGGCACAGACATTCTACTGCCAGTATCACCTTTTAGACTGGTATCAACATTATCCTTCCTCATATGTCCATTCTCTTACCCACAGCTATGTCCTTTCTTACTTCGTTTTCTTCCCTTTCAATGTTAAAATCCAGCGTGAAGATTACCTGGACATCTCCCAACATATCCCCCAAATTTCTAGTTTAAATCTCTTAATCAGCTGTGCCAGCCTCTATCCTAGAAGTCTATTTCCCTTCCCTTCAGGTGAAGTCCATCCCAGGAGAACAGTCCTCTGTCCATGAGTGCCTCCCAGTAGGGTGACCAGATGTCCCAAT
This sequence comes from Dermatemys mawii, assembly GCA_007922305.1. Classification (NCBI taxonomy): domain Eukaryota; kingdom Metazoa; phylum Chordata; order Testudines; family Dermatemydidae; genus Dermatemys; species Dermatemys mawii. The sequence goes on from ML677352.1 coordinate 24,777,317, forward strand.
TTTATAGGGACAGTCCCAATTTTAGAGTCTTTTTCTTGTATGGGCTCCTATTACCCCTGCCCCAGTCCTGATTTTTCACATTTGCTGTCTGGTCACCCTACCGCCCAGTGGCCATACATCCCAATGTCCTCTTTATAGCACCACTGCAAGAGCCATCTATTGATCATAATTTTTTCACACCTTTGTTGCCCTTCTCTCGGAACAGGCAGAATCCCATTGAAGATCACTGGAGCCTTGATTTCCTTAAGCGTTTCCCCCAGCCTGGCATAGTCTCCCTTGATATGTTCCAGCGAGAATCTAGCCGTATCATTTGTTCCCACATGAAGGACAATCAGTGGATTCTTTCCCACTCCCGTTAGGATTCTCTTCAGCCCCAGGTCCACATCCCATATCTTAGCACCCGGCAGACAGCATAACTCAACTTGAGAACTCATGGGAAAACTACAAACTGCCTTGTTTTCACTAGGATTTTTACCTCCTGTGTTATGGTATGCTCCCCACACTGGCCCCGCAAGAGCTGAATTAGGCTAAGTGGGTCCATTTAGCCAATTAGGCTACAAATGGGGGAGACTTATGCTTGAGGAAGCTAATTAGAAGGAAGCTCATCTGTGAGGGAGCAGTGGGACTTCTACAAAGCCAAGAGGCTGGCACCAGTGTGAAGGTCAGCAGGGAGGAAGCCTGCAGTCTGTCTCCTGGAGGTAAGGGAGAAGCAGCATGGTAGGAAGGAGTCCAGGATGAGAACAGTAAAGTGGGGTATATGCAAATCTTAACTGTTCACTGCAGTACCCTGGATTGGAACCTAGAGTAGAGTGTGGGCCCGGCCTGCAGGGTGGTGGTGTTAAGAGCAGTCAGTACAAAGACTGCTGGTGTCACAGTTCGATGTGCCCAGGGCAGTGGGTGGATGGACTGCCTGACATGGCTCATGAAGAAAGACTTTGAAAGACCTGCTCCCAGAAGGGGAAACCAAGTAATGACCTGGCTGGAGAGTGAGTCGTGAAGAGGAGGCTGCAGTTCCTGGAGTGTAAAACGGGGAGAGGGAGAAAGAGATGGAATGCAACTGCAGGAAGAGGCTTTAGCCTGGTAGAGCTAATTCCCAGAATTGCCAGGAGGTAGTGCCGTCCAGTGGTGAGTAGAGTATCCTGTCACTCCTTGTGTTAGTTAATTCAGGTTAACTAACCCAAGAAGTTAAAAACACACCTTTTTTTTCCAAGTGAAGATGCATTGAAAAAAAACCTAAACACATCTATGTGTGTTTGTGTTTTCCCCTTGATATGTCTGGGTAATTCCAAATACCTAGCAACATGGTGAATTCTTCATCACTTGAATTCCCATAGCCATCAGTGATGCTAAACTCCCTAAAAAGGGTGGAGAATGGGGTTGAATTTTGACCTGATCACGCACTCACCTTTTACTCATGCACAGGGGCCGCCTTTCAGTTGTCTGAGGTGCTCAACCCCTGCTCAGCTCCCAAGCCCTGCCCTCATCACACCCCTTCCCCCAACCCCCTGCCCCGTCTCTTTCTTCCCCCAGTCTGCTCCCTCCCCACTTCTTTCTGCCCCTTCCCCTGAGCGTACCCTGTCCCTGCTCCTCCTGCTTCCTCTAGCGCCTCCTGCATGCTGTGGACCAGTTGATCATGGTGGCTGGGAAGCGCTGGAGGGGAGAACCTGGCTGCCAACGAGTGCTAAGCACCAGTTGGAGCACCCACAGAGTCAGCGCCTATGTACTCAGCAGAGTTGCATGCTGCCAGAGGCTGATGTGACAGCTGAGCTTTCATAGATTCCAAGGCCGGAAGGGACTGTTGTGATCATCTAGAATTTCCCCCACAATAATTTCAGAGCATGTCTTTTAGAAAAACATTCAGCCTTGATTTAACAATTGTCAGTGATGGAAAATCTGTCATGGCCCTTGGTAAGTTGTTCCAATTGTTAATAACTTACTATTGTTAAATGTGTGCTTTATGGCCAGTCTGAGTTTGTCTAGCTTCAACTTCCAGTGGTTGGATCATGTTAGGCCATTCTCTGCTAGATTAAGAGCCTGTTATTAAATGTGTGTTCCCCATGTTGGTACTTATAGACTGTAATCAGGTCACCTCTTAACATTCTCTTTGTTAAGCTAAATAGATAGACTCAAGGAGCTCAATCACTGTAAGGCATGTTTTCTAACCTTTTAACACTTTAAACTTCAAGAGGTATTTTGCCTTTCTGGGCTTGCAATAGCTTCTGCTGGGGTAGTTTACATCTACATAGCCCCTGAGCAGCTGTGGTTTAAAGGCACTATTTATTTTTCCTCATGTTAATGTAAATTCCACTCAAATATTTAGAGCGAAATAAACTCCTTAAATTCTTTGCCAGGTGGTTTTCTGTCACTTGGATAGGACAAACATATTTTTGGCACTTTGAATCCAGGTTCTTGTTCTTTTTAAAATGAGCAGAGAAAGCTAGAACACAATTTTTTAACAACATTCTGAAATATTTAGATGACATTTTCCCATTCTGTTAAATTCCTTTGGTTTTCCAAGTCCAGCTTGAACTCTGGAAGCAGAAAGAACAAAATATTTTGAGAGAAACAGTTCTCATGGTATTTTCAGCTGCAACCAGAGGTGGAAATAATCAAAATTTCACAAGGAAGCCTGTGTTTTACAAGATTTTAAGACCAATCCTTCCCATTGAAGAACTTCAGGTAATTTGGAAAAGCATCTGAACATTATTAGCTTTTCAGCAATTAAACACAAACTGTAAGGTCCTGATTTTGTTCTTCATAGTAGTGTAAAGTCAGAGTTACTCCGTCTGAATGTTGCCATGGTTTTTAATGGCTTCTGACAAATGCTTTCCTTGGTTGTTAGATTTATCAGTGGTTCTGACTCATATTTCTTCATCCTTTGTCAGTCTCTTATGCTTATACTCTACTTCTGCTCAGTGTTTAACTGGGGTGAAATTTATTGTCTTTGCATAACTCCTCTTATTTGAAGGTAAGATGAGTTAAGATCTCTTGTCTGCCAGTTCATTGTTGTGGCCCTGAAGGCTCATACCAGCTAAATATCAGAAAAGTGCTGTGACAGTTGCATTTCCAAATGCTTTTGTTGAACAGAAAAGCAGATGAATCACAATTCAAACAAGTATCTGCTTAGCTGTACGAGAGAGGAATGAAATAATAAAAGCTGACGACTCCTGAACAAACTAACCCATTTGTTTGTTTGTTAAAACTTTGCTTTGGTTGGACCATTTCTTTTGAAATGAGGGGAGTGGGGAGAAGCAGTAATACCCTGTGTGTCCTTCACTTGAGACAAATCCAACCTTATAACTTTTGATTACTTAGAAATGTAGAGAAAGGAAATCTCGATAGGATTATGGAAAACCACAAGGATTTAAGTGAGAGAATATTTGTCTGCACTAAAATGTTGACTGAATAATGAATAGGTTTGAATCACAGTAAACATTTGGCTTAAATCTGGTATCCCAGTCTACATAATCTGTAGTCTTCTGTGTGCTTTGTGAACTGTACTCTGAGAGTAGCTTACTAAGAATGTTTCTGTGATCTGTAAATCAATATATCAAGTGTCTTCTCAGTGAATGTTTACTTTTTATTTCACTTTCGAAGTGGGAGCACTTGAAATTATTTGAACATTCATATCTTTATTATTTTTAATCCGTTTGTTCTAGTAGTGGGGTCAGCACCTGTACACTTGAAGGATGATCAGAAGCAGTTGTGCCTTGGAATATCCTTTCTTAACACTAATTTCCTGCTTTTTGGTGCACATCATTAGTACTTCATTGGATATTTTGTAGTTATCCAGCTGCTGTCAAATAGTCACACTACTTGTTTAGTTTAGTTTGTCCTTAGCTTATCTCTTCAGGGTTTATTCTTCTTGTTTAGATATTTTGTTTTAGCATGTCTTTGTAAGAGACATTGTACATACAGACAGTTTGGTCCAGATAAAATTCCCTACATTCAAATGGGAACTTTTATTGTAACTTCAATAAACGTTTGGTGATGCTCTTTTTTGATGTATCCACCCAATCATCCACTAGATTCTCATGACACACTCTACCACATCAGGCCTAGCTCAATCTCCCACTTCAGTTGTATGACAATTATCCCTCCCCTTCATCTCTTCTTATCAGTACCTTTTAAAGATGCACGATGGACTCCAGATGGATTCCTTATTCAATGTCTGCATGATCCAGTGTGCAATGCAGTCTTCCTTGTCCTGACCTCCTTACTCTCATTGGATTCTGGAAGATGTTACCAGTTAGAGAATATGGCTTTGTATAAATCTCTTGCAACAGCCATGTGAAAAGATACTTTATAGTAAAAAGGACGATATCCCAACTCTCAAGTGTTTTTGGGGCCTAAACAAAGCTGTGAAAGAAATTTATTGTATGTCATTCAAAGTAGCGAAAGTCAAAAGTATCACTCCATTTTCACTATGGTCTATTGTATACATGTTGTAGCACAAAGGCTATGTCTATACTATGAGCTAAGGGTGTGATTCCTCTGATGGTGTACACATACTTGCACTAGCTCTTATCAAGGTAACACAAGTATAAGTAGCAGCATAGCTTCAATAGCAAGGGTAGCAGCATATCTGAGCCATTCTTAGGTAGTACCCACCAGTTTCAGATGGGTTTATATTTGGCACAGCTCAGCGATGTCGCTGCTGCCACTATTAGTGGTGCTGTGGCTACAGTTCTATTTATAATAGTACTAGCGTGAGCATGTGTACACGAGCAGAGGAATCAGCCCCTAGCTTGTAGTATAGACATAGCCTAAATTAGTTTTGAATTTGCTCAAAGACCATTCCCCTAGCTGTCCCCCAGCTGGCATAGGTTAAAGTAGCTTTCAAAGTGTCCTAGCCTCTGTTAAAGGAATGACTTTTATCCCAGGATCAAAGGGAACCCATAAGGAATCCAGACTCCACAGTTGTTCCAATCACTCTTTGGCCATGCTGAGGGCATGGCCCACTATATTTTGTTTCGAGAAAGGGGAGGAGAGGACTTTGTACAGCAAGTAAATGTAACCTCCACACCTCCTAGGTGTTGTGTTCTGTCCCATCTAGTGGCCCCGAGACCACTTAGGGGGAGAGAGAAATTAATGATTCTGCTCTACACGCTTAGTTAACAGTAATATAGCTTTTAGCTCATGAAGTAGAGGTCCCAGATTCAATCCTGCCTGCTGATGACCAGGGTCTGTTGGTGTTACATAAACTGATAAGCAGTTGTCATAAAGTTGCTGTTCATAGATTTCATTCTCCGTGGTGGTGAGCACCTCCTAATTCCAGTATGGACAGTAAGTTGAGGGCACTAAACATCTTGAGGGACCAAGTCCAATATTGCTTTAGATCAACTAGTCCATCTCTATGCCCGTGCAAAATTGTTCCCTACAATAGTATTTCCATTGTTATGGACAGTCCATATTAGAATAATCATTAAAAAGGTAGTCAGATTACAAATTGTGACCCAGTTTTACCAATGCCTCATTCCAGTGCATAGGATTAGTGCCACCCAGAAAGTATGTGAATGCTAGCTGGGGCACTTGTTGATTCTCTGCATCCAGAGCCAGATCAACACAAGGGCTTTAGGGGCTACAGCCCAGGGCCTCAGCCTAAGGGGGGCCCGGGCACAGCAGAGCTCAGGCAGGCTGCTTCCAGAAGCGGCAGACTCCTGACACATGTCTGTTGCCCCTAATCTCTGCAGCCCCTAGCCGGGGGGTGTGGGGGGAAGGGGAACAGAGGTGGCTCCACATGCTGCCCCAGCCCCATTGCTGCAGCTCCCATTGACCGCTGTAGGGCAGTGCTTGCAGGCATGGACAGCACATGGAGCTTTTAGGGAAGACACCCTCCTGGTGTAAGCTTTGAAAATGCTATGAAAGCATGCAGTGTAAAAATGTGCTAAATGGTGAAGAATGTGCTATTGTGCTGTGAACATGCTGCTGGCACCAGGGCTCTGCGCCAAAGCTGCACAGCACAGAGGCACCCCGGTTTACTGGCTGGATCGGCAGGTAGCAATCGATCTTTTGGCAATTGATTTATCGCGTCTCATCAAGACGTGATAAATTGATCGCCAACAGTGCTCTCATTGACTCTGGAACTCCAGCTCACCGAGTGGCACAAGCTGGAGTCGACAGGGGAGTGCGCCGCCACCCGCTGCTGCCATGAGGATGACAGGTAAGTCGTCCGAAGATGGGCCGACTTCAGCTACGTTATTCACATAGCTGAAGTTGCGTATCTTCGATCGACCCCTCCCCCTACCGTAGACCAGCCCATAGTGTCACAACCATGTTTGGGCAGCGTACTAAAGATAAAACAACAATAGTGTAAAGTAACCCATGATGTTGTAATACATGCTGGCACACACGGGTTAGAATCACACTTCAACCAGGGGTCTAAAAAAAAGAGGAATGTGGAGCATAACTCCCCTCATCCCGTGCTGGTATAGTAAGAGCACCACCTACTACGTCAATTTCCATTGACCACTGATTAGAACATTAATTCTTTCTGTGACTACAGTGCTATCAGTGTGCTTCATTAAGCTACATCTTATTGTAATTATGCAGTGTGGCAAATTGTTGGTACTATTATGATGGGTCCTGCGCTTTCTCTTCTTGTGGGGGGTTCAGGGAGCTGCTACTTGCCCCTGAATAGGGTATTAACTGCCCCACTAGTATCCTAGAGGAGGGGGAGTGGAGAGGGAGGGATCCGGGCCCGCCCTCTACTCTGGGTCCCAGCCCAGGGGCCCTGAGGATAGCGGTAAACCACCTGAATTAGCTATTCCTTCCCCTGGGCTACTTCCCTCTCCTACCCTTCAGTTTGTGGGGCTTCCTTCCCTCTCTCTACACAGGTCAGGTGTCTCTTTACCTAGGTTCTGGGTGGTCTTGGTTCCAAACTCTCCTCCAAACTGTTCACTGCTCCAACTCCTCCAAACTGCTCCAACTCCTATCCTCCTCCCCTGTCTGCTTGAAGCAGAGGGTTTTATTAGGTTCTTAGCAGGGCCTTAATTGATTGCAGGTGTTCCAATCAACATGCAACCTTCCCTAGTCCACAGGGAGCCACGCCTCAATTAGCTCTGAGCTTACGTATCTCCCCTCAAGCACTCTACCGCAGCTCCCTGACCCTCCTCTATCACCCAGCACCGCTCCTATCCCCCCACAGTGCATCTGTTCCCATAGAGATCCCCCACAGTGCCCCTATCCCCATAGAGATGCCTGCTGACACAACCCTGTAGTTGGGTGCATCCAATTTTGCCCCTGGAAACACATTTGCTTTTTTGTGTCAACGTATGGAAAAATTCCATTTTCAATTCACTCGTATTAGTCTAATTAGGAATACATTAATGACTTAGCAATGTGACTGCTTAAATTCTGTACATACATTCTTAATTGTTAAAGAAACAGTTTAACAATATTTTGAAAAAAATCAAATGCATTACTCAAAGTAATATTTTTATCTTAAATAATTTTAGGAATAGGTCACTTGAAAATAGCTACACCTCTGCATAAGAGAGTTATTCAGAAAATACAGGGCCAAATAAATCCTGCTGAGTACTGTTAACAGCTTGCCTGAGAGGTTAGGTGGACTTGACTCCTACATAGAATATGGCTTTGTGCATGAATCTCTTCACGAAACAGCCTGTGATAGACTGCAACAATATATTATTGTTCAGAAGTGTATCTGTAAAAGAAAAATCCAATTAAATGGATAATACATATGAGCTGAGATAAAACGCAAAGCTTAGAGAGAAGAAAACTTACCATATAAAAAGTTGGTTGGACTAAATCCTGAAAAGTGCTGAGCACCTGGGAGTTGCAGATGTACAACAAATGCACAGCAGCTCTTAGGAGTTGGCTTTTAGTTCATAAAGATATTTTATGTTATGATAATGAAATAAATGAAAGCATGTGTCAGTGAAAAACAATTACAAAACACTACATATGTTGTAGAAATAATGGTATGATATTGTAGTATTTGAGAAGCATTAAATGATTGTCATTCAAGACAGTCCAAATGAGAGGTGGGTGAACACCAAGAAACTATTCATTGAGCAGTTCTGAATCACATTTTGATTCAGTCACATTTGATTCACTTTTAGGGAAACTATGTTCACATGAATGTTTCCAGAAAGTAAATTTTGGATGCACATCCAAGATTAATCTTATAACAGAGCAACACTGACATTTCCTTACTTTTGGGTATTTAACTATGAACCATTAACAAGCTCTAGCATACTATGGTATGTTGTTAATATACTATTGAATTTTTCTTGTCTATGGATGCTACCGTTTTAATTTTAAGTAAATCCTGTTTCCCATAGATAAGTCTGTGTAGGTGTCAAAAAGTAGATTCTGTGGGTGTTGATAGTTGTGAAGAGATTATAATAATGATTTCAAAAACTCTTCTTTATGCTAGATGTATTATCCTGGCAGCTGGAGCTATCAGGTCTACTAGCACAATTGGAAAGGGACACTTCTAGCTCAGAAACAATTTGGGCTGTTTTGCAAAGCTTTAGTCCTTTTAGAATTGTGATTTGTTTATATGCTGCTTGACATGTATTTACAACATATTTCAATGCATTTTTTTTCTAGTGAAGATTGCTTGTCACCATTATTTTCTTGTGTTACAACAGCAGGGATTATACATCCTCTGACCAAGCTCTCTGTCTAGGTTTCAGTTTTAATATTGTATTGTAGTCTTATAGTAAATCCCTTCACCATTAATTGTGTAGGATGAAGTGTCTTTTTCTCCATTAAAAACCATTCAAATAAAAATGCAGCTCTAGTAGTTATCCATTATTGTGCTATTTTTGTTTTCAATTTGTAACTTCAATTCTGTTTTCCATATTCCTGTTTGTTCCATGGTAGGGCTATATGTAAAATGTCTAAACAGTGAGGAATTTCAAATCAACTTGAATTACTTTCTTATTTTAAAGAGAGAATTTTAAAAAACCTTATTTTTTATTTCTTTTATATCAACATAGTCCAAATATCTGTCCCAAAGGCCATTTGTTGACCTTTTGACTCATCAGAACGCTTCCAGTCTAAATAGTGGATTCTTGGCTTCCATTGTAATGATGATGTGATTCAGACTTCGGTTATTTCTCTTTCCCCTGTAACTACTGTGATGTTTAGTAAGCATCCAGGGGGCAGCTTGGTTGGAGAAACAGTGTAGCCAGGGTCAGTATGCATTACATGTTCCACTCTATGCCTGATCTGCAGAGGTTGTGAGTCTTTTACAGTCTCCAGCTGCAGAGCCTGGCTTTTTAGATCAAGCTGTAGAGGCTGCTATGTTAGCTCTGGAGGTTCAAGAGACCATCTTGCTGCGTCACCTAAGATGGCAGCCATCACAACAGAAAAATATTCTTAACCGCATGAACTGCCAGCTCAGATTGAGGCTTCTTATGTTTCTGGAAACATATGTTTCAACCTCACAGTGGACAGGCTCAGAAGCCTAACTCAGGTATTATCATCATCATCAGTCCCATACTTGTATCACATCACCTCATGACTATAAACACTCCCATTTGTAATAGAACCTTCCAGAAATGTTCTGCTGCACAATGCTGTTCCTTAGACTACTAGAGGCTAGAGAAGGCATTCTCTTCTCAAAGCTGCCCCAGGACGCTGACACCAGAGAATATCATTAACCACAATCCCATATGTCATTCCCAATGAATGAGCAAATAGCCACCTTCTCACAGTGGTGAGCAGTTAACACATGTAATGAAAATGGTTTCATTTTCTGGAGGGTTTAGTGCCCTTTTGAAAACTTTGGTTAAGTAGAAGTTGTGCTGAAGAATAAGACTAACCAACAAGTAAATAATGTTAAATTTTTCATAGGCTCTAGGTGATCGTTATTGTAATACACATTAAAAGACACATCCATCTATCAACTATTAAAATCAATGTTACTATCTAAATGGATTACAAACATTAAATACATCTTCTCATAAAACATAAATAAGGTAGCCCTGTTTTAACCTCTCTGCATGGCCCCATGTAGCTAAAGAATGTTCATTAATAATGTTTTTGGCTAACTGCCACACATGGTCCAAAAGACGTTGCCTTATTTATAAACAAGATGACTGATGATAACTTCTTATTGCAAAATCGTGGTCTCCTACTGTGAACTATTGCTTCATGTTTCTGATTTTCTAAATTTAGAATATCAGAAACCATTATGGATGAAGTTTGCCTGCTGGCTGAAGGCCCAGGCAAGCCATCTGTGCCACAAAATCATTCTGGTAACTCTGACTGAGAGGAAGGCATGGTACCAGATGCTGTATATGCAAACATGGAGAATAAAATTGGTGATGGTCTAGAGGAGAGCCAACTGGATGATATTTGTATGGATCCAGTAATTGGGAACCCATATGTTGTTTATTTTTTATATATATATATATATATATATATATATATATATAATATAAAAATAAACATAACATATAGGTTCCCAATTATATATAGGGGGGTCGAGTCTCCTATTTCTTCCAGCCCGAGGGCTAGAACTGAGAATTTTGCTCAGGTCAAAAGAGAGAGCGAGCATTATTGTCATGTTTATTAATAATCATGTTTATTAATGCAGTACCTCTTTAGACAGAATAGTAGACAGTACCTACCCTGAAGAGCTTACAACATAACTAGACAAGAGTGGCACAGAGTTGGGTCCTCTGTGTAACACTCAAGGACAGTGAACAATGTCATGGCAATAAATGCCATGTTTATGTCATAAGATAAGTATGCATGTATTTGGGGTTAGCTTAGTTAGGTCGTGATGGGCTAACTGGAAAGAAAAGTGCCAGCTCCTACTGGCTGGAATCTCTGTCTTGTTCCTCCTTGCAGTTTCCCACCATGGCCTCATTCTGAGGGAAGGAGATACCACCTGGGTCCTCATACCCCTAAAGTGAGAAAAGGAATTTCCCTGTACAAGTCTAGTGCTGGGAGGGAGGGTTGGTGGACCCCATTTTACTCTCTTCCCTTCCCCAGTAAAGGAGTCCCTTCTTTGTCAGCTTCTGCAGCTATAGCTATAGATGGTTCCTCTCTATAGTTTCCCCCCAAAGCCACATAGCGGGGCAGGCAGGGGAGGTACCACCTGGGTAATAGTACTCCCAGTATCTGAGGGAGGAACATAGATGCTACTGATGACTGTTTGTTTTAAATATGTATCTATACAAAAATAGTTAAACTAGTAAATGCAGTACTGTTTCTTTCAATTTATGCTCACTTTAAATCAGAAAATTTTAAATTATTAATCTGATTTATCAACTATACTCTATGATTAAAAAGAATATAAAACTAAAAGCCCAACAACTTTTTATACCAATGTATGTTTTAGGAACTGGAAATTGTAAAATCCTAGGTGGAACATTCACCCCTCTGGGAGTTCCAAATACACAAAATGCAAGCTTTCCCGGTTGCCAGTGGGAAGTGAACATAATTCTGACTTCACAGCTGCTTCTCCTAAAAAAACACACAAACAAACCAGAAGCTACTTTTTTGTACTGAAGCTAAAAAGAATATGCACAAAAGGAATGTATTTATGCCAGAAATAAGCCTTAATCAAAGTAATACTGTCCTGCAAATTCAAGTAATGCACACACTCAAACTTTAGCATATAAGCTTGGGAAAGGAGAAGGCACTCCTATAGCACCTATTAACGTTCCATGCCATGGTGGGAAAACTGCAATGTAAGGAATTTTAGTTACCACATATCCTGAAGCTATTCAGATGGATATAATAGTGCTCTTGTATCTTTTGCATTAAGACTAAACTCCTAAATCTGGGGCACTGACTTCTTTTCCGAATCTTCCAGTCCACATATTGAGCTCCTGCAATGTGTATTTAAATGCAGTGAGTTGTCGCTAACCAGCTTAAATATTCCTCCTATTGTCTCTTGTTAAACTCTGTCTCATTAGGAATTCTTACTCAATTATTTCTAAAATAACATATTCCAAGAAACACACATACACCTTGAGACGTATGTATTGCTGAGCTGCCATCATGTCACTTAACTCCCCACATGTGTACAGTGGTAGCCCTTTGATATTGCAATTACTGCAGTTGTAGCAAACCCTAAGCTATAGAAGTAGCCCATGGCACTTGTGTAAGGGCTACCAAGGTGAGTATACCTTTGGAGGATCAGCTCCTGATGCTGGAACTTCTCTGAACAATCTTGTGTCTCAGTTGTAAATTCAGAATAACCAGCTATCTTGATATGAAGTGTTGAATGTACAGAAAGCTCTCATCCTGTATTTCCTGCATGCCAAGAAACACCTCGTCAACCAGTACATGAGTAGATATCAAGAAATAGAATATATGTTATGATTTTTGATGAAGAATATTCATTTGTACGATTCATTCATTTGTGACATACTCATATTTAATCAAGCATTTACCAGAAAAAGGATATCAACAAGAATGTATTTCTCATGATGATCTTTTTTTTCTGATTGTTATATTCACCTGTTGCTCAGACATTGTTAACTTCAAGTATTCAGAAACGCAACATGTATGGTCTAACAACAATATGTTCTTTATTTGTAAAGTGAGTCACACTGCTTCAATTCTGCTTCCCACAGATCAGAACTTTAAAAAGGATATAAATAAATGACTTAGCATATGTGACCTACTGACTATAGGGTGTTATATTCCAGGAACTATATTGCTCTACCTCTTTTATTTTATTTGAATGTGTATTCATTGTAGTTCTCTGGGAAAACATTTGATTTACAATCAATGCTAGGTGGTTGTTATGTGAATTATGTTCATCTATGCTGATAGTAAAATTACAGGGGAGCAGTCCTTAAGAAAGATGTTGAAAACATTTTTCACTTAGCCTTCAAATGTAGTGGGAATGACAATTGCTTTGTAGTTACTGTTTAATCTTTGGGGCATATGAGCATATATAATATAGTTTTAGCTCATTGTATTGAACACAGTCATCAGTGTTCATATTTCAGAACTCCACAAAAACGTGGCCATTGTGATTTATGGGGTGATGATTAATGAGGTGAGAAAACTAGACACATGGAATTTGACAACACAAAGTGTTAATTAGGAATGGGTAAAATAGTTTGGAGTAAACATGAATCAACACAAGCTTTTATTCCAAATCAGATCTGTGTAATTTTTGAGGGCTGAAAATTTGTAGAGACTTTTTTAAAATGTAGTTTTGTGCACGTTTTCACTTATTTGTTCAAGTACCAGCACATTAGAATCCCTTGTGAAGAACATTCATTTGCATGACTTCATTATTTATAAAATATCCATTTTATTTTAATCAACCATTTGCTAGAAAATGAAGAGCGACAAGAATGCATTTCCATGCCAAGTCTGACTGGAAGCAAGGAAGTTACAGAGTCCACTCCCATGAGATTTCCAGCCCAATTTTGCCATCCTAGGGTCTCAGATGTCCAGACAAGTGTCTTCTGAGGTTCACCAGTTGCTGCTTTTCAACAGTTCCATTTTGGATTGTAGATTTTTGGCAGTTTCATCCCCAGTTTCTTGAGGAACACAAAGCAATATCTATAATTGGAAACCGCTTTTTCCAATTCCAAATAACCATTTCCATCCTCCTCAAAATGTGTTTCTGCTGCAAAACTCTGTAAGACAATAGCCCAACATCCCACTGGCCCTATTCATAATTATTAATAAAATAAACAAAACCATAACTAACCGATTTCACATAGGGTGTGTCCTTCAACTGTTTTTGTCTAATTTACAATGTAGGCTCCTATGGAGATGGTCTGTGGTGTCTTGTAAGGTTTGTGCAATGCGGTGTGCACTGTCATTGCTCAACAATAATAATGAGAAATTATATGAGTCCTAGATATCTTGGGGTGGGGGGAGGGAGAGAGGTTTGTGGGGCGTAATTATCCTTTAGTGGCAGACCCACAGAGAGGACAAGGACTCAACTCACGGCTGCTACTGACTACAGGAGATTTCTAGTGCAGTGAATAGAACTATAGAAGATATCATTTAGCTTCAGTACCAGAGGCCTGTACTTTTAGAAATAAAATAATGAAGTCCTGGTGTCTCAGATGAATCTTTAATTCATCTAATAATTGTGTGTGTAGTGCACAAACTTTTAGGAGAATTGAAATATTTATAAATGATAAATCTACACGAGCTTTTAGCATAAAAGAGAACAGTTTATCTACCGGATAGGTATTAATAAGAAATATTAGAGAAAGGAAGACAAAGGGACCTCCAGTTCTCAAATCCCAAAGCCCTTGTTGGACAAATATCTTGTGCATCTGAAAAAGGAAATATTTAGCAAGCAACATACAGCAGGTCTTATGATGCGTCAGTAATATGGAGAACAATTTCGAGGGGGGAAAAAATGACAGTAACTCTCAACCTGGAACGTTTAGGAAAGAACTGGCCAAAAGTGTCTATTTTCATACTTCACAGGAGTTTGCTCCATTTCTTTGTTGCGTGACTATTGCTATTTTGCTGCCATGTGCAAAGGGAGAGCCTTTCCTTTATGTGTTAAAATGATATATTTTGAGCTGAATCTTGCATAGAAAATCATCACAGCAATCCCTGGTGTTATTGCATTGGCTTCACTATGGTTAGTGCTTAGCAGAAGAGTCCGTAGCAGAGTTACTACAAATCAGTGATGTCTGTTTGTTGTTAGGGTGATTAAAATAGTCATTTGGAATGACATACATTTTTGTTCCATCTGGTTAAACCAGAAATGAAAAGGGAGAGATGGAAACAGCAAAATTATGCTTTTGGAAAAAAAAGTTGTGACTTTATTCTGAGTCTAAGGAAAATAAATATATGAAGATCGATTTTAGAAAATAAAACCTTGTTGTTTTTCTATACTGGGATTTGCTTCTAGCCTGCATTTGTTGCAGTTTTGGTATCTATGCTATCAGTTAAAAAGGAAAAGAATGAAAGACTTTTAAAGAATCAACTATTAAGTTGCATGGGGCGGTGCTTTTGAAACAGAAGAATCTGAGTTCTATCTCTGCTACCTCTGTTCTCATGCTAGGCTGGGTTCAAATTTGAGGATTCCAAACCAACTTCCTTGAAATTCAGTGAAGTTTGGATTCAAGGTTTTGGCCCAGTTCTTGCTTTGACATTTCAGAAGTACAAAGCACATATCACAATAAGCATGGCATGGTAATAGGCTGAACATGAAGAATAAGACTGTGTTAGGCAGAATTGCTGGGTGCTGTTAAGGTGCTGATGTGTTGCACCCAGAACTGGCTGCATTTCAGCAGTGGCTAAAGCTATTTTTGTATAAATAACTGGTAAAACATTTTGCGATTATTGTAATTTATATTTACACACATTATATAAAATATATATATTAATGTAATTAATTACATTATACCAGGGTGCTGACAAGATCTGGCCTTTATTTCCTGGCCCCATGACCAGCCTTAGTCAGATTTGCAAAGGTAAGATGGCAGAGGTCCTTATGCACTGATTACAGTGGCTACTGTTAAAAGGGTAAATTGTTCACAATCTATATACCTGTGGAAGTGTTATCAAAAGTACTCTTAGTGATGAACAAAGACCAAGTGTCCTTGCTGATTCTCTTAGATCAATCAGAAGTCTTGGACACCGCTGACCATGATATATTGTTGATGTGTTGTGTACCCTAACAGGAGTGGACAGCAACACTCATGAATGGCTTCTATCCTCCCTTTTAGGAACAGCCCACAGGGTAGTTGTATGTGATGGTGTAACCCACACACTCCTGGGTATGGTGTAACCCACACACTCCTGGGTATGGTGTTCTATCCCCTCTAGTGGCACCAAGACCACTTAGAGAGAGATTAATGAGTTTGCTCTACAGCCTTAGCTAAGAGGAATATGGCTTTTAACTTATGTAGTAGAGGCTCATGCACTAAGCTCCAAAGGCCCCAGGTTCAATCCTGCCTGCCAATGTCTGGAGCTTGTCAACAGTACAATGGCTCATCTTAGTGGTCATGAAAAACGCATCACGGACTGTGAAATCTTGTTTTCTGTTTGCTTTTACCCTATACTATAGAGATTTTGCGGGGGAGACCAGCATTTCTCAAACTGAGGGTCCTGACTCAAAAGGGAGTTGCAGGGAGTTCTCAAGGTTTTAGGGGGGGTTGCAGTATTGCCACCCTTACTTCTGCATTGCTGCCTTCAGAGCTGGGTGGAGAGAGCATGGCATCTGCTGACTGAGGGCCCAACTCTGCAAGCAGCTGTGCACACGTAGGGGTAGCAATACCATCCCATGTCATCCTTACTTCTGTGCTGCTGGGGTCAGTTCTGCCTTCAGAGCTAGGATCCCAGCCAGCAGCTGCACAGAGCTAAAGGCTGCACCGCCAAGAGCTGCACAGAAGTAAGGGTAGCAGTACTGCAGTCCCCTCCGTACCATAACTTGCGCCCCAGCCCCTACTCCTTTTTCGGGGTCAAGGCCTCTACTATTACAACACTGTTAAATTTCAGATTTATATAACTGAAATAATGAAATTTACAATTTTTTTAATCCCATGGCTCTGAAATTGACCAAAATGGACCGTGAATTTGGTAGCGCCTTACTTATGGGGGATTCTGCAAATTTATACTGAACTCTTCCTCTTCAATGTGTATGTGAGGCTTCTGAGAGAGGCATGGAGGTACTGCAACCCACATTTAAAGCAATTATACCTCGTGTGGTGATAGTGTGGTTGAACAACTTCCCAATGTCTGTCCAAAACTGAGGTATGCATGAGTTTGAGGTTCAGGCCAAATAAGACTGAGACAATGTATGTAGGCCATGTGAAGCAACTGGAAGAAATAGCAAGTGGGTTTTTGGGGGGTAGGTGGGAGGGGTTGGTTCCCTTGAGTGGGGGTGTACAGTTGCTGACTACTCCTTATATTTGTAAGGCAGCAGATTTTGATAGATCCCCCGTGGCTTCTGGATGTCCAAGTAGTGGCAGTGGCCAATAATACTTTTTCTAATCCCCACTTAGCAAGAAGTTTGCAACATTTATATTTGGAAATGCACCTCACTGGTTATTATCCATGCCTTGATCACCTGAGGGTTGGACCCCAGCTAAGTACTTTACATGAGGCTACATCTAAAGACCACTTGGAAACTTCAGCTAGCACATAATGTGGTGTCTTTCGTGTTTAGTGGTGTTTCTTGGAGGCAGACATGACATCTGTACCCCATGATTTTTACTGGCTTCTAGGTTTGTTTTTTTTTAGAGTACAGTACCAGGTGTTGGTTTTGATCTATAAAATTCTAAATGGTTTGTGTTCTACCTATTCTTCTCATGTGATACCATAGTAAACCGAAGTGTTCATGCTAGACTGTCTTCTGGTTTAAATGATAGGGAGTTAAAGGCAGGATATTTTTAGTGGGACCCCGTAACTCTGGAATGACCTCAACCTGTAGGTTGAAGAGTGATGCTGGAAATTGTTAGTCTTTATAGGCTAGCGTGAGGTAGAATCATAATTGATATAGGCTTATTAAATGTGGTTTTTTTAAAATTTACTTGCATATATTGTGGAGCTAAGGATAGGCACCATTTATCAGTAGAAATATTTATAAAATAAATCATGCTAGGATGTTGTCAATAGATCTTTTAAAGAAGCAAAGTTTTGTGAAAAGGAGATGTCTGATATTTAAACCACTAAAAGTAGTAGCTAAAAGTCCAGAGGCGAGTTCTGCACTGGAGATACTTGAAGACACTGTGGTAATGGAGGATATGAGAAGGTGCTTCACCCTGAACCTGTGGGTACTCAGAGCAATATGCATAAACTTGGTCCATCATGACCAATGATTTAAGTTTTCACTAAGTGAGCATCTAAGTATTGTTTATGCTGACTGTCTCTGATACTTCACTGCCAAGAGGTCGGTGGCTATCTCTGAGCACAAATGACTTCCTTATGGAGAACTCCACTTAAAGACTCTGTTAGTAGTGAAGCTGAATGTGTTTTTTTTTTTGCTGGACATTAAATGAACACCCATGACTGAACTGCCACAGAATTGGACATCAAAGATGGTTGAGTAGAACCAATCCTGCCTGAAAATGAGAGCATGAAAAATGTCTCTTCTCAGTGATTCCCTGATTCTTCATAAAGGCCATGATAATGACCAGACTGGATAGCAACCATCAGCTTTTGACTTGTTATGATTCCAGGCCAGAAAACGTTATGTTATGTCTGATACTTACAAATAAAAAAATACATTATTGACTGAGAGATGCTGGAATTAAGCAGCTAGTGTTGTGAAGGCACAAAGAGCCATGAAAACCCAACTTGCTGTTTTGCGAACAAAATCATGGTGATCTTCTGTAATGCAGAAGGTATTATAAATGACTACAAACAACTTAAATGTCTAATACTAGGGATTACTGCAACAAATGAATCCAAAGCAAAAGGCTGTTAGTGAGAAGAGCACAGGCAAACTTCAGCAGTGTATGCTGCTGTTTCACCAAGCATTACAAACCCAGTGGAATAGGAGATTGTAGTGTGTGAATCCCAGGAGCTTTGAGAATCCATACACATCTTGATCCTTTCTATCTTCTATGTGTTTCACTGATTACAACCAGAAATGAAACCAATTCAGTTTTGTCCCAATCCTCTGCAATTTTATTATGAACTCAGGCCACATACACAAAAGTTTACAGTCATTTTGGCCAATTTGTGCTGAATTTAATGCAAGTCTAGGCCAAGTTTGAGGGGAAAGATGGATTTTTGTGGGACACATCACTGCTCTGGGACTGAGTTTAATTTCTGGTTCAGTTGCAGACTTCCTGTGTGACTGACTAAAATCTCTCATTTCCCCATCTTTATAATGGAGATAACACTTCCTTTCCTCCATCTTTTTTTTCTTTATCTGTTGATTTAATTCAAAACACAGTGAACCAAAGTGAAAGGCTTGCGTGAACTTGAAACTGCAGAGTTTTTCTAAGACTTCTCTTTTTTTGTTTCTGCACTATCACAAGAGCTTAATATAGGGGTATCTATTTTCATCACCTGATTCATATGATTAAGATAATTTAAAATTCACTAGAGTGCTCACACAGCCCTCTAGTAGCATCCAGATCCCTGAGTTATTTGGGAATTAGCCTGGATTTTTTTATTATTATTACTTTAGTTTGGCAAGTATAGAATTTGAGCGGAAACTGGGGCAGATATATCAAATATTAATGTATAAACTGGAGTGGAGCTACAGTGAAAAATAAACTTTCTTTTCCTGTGTATTAGAAGTACCTCAGATAAGAAACTGATTATAATACACTGTGAAGTAAACTAAAATATACATCTAAACCATTAAGCATATTCTCTGCCTCTTAATGGAGGAAAATATTCACCTTAGCAGATAATTGGGCAATGAGTTCAGAAGTAGTAGGCCATAAAATATTGTATTTTATTTTGTAGTTTTTCTTCATAAGCACAGCAATCAAGCTTTGTCTATTATATTCTATTAATTATTTTACTAGGTTTATTTTAGAAAATGTGTATTTCATAAATGTCATTTTAGGAAGGCATTTATGTGTGGAATCTGTCAATACATTGCTTCAACAAATTATCCTCATATGTAACATTCTTTCTGCTTTGATACTCATGAATTTCATGTTCAGAAATATGTAGGAAAAAGGCAATTTTAAAAATTCTTTTCATTATAAAATTTGTTACATTTGTCTATTAAATAAATAGACTCAAAAATAATTTTTCTCTTTATTTTATTTAAATTTTAAGGCAACTATTGGCATTAAAAAATTCCCATTTTTGCCAGTCTTCTTCCCCCATTTCCCCCAGCCAGCGTTCAGGAATTCGTAATACAAGTTGTTTATGCTTGTCATTTTAGGAAGGTAATTTACATGCACAAACTGAGACATCTATTTCTGTTAGTTTTTGTGAGGTGCAGATTTGATCCAGAACTAACTTCAGCATGTCTATCCATGAACAGTTTTTCCTGGACTTAAAATATCAAAATTCCAACCAAACAGCAAATCTTTGCACATATGAATCGTTCCAACATTTAACTCTTTCCAAATAACGCAATTTTTACATATTAAAAATTAACATTTATTTTGGCAAAACAAAGCATTCTCTGAAATGTTTCTGGTCCTACATCAGGGGTGGGCAAACTACGGCCTGCAGGCCACATCAGGCCCGCGGGCTCCTCCCAACCGGCCCCTGAGGTTGGGCTTAGGAGGCTGCTCTGGCCCCTCCCTAGCTCTCTCCCTCCTCCGCTGCGGCCTCTGTGGGTTGCATGCAGCAGCTCTAGGGGGGCGCGGATGCAAAACCGCGTGGCTGGCTGCTCTGGCCTCTCCCCCGCTGTCTCCTTCCCTCGCGGCCGCGGGAGCAGCAGCTCTCGGGTACGGCCGGCTGGGGAGGCTGCTCCGGCCTCTCCCCCGCGGCCTCAGCTTTCAGGGGCGGGGCTGCATGACCGCATGTTTGGCTCTGGTCCAGACAACGCGGTGCGCTCCAGCGGATCAGCGCGGTGTGTCTGGCTGTGGGCCAGACACGCTATTCTTAGTGGTGGCGGGGTAAGCGGGCTGTGGCGGGGCCGGGCCTGGGGTGGGGGTTTGGATAAGGGGGCAGAGGGTCTCAGGAGGCAGTGAATGGGGGTTTGGATGGTGTGTGGTAGTCCCAGGGGGCCTGCCGGGGACGGGGATGTGGCTAGGGGTCAGGGAGCAGGGAGGTTGGATGGGGGGTAGGGTCCTGGGATATGATTAGGGGGCAGGGGATCTCAGGAGAGGGGCGGTCAGGGGAAAGGAGCAGGAGGCTTAGGGGGTGGGGGCTTGGGGGATGATTAGGGGTAGGGGGTCTATGGAAGGGGTATCCAGGGGACAAGGATCAGGGGGGCATAGATGGGGGTGGGGTCCTGGGGGGCAGAGTTGAGGGGTCATCAAAGGGGTTGATCAGGGGACAAGGAGCAGGGAGTTGGAAGGGTCGGTGGTTCTGAGGGGGGCAGTCAAGGGGTGGGAAGTGGGAGGGGGGCCGGATTGGGGGCAGGGCATTCCCTGTCCACCCCCCCCCCCCCCTCCCCTCCCCTCCCCTCCCCTCCCCTCCATATAATTTTGTAAACCCAATGTGGCCCTCGGGCCAAAAAGTTTGCCCACCCCTGTTCTACATGCATAGTTAGGTAGACAGGGAGAACTACAGGATCTTAATGTGGGGAGGCATCTAGGTTATTAGGAGCTGGGGAACCTTTGGGGAAAGAAGGAATCTATACAGGAAGCATGGGTTTCACCTGATCCAAAACTAAGCAGAGTGTTTGCATGTAAAATTAAAAAGGTCATAGAGATGTTTTTAAACTAAGGGCTCAAGAAAGCCAACAGGTGCAGAAGAGCATGCGGTTCGGAGAGCGATATCCCTTAAAGGAGGATCTGTTAACCAGGATTCTCTGTATCCAAGTAAGAAGGCAAGGGTGGGAGGTTATGAAATACAGGGAGGAACTGAAGAGAAATGGTCAAATGAAAAGGAGTCCCTTTCAATTATATCACATAATAGCAGACAGCTCAGAAGTGTCAAATGCTAGAAGTCTAAATACTAAGATGGGTGAACTTGAGTGCCTGGTATTTAAATGGAGATATTGATACAATAGGCATTGCAGAAACTTAGTGGAATGATGATAATCAATGGGACATGGTAATACCAGGGTACAAAAAATATAGGAGTGACAGCGTGGGTCGTGCAGGTGGAGAGGAGTGGCACTATATGTGAAAGAAGGCACAGAGTCAAATAGAGTAAAAATCTTAAGTAAATAAAACTCTACCATAGAATCTCTATGGATAGAAATTCCATGCTAGTATAATAAGAAAATAGCAGTAGGAATATACTACCACCTCCTGACTGTGATTGTGAAATACTCTGGGAGATTAGAGAAGCGGTGATGTAATAATGCAGGATTTCAACTATATCCATATTGACTGGGTGCATGTCACCTAAGGATGGGATGCAGAGAGAAAGTTTTCTGGTACCATAAATGACTGCTTCTTGGAGCAGCTGGTCCTGCAACCTACCAAGGAGAGAGGATTCTTGGTTTAGTCCAAAGTAGAGCAAAGGATCTTATCCAAAAAAGTGAATATATATGAACGGTGTAGTAATAGTGACAATAATATAATTAAATTTAACATCCTTAATGGGAGGAGGGGCACACAAAAGAAGCCCACCACAGTAGCATTTAACAACAAAAAAATTAGGAAGCTAGTTAAATGGAAATTAAAAGATACAGTCACAAAAATGAAAAGCCAACAAGCAACATGGAAAGTTTGAAAACAACATAATAGAGGCTCAAATTAGATGTATATCCCCAAATAAAAAAACATAGTAAGAAGACCAAAAAAGTGCCATCATAGCTACCCAACAAAGTAAAATAAGTAGTTAGAGGCAGAAGAGGCATCCTTTAAAAATTAGAAGTTAAATCTTACTGAGGAAAATAGAAAAAAGCATAAACTCTGGTTAAGTCAAGTGTAAAAGTATAATTAAGCACGGCAAAAAAGAATTTGAAGAGCAACTTGCCAAACACTCAAAAAATAACAGCAAAAAACGTTTAAGTACATCAGAAACAGGAAGTGTGCCGAACAATCCGTGGGGCCACTGGATTATTGACGTGCTAAAGGAGCATTCAAGTGAGATGAGTCCATTGTGGTGAAACCAAATGAATTATTTGCCTTTTTTCAGTGCAGAGGAAGTGAGGGCAACCTGAGCCATTCTTTTTAGGTGACAAATCTAATGAACTATTCCAGATTGAAGTATCAATGGAGGAGGTTTTGGAACAAATTGATAAATTAAACTGTAATAAGTCACCCGGACCAGATGGCATGCACCCAAGAATTCTGAAGAAACCCAAATATGAAATTGCAGAACTACAACTGTGGTATGTAACCTGTCATTTAAATCAGCTTCTGGACCAGATGACTTGTGGATAGCTAATATGACACCAAATTTTAAAAGGGCTTCAGAGGTGATCCTGGCAGTTATAGGCTGGTAAGCCTAATTTCAGTACAAGGCAAATTGATTGAAACAATTGATTGAAACAATAGTAAAGAACAACATTGTCAAACACATAGATGAACACAATACGTTGGGGAATTGTCAACCCAGCTTTCTTAAAGGGAAATCATGCCTCACCAATCTGTTAGAATTCTTTGAGGATGTCATCAAACGTGGACAAGAACAATACAGTGGGTATAGCATATTTGGACTTTCAAAAAACCTTTGTCAAGGTCTCACACCAAAGGCTATTAAGCAAAATAAGCATCATGGGATAAGAGAGAAGGTCCTCTCATGGATCAGTAACTACTTAAAAGACAGGAAACAATGGGTAGGAACAAATGGTCATTTTTCATAGTTGATATAGGTAAATAGTGAGGTCTCCCAGGGATTTGTACTGGAATCAGTGCTGTTCAACATATTCATAAATGGTTTGAGAAAAGGGGTAAACAGTGAGGTGGCAATGTTTTCAGACAACACAAAATTACTCCAGTTTCATTAAGTCTAAAGCTCACTGTGAAGAATGACACAGGGATCTCACTAAACTGGGTGATTGGGCAAGAAAATGGCAGATGAAATTAAGTGTTGATAAGTGGAGACTAATGCACTTAGAAAAACATAATCCCAACTATACATACAAATGGATGGGATCGAAATTAGATATTGCTACTCAAGAAAGAAATCTTGGAGTCACTGTGGTTAGTTCTCTGAAAACATCCATTCAATGTACAGTGACAGTGAAAAAAGGTAATAGAACGTTAGGAACAATTAGGAAAGCGATAATAATAAGACAAAAAAAATATCATGCCACAATATAAATCCATGGTACACTCACACTGAATACTGCATGCAGTTCTGGGCACCTCATTTCAAAAAAGATATATTAGAGTTGGAAAACATAGAGAAGGACAACACAAATTATTAAGGAAATGAAACAGCTTCTGTATGAGGAGAGATTAAAAAGACTGGGATGTTACATCTTGGAACAAGACCACTAAGAGGGGATATGATAGAAGTCTATAAAATCATGAGTGATGTGGAGAAAGTGAATAAAGTGTTATTTACTTCTTCACATACACAAGACTCAAGGGTCACCCAATGAAATTAAAACAAAAAAAGGAAGTAATTCATCACGCAGTGCACACAACCTGTGGAATTTATTGCCAGGGGATGTTGTGAAGGCCAAAACTATAATAAAAAAAGATTAGATAAATTCTTAGAGAATAGGACCATCAATGGCTATTAGCCAAAATGGTAAGGAATTCAACCCCATGCTCTTGGTGTCCCTAGCCTCTGATTGCCAGAAGTTGGGAGTGGACAACACAGGATAGATCGCTCGATGATTGTCCTGGTTTGTTAATTCCCTCTGAAGCAGCTGATATAGGCCACTGTTAGAAGACAGGATACTGGATGAGGTGTACCATTGCTCTGACCCACTATGGTGGTGGTTATGAAAAGAGAGAAAAAATTGAGACTAAAATTATGGAAATATTAGAGTCTCAGGAAAACTTCTTATCTAAGCCAAATCCATGATTTTGCAGTTTGAAAATTGCAAAGTCAGTGGGTCTGAGAGAAACTGTAAAACTATTTTTCTCTCTCTCTGCCTCTTCACTTTCTGTTCCTCACTGGTACAAGAAGGAATACTAAAATACAGAAATTACTCAGGTTGTATTTTTGAACATTCTTTACCGTGGAAATTCCAGGAGAATCCTGGGTTTGCTTGACTTTTAGCTTGGTGTCCAGGCCAAAGAGGTTTGGCCATATTTGAATGATCCAAATCTCTGAACGACATGATGTTCATCTGTCCGTATGTTAAACCTAAAGGAGATGATCGTATCCCTTGAATCTAAATTATTTAATGAAGACTTCTGTGCAGTTACAACTCTTCACTGGATATGGCCGGTTCTTCCCTTTTTTCATAGAAACCATCTTAAGTATCTTGGATTTGGTAGATGCTCTATTTAATGTGCAGGGAGAAACAGTGAAAATTAAGAATTCTGAGCAAAGGTCCCTAATAAATGTAAACTGGAGGCCTGTGTGTTCCACACTGAATAAATGCATATGGTACGTGCTTTGAATGGAACCAGGAATGAAAGGAAATGATCTGCAGTCTCCGCATGAGCGCATGTTTAGATGAGATTGTGCTCCTCCCCACCCCCCCAGGCCACAAAAGAAAAAAGGTTTAAAGGTCCAAGGTGTGTTAGACCTCGAATCTGAAGCAAATGTAAATCTTAAGGTAGCAATGTTTAAGCTCTGATGTAACTGATTAGTAAGAAATGTATATAAAAAGTCTTCTTTAGAATTAAAATATTACAATCTAAACTACTGCCACAAAATGAATACCGTAGACTAATTCACCAGAGCCACAGTAAATTCACCAAATAAAATGGAAAGAAAATAATAGAAACTTATCTTGAGGTCAACCTGTCATGGAAACACACAGCATAGTATCATTATTGGTTGTTAATAGCTCGCTGAACAACAGGTTTTCTTTTATCCTTAAGTCTTCAGCAAGTCCAAAGGAAACAAAGCACTGAAGGACCCTGTCTCGGCATGTCATGGGAGCAATGTGAAATTAACTATAACAATTCATTAAATATATTTTTTCATGAATAAAGGTCATTCCCTGAAATTTCAGTTGCCTCAGAATAAAAGGTAAAACTATAATGCTCTCTCAAACCATGCCCCATGCATTTCTAAATAAGCAGGGGTGGGAAAGCTGTGGAAGCAGGGAGGGAGAGGGAAGACTTCAAGTGCCAAGGTCCTATCTTCATTGTCAAATATGGGACCCACATGATTAGAAAAGAAAATAGAGGAATATTCCTTGGTAGAGTGTGTGAAATTGTAAATGTGAATATATTCCTATATTATCAGTGGGCCTCAAATTCATGATTACAGAGCTAGAGATAACAAACTTATTCATAATTAATTATGTTAAGCTTTTATTTATAAGGCAGATGCTTCATTTGGGTAAATTGTGCATGTGCTGGGTTACAAAAAAGCCCTCTAGCTGCCTATTTTAACACAGTAGCTCTAGAAAGTCACCTTAACGCAGGTACTCTTTTATCTAGACAAATCTGAATTGTAATTTTGTGGCTAAATTAACCACAAAAAGAATTGATTGTACTTATTTGCAATAGGAACTGAATGTAGAAGCCTGGTGTTTCAAATATTTCAATCCTGATGCAGTTTTTTGTGATATATGGTATTTGATGGCAAAATTCTGCTCTCACTACTAGCAGCGAAAGATCCTGATTCAGAACCCATTGAAGTTGATGGGAGTCTACAGGGATCAGACCCTAACTCCACTGAGGCCAGTAGAGTTACTTCTTATTTTCAGCACACAAGAATTTGTTCCATAGTCTATTTGTTGTCATGAATTTCAGTGGTGTAAAATTTTGAACCAGACAATGCCTCTGTATTTCCTGCTGGAGGCAGACGTTTGTATTACTTTGGTAAGTAATTAGTTCATTTTAAATTAGTTGTTAATGCTTTAACGTGTAAAGAATATAAAGAAATAATAGCATAGAGACTCAATAATGGTAGCGCTGACCATACTTTATCACTACATGTATTTGTTCTAATGGTCCAGCTGTGGGCATTAGCCAAGATGGTCAGGGATGAAACCTCATGCTCTGGGTGTCCCTAGCCTCTGACTGCCAGAAGCTGGGAGTGCATGATGGGATGCATCACTCTATGATTGTCTGTTCTATTAATTACCTCGGAAGCACCTGGCACTGGGCACTGTCAGAAGACAGGATACTGGGCTAGATGGACCATGGCCCTTCTCATGTAGATCACAAATGATCTTGACTGAAGAAAAGAAGTTTCAAGATTTAGCAAGTTTCAAGATTTGTTTAAAATCAAACAAACTGCATACTTTGATTAGAGTCCAGTCATTTCTAGCCTCCACTGCAGGGTGAAAAACAAAGAATGGGAGGGCTTTGCCAAGTCAGTGTGAGGAGCACCATTGAAATAGGGGCATATAAATGTTTACAAGGAGACATGTCAAGATGATTTGTGGTATGCATGGCACGTGTATCAAAGGAGAAGAAAAAGAGCAAGAACAAGACCAGAAAGTCCCTTATGCTCTCGCTTCTTGAAAACACCTTTCTGAGTACATGTGAAGGTTGGAGCAGTGCATCTTTTGTTGTTTATTCCTGGTCAGGAGTATGAACACATCTCAGGGTAGAGAAATATGTTGTGTTGACTAGTATATGTGATTGGAGTCAGACAAAGGCAGGAGTATGGATATGCCAGTGTTTGCTTCCTGTGATTGAATGGCGGAGGACAAAAGCATTAGAATGCTGGGGAAGCAGTTTCATAAGCACCCTGACTTGAGGGACAAATGTAACCAGTGTCTTCCTGGGAACTAAGAAGGAAGAGAGAGAACTTTTAAAAGCCCAACAATAATAGGTGATTTGACAAGTCACAGTTATAACCACAAAGATCATTCCCATAACATTTGAGAAAATGAAACCTGCTTGGAGCCCCCTCATCAACACATATACACCCTCAATTAAAACAATGCCCCTGATAGCAGGCAATATAATCTGCATTTTATTTCACTCAGGAGCAAAATAACAAGTTACTCAGGCCTGCGGCACTCATGAGTGATATGGGCCGTGTAATATCCTTTCCATTGAGTTTCCTATTATTAAGCTTGAAATAAGGAGTTCAGAATTAACTGTGACAATGATTTTATCTAGAGTTAGCATCACCATTAGCTTTTGCAGTTTACTGCTAATAAAACGTTAAATTTGCTATTACTTGTAATAACCTTCTTGCCACCTTAGCTGTAGAAATTAGACAAAGAACCCTGCCAAAATGTGGCTAATGAAATTTTCTAGAAGCCTCGCAGAGCTGGCTAGTAATAGTGACCATTATTTACAGCCTGTTAATACAATAAGGTATGATATTCTGGTCTTCAGCTGATAAATTTGAAGCACTTGTTTTTTATACTGGGTGTTAGTGTCCACTATTCACCTGTGCAGCTGACCAACAATACCTGTGTTCACTGTCAGGAGGGATGTTTACTTATAAGGATTGTCTTTGCCAGCTGACAGTCCATTTTCAAAGGGCATATGGGTGAGTAGAGTTAATTTAATAATTGTCCCAAGACCTTGTGATGGAAGCAGAGTTAATGATGAGCAGTCCTCAAAAAGTTTCAGGCTCTGTCAGTATCACCCAAAAAAGCCTGGATATTTAGTGGGTTATCCTGATCTCAGTTATACTGGTGTAAATCAGGAGTAACTATACTAAAGTCAATGGAGTTACAGTGCAGTGGAACTAGTGGGAATGAAGTCAGAATCAGACCCACAGTATCTAAAACTTGTCTTATCCTTTTAAACTCTTTTCCCATCCATAGCTTTTCGAATGTCTTGGGTGAAATCCTAGCCCCAGTGAAGTCAATAACATTGAATTCAGTAGGGACAGGATTTCACCCTCTATGTCTCTCCTACACAATGTAATCCAGAAGCACAGACCATTTCTAAATACAAGTGGAATTCACATAGGATTTAATGATAGGCATATCGTTGAAAAGTCAAAGGTGAAACACTTGGGATTGGTTCCGGGCTAATCTACACCTGTGTGACTCCACTTATATGTGATTTACAGTAGCGGAAATGAGAGAGCATCACAGTGGTCCTTATTCTGCTTGCCACTACAAGTTAGCTGCACCTATCTGAGGAATAGTACCCTGAGGCATCCTAACCCAGGCAACAACTGAAGACTGGAATGCAAGAAGAATAAGTGACTGAGCCAGTAGTAAAGCTAATGTAGCCTGTATCTCTGTTTGTTTGTTTGTTTTTATTATCTCTTCCTCAGACACATCATCACTTTGGGGTAGTTGTCCTTGCTGATGAAGGAAAAAGTGAGTTTGATGGAAAAAAATTGTTGAAGCATGATAGGATGTGCCAGGGAAGAGAATTCAGGTGGCTGAATTGAAGCTAACTCAGAGATGAGCATGGAAGACATAAAAGGGATTGGTCAGTGGAGGTTCAGGCACTTCTCACTGCTAATCTACAATATCACCACTACTCAGCAACATACACAGCAGGGTGAGCAGTTATGGGGAGAAAATTTACATTTAGATGGTCCCAAATCAATTGTGAAATTTGAAGTGAAGTTAGGGAATTGATGGATATTAGGTGTTGCACTTTCCTTTTTGATTGCTCTTTCACCCACTTTGTTACGCTTCTAATTTGGGTTTTTGTACCTGAGATAAAACTGTTTTCAGCAGCAACTGTCCATTTTATCCTTATTACAACACCACCTCATTTGAATTCTCCCAATGGTTGGCTAGCAAGGATACTGTTGTGATAATGATGCAGTGCACTTGATAAAAATATGCAGCTTCAATGCTTTGAGCAGACACTGTAGTTCTTGGTTTCTTTTATTCTCCTACATAGTAAATTATTTTTTTCATTTTAAATAATGTAACTAAGTTGCTCAAAAACATTACTTTGCCTGGATACCTAGCCTCATTACCCTGATACATCATCACAGAGCAATCCCAGCAGTGATGATGATGACGAACAGTGTAATATATTATCTTACAAAGTTCTGCAGTTGCTCTGCTCAGCGCTGCTATCTAGAAGCCAGCACTCCCAGCAATATGCTGACAGAAAGTGGATGTAAATGTTGATAGATAAGCTTGTATGCTCCTTGAGGGGTTCCTAAACTGTGAAGAAATATTTAATTGGAGGGGCAGCAATTCGAGACCTGGAGCTCTGTTAACACTAATACTTGTAATAAAAATACATTGTGAAATATTACAAATCTCTTCTAATTGGCACAAGGCAATGCAATTGTCATACTTCCAGTTCAAGGGACAACTATGAATTCTCCTTTGAAATCACTTCAAGTAGAGCTTGCATATGATCTCTGACATGGTATCAGAGAGGGGATAGAAAGCTTTGTCCTTGATAACTTCACATGTAAAACATGTTTTTCTCATTGAGAAAACATACCATGTCCTCTGATTCCTCCCCAGATGCGAAGAGTGCCATGGGAGAGACAGGGATGTTGGCAACCTTTGATCACTAACATTAATGCATCCTGGATTTTCAACACTTTTATCCTATGTAAATCTTTCTAGTTTATCTCTCTCATTTTTTCAAAAAAGGTGTATCAGGACTAAGTAGTCACTTAGGCCCTGGCCCTGCAAAGATATACATGTGCTTCAGTCTAAGTACATGAGAAACCAGTGGGACTATTCACATGCTTATTTTTAGGCATGTGTGTACTCACAGGATCAGGCGTAAGTGGGAGCAAGTCTGTCCTCAGGTACACTCATGCAACCTTGGAGAAATCACTGTACTCTGGCCTATGCAAATTTCTGCTTTTTTAATTAAAAGAGATCTTTCTGGAACTGTGAAAATCTGTATTGAAAATTACCATCAACACTACTTTCAGATCTTTCAAGATCTGGCATAAGTCTCCAATAATTTCTTTGCAGTCAATTTCAAAATAGGTATGGATCTTTATAAAGTGTTATCTGCATGGTATCATCTCTGTGGTGGTTCTTTCTATGCAATTGGATACAGCCCTTCCAAATATACTGTGCATCTTTGAATATCTCACCAATGCTACCTAGATATTAATCTCCCTCAGAACTAATCCTAACATTCCAAACCTCTGACCATTTAAACTAGCTGCCATTTAAATAGAAAAAAATAACATGACAGATATTTTTTTCCTTCTGTCCCCCAAAGTGTGACATTTCTACCCTAAAATTACTCAAATGAGGATGGGTGATGTTCAGCCCTGTCCAAGTGGGGTCTAATATCTTGCAGCGAGGGCAGGACCAGAGAGGCCCATGCCTACAGTCCCTGCTCTTGGAGCGTATAGCTGAATTTTAGCTTTCAGTTAAAAAAAATAATCATCATGATTGTGAAGCAAAGCTTAAAAATGTGAACAAAGTGGAACATAAGAATGGCCATACTGGGTCAGACCAAAGGTCCATTCAGCCCACTATCCTGTCTATTGACAGTGGCCAGTGCCAGGTGCCCTGGAGTGAGTGAACCTAACAGATAATGATTAAGTGATCTCTCTCCTGCTATCCATCACCACACTCTGACAAACAGAGGCTAGGGACACCATTCTGTACCCATCCTGGCTAATAGCCATTACTGGACTTAACCTCCATGATGGACTTAACCAACAAAGTATTGTGTCCTCAGTCTGCAGACAGTCTGCCTCAATAGTTCTGAGTGGTATAAATTACACTGAGTTTCATCGGGATGTTAATTCAATGGCCACTTGCTACGTGAGGCTACCATAGTCAGAGGATTCTGTGCAAGGCAAAAGGGCAGCGAACATACTCATCTGGACACCCTGGCAAATAGGGAAAATGCTGCTATACTCTGAGCCCTTTCCACACCTTCTTCCAAAGAGAGAGGGGGACCTCTATTGTTCCCAAGGGAAAGAGGGACCCTGGTACTTCTGGGGAGAGGGAGCCCCCATGCATCTGAAGCGTGTAATAATAGAAGTTTAATAATATGAAGTGCAAGATCACACATGTAGGGACTAATTACAAGAATTTCTGCAATAAATCAGTGGAAAGTGACAGAGGAGGAAAGAGACCTTGGTGTGCAGGTTGATCACAGAATGATTATAAGCCACCATTGTGATGCGGCTGTGAAAAAGGCAAATGCGATGCTGGGATGTGTTACGTGAGTTTCAAGTAGAGACAGAGAAACGTTAATGCTATTGCATAAAGTACTGGTAAGTCCTCATTTGGAGTACTGTGTAAAATTGTGGGGAGCCATGTTTAAGTTTGGAAGGTTTAGATTTTTGTTTGTAAATGATGTAAGATTTTAAACGCCACTACCCTCGCCACATACAGACAAAAAATATTTCCATTGATAATCATTCAAATTTGCAAATAGGAAAAATAAGAAAAATGCTGCCTGAGACCTTATCAGAGTTTAAGGCTATTTACTTTGTATGTTTTGGTGCATGAGGTTGACAATTTGTGTTTTAGTGGTCATAAAACTTTACCTTTTTGAATCTCAATGTCTACAGCTATTTAATAATTTTTGTCTGATCCCTCATAGTTTCCCACAACTGTGAAAATTTAAATTGATAAAAATTGAAAAAGTGCTTAAAAATAAACATCAATATTATCTGTCAAAGTTATCAAAATAAGTCAAATTGTGTTCAAGAAAAATAAATTTAAATTGGAACAGGTGCATAAAAGGGCTACTAGGATGACTGAGGAGAAAAGAGTCTGCCCCATGAGAGGATACTAAAAAAGTTTGGCTTGTTTAGCCTAGCAAAAAAATGGCTGAGGGAGAATGATTGCTTTATAAATACATCTGGGGGTAACCACCCAGGAAGGAGAAGAGTTATGTAAACTAAAGGACAATGCTGGAACAAGAACAAAAGGGTATAAGCTGTCCACAGATTAATTTACATTGGAAATTCAGTAGAAGGTCTCTAACCATCAGAGGGGTGAGGTTCTGGAACAGTCCTGCAATTGGAGTTTTTGAGGCAAACAACCTAATTACCTTAAAGATAGAGCTTGATAAATTTATGAGTGGGATTGTAAAATGGGGTTGCCAAGAGAGGAAGAGGCAGAGAAGGCATGCTGGTGGGATTGACAGCACTGATGGTCTCTTCTGATTCATGTATTATGTTCCTAAAATCTCATGCTTCGGGGCTTCAGCTGGTCAGCTGTATGGTCCAGAAGAAATTTTCCCCCCAAAGTAAATTTGTCTGCTTCCTCTGAAGCATTAGAGAATGCCACAGCTGAAGATAGTACATTGGATAGGGTGGGCTGAAACCGTACTGAGAATTCTGTCTCAGGGGTTGGTCATTGGTTGGTGGCTGTTACTGACATGGTCAGGGTTTATTTGATTGCCATATTTCAGGTTGTAAAGAATTTTTTTTTTCACATTCTTCTGCAGGTGGGGCATGAATCATTTTGTCAGGATCACTTGGGTATATTTCACTAAATCAGTTCCCTGCCATTGCAAGGGCCTTGGATGTTGACATAGCTCTGTCGCTCCTGTTCTCTGCCTGTGACACATAGTAGCTGAGTTTCCTAAGGGCTGTAATGTTCTGAGCTAATTCTGGTTGTTGTGCTTAGTGTCAGTTAAGATTGGTCTCCATGTTTCATGGCTAAAGACAAAACTGCAAAATCTAGGACCAGGTCCACCTTCGACTCCAATCTCTTTGAACAACAAAACCATCAAATCAATCTCCAGCTTTTGCTATCTGGGTTCTATACTTACCAGCTCCTCCAGCTCTCACCTGGAGGTTCTCCATTGAATTGGCATCACAGCATCTGCCATGGGCCATTTACAATGGATATGGAATCAACATAATCTTAGTATAACAACCAAGTTCAGGATTTATTCGAGCTATATCCTTCCCATACTCTTGTATGGCTGCGAAACATGGACACTACGCTGCGCAGACTGGACAAAGCTGGAGGCTTTTCACACAAAATGTCTATGTTGTATATTGGGCATAAAGTGGAATGACTTTATCTGCAATGCAGATGTTTATGGTTACTCAGGTCTACAGACTACTGGGGCCATTATCTGCAGGTAGCGCCTTATGCTTTTCGGACATGTCGCAAGGATACCACAAGAAGTTCCAGCAAGTGCCGTTCTCCGGGTGGCTTGTAACATCTGGGATAAAATTCCACCAACCGAGAGATGGAGGCAGCCCAGAGACAGGCCCCTTATTACGTAGGTTCAAATCCGTTCCCGTGTTGGGCTCTAAGGCCGTCAAGCCTTCGCGGTTGCGCAGGAATGGACCAAATGGCAAGTGATCACTACAGCCAACTGTCTGGCTTAGCAATGAAGAGGAAGAGAAGAATTCTGTGCTTCGTGTGGGAGTGGCTGGGTGGTGTTGTGGCATGTGATCTACAGTAGGTTAAACTAAATGATCTGGTGATCCCTTATGGCCTTAAACTCTGAGACTCTAAATGGGGGACAGGCAATGGTCTAGGGGTGGGACCATGAGCACAGAGTCATGGGGGGTCTAGTCTTCATTGTGTCCCTAGGACTTCTGGTTGGCATAATCTGGCCCTGAGACTCAGAGCTTAATACCATTTGTAGTATCTGGTGTCAAGATAAACCTTTTATTATGAACAGAAGCTATGTACAGAAATGAGGTAACACGCTTTCTACTACTCTGTGCAGCCTGTGACTACCCTGTCTTGGCTTCTTTGTTTCTGCCTCTCTAAGAAATGTATCCCAAGAAAGCAAAGAATGCATCTAGGGTGTAAACAAAGTGTGGCTATCTCTACACTTCCCGGAGAATTTACTCTGCAGCATATCTTCCCTTTTTTAGATCCCTTTCTGAACTACTGACTGAACTAAAACACAACTAAGATAAAGTATCAAAGTATTACACATACAACAACTAATTTAACTCTCCAGGTTGCCTGAACACAGCCCTAAAATACCACAATCACTCTCTTTGGGCATTCCAGTAATCTTCTCGATCTGTTGTGCTGCAAACCCTCTTTAGTCAAATCCTTGTCTGTCACAGATTATTCAGTCTCATAGCCAATGACGGTTATTTTGTGAATTGTTTTCAACCTGTATGTCTGTTCTAACTTCACTTGGCCAAATTGTCAGGTATCTTGAGCAGATGCTTACAATTGCCTCATAAGATTTTGCTTTCATCTGTGATCATGGCGTATGAATGAGGTGACTCCTCTTTGATCTCTGTAGCTTTGACTGGCCAATGCATATCTTGCCAAGTCTTTGTTTTTTTAACTACGGAAGAGCTCTTGCTCCTTTGTTGTAATGATTTACCTGATTGTGTTTCCCAATCTTTTCCTCACTATCACAGGCTTTTTAGTCATTCATTGTTTTTGACTCATGTCTGGTGATCAAGTATTTATACATCTGCTGTAGAGGAATTCAGAGAGTGACTTTTTGCATTGCAGTGATGTAGCTCTATAGTAGAGTAGAGTAGCTGTGAATCTTTCCTTATATCTATTGCTTTTCTGAGCAAGTTCTTTACTATATGTACTCCACAGACTGCTAATCCATGACTCTCCCAGCCCTGGAATTGTTCCTCCATTATAATTAAGAAAATGATTGTTAGGAAAATGTAACTTAGAATGTTGTAGTATGATTTTAAAATAACCTTAGACTTATAATCTCACTCCATGTATATGTACGATTGACCCCTAGTTTAACGTACATTTTAAACTTGCATTCACCCTGTCACAGATGTGCAGGCGTCATAGTGTCTGAGTACCCCTAAGTGTTTTGAACCTCCTGCTTACCAGACAGGTAAATGAAATAGATTAATACCAACAATGGATGTAATAGCCATTAAGTGTTCCCACCTGTGTAAGTGGATTGAAAGTCCCCCTCCCTTATCAACACAGGGGTATAAAATATCTACACACATGTATTGAGGTGAGCCAGTTGTTTGGGTGATAACCCCTTCTGACTCCTTATTGCTTGCAATAAATCTTGTTTTTCCAGGAGTCTACTGAGTTGTGCCTGTCCTTTGAGGTATATTGGACTGAACTCCAAAGGAAATAAGCAGTTTTTGCAACATAATCTTTTGACTCTTCCACTTTCCTATGCTCCTCATATTTGCATTTCAGTTTCCGTTATTACATTTACTTCTACCCCAGTGTTCATCCTGTGTGTCCCATTTGTGCACATTTTTAATTAGTCAGTCTTTCAGATTTCCAGCATCCTCCATTACTGTGCTTAAGAACAGCTCTTCCA
Organism: Dermatemys mawii; assembly: GCA_007922305.1. Classification (NCBI taxonomy): domain Eukaryota; kingdom Metazoa; phylum Chordata; order Testudines; family Dermatemydidae; genus Dermatemys; species Dermatemys mawii. The sequence goes on from ML677352.1 coordinate 24,812,950, forward strand.
CTTCACTTGAGGAATCCATTGCTGCACTTAGTACATGTATTTTCCTGCTTTCTCTGAACATCTTAGCATGATGGTGGGTATATTTTTACTTTTTATTTACTATTTTTGTTTGAATTTTGGGGCATTTTCTATGCTCATGCTCTTTGCCACATCACTGGCATTGTTTTCTGCTTTCCATGTTTTTGTCCATGGCGAGTTTAAGTTCTGTGAACTTTTCCCTTACTGGTTTAGCTGTAGTATGCAAAGTCACGTGATCTGAGTCTTTCTGTAGGATTTTGGTTTGTGCTTCTGTTTGTTAGCTCTGACACCAAGAAAGGGAGATATATCTCCCCAAGTAACCATTCATGGATTTTATTTATTGTTACACACCAGTCAATCTGGTTTCTTAATATTGCACACTCACAGGACTGACTTTTTAATGTTAAGTCTGTGAGAAGCTCCTCTGTTGTTTCCCCTTCATTTTGTGTTCTCATCTTGACCATACATCTCTCATAGGTATCATTTCTAGAGAGACAACAATTCTCAAACATTTTTCATTATTTCTCTCCCCACCCCAGTCTGTACAAAATGCCTTATATACTTCATTGTCTGCCCCTATTAAAAGGAGAGCAAGCTTTTGCTCATCCCCCATTTTATTTGTCCCTGTGGCCTTCATATACAGTTCAAATTGCTGTTTGAACCTTTTCCAGGCATATTCAGCATTTCTTCTGATCCTGAGGGCTGGGGGGAGAATTATATGCAATTGCACAGGCTCTATAGTAGCCGTTTTAATCTCACTCTCGCTGGGTTCTTCTAGCATGCTATGCCTTCCTCTCTGGTACAATGTAGTATCTTTACTATGAACAGCAACTATGTACATAAATGAGGTAACTAACGTCTGTGTGCAGCTGTAGCTTGCAACTCTTTGTGCTCAGGACTGGCTCCAGGTTTTTTGCCGCCCCAAGCGGCAGGGAAAAAAGAAAAGCTGCCACAACTCGTTGACATGCCGCCGAGTTGCTGCCAATGTGAGATGCAGCAGTGGCGGTGTGGCCGCCGAAACACGCGGTGTGCTGCCCCAGTCACAGACTGCGCACCGCCCCCTGACATTGGCTTCCCCAAGCAAGTGCTTGGGGGGCTGGTGCCTGGAGCCGGCCCTGCCTGTGCTTGTCCTCTTTGTTTCTGCAGCAGCAGGTAGTGTGTCACAGGAAACCCAAAGATTGCATGAAGATTGTACAGGAAATATTGCATCTCCACATTTCCTAGAGGGCCTATTCCGTTGGAAAGAGGATTATCCTAACTTCCCATGTGGTCTAGCTCTTCATCACAGCCCTGGAAAATCCTGAGATGGCTGACTTTAAAACAATTACGTTATTATGAATAGAAAGACTATTTTAAGTAAGTTTTAGAGGTTTCACAGTAACTATGGGAACACAAACATAATCCCCTTTAGAAGCACTCGAACTTCCCAGTGTGTTCATTTTCCTTCCTATGTTGCCACTGGATTTATAATTTAAACTTCCAGAGCATCAATGATCCTGTGTTTAAAAGATAAACTTCACTGTGTAATGACATACCACTAAATCCTAATACAATTTTTGTGGGTTTTTTTCATTTTGTGGCTCATTTCTTGGTCTGCCCTCTTAAGATCTTCAGCTCTCTGCTTTCTTCCTAAGTCAGAAATGAATTTTTAAAATAAGCATTTGTACTTTGAACCATAAAATAAAATACAGAGCTGAAATAAAAAGAGGGTAAATTACTTTTAGTGCTCTGCAAAGAAACTTTCACTTGGCTATTTCCTGTTTTGAAACTCTAAAAATCAATATAGAAACATATCATATTCTGAAGGCAGGTCATCTGCGCACTAGGTGTTTGTAATAGTCATCTTTGAAGGGATACTTATGCCCCCTGACATAAATCTACAATTTTTTGTACTAAGTGTTCTGATGAAACTACATTTTTGCTCTGGCTATCCATCTCAATGGCTATTTACTTTTTATTGTTTCAGACTTCCATCTTCTATAGAGTCACTGATAGATCAGTATGACAGAAGTAAGATAAAAGTCAGTTAGTGCTACATGGCCATAAGTCTGAAGACTCAGAAAGCATTTCTCAAGACAAAAAGAATGTACCTTCTGACAGAAACTGCACACACTACTGATCTGTTATATATCCTCAGAGTTTTCTCCTAGTTTTGTTCTGAACCAGTGACATGTCTGAACATCTTTCTCAATTTTGAGATCCTCCTGGTCTTTCCACAAATTTGGAATGAATGTTTTCCCCAGGGGACAAGAGATTTGAAAATAGTCTCCAACTCTGAAAGAAGAGAACAGAACACATTGGCTATTAGTCAGAAATAGTAAAAAAGTATGCTGACATGCTATATTTCCTAACCAGAAGCAAGTGCGATATGCTATAAAATAAATGGAGGTTCAAAGTCAGCATGAAATTTTTGCAACATTTAAGCAGGTGGTGTGGAAATAAAGAGCTAGGCTTGGGTTGAGTGAAAAACTCAAGAACTTCAGTCTGCTTGTAAACACCAGCTGCTTGAGGATAGGTAGTAAGTTTCTGTAATATGAATGCCTTTAGCTGTTGCCTGGTCCAAATCCAACCTTCTAACTAGATGGTGAAGTGGTTCCCAAGCTCTCCTATAGATTAAAGAAATAACATAGGGTTACATCTACACTGCAGCTGGGAGGATGCTTCCCAGAGCAAGTAGACAGACACAATCTAGCTGTGACTAAGCTAGGACACTAAAAATAGTAGTGTAGCTGGGGATAATACAATGTTGCCTCAATACAAACCTACCTGAACCCCTGGGTATGTACTTGGGAGGCTAACTGAAGCTGCTGCCTATTCAATCTGCAGCTACATGACTGTTTTTAGCGTGTTAGCTCAAGCAGGACTAGCTCTTGTCTGTCTACTCTGACTGGGAAGCACCTCCCCAGCTGCAGTATAGATGCGCTCATAGAGACCTATCCTAGGAAAGAAGACAAACATTAATGAAACCGTTGGGCCAATAAACAGAATATTGATCCTGATTTTTAAAAATAACTTCCAATAATACATGGATTTTCTGCAAATATTTCCCCATAGTGTTTCTTTCAGTCTGTGATGAATCCCATGTTTCATATGTGAACCAGCAGCAGAGAGGGGGATGAGCAACTGGAGAATCTATTCATTTGTTTTCGCTTTTAAATAAAATGTTTCTTTGTTTATGGTCATGAGAAAAGAGGCAAGAGCACTGGACAAACATACATATGCTGAAATAATTTCTGGGAGTATTCCACCCCTTCCATGAGGCCCTGCCCCAGCCCCACCTCAACCTCATCCCACCCCTCCCCTGCCCCATTCCAACCCCTTCCCCAAATAAGGAGAAAGACAGAAGAAGACTGTTGTGAAGCAGTTCTACTCTGGTAGATCTTTCTGTGACTTGAAATTCAAGGGAAAAAATTGTCCTGAAAAGTTTTCTGGTTAGTTTTTAGTTAACTACCCCTGTTTTATTGCATTTAGCTCAATTTGCTGAGCTCTTCCAGGACTCTGTTAGTTCCTGCAACCTGCCCTGGTAAAATGGGGCATTTTCAGCTGATGAGGCACTGTTTGGTACTGATATTGTTGTCTGAACATTTCCAGTGGTTGTTGCAAATTCAAGGCTCTCCCATATAGCCTTTCCTTTTGAAAACAAGGCCAGTATTCTTAAGTGAGCTCTGGTGCAGAAAATGTAAGTCTGAGGGCCAAATTCTGACACTACACCTGCATCTGATAGCCCTGAAAGTTGGCATTTATTAATTTCAAACTAAGGGGTTCAATCTGAACCCCAAACTACTAAATATCACTGTTTTTACAGTACATGTGGAAATGTGCTTTAGCACAGCTGAGGACACAACTGAGACAATAGTAGGTGATAAATATTAGTTAGTACACACAAATATTCTTCAATGTATCCATGACTTTCATGCTCCAAATCTTAGCAGTGCTGCAAGTAAAGCCATCAAGAGCTTTCCTATATTCAGTCTTTCCTGTTTATGGCAATTTCATTTTTTTTAAAAAAACTATATGAATGAATGATTTTTAAGAAAATTATTTTAGATGGCAAAAGGGAAGTGCCATTGTTTGAAAACCCCAATTGTATCATAATTAGTCTGCACATAAACATTAGATCAAGCAACCACAAGCAGTCTATGAATTATTCTGGGAAGTTTTTAGACATGGGATATATGACATTATTTAAGTATCTATGAATATCATCTCATCTGTTATAAGAAAAGCTAATAGACAGTTTTTACAGACATTTCAGCTCCAAAATATTGCTTCCGTAATCTCTTTCTATAGATTGGGCAAAAGTGGAAGCAGACATATTATGGGTCAATAGCAGTGAAAGGCCTCTGTGCAGACGTAAGATTCACAGTCCATTAGGTTTCAGGCCTGTCCTGATATGGATTCCGCTGATGGCTTACTATTATATCCTATTTTTGTTGACTCAGTTACTATGTCAGCAAAACCAAACATTTTGGCTTGTGGCCCAGCATCAAGCTGTCTGTGGAGGATATATTTTTGCCTCCACCACCATGACAGTAATGAGGAACTGGCATTAGTCTGATTTGCATAATTGTGCACTTCCAAGTTAGACTGTGTGTCAGTAGGAGACAACTTATTGTGATGATACCCACAGCACATTATCCGTTTTGTGCTATCAGCATTTATTTATGCAAATTCCATCATTACAAGAGGTCATTTTCCAACCTTCTACCATGAAATCACTTCTCTGCCAATAAATAGTAAGAAAACACCATAGGAGAACAGCCAGATAATTTTGTCATTCACATGCATTGGTCAATAAGCTGAAAAGATGTGTGCACCAGTGTGTTTACAACTAGAGTTTTATAAAAGCTTGAGAGCTGTAATGACCAAACTAAAATTTGATAGACCATACATGATCATTTTAGACAAATACTGTCAAACAGGGAAAACAAAACAAATGAAGCCCATTGTCTCACCAGTTCAAAGAGATGTTTTTGGAATAATTTATGGACTAATAAAAATATTTTGTGTTCCCCAGATGATCAGTAGAATGTTTTCTGAGATAAGAAACAAAACTCTGTAATTTATTCATGTAAGAGATAAAAAGACAGAATAACAAAGATATCCCAAAAATAGCAGTGAACTGAAATAGCAATAAATGTTAAAGAAGCTTATCAGAATCATTTGGATCTTGGGGAATCATAAACTAACCTTCAAGACTCTCTTGACAAAAATGTTTCCAAGGTCATGTTGTGTAGCTTATAATTAGAGGTAGAGGAACCTTGAAAGCCTTGGTCTGTGAGTCACTGAAATGGCACCAGAATTTACCTTGTCCTTTGACAATTGCTTCTAAATTTAAAGAGAGTGAGACTATGTCAACACTTTGAAAGGAATAAAGCTTTAAAAGGATAACAAAGAAATATACTATAGCAAATAATTTTGGACTGGTTGACAAAAGGAACACTAAGTAGTAATTAATGGATTTTATCTGGTCAAGAAGCACACTGAGTACACAGGTCTTGCTATCATCAGTGCTATTGCTGAAAAGAAAAAGCTATAAATCCTGACCCTGGCTTTAACTGTTGTCTTCACAAAAGTTATGAGCAGGAATTTTTCAACTCAACTACAAGCAGTTAGAAAGACTAAAATAGGGTGTACAAAACAAAAACTACACATGGGTTATATTTATGTGAATGAGTGTCTAATAGCTCTTTGTGTGCCATACAAATCCACAAATCAAATGTTGTACCACACAGAAAAGAAAAGTACAGCATAAATCTGTTTATATACTTGCAAAGTAAAAAGTGTACTAATTGATGAACACACACAGCTGGGAGAAAGATTACTACCCACAGGTGTGTATTTGATGATTACCACAACCTTTTCCTAGTTTGTACCTAAATATTTTTACAGTTGGTGCTTAAAATATCCTCTATCCCAACATTTATGCCTTTTCACACTTAAGTGAAAACTCTCTTGCACAAAACTCAGCTTAGATGCCAACATTCTGCGACCCTCAAGTTGAAAAATGAAGCCATGTGAGCATAGATTTTTAGGAAAATTGTACATGGTTTTCCCCAGGGTTAGTCTGCCATGCTGCAGTAAGGTTAAGAACAATGTAGCTGGGAATTTCAGATGTTGCTTCTGTTTTGTAGTGTATAAACTAATTAGGAAGGAAGTAGGAGAGGGAGTTGAGGTGAAAGCCCCAAGAAGGCCAAAGACAGGAGCAGAGAGGGAAATGGAAAAAGTTCCATGAGGCTAAAATATTCTTGGAAGAGAAGTGACAGAACAAAGCTAGAGGAAAAAGCTGGAAGTTACAAAAGAGTCCAGATGGGGCAAAATAATCAAACAGGAGTGACAGTCTGAGACCCAGTCAGACTGTAAGAAAGTTAGTCTGGAAGAGAGGGAAAAAAGGGCCCAAAGAATCCTTTTGGGCAGAATAAAAGAAGCACAGATGATATGGACCTAAAGTAATGTCAGAAGGGAAGGGAGATAGTGAGGCAGGCACATGCATACACAGACATTAGGGGGAGCAGAAAGATATTCGTAGTAGAAGAGGTAAGAGACACTGCAAGAAATCAAAGAAAGTGGTCTGAGAATCTCAGAGATGCAGCCAAAGTAATTGCAAAATGTGCCTAGGGAAGCCTAAAACAGCAGTAAGAGAAACTCTGAGGCAATGGCCTAAGGTACTAGGGAATGGACAACAGATTTAAGACTCCATCTTTAGTAGGGTGACCAGACAGCAAGTGTGAAAAATTGGGACAGGAGGTTGGGGGTAATGGGAGCCCATATAAGAAAAAGACCCAAAAATTGGGACTGTCCCTATAAAATCGGAACATCTGGTGACATTAATCTTTAGGAACAGAAAGACAACTGCCAAGGAGATGGAAAATCTTACAATAGGTTGAGTGGCTGACAGGTATAGTTGGAGAAGCCGAGAGTGAGACTATCTGAGAGATATGAATTAAGGAGTTGGGAGTCCTATGCTGGGCAGCTGAAAGATGGAGGCTGGAGAAATTGTCAGTAGCAGCCTGAGGAGCAGACAGATGCATCTGGAAGAAATGAAAGACACATTTTCCCCCCCTACAACTTTACTTTGAAAATAATGTTCAAACAGAACAAAAACCCTAACAGTATCCTCCTTCTTAATTTCACTTTTATGTTTTAAAATTCATTTAAGTAACAAAACAAGAACTTCTTTTGTTAATTAGATAGATTTATCATATGCAAACATGTTCCTTATGGACACTTTGACTTCATGAGGTCTTACTTTACTTATGAGGACCCCCAGGCCTGACAGTGATCGCTAATGAATGGTTTTCCTGCATCCCTCATAGTAGTTCTTTTGTCTATTCACTCTTTGTGAACAGATGGAAACATAATGCAATGAACAGAAAAGCCCTTTTTAGTTGATGACAAAGAAGTCTTGCAGTTTATTGTGAACACAGAATTTACTAACAACTTTTAATTTATCCTCTGTTTGTATTAACTGTGTTGTGACATTAGGTTGTCTATCGTGCGTGCCAAGTGTCAATATCTCTAGCCTAACTAAAATGACGACATTCTGCAGATCATTCAGGAGGGTTCTAATTTGCCTGAGTGGAACCAAAGATACTTATCAGAATTCAGTAAAGGAGTATGTGTACAAAAATCATGAGCAGCTGTATAGACATGCACACAGGGTGTGCCGGGTGTGCCCAGGCACACCCTAATGTCTCAAAAAAAAAAAAAAAGTGGCCTTCAATGCAGTGTGGTACCTTTAAAATAAATAAATAAAATTCCCTGGGTGCACACCCTAATGAAATGTGCTGCGCACACCTATGAGCAGCTGTGAGGGACAGGTCTCAAAAGGTTCAGCAGTTTTGTTTGGATAAGCATCCAAAAATTCATATTATTCTTCTAAACTTATCCAAAACACCTACCACGGTTTGTGAACATGCAGAGTTCAGAATTGGTTTCTGAACATGTAGAATTCAAAAATGAAATCTCACAAAAATAAACTGTTTCGTGAGATTTCCTGTTCTTCCTGGTTCTGATTGTCAGAAATACTGCAAAAATAACCATACTAGTGCTGGTCAGATTGCCAAATGGGAAAATCATAAACCTTGATGTGTTGAGTATTCCATTAACTATCTTGTTCACCACCCTTGAGAGCACAAAATCTGTGGTTCTCACTCAGACCCTAAGCCCTTGAATTTACTGCTGCAGTTCACAGGGGACCAAGGAAGGATAGATAGATCTGATTTATGTAGGAATGGGACATGAGTATTAAAGTTTGCATCCAGGGTCTGAGTTTCACCAAGTTTTGGGGAGCAAGTGTGAATTGTGATTCTGATCTAGTGTTTCAGTGGAGGTCTGTCTCTAATTTTATGATACATACTCTATGGGTGTATAGTGTATAGCTCTCTTTTCTCTTAACTGGCCTCATGTTAGGTGCATATTTCTCAGCAATCATCGAAACTATTCCAGTGCATTCCTGGATGTTCTTTTATCTAAATCAGCAGCATGTGTGGATGCGTGTGGAAGATTTCAGCCACACTGTACCAATGATTTAAATAAGGCAAAGGCCTTTTTGGTTGAATTAAAATCTATGGCCATGGCAATTATAATGTAATTAAACTGTTCCAATGTTAGTGTCTCGTTACTTCTATATAATTAAAACCATTCAGTCATGGAAATGTTTATAAAGATTGCTTTAAAATGTATATAAAATATTGAGGTGTGGATGAGCAGGGTGAGAAATGGTAGCAAAAATGTGATACTAAGTTAGGGAAAACTTTCTTGTGTGTTTAACTTGATTTCCCCAGTCCTCTTCCCACATAGTAATTGGGTGGGAGCCCATTGAACTGAAAATAAGGGCATGATCCTGCAAACCTTATGTAAGTATTGAAATCAGTGGGTCAAATCTGGAGAGGTAGTGAGGCACCTTCATCTTCAGTGGGAGGGTGAATGTACGCAAAAGGTGTTCAGAGTATCTGTGTATATGGCTCATGTGAGCACAGGTTGCAGGCACTGGCTGTAACACACTGATCCAAAGCTCATTGAAATCAATAGAAATACATTGACTTCCATTGACGACTTTGGTGGACTTTGGTTCCACCCATAAGTGTACAATATCACATTTTGTTTCATAATTGACTCCACTGAAGAAAAGATTTTGAAATATGTTTATGGTTTCTTAAACTGCTAAATACAGGAAATTTCAGAATTTGCACATAACTTATGCATCTGGACTAGGTCATGTGAACGGTGTGTAACACTTGTGTATAACATTTATAGGAAACCATTGGTTGCAAATAGTTTAAAATACATTTGCAAAGTTCTGTAAACCTAAAATATTGGAAGGTTTCCCCAATTTACAAAATCATGTTCTCGTGGAATATACTGTGTAATGTATGAGTGAGTTTTGCCTTCAGTGTTGGGCAGTGAATGAAAATGATGCACAATATGACTAGACAGACCAGAATTTTGCGACAAATGGCAGCAGTGAAAGCTATAACTTCATGGATTTGTGTTATTTTCAAGATCTGTGACATTTATGCAATGAGCATGACATCAGTAATAGTAATGATTAAGTACTTGTTTGTGATAGTATATAGAGCACAGATGGTCAATAGGTGGACCGAGGTCCAAATCCAGACCGCCAGACGCTTTTCAGTGGACTGCAGGGCCAGAGGTGATGTGTGGGCAGGGCACGCAGGGTCACGTGCCCCCCATTTCCCCAGACATCTCTGAAGAGTTGCCAAGAAACAAGGAGGCAGCGCTCTGCCTGGCAAGGGTGCTCTCTGAGTATCTGTGCAGTGCGGAGAAGGAGCAGGGTGGCAGGTTGAGCTCTGACCCGCGCCGGGCTGCTTTGCCTTCCCTGCTTCTGGAGTACCAGTGCTTCTGCCTGTTTTACTGACCATTCACTGAGGTGAGTCAGGTGGAAGAAGATGTACTGCATGGGACTCCAGCAGGAGGGAAGGTGAAGGAGCCTCATGTAGTGGGGGAAGAAGAGGAGCTCAGCCAACTGCCTTGCTGCGTCTTCTCTCCCAAGGCTGCACAGACACACTGAGAGTGCTGCTTCCAAAGAGCAAACTGCCTCTTCGTTCTGGACACGCAGAGAAATCGGGGGAGAGAAACCGTTTTTCCCATACTGAGGCCATCTGTTATCACCCCAATTTTACACCGGTATAACTTCACTTATTTTAATGGAGTTACTCCTGATCTTCTCTCATATAAATGAGATCAGAACCGGATGCTATACAAATGATTTGATGGAAGGTGGTGGTGGGTGATTACTTGGCTTACCCAAGGGCACAGAGCAAATCTGAACTAGAATTTAAGAAATTTTCTTCTCCTATCCACTAATGCAACCTCGTTGACTTCAGTGCGGTTGCACTGGTGTAACAGAGAATAGATTTTGTCCATAGGAATCCAGGCAGCCAGTTGTGTACTCTAACCACCAGACTAATGTCTATCATATCTAGACAGATGCAAAACTATTTAAATAAAGTCAGTGAGAATGCACAATCTTTATTCACTAATTTTTTTTTTTAAAAAAATCTTGTTTCATTAATTTTTTTGTACTCTGGAAAGATGAAATCCTGAATTTTCACATATTTTCCTGCTCAGTGACTTCTAGCTCAATTTTCAGCAGGTTTTTTTTTTTTCATTATCACCCTAGCAATCTCAATGTGGCTCTGAATATTGAGTTGTGTGTTTAGTGTCTCATGCATCATCACCTTAACCTGTCTCAAGAGAGATTTATCAAAAATCTAGTAAGGTGCAACCGGGGTGTCTAGATGTGCACAGCTCAAAGGAAAACAAATCTGCATTGGAATGCATTTAACTATTGTGTTGATGATACACAGGCCAAAACAGACATCAATTAATTCTCCCATGTAAAACCAGCATCCTTGTGTGGGTCAGCAGCAGTGGGGGTTTGTAGTGGGGCAGCTACCTCACTCCAGGAAAAAGGGCTTAAAACAGCCCTGCAGAGGCTGTGGCTAGGGAAAGGACAGCCCAGCAGAGGGCTGCAACATAAGGCAGCTGAGGGCAGAGCAGTCACAGCTGTGGCTAGGTCAATTAGGGCCCAGCTGGCCCTGATAAAAAGGGCTCAGAGTTTGGCACTTAAAGACAGACTCCTCTGTCTGTAGAGGCAGACAGGCCTTGCTGCTGGGAGCTTGAGTAAGTACCTAGAGTGGAGCAGGGCTGGGGCAAGGCAAGAGGAGCTGGGGAAGCTCTGGCCTGGAAACCCTCAAGCTGCAGGGCCTAGGAGACAGCCCAACAAAGCGTACTGGGGTTGCAGGGGCCCGTGGCTCTAGAGCAGGGGTCAGCAACCCCCGGCACGTGTGCCAAAGCTGGCACAGGAGCCGATTTTGACTGGCACACCAACGTCCTTGCAAGGGGCAGGCAGCCGCAGTGCAGCCAGAACCAGCAGCCAGCCACAACACAGAGCCTGCCCATGCTGGGATGCTCCCAGCTCACGTGTCTGGGATTTGCCCCTCTCCTCCATGCAGAGTGAGGCGGCGGCTGATTGGACGGGTGGGTCTGAGCTGCTGCAGCCATTGGAGCCTGCAGCAGTCAGAGCCTTCCCCTCCCCCCCCCCCCCCCCCCCAGAGTAACAAGGCAGAGTGTTGAACTGAAAGTGTAGGCATTGGATCTCCCTTGGCATGGTAAGGGAAGCTTGGATTTGTATGCCACACCTGCTAGCCCAGGCATGGGGAGTGGGGGTAGCTCTCTACTTGCACAAAGCCCTACAAGGCAGCAGGAATATTCTTTGGCAGCAAGTGACCCCCCCGCCACCCCCTCCTTGCATGGGGAGAAAGGACATAGGCATGCCTGTATTACCCTGCAAACTGTGCTCCCCCTGGGTCTGCTCCCTCCCCATCCCCATGCTTCAGAGCCTTGTTGCAGGGGAAGGAGGTGTGTTGGAGGGGGGTTGCACCCCCCCTCCCCCCCACAGACATGCCATCCCAGGCCTACAAAGGCATCTACCTACCTAGGGAGGAGGCTGTGATCCAGTACCAGGCTCAGAGCTTGGGGTTTGGGGGCACTGAACAGCTGCCTTTTTGTTATAACCCCCCACACACCCACACACAAGGGCAAAGATCACACTAAACTGATAAGATCTGCATTTTTATTTTATTTTAAATGAAGCTTGTTAAAAACCTTATTTACTTTAAATACAGCAATAGTTTATTTATATAATATGGACTTATAGAGAGAGACCTTCTAAAAACATTAAAATGTATTACCGGCACGCAAAACCTTACATTACATTGAAGAAATGAAGGCTCGGCACACCACTTCGGAAAGGTTGCCGACCCCTGCTCTAGAGGCAGAGGCAGCAGGCCAAACCTTCCTCGCTAGTGATGAATGGCAATGATACTGCAGTCTGCCCCAGTGAACGGGGGCAAGTGGTGACTGGCAGTTGCCTAGACTGAGGCAAGGTGGGGATAGTGTGTGAGGGTTCCCCAGGGCGGGGGGACGCAGACCTACACTGTGGGAGTACTGCAGAGGTGCAGCACCCCAGGGAAGAGGGCACCGGGGTCCGGGAGGGACATGGGGCCAGCAGCAAGTGGGATATCAGCCTGCAGAGAGCGCTCCAGAGGCTGGATGAGCTAATTCCCTGGACAAACAGCGGGAGGTGCCGCAGGGGTAAGTCGCTGCTCCGCTACAGGGTTCAATATGGGACCTATGAATCATAATACATGAGCCTTGATTGCCTGAGCTTAAAGCTGGGCTGTAGCAGCAGCATCAATGTTTAGTTAGGCTATCCATCACTAGAGGGAGACAGAGTACCACACCCAGTAAACATAGTTTACCACTATATTTGTGCTGACTGTGCTAAGGAGTAAAAAATATTACAAAAATCCTTTCTTTTGTCAGTAAAGTTGTCATATATAACTCTGAATGCACACAGAGCAGGTCTATTGAGTAAGAAGTTGCCATTTTTGTACAGTATGGATGAAATCCTGGTGGCCATTAAGTAAATGGCAAAACTTAAATGAATTTCAGTTGAGTCAGGATTCCTCCCTAATTGTCCCAGCTATAATGTCTCTTTATGGCCTGCAAGTATACAAATAACTTCTTGTGTTGCAGCTGCAAAATTGTAAGTGCAATAATTTGTACCTGCTCTTGGATTCAGTCAGACAACTTAGGCCTTAGAAATTTAACTTATGTCATTTAATGTGTACAGGCAGCAAAATGTGGTGATCATAGCTATTAAATGCATGACAGATTGAGTGTGCAAATTATAACTGATATCTCCAATGGAGCATGACAGATCACTGTGTTTTGCAAGCAAGTATTGTTTAATAATATGATTTACAGTTCACAGGTGGGATCAGAGGGAAAGACAAAGGGTCACTTTGGAGCATGCCACTGCAAGTCAGGAAGGCAGTGTAAATGTTGGCTTTTACCAAACCACATCATCATGGGCATTTGCAAAACAATCCACATCAATCAGTTAACAAACCACTGTTTCTGATTCACTGAACACCAATAAATGAGACACCTTAGAACCTGCTTCTGTATCCATGGAGAGAAAGCATTGGTATGTTTGTATTCTGTAACTCAGTGTCACTGAAACTCCCTGCCCTGTGGATTTGCTGACCTTTTAATCAACACAAAAAGAAAGCCACAGAGTAATGCTGAAAATCATGTAACATTTCAAGACACTAGAATGTGATAGAAACACTATTCTGGGTGATACGTAAAAGCTTTATTTCCCAAAGGTTGTTTGATATAATTAGGTTTCTTTTCCAAAAAAAAAAAAAACAAAAAAAAACACACCACCAAACAAACAAACCCCACAGCAGATGTACTAAATGCAACCTATGGAATTATATAGTAATAAAAATGTTTCAGAAACCATTTGAAAAAAATCATTTTTACCTTCCGCAAAACTGAATGTACAGAGGATATGATTATAAATTTTATTACTTATTAGCATTAGTGAACAAGTGCATTTTAACAACATGGGCTGCTAATGCATAGCCAAGCTATAAACCAACTTTCTTAGAGAACATTGGCAATGGACCAGGTGACTTCCTATCAGAATGGTTTTTCAAGGACTGGATTCTTCAGGAACTAGGTCTATGCCTTTCCTTATAGTCACTGTGTTCTGCTAAATGCCATTGTGACATCCCCCAAGGTACAATCTGGACTGTGGAATTCTTGTGCCCCTTTAACTCTCTAGCTCAAGCTCCCTCTTACACTGCTCTGCTAGTGAAAAGCAGCCTCTTCAGACTTTGCTCTCACACAGCCATTAGCATGTGAAGACACACCCAACGAAGTTCCATGAATGCTTTCCCAGCCACTCATGAACTGTATACAGGGAGACACCTGCAAATTCCTCCAGTCCCAGCCTGAAATGTTTTACACTGCTCCAGACCCACTTGAACGATGCAAGCTCATTAACTAATTCATCATTCCATCAGTTGGGTAATGGATATACACCAGCCTTTGTTAACCTGAATAGAGATAAAACATTAAAACAGGTTTGATTTTCAAGTCCAAGTGTTTGTAAGTGGTTTAGGCATAAGAGTCACCCAAAACTTTCAGCTGTTCATGCTAACTGGAAAGCCTTCCACTTAGGATCATCCTCCTCCTCCCCCACAGTTCATTGTTGGTCTTCGTCTTCCAAGCGATCTTCCCTGTTGTGTAAAGAGGGGGAAAGAGAGGCCAAGTGATGATGTCACTATTTCTTATTTTATACTCTCCTCCTTGCATTCAGGAATACCACGCTCTCTCCCACGCTGAAGCACAGACAGTGAGTGGGTGGTGTATGTGAGATTTGAAATGTCTCTAAGGTGAATTGTAAATTTCTTGCTCACTCCTTTTGTATATGAAAAAACATCATAACCATATACAAGTGATGAATATGGGGGTTACAGGGTGTTATTTTGAGGTACAGTGTGTCACAGGCATATGAAACCTGTTGCTATCCTGGGAAAAGAGAAATGTAACTGTTGATATCTTAATAAATTTGGCTTTTTGTTTCATTTTATTTACATATAGGCATATCTCTTTAGCACTTCAGCTTTTTCCTGGCTTGCCTGTTTAAAACGATGCCTCCTTAAGGGGCAAGAGGGGAGTTATTCCATGCCCAAACTTGTAAATGTCAATCTAATAAACGAAACATCAATGGCAGGGTTTGCTCCTCCAGGGTTCACTTATGGAAGGGCCCTTCTGCATGTAAAGACTTTCCTTTTCCTTCACCTAGGGGAGTGTCTGGCATTCTCTTACCACCATATTCTTCACAAGTCCAAAACATTTTGATACATACTTGGAAGGATTCAGTCACACAAACCTACACTGCTAAGTGGAAAAGATTTATAACACGGTGCAAACAACATCAGTTGCATCCTGTTAATGCACAGATCCATCCAAATCTGGACTATTTGCTCTCTAACAATCTCAGAACTCTCAGATAGATCAGGAAAGGTACCCCAGGCAATGATCAGTGCACATCTTTATCCTATCAGAATCTGCATAGTCTTTTTCCACCACACAATCGCAAAATTCCTCAGGAGCCTTACTAGGGTTTTTCTGAAAGTGAAAGAACATCCACCCCCTGGCACCATAATTTGTTCTTGCAGATCTAATGGGTTCCCCTTTTGAACCCTTAGCAATCTGCTTTCTATTACACTTATCTATTAAAACTTCTTTTTGGTAACAATCATACTAACTGAAAGAACTGAGGAGATACAGACATATATGGCCTGGTATAGTTCTGTTGGTAAATTTTCCTGTGTAGAGAAGACAAGAAGTTAATGCAACTCAAAACAGAGCTATATTTTCCACAGCTGCTTTCTACGCTTGGGAACCACATTTGAAGTGGGATTCCTGTGTCATGGAAACTGTGTTGCCAAAGTGGGGAGGGGTAGGTCTTGGAACCAAGGCAGAGACACAGAGCTATAGAGGATCCTCTAAGATCCATGGGAATTGGAGCCAAAATGGTTTCCATTCCATTCGGAAGGGAACCCAGTTCCACTCACGGCATGATCTGGGAATAACTATCTGGGGAAACCTACTGGAATTTTTCTCAACAGGGGATACCCTCCCATGTTTTTTTCTTTTATGGAAGGGCAACATACTCCCCAAAGCTCATGTCAAAGAACTTTCCCTTTGTGGAAGTTTTCATAAAAAAGGGGAGGGGAGGCAAGGAGGGAGGGAGGTTAATGCCAAGTGCCTTTTGGATTTATTAATGTTGCATAAAGAAGTATTGGCATCAAATCCCATGAGTGATTGAGAGCTCCTACTTACATCAGCAGAAGTTGTGGACACCTAGAGCCTTGCAGTAACTCCAGTTATTAGGGCCTTGCAGGCAGCACTCAATGTCTCACAATATCATACCTTTCATCTCTAGCTGTTGACAGGAACTAGTTATCATTACATAGGAATTCCATAGATCAATATTAGAGATAGTGTGGATGCACCTTAACCTACTGGAGTACCAGCCTGAAATTGAGGGAGTGATCTTTTCTGACCCAGACAAGGCATTTGAAGCAAACTCTGCTCTGGGTTGGAGTGTGCAGGCAAAGCAATTGATACTTGGGAACTTTGATGGGGATATCCGATAGAGTAGGACTGAACAAAGTTAATGGAAATTTGAGCCCCAGAGCCAGCAGAAAATTAAAACTATCAAAGACTGGAGGAGAGAACGGAGAGAGTGCACTGAGAACTAAATCACAGAGCAAAGCTTTGAAAAGTGTCATTTCACACTTGGAAATTTAATACTGAAAGTTGAAGTGACCAAATAAGGAGTTTTGACATGAATGAAAATATTTTCAGTCTGTTTTGACCTGTAGAAAAACCACAGCAGAAAATTGAAAAAACTATAAAAGTTGTGTGTAAAATTTTTTTTTTCATCCCAATAAACCTGTAACAAAGCTAATGACCATTATATTACTCTGGCTTTACCAGCATGACCAACATTTTCCACACAAAGCTCTACTTTTCTCCCCCACTCTGTGTCTCTTCCTGAAGAAGCTACAGGCTCGGTGCTCTTACACAGCTATTAAAGCATTTAGAACATATTGTGTTAAAATTAATTGAATACATAAAATCAAAGAGTTGAAAGAAGTGTTAAAGATTTATGAAAGCTAGTGGATGATCAGAGCACACAAAAGCTTAGAATCCCAAACCTTGTTTTTTATGTATCTTACATATGAGCTTCCTTTGATCTTCTTCCCCTCAACCTTTTACATGGTTTTTATGTGCTCTTGAAATTGTTTTGCTAATGTAGTGGGGCAATGAGGGTACCAGTGAAAATTCAGCCTGAGAAGACGAGAGTAGGGTCTGGTCCTGCAAAGATTTATGTACATGCTTAATTTTATGTATATACATTTAATTTTTTTGGGACTACTCACATGTGTCATGTTAAACATTTGAACAAATCTTAGTAGGATCAGAGCATTACACTTCGTCTATAATAAGAACTTGGTCTGTTATCTGCGTTTATCCATATATATTCTCTGATTCTTTCTGTTTGACATGAAGTACTTATGATTAACTAAAAAGTAGAAGGTAAAATAGAATATACAGTCAGTATAAAAAAGCAAATTATCCAATTCATGAAAGTAGCATGTAGATTTATGATATTTTTTCATTAAGCTGATTAAAAAAATAGACTGGAATTCACTTGATAGTAAAATATTGTAAATGAATGTAGTGATTTTATCACTACCTGTTGATTAAAAAAGTAATTTATTTGTGCTGATTTGTATATAACAAAATAAAGGGTGTTATAAAGTAAAATAACTAGCAATTATTGTTGTAACTATTTTAGCTTATGTACATAATTATATAAGCAGTGTAAAAGATAATGAAATATGCATCAAAATAGTATAAATGATCTTATTAATCTTTTAAACTCACATAGCAGTTTATGCATCTTACCATAGAGTGGGTCAGTGCTAACATTAGCCCCTTATGGAACAAGGAGGCTGAGGCTAAGATAGTGCCAATTGGCGTCCGCAGACTTGCAAGTTTATGTCTCTGTTTGCCTGAAATTTCTTTCCAATAGGACTGTTAGTGACTATTAAGGCTAAGGTTGCATAAGTTTCCATTCTATGCCTGTCTTCACTTGTACGTGTCATGTAGATGCTTTCACTTTTTATGCTGGTCTCTGCCCAAAGGTGAATCTGTATTTGAAAGTTTGAGTCAAGACGAGTCAGATGTTTTTGATTATCAGGAGAATGAGCAAAAAGACTTTTCCAACTATGAAAAATAAATCTAAAAATTATGACCTTTTATTGAACAGGCTTGTAGCACAAATGACCACAAGTTGGTAGTTTTGAAATTTCTAATGGAACTGGCTCACATTGGTTGGTTTTCCTGCTTTTCCTTCTTCTGCAGGAAACTGAGTTTGGTCTCTTCCATTTATACGCCTTGAAATATCACACATGCAACATGTGGAGTGCAGTCTGGTTTCACTAAGGTTGTAGAATACACATCTAAGGAAGGCAGCAGCATACTTGCATGCAAAGTTAGCTGGCAGCATACTGAAATGATCTCTCAATATACTGAGGTGAATTGATGGGGACACCTCTGCCTGGGGAAAATTTGGCTGGACTTCATGGGGGTGAAAACTTCAGCACAGCAGAGACTTTTTCCTTAGCTGCTGCAGAACCTGTACAGTGGACAAAGGGCTCCTGCAATCACCTGTGGAGCAGTTAAGGTGCCTCACAGAGGGGCTTCCTCCTGAACGCTTCAGAAGATCTGCAGTAGTTATGTTAGGGAAGGCTGACAGAGAATGCATGCACAGATAATTTAAGCATGGATTACATTCCTTTGTATCTGATGGGAACTACACTATTGCCTATGCCCCTGTAGATCTTCTACCATAAGAAGGGCTCAAGACACATTCCCTGAGAAAGTTGCTGGGTACCTAAGAGAGAGAACTGCCAAAGCTTTTTGATGCACCTTAGAAACTCAGCAGCTGGGAAATGTCCCGGGAAGTTTTATATTGAGAAGAAGATTTTAATTAATTGCACAATTACAGTATTGTCATGAAACAGCTGAACAGTCCTCTTGAGTCCTTACTGGGTTTCCAAAGAATTAATATCACACAGAAGCAGTTCTGTTAAATTCCTTAGGATATGTAACGATAATAGAATATTTAGATTTCACATTAAAGCACACAGGATATGTCCTGAACTGCAACTTTAACTCCACTCCTTTCTGTATGCATTACAACAATGTAATCTTTATTTATGTGGTCACATGCTACTTAATAAAAATATATCATACAAGTTTTTTTGCTTCAACTGTAGATATACATGTAGCATCTCCTACAGAGCCCTATGTATAATGTAATTATACAGCCATGTAAATTGCTATATAATTGTAGTTCTTTTGAATTTGCCATGTAATGCTCCAGAGCCTAAGCTTTCTTTGCAAAAGTAATTAAGCCTCTAGACCTTATGGTTACAAAGATAACCTTTAGAATGTCAAATAAATGTAAGCAGATGCAATGATGTCTTTCTGCATCTGCAGCTAGCTTGAAACAGCAGCTCAGAGAGAAATGTACTATGAACTGACCCATTCACGCCAATGAGTTGTTGATTCTGAAAACTAATGAGGAAAATGTAAGAGTAAACATTGTTAACTGCTTCACTGCTGATAATTTTAGCACAAACATAAAGTTAATGTACTCTCTCTCTCACTCATGGATGTCAGGAGAGACAATTAGAGAGGTTACAGAGGGGTAGCTAGTTGCTGTTGTGGTTTGCTAGCATGGGAAATGAGGAATTCATTCCCTCTCCCCTAAATTTAAAGTGATCTCTTCCTATTGCAGAACGTGGAAGGAAAAAGGAGCATCCCATTCCCATTGCACAATACTCTCAAATGCTTCCATGTTGAAAAAAAGAACCAAGTGACACTAATGCCTTGCCTGGTACAGGGCCGACTCCAGGCACCAGCCAAGGAAGCGTGTGCTTGGGGCGGCACATTTTAAGGAGCGGCATTCCGGCCAATCTTGGGCCTGCCCTGGTATATAAGGCCCCAACTGTCTCTTGTCAGGCTGCTCAATTCTCATCAGCAGTTTCTATCACACAGTGATACCTATTCTTTACTTTCCTTTTTGAATAATTTTTTTTTGTCCCTCATCCTCTGATCCAACTAAACTTTGCTGCCACTAATAAAGAAAATGTGTAATTCACAGATGTGGACAAAATTAGTAAAAATATATACCTTAAAGAGGAGAAAATGTATCATATAAAAGTCAAGAAAGATATGATCAGAATTATAATGAAATTGGAGTACATTTCCCATAAAAGAATATGTCCAGATGTTATATATGTATTTAAAATTATAGAAAAACAGTATGACCGTAGTATATCACTATATAAGAAATATGACATGGTCATAGAATAAAAGAACGAATCATAATGTATGCACATAGAGGAGGAGAGTTAAGGTTGTACTTGCAGACTGCACTAAGCTTTTCCAAATTTTGAATTGTAGCAGTGCAGGCATAATGTGCTAGTAACATAGTTCTTGTTTTTAAGAAATTTAATAGAAACATTGAAGAAAGGAAAGCTTCTGTCTGACATTACTGCTTTGGAATCCCAGCAGGGACTCATGAGGACTGTTCATCTGTTCCATGACAATACTTTAATCTTGCAATTAATTAAAATCCTTTCCCCAGTATGCAACACTTCCTTCATATGCCTGACATGGTGTGCTTGGGAGAAAACAAGAGTTGGCAAAGAATCTTACAAATCTGTGACCAAATGTAATACAGTGCAACTGCTCTGAGCTTTGAACAGGAAACCTGAAGCTTTCAGACACTGTGATCTTTAAGTAAATGGGTAACAGTACCCACGAACAGAATTTTAAGTCTGCTGTCTCGTTCTGACAATTTAGAGTATCGGTTACATAAGATTTTAGTTTCCTGATCCAAAGACCATTGAAGAAAATGGAAAGACTTCCATTGACTTCAGAGGACATTACATCAGGCTCTATGTGTCAAAGACTCATTGAGTTATGCACAATAATCTCTTCAGTGCCAAAATATTAATGCACCCAGTTCAGCTAAGGTAACTCTCTATACATGCATAAACCCAGTAGAAAAAGCAGAAATTTCCCTTCCATACAGAGAAAGCAATTTCTAGCAGAGAAGCTTTTAAACAGTGTTTTCTGGTTTTAATTTCTTTTTGTCAATAAGGGTTTTCTTTCTGCCTTGCTATATTCATAAGGGCCTTTTCAATGGTCATGAGAACAAGAGGGCCAAAGAATGCAAAGACTTTACTTCTCTTTCCCTTCCTTTCTGTGAACTCTACATGCTGCCTCTTTAGTTTCAGTTTCGCTGCTGCTGGAGATAAACACTCTCTTCCAGAGCCTGAGGGACAGTGTGCAGATGAGCTCCCCAGAGCCAGTGGTGCAATTGACTACAAAAGGGTGACATAGACTCTACAAAAAGAGCTGTCCAAGGCACAGAATGAAAAACTAGAGAAAAAATGTATTTCCTGTAGTCAGCCTGCTGTAGTAATGTCATGAGTTCCTTGTAATAGTGGTAAATATAACATTTTCAGATGGAAATGTAGTTTTCAAGCTCTTATTTCCACAAACTGAAATTCACTCATTTTTAAATAAACAAAATAATTATTGTTTAGCTGACTTGTTTTCAGGCAGACTGATTTTAGGAATATTTTAATTTGGTTGGTTGGTTTTTATTAGGGCTGTCAAGTGACTAAAAAAATTAATTGCAATTAATCATGCTGTTAAACATTAATAGAATACCATTTATTTAAATATTTTTGGATGTTTTCTATATTTTCAAATATATTGATTTCAGTAACAACACAGAATATATAGTGTATAATGCTCACTTTATATTTATTTTTGATTAAAAATATTTATTTTTTTAAAAAAGAAATAGCATTTTTCAATTCACCTGATACAAGTACTGCAGTGTAATCTCTTTATCATGAAAGTTGAACTTGCAAATGTAGAATTATGTACAAAAAAACTTGCATTCAAAAATAAAACAATGTAAACTTTAGAGCCTACAAGTCCAGTCAGTCCTACTTCTTGTTCAGCCAATTGTTCAGACAAACCAAGTCTTTTTACATTTGGAGGAGATAATGTTGCCCACTTCTTGTTTACAGTGTCTAAACTTTGTTAAAAGTGAGAACAGGCATTTGCAAGGCACTGGTGTAGCTGGCGTTGCAAGATATTTACTTGCCAGATATGCTAAAGATTCATATGTCCCTTGATGCCTCAAACAACATTCCAGGGGATATGCGTCCATGCTGCTGATGAGTTCTGCTCAATAACAGTCCAAAGCAGTGTGGACCGACACATGTTCATTTTCCTGAGTCAAATGCAACCAGCAGAAGGTTGATTTTCTTTTTTGGTTGTTTGGGTTCTGTAATTTCTGCATCAGAGTGTTATTCTTGTAAGACTTCTGAAAACATTCTCCAGATCTCATCCCTTTCAGATTTTGGAAGGCACTTCAGATTCTTAAATCTTGGGTCAAGTGCTGCAGCTATCTTTAGAAATCTGATATTGGAAATTTCTTTGCATTTTGTCAAATCTGCAGTGAAAGTGTTCTTAAATCAAACAACATTTGCTGGGTCATCATCTGTAACACAAAATACATGGCAAAACATGGGTAAAACCATGGAGCAGGAGACATACAATTATCCTACAAGGAGTTCAGTCACAAATTTATTTAACACTTTTTTTTTAAAAAAAAAACAAGCATCATCAGCATGGAATCATGTCCTCTGGAATGGTGGTTGAAGCATGAAAAGGTTTACAAATGTTTAGCATATCTGGAACGTAAATACCTAGCAATGCCAGCTAGAAAAGTGCCATGTGAATGTCTATTCTCACTTTCAGGTGACATTGTAAATATGAAGGGGGCACCATTATGGCCCATAAATATAAATAAACTGGTTTCTCTTAGGAATTGGCTGAACAAGAAATAGGACTAAGTGGACTTGTAGGCTCTAAAGTTTTATGTTGTTTTGTTATGGAACGCAGTTATGTAACAAAAAAATCTACATTTATATGTTACACTTTCACGATAAGGTGATTGCACTACAGTGTTAGTATGAGGTGAATTGAAAAATACTATTTATTTTGTCATTTTTACAGTGCAAATATTTGTAATCAAAAATCATATAAAATGAGCATTGTACACTTTGTACTGTGTTGTAATTGAAATCAATATATTTGAAAATGTAGAAAAACATCCAAAATATTAAACAATAGAACACCAATTAAAATTTATTAAACAGTAAGATTAAAATTGCAAATAATCATGATTAATTTGTTTAGTTAATTGTGTGAGTTAACTGCGATTAATCAATACCCCGAGTTTTTACATATCACATATACAGAGATGGAAATAGTTTGACAAGCAGCAACAATCCTACTTATGTACCAAGACTGGGTATGAACTTCCCTAAAGGTCAGAAGTGTTTGGGTTTCTTTGGTGTAGACCCATCTTAATTATGTACAATGCAGAAATGAAGCTATATAAGCAATTCTACACGCTCCCATGGATTTCCTAAACTTGGGAGACAGAAGACTGGAACTCTATTTTTGACAATGCAATTGACTTCCCATGTGATCTTAGCCAAGCGAATTAACCTCTGTCTGCTTCAGTTCCCCGTCTGCATGGTCTGAATAATGATGCTTCCTCACCTTTGTAAATCACTTTGAAGTCTATGGCTTTAAAGCATTCTGCAATGCTTAGTTTATGTCACATACATTTTATGTAAGAAACATACACTTGAAAGGTGCATGAGTAAGGCTTAGATTTTGTCCTGGGTAGTTTTAGTAAAAATCATGGACAGGTCACGGGCAATAAACAAAATTTTATGGAAGCCTGTGACTTATCCATGATTTTTACTAAAAATATCCCTGACAAAATGGGAGGGAAGAGGTTCCAGCACTCTCAGTGACTGGACTGCTGCAGGGTCCAATCCCCACCCTGGAAGTTGAGCAAATGCGGGGGGCTCCTACTGCCCATGGGTTGGACTGCTGGGGGCTGGGAGGCGCCTGCCACCTCTCACAGCTGGACTGCTGCTGGGGGCCTCCCGCCCCGGCTGGGCTGCTGCGGGGCCTCTGCTCACTGCGTTTGGGATGCTCGCTGTGGCCAAGGAGCTCTGGGGACCCCCAGTACCCAGTAGGTAGAAGCTGCTGAAGGCCTCTGCCTGCAGCAGCTGAGAGCTGCAGGGTTGTCTGCTGACAGCAGTCCAGCCCTGGGGCAGAAAATGTCATGGAGGTCTCTGGAAGTCAAGGAAGTAAGCAATCAGTAAGATTGCTAATACATCCATTGGTAACTAAGCTGTTCCATGTCTGAAACAGAATTACTTAGTACATTACTGATGTCTGATTGGCTGACATACCTTATTAGGTGGTTACCTTACATTTTTTTAGGTTATCTTTGACCCATATAATATACTCCGTGCTGTGCAGTCTGCTAGAGAGAACTTCACTGTGCACTATTTTCTTCTGATAGTTTATGTCTTCTTCTGGTAAATCAGCTCCTGCAGCTATCAACCTTTCTCTCTCAGCTCTCTCTTTAATACAGTTAAGGCTCCATCTCAGATGTCCAGAATCTCATATTTTATTGACTGAAAAATATGTAAAGTACAATCTACCATACCAGAAAAATATAAATATTATGGCATTCATTATGTTACATTTAATATTCTATATTTAACAAAAAATATTTTAGATGTTATATTTTGTTGTATTATAATTATAGAGCATTGTTTAACTATAGATGTCCAAGTACTCAATAAAGCTAAGTAATTCTCTCCATTGTACTGATGGGAGACTGGCAGAGGTTAAGTGACTTGCCCAAGATTACACAAGTCCGTGGCAGAGTGAGGAATAGAGCCCATATCTTCTGAGTCCAAATCTGATGCCCTATGTACTAGACCTCTCTCTTTCTTATATCAGTCAAGTTTGTATAGTGACAATCATTATAGCACCTATGAGTTTCCTGGTGAAGGAGAACATAGTTAACATGCATGATGAGGTCTCCGGTAGGCTTCTTGAAAATTTTGTTGTTGTGCCCTCTGTGGCTAAAGGAGACTCTACTAAAGAATGTATGTATTGAAATCATTATGCTGGTTATGGTGGAAAACCTTTGTCAAAGAGAAGGGTCTTACAGCATGCCCTGAAGGGTTGTCAGTCTCTAGGTTAGTACCATTTTCCTCTGAGAGCTCATTCTTGATGTACATTCAA
Organism: Dermatemys mawii; assembly: GCA_007922305.1. NCBI lineage: Eukaryota > Metazoa > Chordata > Testudines > Dermatemydidae > Dermatemys > Dermatemys mawii. The sequence continues at coordinate 24,838,150 of ML677352.1, forward strand.
ACCCCAGTATCAGTGGAATGGCTTTTGTTTTTATCATTAGTGTAAGCCTGTGTGCAAATATTTTTTGTGTGTGCTCATTAGCTCAGTTATTATTTATCTCAATTTTAGCAAATGTAAGTACAGGGACAGTACAAAAAGCCTATTTTAAAAGTATATTTACCAATAAATTCTGGAATGCTGTATTGTAAACATATGTGCTTTCTACAAGGATATAAAATAACCAAGTTTTGCAATATAAAGGCATGTTAATGAGAGAGATTTACTCGGTACATTATTCTCTTTTTCCCAACAAAAAAAACCTTGACTTTCTGTTGCTCATTATCATCTGTTTGAGAACTTTATTCCTTTACATAAGTCTCATTTTCCTATAAGCAGCCCAGAAGTTTTGCACAATGCGGCTTTCTCCAGTAATCTGTTCAAGATGCTTAGAGTCGTCTTTGGTATTTTCTTGCTGCACAAATGGACACTGCTATGATGCAGGTTTGATGGAGGGTAATTAAGTCGTAGGGTTTGTCTACATGACAGAGCAGTGCGTGCTAGAGGAGTGTGAATGATGAAGTGCACCAACTTGTTGCATACTAACTGGCCTGTGGAGATCATTTTGGTGTGCACTAAATGTTCCCTTCTGCTTGTTGACATGGTGCTGTTTAATACCAGGTAGATGATCTAATACTATGCATAATCCCTCAACAGGAAAGCTACTCTTGGGAATTGGTATTGTTGTTTATTATTTGTACTATGGTAATGCCCAGAAAGCACAATTAGGATCAGAACCTCATTACACTAGATATTATACAAACATATAGGAAAGACACGGTGTAGAGCCATGGCCCTAACACAAAAATCTTACAGTGTAGTGCCTGGATCCTGCACCTGGAACTGACCCCTATGCCCATATGGATTCAGATGGAGGATCAGGACCTAATTTAAAACAAGATACAGAAATGTGTATAACAAAGTAAACAATAGGAGGGAATGGCAAAAGGAAAGATGAGAGTATCAGTGATAGAAACATGAGCTTTTATAGAGTACCCATTGCACAATTTGATGGTTTCAGAAGTATAGTACCTTTTCACTTCTTTACCAAGTCTCCATCAGATAATCATGACTGAAATGGAACAGGTCATTCATATTCTTCCTGCATGAGTTTTTGGTTGCACAGTACCATTTTGGCTCTCTGTTTATTAATTTGGCTCCACCTCACTTCTCCTTTTGCTTTGACCCTTTGCTAGCATTTATCTGTTCGAATATTATAGGTGTGGGAAGGTTATTATGTTTTCATATTATTTACATATATATATTGCCCAGTATGCCGTGGCTTGAGCTGGGATACTTTCTCTATAACAGGTCATGATTTTAAAGTGGCTTATCCAGACAACAAAGTGAATTGGGGCAGAGACAAAAACAGAGTCCATTAGTACTTACTCTCAGTCACACCATTTGAGGGTTTTTTCCATCAAAGAAAGGCAGAAAAAGAAAATATATAAATTAATATTAAAAAATGAAATTCATGGACCATATAAAGCCATACTGAAACAGTGCCTGTCAGTTATATAACTGCAATGGCAGTGCATTAAGAGCTGAGGCCGAAATTGAGTTCTGAAATCACCCCATCATGCCCAGGTATTTTGCTAATAGTCATTTGTTTGACTTCTCAGAAATTGGGGTTGTCTTACATACAGTTCTGTGGGGCATGTTGTATCACTGATCTGCTGCACTCAGATCTTCCTATTGAAACCAAAGGTAAGTTCTGTGTAAAAACCAATAACAGGGCATATTCCTATATGAGCAGCAGAAACCAAGACAGACAAAAGTATGGGATTTTACTCATACCTCTGAATTTCCTGGCTTCGTTCGTTTTGCAGAAAGCCCTTAAAATAATTGTAACTCTTTGTGCTGGAAAGCTTATTCCATTTACATGAAGTTCTATTCGCAATTGTGTAGTCTAGAAATGCATAAACTGCAAGTATTCACTTGTGGGCCATTAGGATATTATTTGCTCTTCTTCACAAATGTCATAAATGGGTGTATGGTTTGATAGCTCTAAGTGACAGAAAAATATTTTTGTAGGATAGGGTAGAGCCATCTCATTGTAATTAAACCAGTCTGAAATAAGGCCAAAGACTCATCAGTGTATTTATGCCTTGTGTTCTGCACTCTCCTTTCAAGTTACTTTATTAATATAGGGATGTCTTTAATTATGCAGAACTACAAATGCATTATTGATATTTTATAAACATTAACTACTGGTGTATCTAATGAAGCAGGAAGAAAACATGTTTTCTTATTACTTGTCAAGACTCACAAAATGCTAAGAATTCTAGATACTATCATAACGTTGTATAAAGTACAAGGGATTGGAGGCTTAGGACCAACTGGCTTGGCAGTATATATCCTGTGATTTCATAGGTCGATTTAATTCCCAGTGTTGGGGTTCACACATTTTCACCTTTAAGACTTGTGCTTGGTGCCATGGTATCACTTATAAGAACTTCAGATTATTATTTATTTATTTGTATTGCAGTAACACCTGGAAACACCAACCCGGATCAGAAGCCCATTATGCTGGGTGCAGAATAAACATTCAGTGATGGAAGAACTAGCTGGCACATCTCAAGGTCATTAATGACTCTCATAGACTAACTCACAATTAAGATGTGCAAATGTACTTTGTCTGATTTCAAATCTATTCAAATAGCATGGGCTCAAAAGTCCCACCTGAATGTTACTGGATTCACATTCTGCTTAGGAGAGACTTGAAGGGGTAATGGAATGAGAAGAGAGGCGGTAGAAAAAAAAATCTAATCTACATCATCTCCCAAAATCAACATACACTCCTTATAAAGGGCACATGTTAATTCCCAGATTTACCAAAAAAAAAAAAAAAGAGACAGTTAAACAAGCCCCAAGTGAAGTTGTGGCTTCATTAAACTGAAAACCAGACATAACATTTTGCAATAGACTCTAGTACAGTGAGTCATGGAAATACTGGCTATAGCTCAAGCAGTTTAGCTCTCTTAATTCTATTCACTATCGTGATATTATTGAAATGAACTCTTATCATCACTGCAACTTCACTACTGAAAAGTGTAGATAATACATGAGAGAGACAAGGTGGGTGAGGTAATATTTTTATTGGACTGATTTCTGTTGGTGAAGGAGACAAGCTTTCAAGCTACACTGAGCTCTTCTTCTGCTGTGAGTAGCTTGAAAGCTTGTCTCTTGCACCAACTGAAGTTGGGCTAGTAAAAGTCATCACCTCAACCACCTCGTCTATCTCAGATCCAGGAACACAGCTACAACAACAGAGATAATACATCCCGGACAAAATTCAGCTCTGGTGCAAGCAACCGCAGTTGACATTAAGGTCCATGAGAGTTGAACCTATTTGAACCAGAGCTATATTTGGACTGTTGTTTCCTACTGGAGTTTTTTACAGACTTGGGACTTTTTCAACATTTGTTCATATTTCATGAGCAGCTTTTTGCCTTTTTATATAACTAACTTATTCTCCTCTTCACTATCATTAATTTCCTTAGTATTCTACTGGTCCTAGTAGTATTCATAAAAACAGCCACATCTTAGGATATGTCCTTGTAATATCATTCCTAATCTTCTGCTCTGTTTCTGTTGGCTAAACAACGCATGAGTTATGCTGTGAACTATTGCCATTGGGTTTAAACAGTCAATCAATCAACCGTATTGAGGTTGCTGATAGAGAAGCCAAAAAGCTATGCAGGAGTCAGTAAGGGAGTAGAAATTCATCTGCCAACACTGTCACAGTAGAATCAGGCAGGTGGCAGATCATGGTAAAATATTTTTATCCTACCACTATTAGATAATCAGGCCAGAGTGTAGCACCCAGGGAAAGGAGCAGCACTGCAGGTATAAATGGATGGTGACTTAAAGCAGTCCCTAAAAATGGTTGTTTTATATAGAGGCCTTTTCATTTACTCTCAGCTGGAGATAATATAAAATAAGCTGTCAAAGAATGATTTGGTTCTAATTCACCTGATTTCTTACAGACTTCACCTATTTCAAACCCAAATCTGTAAAATTGTTCTTTGGCACAACGCAGGTCAAACTCCAACATGCCCAAAGACATATGCCACCCTTGCTCTAAAGTTGAGTAGCTTGTTGATAAATTTGTTAAATATCTCTCTGCTAGCTGCAAGTGCCTATGTTCAGTTTGTTTGTGTTTTAATCAGATTTCTTTTGATGGAACTTTTGTCTAGTGTGATGGAGTCAGACCAGAAGGATATAGGAGAGTGCTGGAAGGCAGGTATATTAGTCTCAGAATGTGAGGTCCCTGTTCCCTGGATAGCCAAACAAAGGCTACTCCAGGCCAATCAAGACACCTGGGGCCAATTAAGAACCTTCTAGAAAGGAGTAGAAACAGCTAGCCTGATTGGGACACCAGAAGCCAGTCAGGGACTGGCTGAAACCAGATAAAAACCTCCCAGTTAGTCAGGTGGGCTGTGGGTGTCAGGAGCTGTGGAAGGAAGTTGTGCTGTTGGTGAGACTGAGTGGTGGACAACATATCATCCAGAAGGAAGGAGGTCCTGAGGTAAGGGTGAAGTGGAGTTTGAAGAAGCGGAGACTGCTGTGGGGAAGTAGCCCAGGGAATTGTATTGTGTTTTGTGGATAAAAGGTCAGCCATCTTAGCTGATACTATTAGGGTCCCTGGGCTGGAGTTTGGAGTAGATGGTGGGCCTGGGCTCCCCACTTTTCTGCCTCCCTTAATTAGTTACTGAGAAAGGGAGGTCACTCTGGGCCTAGATGAGTTTCTGAGGCCCCTGAATCTGCCAGGAAGCGCAGGACCCACAAATACAGACTTGGAACTTTGTCACACTAGTTAAATGACAACTCATGACTCTATGTGGAAATATAAATCTGTGGTACTGTAAATCAAGTGGAGAGTGCTGCAGAATAAAGGATTGTGGTTAGTTCAGCTTGAAATACAGTAGCAGTGCAGAATCTTTTTTACATTATTTTCATTCTGCAGTGTACAATTTAAAGAGAATCTCTAATATGACAGGAAATTATACTTTGGAGTCTCTTCTGAACCTTCTTTTATGGGAAGGTCCTATATGAGTCCACAGTGTAATAATATTGCAAAAAAAGAGAACATTTTATTCTGGGATGTATCAGCAGGAGTGTTGTGAACAAGACATGTTAAGTAATTCTTCTGCTCTACTCCCTACTGATAAGGCCTCAACTAGAGTATTGTGTTCAGTTCTGAGTGCCACTGAGTTTTAGAAAAGATGTGGAGAAATTGAAGAAAGTTCAGTAGGGTGTCCAGAGAGGAAATGTGAAAAATCGGGATGGGGGTGGGAGGTAATATGAGCCTATATAAGAAAAAGACCCAACAATTGGGGCTGTCTCTATATAATCAGGACATCTGGTCAACCTAAAGTCCAGAGGAAAGCAACAAAAATGATTAAAGGTCTAGAATACAACCTATGAGGAAAGACTGGGGGGGAAAAAAAGTGTTTGTTTAGTCTGGAGAGGAGAAAACTGGGAGGCTGGGCATAATACAATTCATAGTACAATTCAAGGAGGAGGGTGAAAAATTGTTTTCCTTAAAATCTGAGGATAGGACAAAAAGCAATGGGCTTAAATTGCAGCAAGGGAAGTTTAGGTTGGACATTAGGAAAAACTTTCTAAATGTCAGGGTAGTTAAGCAGTGGAACAAATTGCTTAGAGGGGTTGTGGAATCTCCATCATTGGAGGTTTCTAAGAACAGATTAGACAAACGTATGTCAGTGATTGCCTAGTTGTTACTTAGGCCTCTCTTGAGTGCAGGGAACTGACTTGATGACCTATTGAGAGCCTTCCAGTCCTATACTTCTATGATTGTTTAATAAGGATGAAACTAATACCAAGAAAAAGGAGAGGCTAGACCTTGGTAATACTCCAAGTGTGTTTGCAGGCTTGACAATGCTCACCAGTTTTGCTGCTAGTTTGAGGAGCAATATGCCTTGTCCAGTTGAGGGAGTGAGTGAATAATCCAAACCTAACTCTGTCACTAAAATCTGTAGAATCTTAGAACTTTGAGAGGGAGAATTGTCCATGATGGAAAAGTTTAGGTACTCTGAAAATACCAGAAAGAAGGGAGTTAAAAATAATTGTATAAGGGATCTAGATTTTTAAAGTTTAAACTTAGCTTTTCATCAACCATTTTTTTTTAAAAAAAAAAGACAGGAAGATACTACTCATATCCAGGGTCCTAGGAGCTCTAAACAGAATTTTGGGGGTTTCAGAGAGAGCCTCAAATTGGCATAATATGTAATGAGAGCAAGTAATGCCATCCCCAGAATATTCCCCCAAAAATTAAAAGAAAAAAGTAGAAAAATAGGGAAATTATCTCACAAATAAAATTAGGCATTTTTCTGATTTTTTTGGTCAAAATTGCTAAATTCAAAAAAAGTGATACGCTTGAATAACTACCATCCTTTTATAATTGTGCAGTAGTTCTCTGTAATGGTGACAATATTACTTACTAGTAGTGTGATTCGAGTACTGTATAATTCAAAAACCTAACACAGCTCTCTCTTGAAAACATAGTTCAGACTGTGATTAAAACTCGGTCACAGTGGAATAACTGAATATCCCTTTCAAGCTAAATCTTCACATGAACTGTTGCTGAAGAATAGAGGAAGGTGAAATGAGGATCCCAGATTTACTTAATGGTTACAGAATCAGAGAGAAAATCACAGGAGTTTGATCTCTTTACTGGTGTATATTGTGGGAGAAATAGCTTTTGAGGTATATAAAACATTTTCCTTTGAAAATGAGGTTGAAAGAAATAATCTGGATGTGGTTTATCAGAAGTGTGATTAATGCTGTACGCTAAGAAACAGAGTAACATGTGGAAGGCATCAGTCCTTCACTTGTCTAGCAACATTCTGAGACAATAGATCAATGTGCAACACAGCTTAAAATTAAAACATGCTTGTCTCCAAACATGTTTAAAATATTGTTCTGTCTAGTAATATGAAGAAGCCCTGCATACATTTTAATTGTGTCACCTAACCATGGTTCATCTCCTTCTGGAACATCGACAATGTTAATCTCATTGCTGTGTAACTCAAACAGTAAGAGCAAAAGAAGCACCCATAATGGATGCCGGCATCACAATACAAGTGGCCTGTGCCCATGCAGGAGGTCTGCCTAGATGGTCACACTGTCCCTTCTGGCTTTAAAACGTATGCATTAAAATGAAAGTGACTGACTAATAAACTGACTGCAACTTCAAATCTACGTTAAACAAGCTTCATACACAGAGCAACAGACTTGATTTACCATTCACTTTTAACTGGTGCTTACTGGAACTTGAGTTTCAAGTCCTGAGTCTGCAAAGTGCAGAATTCTGTCCTGTCCCATTGACTTCAATCACAGTAGAGGCCACTGAGCACTGCCTGGTATCAGGCTATCTGTATCCTCACTCACTATTTACCAGATGCTGGCTGCTTTGAGCAATGTGGGTCTTGTGGTGGTATTGATGGGCTGGCTATTCATGTTCTATTGTCTTCCATAAAGCAAGATCCAAAGGCTTGTTAGTTCAGAAAAATAATGAAGGGTTTTTTTCAAATACTACCCATTTTTGCAATGGTTGTGTGGGCCTGGAACCTTCAAAGAGAAACTTGCAAGGAAGCACACAAACTGGATCAAGAGCCTGCAGTCTGTCAGTGAAATGCTGTAGGATGCAACACGACAACATAATCAAATGTGAATTGTCTATGCAATGACATGTCAAGCCTGCAGAATTCAAAAGGCATAGCTTGCTGAACACCATGGCAAAAACATGTTTCCAGTTAGTTAATATACTTTAAACATTTTAAAGACTAATTTTTTAAAACATCCTTTTTACTCTCTGGAGGAATATTTCTGAGACCCAGATATTTTTGGTGATAAACAGCTTGGACTGAAGAAACACAGCTCTCCCAGATAGCCCCTTGAATAATCTACCAGTCCCTCCGCCCATGGTCATTCCAAAGCTGTGGGGAACTCATCATCTCTGTGCAATGCTCATTAAAATCTTTCTTTTAAGAGAAACTACCAAGAAATATGTTAAAGAGCTGATCAGTCAGAGATGTTGGGAAAAATATTTCCAAAGCAGCACCACACAAACATCGTGGAGAAGATATACTCAACCTTTCTCCATTAGCAAAATGGAGAAGAATGACAGCAACTAACAAATACACTAGATATTATGATGCCTATTGTGTAATTAGAATACAGTAGAGGAGGAGTTCTCTAACTTCATTGCACCATGACCCACTTCAGACAACAAAAATTACTGCATGATCTGGGAGGAGCTGGGAAGCCAAATGCAAAGGGCTTCAGCCCCAGGCAAAGGGCCTATAACCTGAGTCCCACAGCCCAGGGTTGAAGCCTTAGCTTCAGCCCTGGGCAGTGGGGATTGGCCGTCAGCCCCAGGCTCCAGGAAGTCTAAGACAGCCCTGGTGACCCCCATTAATATGGGGTCACAGCCCATTTTGTGGTCCCGATCCACAGTTTGAGAACTGCTGCAGTAAAGAGAATACAATGTATCTGGCTTGGTTTATTTTTTTCTATAGTCTCTTCAGTTTGTTGGTTCAAGAGTGCAATACGAGATTGCACATTTAGGATTTTGCATTCTGTCTGCATATGTATAGTAAAATGCTTCTCACGCATGCTTTCTATCCCTACATTTTCATTTTGGTTTTATCTACCTTACATATCTTGTTGTACATCTCTGTAATTGCCATATCGTAGCCTATGCTTTTATGTAGAGTGACTAATTGGTAAATGTTTGGCACTGTATCTACTCTGCGTTCTCTGTAGTGTCATTTATGCCACACAACATTTTGCTGTACATGGTGTTAATAATGGTTTCTGGCTGATATGTATAAGGCTAATGTCTTCCTGAATATCCTTCATAAAACAAGTTGTTAAAACAATATTTTCTTCCATTGACTTGTTACTATACTCATAAAATGTAAGTTTTTGTTTTGGATCAGAATTGTGTGTACTTACTGGCTTTCACAAGTGTGTTGTTCAATTTTTTATTGCTATAATATGATACGAAAATATGTGTAAAGGATCACAAGTAATATTCTGTAAGTAAGATGTTCTCTCTGTGTATAATGTTATGCAGATGTGCTCATGGTAAATACCCCTGATAAAATGTTCTTTGAAAATGGCCAGAACTCAAGTTAGACCTATACCAGGCAGATTTAAATTACAGACTGGTATTTTTCAAAACTTTCCATGTTTTTTTCCCCCTTCTCCTTGCTCAATATACTCTCTGCAGTTTTCATTTTTGAGGCAGGAATGTCTGTTTCCTGTTAATCCCATAACTTTTCTGTATTACAAATAGAGTGACCAGATCGCAAGAGTGAAATATGACACATTCAGGAGGAGGGGCGGGGAGTGCAAGGATATTTTTCACCCTAGGCAAAATTTTTACCTTGCATCCTCCCCACCCCCCTTTTCCGGAGCATTGCTTATTATCAATTTTTTAAATGAATATTGCATAATGTAATGTAGCATGGGGCAGAGGGTTGGGGTGCAGGGGGGCTCTGGCTGGGATTGGAGATAAGGTGTTTGGGGTGCTGGAGGGGCTCAGGGCTTGGATAGAGGGTTGGGGTGTGGTGGGGGGGGTAAGCTATGGCTGGGGGTGTGGGCTCTGGGGTCGGGCAGGGCTGGGGATGAGCTTGGGATGGGTGCAGGCAGGCTGCTCTGGGACTGGGGCCAGGGAGAAGGACTCCCCTTAGCCCTTTCCCTGCCGGCAGCAGCAAGCTCTGGGCAGCCCCCCGCCCCTGCCTTTTCTGCTCTCCTACCAGCAGCACACTCACTCACCCCCATCACTGGCCACAGAAGATGGCGGGCAGTAGGACCCTGCGGTGGCAGTTGCTGCAGGAAGAGAAGGGATGCTTCTAACCGCCCTGCTCTGCTCCAGGGCCACGGAAGGTGTAAGGGGGCAGCAAGGGGAGGCTGGGGGACCCTGGCGGGATGGGGGCAGCCAGAGCCTGCTTGGGGGGGGCTTTCTGCCCCCCTCCCTCTGCTGGCCGGGGCCTGCATGCGAGCAGGGCTCCCCCGCCCCTGCAGCATGCGCGGGGCGGCAGAGAGTTCTCCTGCCACGGAGGCACAGCCTGCCTTCCACGACTGTCTCTGTGGGGAGGGGAGTGGGCTCTCTGCCCCCCTCACCCTCTGCCGGCCGGCACTGGCCATGCCAGCAGCAGCAGCTCTCCTCCCCCATGCCCCTACAGCATGTGCTGGGCCGGCGGAGACCTGGCCCCCAGTCTTTGCCTGGCCCTGGGGCAGTGGGCGGGGCGTGCCGCGTGCTCCTGCCGGTGCATTCAGGGCTCTTCGCTGAAGGTCCCGAAATCGGGACAAAAACGTGTCCTGACCAAAGTATGGTCAGGAGGTGGGACAACAGGCCAAAAATCGGGACTGTCCCGATAAAATCAGGACATCTGGTCACCCTAATTGCAAACCTCCAACAGTGCCATGAAGAGAGAATCATTTGTATTTTTGAGGACAGGGCCTAAGTGAATTTGCACTTTTTTATCGTTTGCCCTTTGTATTCCTAGTTGTAATCTTATTAAATGTCCGAAATTGGTTACTGAAGGAGATGGTTGTCCCATTTTAAGTAATTCTTCATCAGAGTTACTGTCATATAGGATAGTAAAATGGAACAGGTTTAAAAATAGCAGCCGTTAGTCTGTATCCGTAAATAAAACAAGGAAGACTTGTAGCACCTTAGAGACTAACCAGTTTATTTCAGCATAAAATGGAACAGAGTCCTTTAATTCAAGGCAGACTTCGCTACACTTATAACATACACATATAATCTCAACAAGAAAATCATTACTAGCTCTATATACCTGCTTCTGTAATAACTTGGACCCAGCAAGCTTGCACACTGAAAAGTTAAGTACCTGTGTTTGTTTGCAGCATCAGAGCCCAGCATGGTAGCTCTGAATTTAAGAGTAGGGCTGCAAGAAAGCATATCACATGCCTTACTCCATTAACATGGTGCTTTTATTTGTTAAATTAAGCCATGATACTAAACTGTAATTTATTTGGCACAAAAATTCTGTATTTCTAAATTTCCTAAAGTCAAAATACTAGAACCTGAAAGGAACAACACAAAGATCAGATTTATGTGCAGCATGTATATTGTATGTATGCAGCTATCTATGCATGTTACAAAGCTTTAAATCAACTTGTCTCCTGTATAAAACAACTTGTTAATTACTGAAAGCTTCATCAGCATCAAAATCAAGTCTATAAATAAACATAGAGAAATTTTATAGTTAAAGGAATGTATTTGCTAAAAGGTTTTCACGCTAATAGAAAAATGAAAGGCAGATGCATTGACATGCAAAAACGCTGAGTTTACATGGGCAGCAAGGCATCAGCATATAAATCCCAGTTCTGTTGTTCATTTTGTTCAATCACCTGTGAAAAGGGCCTTAATCTGTAATTGTTTGTGACAAAATGTATTACAGTGTGTTTATGTCCTTCAACTTCTGCCCATGTAGCAGTCAGTCACTTTGTCTTGGGCAATCTGTGCCTGTGGAAAGCAGCTGAAAATCTCTGTCTTCACATGAATGCTAAAGTCCTTCTAAAGAACTCCCTATAGGAATGTGCACAATAATATCAGAACATGAACTAGCTTGAAGTCACAGACATTGACAGTTTCTGCCCATGGGGATATTGGAGATGGTGGAGGCGTCCTGAAAAATACTGCACTTGACTTTTTTTTCTTATCATTTCACAGGACAAGTGTTGCACAAGGGATTATAAAGTCAATGGCTAGTTCCTGTTTAAATACTACATGTATTTATAGTGAGTCCTGCAGTAATAAGAATCAGTCACCTACTAATGCTCCATGACTAGCCATGCACCAAACAGCTCGGCCCTAGATTTCAAAAATATATAGTATCAAGAGAGTATTGTTTTTTAAAAAATGAAGCTGACTTATTTAGGAAAAGCCATGCAGACAAGATAGGCAAAGCAAACACAATCGTGTTACAGTACAGACTTGTGACTTTTTTTTAAAAAAAAATGCAAGAATTTGAGGGGATTGTATTCTCTTTTAAAGAGGATGCATTTGAGGCTGTAAATTAGTAGGTATTATTCATAATAAGCAAATCTACTGTTTTCCTGATTAGCTAGCTTGATGGCTCAAGTATATAGAGCTGTTGAAGGCTTCTTTTCATGGCCCCACGCCAAGTGGTTTGCTGATGGAAAGCTGGCGGCTGATACTACTTTTTGGCGTGACGACAGCTGGTGGGATCTGGCCAAATATTAGTACGTTCATTAGACTGCTGAAAGAGTGTCAGGTTGAATCATATTTGCACTCCTGGTTATTCTCTATATGCACGTTTGAGCAAATTGGTTATTTGTATGAACAAAACCACATCTTCATTAGTGAAATTCACCTCTGTGCAGAAGGCTGCTCAAACCCATGCACTCCTTAAATCTTGCTAAACTTTGACTTTTGAGGGCTAAATTGGGACACATTGGTGACATCTGCATGGGCTAAATTTAATCTCAAATATCCCCTCATTCACATAATGAGGGTATTAATGCATAAAACCAAAAGTTCTCTATTTGTTATTCTGTGCTCATCATTTGTTGTTCTTCTGTTTAACGTGTTTTGGTCACCCAATCAGAATACATACCATGTGATTTAGGTAACCATCACACACCAAAAAACAAAAGCCCAGCATTGAATAGTTGAAGCAAATAGTTCATCAATGCCCCATAGACTGAAATTTGCTTGTATAAACTGTTAGCAAATATTACTTGTGAATATTTGCATGCCTGTAGGAATCAGGAACAGTTTGCTAATGATTTGCAGACAGAAAAAATGGGCCAAGTTTGTCATTGTTGTTCACAGTAAATAATTCCACCAGCTGTATTTTCTTTTCTTCCTAACCTCTCCTAAATGTCTCAGATTTTGAATATACAAGCATCCAGTTCAATCAAGTCTTCTCCTGAAAAAAATCTCATGTTGTAAAATTCTATGTGTACAAATTTACTATGAAAAATAAGAATGATGTGTGGGAACTTCCCCAAGTGTATTCTGAAATGTATAAGGTTTGCAAGTCAAGAAAACACTTAACATATGTTAAAGAATTAAATGCTTTATGTATGAATATTGATGAGATGTTTTTGTACCTGATTATAATTTTGTTTCTCACATGGTATGAAAGAGCTGAGCCACACAGTAATAGAAGTAAATCTTTTTATGTTTTAGATCTAGTGTATCTCTCTTTATGGGGGTCCTGTCCTTAAAGCTCTGCCAATATTTTCCTAAGCTCCATTCGCTATGAATAGATGACCTAGCTTTCAATTCTTACTTCTGGACAAGAAATAAAAAAAAAATAAAAAAAACCACACCAAAACCTCCAAATAGATGGAAAGCACTTTGTTATACATGTTATCCGTTAGTGTCAAATAAGCTTAGAAATGTTTCCAACTTGCAGATGCAGAGCATAACCCTAGGGAGGGTGATGCAATACAATAGATGCCGTATATACATACAGAGCAATAGCCCTCGTATTTCTGACTATTGCAGATATTCTGAGAAGATAATACTCTTTTTCTTGTAAGAGGGAGTCTTCTTTTTACAGTGTTTAGGGCCAAATCCTCCTCAGCTCCCCCAGAAGCTCCTCAGCTCAGCATGTCTACTATAGAACAAAGCATCAAGATGATTAATAACTGAAATAAGAGAGAATATTTTGTGCTTTCAGTCTATGTATGGAATTTGCAGTCTCACGTGTCTTCTAACTTTGAGTTGATTTTTAATAAATAATAATAAAAAGTCCACTTGTTTCAGATAGACACCAGTGTGCAATAGATTCAAAGTTTTAATGTTTCAATTATCTTTATGATATTTAATGGGTACTTTTATTAGGCAGTTAAAATCACAACCCCCCAAATTCTTAAACATTTGTTACTGCATTTTGTTAGTTTTAAACAAGCTACCTTGAAAAAATGAAAATATTTTAACTGCACAGTTCACATTGATGGTTATTTACATTGCCCCTCTGACAAGTTTTCTGACACTAGATAGACATTCTCTGAGTTCATTACCACAAGGTTCACCTATTTTATCAAATGAGTTGAGCTTCACTAATTCAGGCAGTGATTAGAAGAAGTGCAAAATAGCCTCTGGCCAGTAAAGTGTATATTTAAAACCACTTTAGAGTAAATGCACCACTTGAAAGTGTACTTTTTGTTTTAGAAGTTAGCACCTTTTCATGATAAAGCAACCTTGTAATCTAAGGGAATTGTAATCCTCTTTTAAACATATCATCACTGAGGTGGGAAGTCTTTAACCACACTATTTGTTTCTGAGCATGCATACATTCAGGAGAGTCAGGGTTAATGCAACTTTTGCATGGGTTTCAAATCTGTCACACTATGGTTGTTCCAGAGACTGGCTTATGTCTTTTTTCTTACTGACATACCACAACAAAAAGCATTCTGGTGGCATTTTTTGTTTACTGAACATGCTTAACAGTTAGTTAACATGAAAAGAAACTGCTTTTTTTTTGGTGGTATTTGCACCACAGGGGTCTATCTTCTACTATGTGCTGTGTTCATGGAACTACTCACTGAAAACACTGAAGAAAGAGATACTGCGAGAAAACATTTTCTTGCAGTAATCACGGATGTAAATAATATGTACCTTTCTTTCGGAAATTCATGACGCACAACTTTGTGGTGATAAAGAAATGGGGTATGTGTGTGAGAGGTGCGGATTGTTTCAGAATAGGAAGACAACTAATTAAAAAGTAGGGAACGGGGGGAACCAATAAAGACATATTTCCAGAAGATTTAGCATCGCCTCTCTCTTTCCATATATATTGTGGGGAGGGGGTGTATTTCCAAATGTAAAGGATATTTAGAAAATTAATGGAAAATGTCCTGAAAAAAAGACTCTTATTGCAAGACTGTTTTTTCTTTATATTACATGTATTTATTGTCTAGATCAGGGGTCTCCAAACTTTTTGAGAGGAGGGCCATATTAGATTTTTGAAGGGGCTTCGTGGGCCACTGCCACATGCCCCCCCCCGCTCTTAGCTCCTCCGGCCACTGCCGCAACCCCCCCTCTTTGCTCCTCCGGCCACACTGCGGGGGCACTCATCCCTCTGCACATGGGGCCACCGGCAGCCACTCACGCGGGGGGGCAGCGATGGCTTCTCCACGTGCCTGCTCAGCTTAGGGTAGGGTGATGATTTTGTAGGGACAGTCCTGATTTTTGGGGCTTTCTTATATAGGCCCCTATTACCCTCCTCTGCCTATCCCTATTTTTTTACACTTGCTGTCTGGTCACCCTAGCTGGGGGGCTGGACAAATCGATGCCACGAGCTGGATCCAGCCCTTGGGCCATAGTTTGGAGACCCCTGGTCTAGATGAACTATTATGCATGATCCAAGACCAATCCTTTCATTTCTATCTCAAGAGTGATTATTTTTTCTGATTGGTAAACTCTGACTGTACAGATGCCTGAGGTTTGTGATGCTACAGTTTCTCCATTATGGTGAAGCTCCTATTGTGCAGTTTTGCTCCCCTGCAGTTGGGCTGCATTCTCATGGAGCCATGAAGCTCTGCAGAAACTTGTCTCCAGTGCCATGGAGCTCCTCAGATGCAGTTGGTCTGTGGCCCTGGAGAACTTATATTAGGATCTCTGGGAGACTGAAACGAACTTCATACCTCAGCTGATTGGCATTGGTTTCTACAGTTCAGCTACAGTTTGTTTATACACCAGGAACCAATAGCTTGCAAGAACTTTGCAATAGAAGCCAATACAAATTTTCCAGTGGAAATTTTCATTAGAGAGATGGGCTGAAAAAGGGTTACCAGACAGCAAGTGTAAAAACTGTGGATGTGGGTAGGGGGGAATAGAAGCCTATAAGAAAAAAGACCCCAAATTGGGACTATCCCTATAAAATCAGGACATCTAGTCACCCTAGAAACTGATTGGGGTGGGGGGAAGTGAAAGGAGACAGTATCATATCCACACAAAACAGATGGATGTGGAGTATGCTGCTTTTTAGTTGCACCCTTTGATATGACTAAGTTCAATGCTAAAAATTTTGCTTTCTCCCTTTCTCCTCCCCCCGTCCAATGCTGTTTTTGATCCCTACTCCACTCCTTCATTCAGCTGTACTATTATTCCTTTGATCAAATGAACTTCACCCAATGAGGAAGCAAAATAAACTAAGAGCTCTGTGTTATGTTGCTGTATTTCTTGAATCAGTTTTGTCAACAAATTAATGGCAAAACTTAGGTCTTTTTACTCACTCCCAGTCCAGTAAGTCTGGGCTTTTAAGGGTTATTGTGGTGATTTGAGATTTCATGTTCAGAGCATCCTTTTTGAATTTGTAGCCTCTTGTCTAACACTGAAAATACATTCCATCTGCTACTGGCAGCATCAGAAGCTACAGTGTCCTGGCCTCTGAAGCAGCAACAGCATCTTCTGGATGAAAGTTCTTACTGTTCTAAGTATGTGCTGTAGGGAACACAGTTTAATTTCTTAGTAGTTGTTGTCATAGCTGACCAGAATTTTCATTTTTAAAACCAGTTTTGTTAGGTGTTTTTTCCCCCAGCCATCTCGATCATGTTTTACTCTCAACTAAGCAGGCTTCCCCTAGCCAAGCTGGCAATGTTATGAGAGTAGGTAGATTCAAAAGCTGATAGACTCAAACAGGAACAATTTGTTATTCCTCTGGTTTGCCGTGCCAGGCCAACAGGGGCTGTGGGAAGCAGCGGCCAGCACATCCCTCGGCCTACGCTGCTTCCCGCAGCCCCCATTGGCCTGGCACGGATTTCTCTGGCGGGCTGCATGCCAAAGGTTGCCAATCCCTGGCTTAGGGTATATCTGCATTTCAAGTGAAGGTGGGATTGTAGCATGGGTATAACTACTCATGCTAGCTTTCATGTAGCTAGTCCAGTTAACAATATCAGTGAAAATGTGTGGCATGAGTTTCAGCATTTGCTAGCAAATTAAGTCCATACCCAGATATCCCCAGCTGGTTGCTAGCTCATTCCAAAGCCCATTCCATAGCCCATTCCATCTTCATTACTATTGTTACCTACACTAGCTAAATTAAATCCAACTCAGGTATGTCTTCCTGTGCTACTATCACACCTTCACTTGCAGTGTAAGGTTTCAGAGTGGTAGCCATGTTAGTCTGTATCAGCAAAAATAACAAGCCCACGAAAGCTTAGCCCCAAATAAATGTGTTAGTCTCTAAGGTGCCACAAGGACTCCTCCTTGTTCTTTCAGGGTAGATATGCTAAGAGAGGAGCAGTTTTATAGTACTAGCTACTTACCAGCAGGAGGGGGATAAGGGTGAGTGCTGTACTGTGGTGGGGATTCTGATGTCATTGTCACATCTGGTATATAAAGCATTCAGGACTTTACAACAGAAAGAAAAATGTCATGATCTTCAACACATCTGATGGTTTTCAGTGTTAGTGAGAAGACTGATCTGTGGTATTATGTAACTGATACTTTAATTGTTTTTCACAAGCTACATGATTGACTTCCTCTAAAGGCTATAGAATCTTATATAAGTATTTTGTCAAACCTTGTTTCCCACAAGCTATAAAGCCATCTTCTCTTATGTGTAATCTATATATGGGGGTGGGGCGGAGGGTTTACTGCTCCACAAACATTTTCAATAGGAAAAAGTGGTGTTCCATTGCGTTGGCATTTCTTCTTTTAATTTATGCATGCATATGTACATTGCTTTTCTCCTGCAGTTCTCAAAGAGTTTTATGGCCCATTATTGAGTAACTAAAATGGGTGCAGATTTTGCAAGCCTCTGCCAGAAGATGTTTATTACTCTCATCATTCTTACGAAAATCATGTTCCAGCAGGTTCAGGCACTGTGCAAAACATGGCACATGTGTGAATTGGCCATTTCACACCACTCTTACAATATTATCAGCAATAATAAAACCAGGGGGAAGGCCTCAGGGAAGAGGATACACTGCACATTAATTTGGTCATGAAGCTATGATATGTGATCTTTGTTAAAACCAGAGATGCAAACAGCAGCTTAGCTTGTTTTTAGAAGTCACTATCAATTGCTGAGGGAGATAGCTAGCTGAGATACTAATGTAGTCAACTGTTTGTCCATTTGTCCACATTTACTGTTATGTGGCTGCGCTATCATTCTGTCTTAAGGGTTGGTTCATTAAGTGTGAGACAGTGCTTTAAACAGATGTTCGGTATGCCACAGACTGATACAAAAATATACTCCAGATGGTATTTTAAACTTCTGTTGTATAGCAAAATATATTGCTGGTAAGTACAACATAGGTATTTGGCTGGTGTGAATATTGCAGGCATGCTGATAGAATACTTTCATGCAATAAGGGATCTGAGATCATGTATCTTTTCTTCTTTGCTGTGTTAATGGTATCTATATTGCAAGCAACCCTGTCTTTTATCTCCTTCATGCAGTTCACAGTTACTGCCATTTGCACTTCTTGGAGAGAAGGTTTTACTTTTCATTTGTCTTTCCATTTGTGTGTGTGGTATCTTCTCACCATGTTCCCTGCACACCCTATTTCTTCTGTGCTCTGCCTGAGACATAAATAGCAGAATCTAGAATTCTAGAGAATCCATTTGAGCTTTGGGGATTTTTTTACTGCATTTTTAGCAGATACAGTTTCTGCTGCTTAGACAATTTGCTTCATAGATTTTAATGCCAGAAGAGACCATTGTGATGATTTAGTCTGACTTCCTGTATAACACAAGCCATAGAATTTCACCCAGTAAAGTGGGTTCCTGTAACTTCACCGTCCTGGTACTCAGCAGAAGAAAAATGATACAGTAGTTTCTTCTTTTCTCCTATTTATTCAATTTCACCATTTATGGAGGCAACCCTGGTTTTTCCTTCTTTTGACAATACATGTACAAGGCAGACACAAACCAGTCTATGATAAAAATAAAATTCTATGCAGAGTCTTTTACAGGATTACCAAAATGGTCCACAAAGGAGATTTAAAAAGTTCCTGTAAATCCACTTCCAACATTGCTTTCACTGAGTCCATTTGTTATCTTCCTAGGGTTCAAGGCATAGAACCAGTTTATTCATCCTCTGGTAAACTTCCACACTTCCTATCCAGTTGTCCCACTTCATCTTACAAGGTTTTGGTAAACTTCTTGTAACATATAGTGGATCTAAAGGTGTACCTGATCATTAACCTTGTCCTTTTTCCCATCTTCTTCACCTCACTTATGTTTAAAAGGAGTCATTTGCTACTATGCTTCCAAAGAAGAAGCTGGAGAGCATTAAAAAACATTCCCAATTTATTATCCCTATTGAGGCTATGCCTATGAGTGGCAGTCATGCATCAGGACCCCCACTGTGCAAGGCACTATGCAAACATATAAGAAAAAGACAGTACCTTCCCCAAAGAGCTTGTGCACTCAAAATCCTTTTTCTAATCAAGAGGCTAGTGCTATAACCCTGCTAGTATATTTAAATTCTTATAATTTGGGATTATGCTATACAGTCTACTGAGCCTACTAGAATATTCTAGAGATTCTAGAATATAGTCTTCTCTACTCATTAGATCCTATAGTATATTTTAGGGATAGTGTCCTTTTCTTGCATCTATGATCATCTTCCTTAATTGCAGGATTGGGGTAGCCAATCTCTAGAAATACTTGTTTCTCTCTGATTCTCCAGTCTAGCAATTCTGGACTCAAGATGCTGTACATGGGTTCTGAGTGCCATGAGCTGTATGCACCAGGTTAGAGTCAGAGATATCTATCTAACCTCTTCTTTGAAAGGTCTGGGGAAAATAACATTGGAAGAGAGATCCGCTGTTCAAATTCAAGGTCTCCCAATTCATTTGACTTAACACCAACTTAGAGAGGGTAATAAATCAAAAACATGCCTGGAAGCTTAAATGCTACATGTGTAAAGTTATGTTTCCAAAGTTTCCCATTGCATGAAAATTGCATGAAAATGTTTTAAACATCTGATTCAAATCCTAACAGCTAATACATTTTAAAGATTTTGGATTTTCAAAGCCCTTTGTGAGGTTCCCTTTGCTAATTGCCTGCAGGGGAGGTGGGACAGGTTTCTAACCTTTGCAGCTGGCTCAATGCAAGAGCAGGAGGAAGAACACAGAGGCAGAAAGATCTCAAATTTCAACTTGTTGAGTGATCTTTGAAGGGCTTCCTGAATAAAAACCTTAAAGAGAACCTCAGACTGCATGATATGCATTTTGTCAATCAGGCTCACAATCGCCATAGAAGGAAAAATGCATAGATCTATAGCAAGGATGGGATTCCCTAGTTTTAGCTATTGTATTTTCTGTTCCTTTCATACCAATTGCTATGTCTGGAGAATCAAGACTGACAACCTGTTGCAACACAGTTGTTGGTTTCAGTGTTCACCCTCATAATGGACTCTTAATAACAGTACTAGTCCATGCTGCAGACAACTATCCATAACAGTCTATAGAATGGCTTCTCAACCGTTCTAACACACACTTTTCATACACAGTTTTAACCCAGTGTGGATGCAAAGTCTTTTTCATGTGTGCTAGGATGTAACTGTTTCCATGAGTGCATACCAATAGAGAGAATCATTGCCTCTGATTAAGCAAGCCAATTTGAAGAGCTCTTGATGTGCAGGAGCAAAAGGGAAGGTTGCAAAGAAGATTTCAGCCATGGTTTGTATAGGATCATTTTCTATTTTATAGCAAGTGTTAGGAAAAGATCCTTGCCTGCTAGCACTCCATCAGTCATTCCATTTTTGTAACCAGAATTTAGAATCTTTTAAAGGCTCTCTTACTGTATTCCCAGATTCGTTGTCTGTCCCAAGGCATGCTGCTGTCTGTAGTTCTGGAAGTAACATTTCTTCTCACCAATTGACAGGAGGCAATGCTGAGTCAGCATTTACCTGCCCTGGGACAGTAGAACTAGCAGAAGCAATATCATCTTTTACAGGCTTCATGAATACAGATCTTTATAGAGAAATCCCACTGATGCACACGCTCTGCACTTTGTCAGTCAGGCTCGTATAAGAGAAGGGATTCAGAGCCCTAAGGTAAGGACGAGGCTTAGCGAGAAGCATTCTCTAGAGGCTATGGCATTGGATTGGGAATCTGGGTTCTTTTCCTGGCTCTGTGGCTGACCATCTGTATGAACACAGGCCAATCAAATTTCAAACATGTCTCAGTCCCATTTTCTAAAGTGGGAGTAGCCTTGAAAGTTATTGTCGCAGCTCCAGAGGAGCACCCCCTCTTGGTCACTCACCAGACTGCCCTGAGGGGAATCATCTCACTGGACCTCATGTGCTTTAGGCCTCCAGAGTCTGAACTGAGTCCAGGTAATGCCCCTGATTTGGAGTCTCTAGGCACACTCTCAGGGTGCAGATTTTCTGGTTAGCACCCCCTCTTGAGAGCTGAGACTTCAGAGTCCAAGTGCTCAACCCCATCACAAGTGCTGACATCTCAGATTCTTTGACATAGCCTCTCCCAGAACCCAAGCCGTCTGGGTGTTCTGGTTCAACAGGTAAATTGGTCAAGGGCACAGGATAGGTGTAACACGTAACACAGAGACAGACAGACTTTGCAAAGGATCCTAACCCATCATTGCTCTTTACTTAGGTGCATGCGAAATACATGGATCAGTACAAAAATAAGGCCTATGCACATTTCTCTGCATTAGTTTCTTCACATTCCAGAGAAGTTTTTGGGCTGGACTCAGAATCCTCTTTCGGCATTCCAGGTTTCTTCTGCTCCAGCTGATGGTTTGTTTTCCCTCTGTCTCTCCAGGTCCAGCTTTGACACTGATTGGTCCTGCAGCTAAAATGAGCCTCCTCTGCTATGAAAGCATGGACATCTCTTAATCTCGCTTCTGCCCAAACGTTCCTATGTGGCTCTGTCAGTCTTTCAAGTTTGTATGTTCCACCACCACGTGGTTCTTTTGTTTTGCTGCTGGTAACTTCCCACTCTCCAGACTGATAAACTGGAAGAACAGGCTTATCCTGGCTCCAGCCAACCTTCTTTGCACTCCTACTGAATGGCGAAAGTATCATCACTAAGGTTAACTACTCTCCATTGTATCTAGTCTGGGAGAGATTTGCATAGTTGCATTCCATGATATAGGATTTTCATAAGAATAAGTATCAACCAAAAATGTAGAAACTGTACAGATAGATTCCCCAAATGGTCAGTTGCATTGGCACTTTTGAAAATTTTACTCTTCACCACTCTATGCCTTGCTCCCCCATCTGTAAAATGTGGATAATTATATTTGTATTTTGTGAAGCACTTTTAGCTCAACAGAGGAAAAGCACATTCTATTTATTTATTTTATTACTAGGTGCAGCCACACAAGATCTCCACAAATAAAGGTGATATAGGTTTGACACAGGAAATAATTAGTTATTGTGACAAAGCTCCAAGTCTGTACTTGTGGGTTCTGCGCTTCCTGGCAGATTTAGGGGCCTCAGAAACTCACCTAGGCCCCAGAGTGACCTCTCTTTCTCAGTATAATTAGCAAGAGTCACCACCTAGTGAGTTACCTTCATCACAGGCCAGTATGGAAGATGGAAAAGCGGGGAGCCCAGGCCCGCCCTCTACTCCAGACTCCAGCCCAGGGACCCTAATAGTATCAGCTAAGATGGCTGACCTTTTAAGCACAAAACACAATACAATTCCCTGGGCTACTTCCCCACAGCAGTCCCCGCTTCTTCAAACTCCACTTCACCCTTACCTCAGGGCCTCCTTCCTTCTGTATGATATGTTGTCCACCACTCAGTCTCACCAACAGCATAACTTCCTTCCACAGCTCCTGACACCCACAGCCCACCTGACTAACTGGGAGGTTTTTATCTGGTTTGAGGCAGTCCCTGATTGGCTTCAGGTGTCCCAATCAGGCTAGCTGTTTCTATTCCTTTCTAGAAGGTTCTTAATTGGCCCCAGGTGTCTTGATTGGCCTGGAATAGCCTTTGTTTGGCTATCCAGGGAACAGGGACCTGCACATCCTGAGACTAATATACCTGCCTTCCAGCACTCTCCTATATCCTTCTGGTCTGACTCCGTCACATTATATAATTCCATAAGAACAGACGTGTTCTTAGGCATTCTGCCTTTCAAGAATTCTGTGTTAGTGAGATTCAGGCAGTTGGATGTTTTAATGGTTGTTGTGGGAGGAAACATGGGGAGAAATAACAACAGAAAAAGCTTTAACATGGTTAAGATTTGAAGGCTTTTTAAAAAAAATGTGTTGTTTTTTTTCATTTATCTAAACACCCATCACCTAGTCTTTGAGTGTGGAACAATATTGAAAAATGAGTGTATAAACTTGTTGCCCAATGTCAGCACTGGTAAGCTTCTGTGATTGTATTTGAACTGAATATTTCAGCAAATAGCATAGCACAGCAGCAGTTGTAGAGCCCTGTCTATATTCTCTCTGCACTGTGAGCAGGGATTTTTCATTTCATACATCATTTACAGTTTGCCATAGTGATTCCAGGCAGCCAGGATATATTTTCAAAACAAAGATAAGAAAGAGAAATATACATCATTTGTTGTGGAGTTGGACACACTAGGTTCTAATTTAATTACATATAACATCAAAAGTTGCATTAATAAGGGAAAAAAGTAAACTCTCTTTAACTTAGAGTAAAAGAGAACTTTTTGCTGTTCAGAAGTTCTGAATAGGCCAGCTGGACAGTAATTTCACTGCTCTGCCCATCATAGAGTATATTCATAGCAAAGATGATGTACACAATACAGGTATAATGCATGCATCACACAGCTGAGTATTCAGGATATAACACAGTGCCTCTCACCATCTTGACAGAGTTGCTGCTTTAACTACACACATTATTGCTAAAAAGTGCAGAGCCCATTCCTTTGAGTCCTGCAGAGTCTGCAGGTTCCTGCTGGGCAGGACAATGCATTAGAATGGGGGTTCCCAGCAGGTATCTGCAGACTCTGCAGGACCCAAATGACCTTACAGGAATAGCATCTGCACTTCCCTGGTTTTTTATTTTGTTCATGGCCGTGCCAGTGTGTCTCAATCCTGACCTGGAATAGTGAAGGGTCAGGGGATGATTTTTGCTAATAAATAAATGAAAATAAAATGAAAGGATCTGATTCATCAGGTGCTGTGGGCCTTCACCTCTTACTAAACACAAGTGGTGCTCAGCATTGCCTCATGAGAGCAGAACCATATAGTTCCCGCTCTGAAAAACTTACTACTGAAATAGTTCAACTTCATGTTTATTCAACCCTTGGTCTCTTGGCTAAGATGCCACAAAAGATGCCAGCGGTGATGTTTTTAAAGTATACATTTATCTAGTAGGAACAGCACCAATTTATTTTAGATAGAGGTTAGTGATTTTCCCTCAGTACTTTCTGAAGATGGTTTTAAGCTAGAGACCTAAAGGTGAAATGCTCTGTATTCCATTCTCGGTTTCTTGAACCATCTGCTCTCCTGGCCCTACATGTTTCAGGGATTGCCTACAATCTTATCTGATTAATATAAAGGAGAAAATGATTTGCAGATATTAAACGCCAAAGTTATGCTCCTGCAAAGCTATTGTTATACAAATCTGTGGCTCTATTTACTGCAGGCCAAATTCAGACATAGTGTTCCATAAGCATAATGAAGCATAATCTGCTAGAGCTCAGTCCTGCCAAGCAGAAAGAACTCTGCTGATAATCTGGCCAAGTAATGCACTTAAAGTTAAGCATGCAAATTAAGCAGTTTTTGTATTGGGCTACAGTGCTCAGCACCTGCCATCATCAAACCCTTAAAAAATTGAGATCTGTCAACATTTTTCCTTAGTAGAGCATTTTAACTCATCTTTAAAATAATCTTTTTTACTTACAGTTTATTATATAATATTTTTAATGTTTAGCTGTTGGTCCATTACATTCAGTTATATGTAGATCAAGATGGTAATTGATGAACGTTGGCCTTTTGAAGACTCAGAGATAAAATTGTTGCGTAAGTAGTGTGATGAGTTTAGTCACAAAGACCCCCTTGGGACATCACCTGATGTGCTGAGACTACCTCTGAGCCCATTTTCTCTGCTACTTTGGGCTTTCAGAGCCCTGCCTTGTTGAGCCAGATACACTAATCTGCTCCAACACAGTCCCAGGGTCTGACCCACCCCCATAGCTGCAGACTTAACTAAAAACGGCTTAGCAAGTGCTCCTGTCCCTAGCACCCAGAAACCCAGCTCCCAATGGGATCCAAACCCTAAATAAATCAGTTTTACTCTGTATTAAGCTTATACAGGTAAACTCATAAATTGTCCACCCTTTGTCACACTGATAGAAAGATATGCACAGATGTTTGCTCCCCCAGGTATTAATTACTTACTCTCAGTTAATTAATAAGCACAAGTGATTTTATTAAGTATAAAAAGTAGGATTTAAGTAGTTCCAAGTAATAACAGACAGAACTGTAAGCTTCTTCCACAGACTAGACTTCTTCCTAATCTGGGCCCAATCCTTTTCAGGCCAACGTTGTGGCTTATGGCCTGGGTCCAGCAATCACTCACACCCCTGTAGTTACAGACCTATGTTCCAGTTTCTTTCAGGCATTTCTTTGAGGTGGAGAGGTCATCTCTTGAGCCAGCTGAAGACATAATGGAGAGGCTTCCAGGGCCTTTTATATTTCTCTTGTGTGTGGAAACCCCTATTTTCTTCTGTGGAAAATCACAGTAACAAGATGGAGTTTGTACCCACCTAGGCAAGTCACATGTCCATGAATGATTCAGCTTTTGGCAGGCTGATGACATTGTTTACATGTTAGCTTTAACATTCCCAGGAAAGCTCAGATGTGGATTGGCGTCTCCCAAAGTCCATTGTCAGTTAAGTGTTTCTTACTCAGAATAGTCCTTTCCCAAGAAGCTGACCAAATGCTTCACTGATGCTACTTTGAATCAAACACATTGAGATTCAAGTACATAGCCAATATTCATAACTTCAAATATAAAAATGATACATACAGACAACATAATTACGACCTTTCCATAGACACCTTATTTGACTTCCTTTGTACAAAATTTGTTGCAACTATAGGACCTTGGTTCCAACAATGATTTATACAGTCACAGTTCATGTCAATAACATCACAGGAAAGTACTACTGTGCCCTCTAGTTCTTGCCATTGTGGTTGGTCTTTTTATGCTTATCCATATGTGTCTGAGTTTGCAAAATCCTGTAATGATGTCTTATGCCCTGGTTCAGATCTTATCCCTGACAGACGATTACTATTATTTGTTTATACCACAACAGCATGCAAAATATGTTTGTTTCCCCTCCGACATGTAAGGAAAACACAGTCCTAGTCCCTTGATATGCACCTTCTCTCTCGGGCGTTTCTCAATGTATTATACTTTGTCAAAATTCTCTTAAAAACCTGGAATCAGTGGCCTCCAGTTGCTCATGTCTCAAGGTAACAATGACCACCCATCCTGCATTTTTCAAAGACCTTTTGTAAAGCTTCATTTAATAAGCTTCCTGAGAGCTCCAGAATACAAATTGAAAGTATGTGTCTAGTCTGTGTTTCAGATATATACCTATATAAGGTATGCAAACCATGCATATGTAAAATAGCATAACATGACATGCTGTGAACTAGTTTATCATCATAATTAATGCAGCTTCTGGAGCAGTAAGTGGAACGTCATATACACCAGAGTATATAGGCCTGACACTACCAGCTGCTGAGCCTCTTCTGTAAGGTTTTAAATGTCTTCAACTCCGATGTGAGGACTCTTAACGCTTTGCAGGGGGTGATTAATATATTTGGGCGCTATGCCTGTAACCTTTTTGTATAGGCATGCATATAATAGACTTTTCCCATGGAAAACACACATTAGCAAGGATAAAAATGAATGCAGTGTATAAATTCTTGCTTCAGAGCAACCACTGGGGTTGGGAAGAAACTTCATGTAGAGGAAGGTTCTTCTGTATATCTCCAGTATGGGGTTTTTTGCATCTTCTTCTGTAGCATTGTACCTAAATTGCTGAGGCTACTGGACTAGAATAGATTTGCTATTATTACCCACATTATTATGATGTTTAAGTGATGATGTATATAATCCTGCAACATAATTGCAAGTGAGACATCTATAAATCCAAGTGAGAATAAACCTCCTCTTTAAGGGGGAAAAAATCTAATATAAACAACAGTTGATTATTAGATTATTGAAGTAGTTAACCTGCCTCTTGGGTGCTCAAGAAGAAGGCTCATGAACAGTGGTGCAAGGAACAGTACACTCTTCTGTTAACAAATAATCAGGTAGAGTCCTAGCATGACAAATGCATAGCAAATGAGAATTTTAATTCAATTCTTGAAACAATAATAAGCAGAGGAATGAGGAGGCAAAGGCCTTGATTACTCCCTTGGATAGCAACAGTTTTTAGCTTTGTGATGGGGCGGAGGGGTATGGCTTTGTCAGTTTGCTTTTGAGACCTTTCTGTAAGGACAAAGAAGCAGAGTGTTTATAAAGCTGGCTTCATCCAAGCTGTCATGCAGTGTTAATCCAATCGGGGAATCTGATACTCAACAAATATATGTTGGTGTAACTGTGTTGCTTTGGGGTATGGAAAATGTGTACCTAGCAAACTCCTGTTGATGGGAAAGCTTCTCCAACTGACATAGCTACCATCTCGTGGGGAGGTGGAGTACTTACACCTGTGGGAGAAGCAGCAGTGCTGTAAATGTTGAGAAGCCCTAAGCATCCAACCCCTTCCCCCTGCTTTCACTCTTTTTGTGATGAATTGAATTAGAACTCCTATTTGCCCTAAGAATCTGCTTTTGTAACAGTTCACTGCCATATATTGCAGCAAGGACAACAACAATAAAGCTAACACTAATCAGGAACAGTCTTAATTAAAAGAAAAACATGTTAGCCTCAGTCTTGAAAACAAGATGACTTCTTGAACCGTGACAACCACAAGAGAGGAAGTGCTGATCCTTTGATATGGGCTTCTGGTATTAATCTGATCAGCAACAGCTGTATATCTCAAAAATAAACAAGGACCTTCTAATCCAACAGGCAGGAGTAATAAGAATCTAAAAGATGTAATAAGCTATTGTTTGCATGTATATGAAAGGCTGTTATATGTGAAGGTCAGAAATTTGAGGTCACCTCATAGATATGGGAGCTTCTGCAGAGGCACAACATGGCAGAGGGAACTCAAACTCCTACTGAAGTGAATAGGAGTATTTCCATTGACTTCAATGGGAGCTGGAGCTGTCTCTGAAAGGGTAATATGGCCACCAGATAAAGCAATATAGAAATCAACGATAGCTGCTTCAGTTTTACTCCCCTAAAGGGGATATATAAAAGTGGCCTGAAGATTGGAAGAAAAATAATTGTGCCAGAAAAGCCTGGTTATAATTAATTCATGAAAAAGAATCTGTATGGGTCCTAGAAAGCAAATGACTTAAGATTATCTTTCACAGTGTAAAAGGCTGAGTTTGCAGTAATGGCAAAAATGCTTCGGCGTGTGATAATCAGAGTCCCAAATGACCCCAGGTTTTCTAACAATCACATGTGAAACAACCCATCCATCTGACCCATCCAGATGTAAGGGTGTAGAAATCCCCCTTTTACACCACGGTCTCATACCAATCAATAACAATTCAATCCTGGCACAATTCAGGCTGACCCTATTGTCAGTCATCTAAGACTGAATTTTCACCACAAAATTAGATATCATGTTCTAGGATTTGATGTGAAAAATGCCACCACATTGTAGTACAGTAGGACTCCTGCCTGACAAAGTCACAGAATGGGAACTTGCAAATAGTTTTAAATACCTGGAATTAAAATAACTGCCAGAAGACTGACAGCAGCAACCTCGGCGTAACAGAAATTGACAGAAGTGAAAATGGACCTGTAGTTAGTCCAGCCCGGAGACTTTGAGCATTGGTTGTGTTGTGTCCCGGTTCCAAACTAGGGGATGGATTTCACTCCCAAGTATTTTATTTGTATAAAGTCCCCACTATTCCCTCTCTGTGCAGGGGAAGTGAAAGCAGAGTGTTTTTTCCTTCTCTTTCCTTTTCTGCCATTGCAGAAGACTGAAAGGATTCACCTTTAGGCAGAGACCAAGCATACAATATATCAGCCCTAAAGGTGATTTATTTTCTTTTTTTCTTAAGTTTTCAATGTTTAAAAGGTGGGGGTTGTAATGGAAAGAACTTTGCAGCCTACTGAGCATCTACTATAACATGGGGCAGAGGGGGTGAGATGGCACCCATTACAAAATGGAGGCTGAAAAAATGAGAATGCCTCTCAACTCTTAACTGCCTCCCACCCTGCAATCTAGTGGTGTTTTTTTGTTTGATAAATATTGAAAATCTTTTTGCAGCTTACATGGACTAATTGAATGCCTAGACTGCTGATGTGCTGCTTAGGGACTTAGGTTTGGCAGAGGGACCCTGAGAATACCAGTTCTCGAGCTTCCTGGAGCTTGGAGTATCAGAGAGCTGGTGCTTTCGGGGCAGGGTTGGGGAAAAGGTACAGATGGCCTCATTATTGAGCACCCCTGCTGTCTAGTTAAGTGCAGTGTTACAGCTTGTCTACCGGCTTGGCTGCAGGGATGTGCTACAAAGCAGCTCTCGATATGCAGCGGGGTGAAATGGGATATATTAGGGGAAATGGCAGCCCTGGAGGAAAGCTGAGAGTTAATGATCACATTTTTGGTTAACACGCTTGGGTATATGATTGGAATCATAAGACATTTGCTTTTGAACACAGCCCCATACTAGGTGAAGAAGAGACCTGAAAGTTCTATTCAGCTAGCGTCCAACAATGGCAGTCATGATTGGTAGGGATGATATGATAATTTCTGTACCATTTATAGGCCCTTGGCCATCTTACCCATGTGTGTTACTCCCAAGGCACTCCTGCCCACAGAGTGGCTCACTAGTTTCTACTTCTGCCTGCATTTTGCTTTACCTCCTGCAGCTGACATCTTTCCTGCCATCTGTGTCTTTCCGCAAGGTAACTCTCTACACTGCTGACTGAGATCCTGAGGGATTCTGTCAGCCTCACTTTTACCCTTACCAGTTCTTTCTCATTTCTTTATGTGACTCTTTCTTCTCTCTCCTTCTCTGGAGTATGGACTTCATTAACCTGCTGAAAAATGAGCATGAAGTCTAGCCATTCAGCCCCATATGACAACAATGTAGAGCGGAGTTGGGGTGGGAAAAGCTACCTTTAAGATGATAATATGAAGAATAACCTTAAAGAATGTCCTGAGAATCCAAGAGCTGGCGTCCAATGACCTTTTGTACATTCAAAGAGTAGTTCTGTAACTTTTGCTACTGTGCTATGTGCATAGCATGCCAAAGAATACATGGAGATGGGCTGTTGAAAGTAAATAGAAGCAGTCAAGGAAAATACAAAATACTTGGGTTTCCTGCAAAGTATGGAAAAGCTACTTCTTTCCTGATCCTTCAGCTGGCGTTCAGTGCTTAGCTTTCTGTCACTGGAATTCTAGGAATATCTTTGAGAGAAGGAGAAGGTATGATATGTGCCAGTACTTGCCCATGGTTGGCTCTGCTGAAGAGGTAGGCTATAAAGGGCGAGGAAGTCAGAAAATGTCAGGAAAGATAGGAAGGACAAAAGTTTGAAGCAAGTTTGCTTATTTAGAAAATTGGAGTTCCTTGTTCCCTCTCTCTCTCTTCTATATGAAAAACTGCCTTTTTGCTGCTGTTCACCTCATCCTAAAACTCAGGTACAGGCACCAACCCCAAATTGCATTCCCAGGCAGAGATAAGGAAACACTTAGAAGCCATCTAAGGAACACACAGAATACTCTGTTTACACTATTACTATTACCTCCCTACAGCTGCTTAGCAACTCACTGAGCTGTGAAAAATCATCAGCTGTTTTTAACTATTTCTCACTCATTGCATGCGTATCCAGCAGTGTATTCAACAGAGTTAGAAAGACATCTGAAGGGAATCAAGGGTGGCAACAGGTGATTAGCAAGAACATTTCTGCTAGTGCAAGTTTCCTTGACTAGGTTTGCGAACAGCCTCTTTTAATTGTGTGTGTGCCATATATCCGTTTTTCAGAACGTGTTGGTATGAATTTTCCCGTCTAATAATTGTATTAAATATGCAGAAGAGGCATTGATAAGGGTGATAATTAAGTGAATTCTACAGTAAATTGCAGTCTTTTTTTAAAAAAAATCCTAAACTATAATTATATACAACTCCTAAAAATGGTGGTCATTTGAGTTGCTCATGTTTGTGCTCCCTGGGCAGCAATTTATGCAGTGTTTTTTCCGGGAGATAGCTGTGGGTTAGCAAGACTCATCTTACACAATCATATGTATTTTAAAGACCTTGGAATAAACTATAATTTATATTCATAAAGTACAAATATTTACACAGAAGTACCTTCAAAATGTGCTTGAAAACTGTTTGCAAACTGACTTGAAGAAAAGCTTTATATCTTATTGCCACAGGCCCAGGCTTCAGTTTATACTTAATTTATATGCTGTTCCTCTGAAATACTGTAACTGTTATTATTAATCAATATAAACTGAAAGCATCTTTGAGTTCTAAGAAATAAAAAGCAACTTCCTTCAGTAGGTGAACGCATAGGGCCAAGTTCAGAATGAATGGACACTGGCTCTAATCCACTGGTAACATCAATGGAGCTGGACCCACATCAATCAGGTAATGACACAAAGTCCGGGTTTGGCTCACAGCCTCTGCTAGATTGCTGTCTACGCTGTCTAAGATGCTTCATAAAGGGCTGAACAAATGACCTCATCCAGGTTGCTAATGTTAGGATTTTTCTTAAAATCTGAACACAAGGCAAGACCTTTACCATGCTGTTGTACATTACAATCTAAGAAGGTTCTCTTTTGACCCACTTTCTATAACTCTCAAAGGACGAAAATATATCCTCCTCCAGACATACGTCTGCAATACCCTACTGAGTTCTCCAAGCCACTGTCAGCATGTATGAGGGGGAGCGCTATTACCATCACCAATGTTTGTAATAATTTATTATATCACTGTAAATTCTGTGGGTCAGTGTAGTTTTCTTCCTTGATATATGGCAACAGGGCTAATGAAATACTGCAATTATGTTAAGTGGTCAGAGCATGTGAGGAGTTCAGAGTGAGGTTCAACACAGCTGAGAAAAATCAAAGTGACCCAGACTGTTTGAAGAAGATAGAGCATCCAAGGGGATGAACGGGATGCAGTAAAGAGCTAGGAGATCTGAGCAGCCTACAGTGTGAAAAGAGATTAAAGGGTTTCCTTGTAACACCAAGCAGAAAACATAGTCTTTAGTGATAATATCATTATTTATTATCATGTGGATGGCTAGCGATGCATTTTTCTGATGCTCCCAGCAGTCTTATAGCAAACTGCACAACATTGTTTGTTCTGATGAGATGATAAGTTCTTGAAAGATTTACCACTTTGTGTAATGCCTAAAGAAATAAAGCAATAGTAGCAGATTAAAAGTGGATGTTGTGATATTTTCCTGCTTACTTGTTAGCTATGTCTCCACTGGCATGCATATTCAAGTACTGGATCATGCTTGCATGTGCTTCCCGTACCCATGCCGAGTATCCACTTATGCTGTGCTGAACATAGGTATGACTCTGTGAATACATGTGTACCTGTCTGCTTGACCTGACTGTTTGACCACAATTGTTGTTACTTGATATTAGTGTTACCATTTTGGGAGTAGTATCTCAGGGTGGTGTGTGTCATAGGGAGACACTCTAGGAACCGTTTTGCTATGTGTTGGTACTGTTTCATGCCTTTACACTTTGCCGATGGCAGTTTCTGATCACCTCTCCCCTCATTGATATTCCCTACAAAAGTGGGTTGAAGACATGGAACAATGGGATGATGATCTGGTACTGCTCCTACCCTTTATTTCAGCGTAAATGGTTATGCAGTGGAATGGGTGATTAGCAAGATACTGGATGGACATGTTGAAGGTGGCTGACTTTGAGGGTCAGTGATCATTCATTCAATCACATTGTACTGATATGGTGAATGCTGGTATTTCCACAGAACACCTTTTGTCTGGCTGGCTGCTCCTGGAGCAGGGGAACCAGTATGGTGAGGTTGGATCACATCATTCTGTAAACTTGGGATGATTAATAGTGATTCCTCCAAATGAGGAAACAGACCTTCATGGTGCTGTGTGAGAACCTTGCATCAAACCTCCAGCAGCAGAACACTTGATTCTGTAAAGCCACATCAGTTCAAAAGGGAGTTGCTATTGCCTCATGGAAGATGGCACCACCAGGCAGCTATAGGTCTGTTGTAAACCACTTTAGTCATAATTGTGCAGGTTTGGGAGGTAATTAACACTGTGATTTACCAAAGTAGGGGTGGGGGAGATGCCATAAGAAAAGTTCCAGAAATAATAGCTGGATTTCAGAGAATGGGTTTTTCAAACTTTGTAGCGGACATTCCGCAAAGCTTGGTGGACCACAGAAGCAGAGTCATGAATACAAATGTGAGAAACACTATAAATCTTCCTGATGCAAGGGTGCAGAAGAGATCAGAACTGTACTTGAAGGGGGAAGAAATTGTATGGTTCTCTATAGTGTGTCTGTGCCAGCAGGTATTTTGGGAGACTATATACCCACCAACTCGCCTCGGGAGACCATATTGTGACCTCAATGACCCTGTAAAAAGGGAATTAAGTTACAAGTTTAGTAGCTGCAGAATGATTGTGGTGTGTGCATTTAGTAGGCTCAAAGCTTGTTAGCATTGCCTTTTCACTCATCTGGATGCCAATGTGACAAACACCTTTTGTATAGTTGTTGCCTGCTGCATACACCACAATGTTTGGGAGGGTAAAGGGAATTGCTTATGTTCCAAGTGGGCTCAGAACAAGTTTGGTTAACAAACTCTTTGCAGGAAGCTCAGGAGTGCAGGAACCATCTACGTGCTCAGTGGTTCTGGTTCCCTGTGGGAAGTGAAATCAGGGGTGCCATATGTGGACACATCGTGGCACAGCAGGGAGGCAGAGGAGGACATCCCATCCAGCTGCTAGAAATGCATGAGGGAACATTGTTACGTGGTTGTACAGCTACATAGCTTTGTGAGTGCATTCTTTCCCTGTAGACAAAGGACATTACCTATTCATTCCTGTGACACTGTACACATTAAAGACAATTATAGCAGGGCAGTTCCATTGGATTTGTGCTTTGGAAGGTGGTGACACAGCTGTAATGAGGTCATTGTGCGATGTTTTTGGCTTCCCTAATCACATTTGTGTACTATCCTCTGTTATTGGGAGGACTCAATCTCTCTTAATGATCTTATGAAGATTTGCTTGGGGTGGGAGGCTATGCAGCCATTATGATTTTTGACCATTCATTTTCATGTATTTTTTTCCAAAATTAAGCTACCTGAAAAATTTCTCTTATGAAAATATCTTTCCATTGTATCAGCATTTAGTAATACCCTGTCCTGCCATGACAACCTTTGTGATCATGTAGTTCAAGAGAAAGGAAAACAAATGTATTAAACTTGTCTCTTTTTAGTGAATCTGTGTGCTCCCATGGACTACATCTGCAGTTTTAGTTCCAAACCACCTTCTTGAACTGTCACTATTACTTTTTCATCTCCATCAAAAATCCCA
Source organism: Dermatemys mawii (assembly GCA_007922305.1). Lineage (NCBI taxonomy): Eukaryota > Metazoa > Chordata > Testudines > Dermatemydidae > Dermatemys > Dermatemys mawii. The sequence continues at coordinate 24,872,811 of ML677352.1, forward strand.
GTGGGGGTGGGAGCCAAATCTGTTAGGTTGTTCCTAATGAATTTCATTTTAACAATTGGTTTTCATAGAGTTACACTGGCTGAAGACGTAGAACATCATATTTCCACAAACATTTAATGCTTCAGGTACCAGGTATCTAATGTATCAGGTAATCTTATTCCTTTTCATATATTGGAATGGATACATCTTTTATACTTCTTTTTAGGCATTTAAATTTTTCAGTCCTTCTGGCTTTCTCAGCGTTGTAGATTTTAAGCCTCTATTTTCATAGTTTGTTGCTTGCTCTTAAATATTCGTTGTGAATTGTAATATGTTTAATACAAATATTTTCCCTGTTTTTTAAGCTACGAGTGCAAAAAAGGGTACCAGTTTCAGACACAGTTTCACTTTAGTATTTGTAAGTAAAAATAGTTTGTTTTAGTAAATGCCTGATGTGTGATATAACACCATTGCACTGCACTCCAGACACACCTCATCCTTCCTCCAACCATGCCCTTTACTCATGGTAGCATGGGGCAGATGGAATTGTCCAGGGAAGCCAGAAGAGGCACTAGCAGGGCACAACACCTATGCTCCAGAATGGGTTCGTGTCAATACTTGCACTGAAGAAGGGAAGAGACAAAGCAGACTCCTTGTACACTCTTTCTTCACCGGTGCAGGGCCAGGGAGAATAAAAGGGTGTGATGCAAAACCAGTGGAAGGAATGATGAAGGTGGGTTTTTTTTAATATTTGATGACTTAATGTAAATAGATGCTGCTTGAGCCTCTCTGATATTCACAAGGAAGCTCTTTACACCCACATACAGCACTGTGCTTGCATATGGAAGCCTGAAGGCCTAATGTCTCGTAAGCTACAGAAGTACTCTAACAATCATTATTCTATGTTAGGACAAAATTACCTTGTGGGAGCATTGCATAATGTCTAGTATATTAATCACCAGAGATGTTTTGCAGCACTCAATTACTTTATGAAGGCTGGGTTCTGTTCTGATCTTTCTAATGGTCACATGTGAAGCACTGAACCCTCTATTATTTTACAAGAAGTAATGCATACTTGGCAGAATAATGCACTATGCACATCCTCTCCTAGATGAGTCTAAAGGTCAGCTAGTAACTAGAATATTTTTGTCCTTGGGAATGTTTCACCTAAAGGGTTCATTAGAAAGAATGGCTCTATCTTTTCAATATGTTCTAGCAACATGCAATCATGCACAGTACCAACTTTTGACTATTTTAGTTTAAATGAAGTAAAACTGCATCAGCATGGCCAGTGCACATTCACTTAGAGTTCTCAAGTTAAAAGAGTTTTGGAAGCTAATGAGGGCTATAAATACACTAGAAGCTAGGTGTGTGATTCCCAGCTCACATACACATATCAACTAGCTCTCGCTAAGCTAGCGCAAATATAAGTAGCCACTTAGCCATGGTAGCACAGGCAGTGACAGCGTAGGTATAGCTTAACCGTGCCAAGTACAAACTCACCTACAGCTGGTGGGATATGTATTTGACACAGCTCAGGTATTCTGTTGCTGCCCATGCTACCATGGCTACACTACTATTTAGACTTGAACTGGCTCAATGAGAGCTAATGTGAGCAAGTATACATTAGCTGAGAATCACATTCCTAGCTCGTAATGTAGACATAGCTTACTCCAGTCTTCACTATGAAGACATCACAGAGAGAGCACCCAGAACAATGTAAATTCCATGAACTCTGGTTTCAAATTCTAATCTAATAACTGAAATACCAATTGATATTGCTCCAATTTATGGATTCTGTGATCACTAGCAGGTGTTCAGCTTGGACGCTGATTACTATATTTGCAAAAATGTACATTTAGACCTTTACTTTTAAAGTTAGGAACTCTGCACCAGGCATTAGCAATTGTGAAAAGCAGTATCCAATTTCATAAACATCAAACTGTTACACTTAGCGCTAAGAAATATTCTTTTCAAATATATTTATCCAAAATTTTAATATCTCAAGCTACTTAAATTCTCCTGATCATTTTGCACATTTTCACAAATGCAAACTGATAATATTTTCTGTTTTCAAATGTTCTTTATAGCTACCCTTTAGAAAGACACATATCAGAGGAAAATAAGTGTTTTGGTTGTATAACTGATATTGTATATTTTATTTCTAAGTCACAAAAAGCATGTCTAGAAATAACTTGTCCATTAAGAACTTGTTGGAGCCATCAAAAATATTACCCTCAAGCAGCAAAATACTTAAGCACAGGATTAACGTTAAACATGTAAATGTTAGTAAATATTCTAAAGTCCAGCTTCTGCTTCAGGCTTTGCTGGATGAGGCAAATTCAAGGAGGAAAAAAACATCAAAATCTTACCACCTTGCCTGCGTAACATGTAAATTAACCCAAGGACCTCAAGATCTGGAACCATAAAATTTCTTTTTTAAGAAGTGTTCCGCTCATTTGCTCTTTCTTAAATGTCTTAAGCCTTGTGTCACGTCATGGTCTCTTAAATGATCTGGCTGTTCTGGAATCACTCTTCCCCCCTGCATCCTCTCCCCTCCCTCCCCGCAGTATTGTTGGGAATCTGTGCTTTTGAAAGGATCATTGTGATGGTATAGACTGGCAGAAAACCAGCAGGATTTTGCAACAGCTCTGAGGCTAGACTCGATCAACAGATCATATGTTTAGCACCTATGCCATAAACAGACTACTGTGTGTGAATGCTCCCAGGTGTAATGTCAAAGGGACCATATTTGCAAGCATAAACAAATGACATTCAATTATGTGCATAGGCAGTGTTGTAAAAGTCACAAAGAAAGTAATTTACTGCACTAGCACAGTATGCAATTCATTTGTTACAATCAATTTTTCATTATATAGGAATACAGTATATTGTGTTCATGTTTTTTCTAATTTGGCAGCAATACTTGTAATGTGTAAAGTTCGTCCCCATCAAGCATCTGACATTTGATAAAATACTGAGATGAAAGCAATTTGCTAATAAAACAGCTTCACCATATTTTTTATGAAACTTTTCAGGTAGAAACAAGAGACTCAACTTCCAGCATTATGGCCAATACTCTCTCATCCATGTTCCATTGCAACCTAGGGAGTTTTGCCTGAGTGGAAATTGAGTGTGGACTTCAAGATGTGGCCCACTGTATGAGTCGTTAGCCACTTAGCTTTCATCCATATTAGCATCAGTTGTGTACAGTGTTCAAAGATCAACATTTTAAAGTCAGCATCTATTGGTTGTTGTCACAGTAGTTTCCTTTCTGTTATAAAGATAAAGGAAATATGATTGTATCTCACAATAGTAACTGCAGGCAAATGTTGGCTCTTGAATGGCAACCATTCTAAGCAAACATTCCTATGACACACAAGTATGCAGTTTGCATTTATATTTTAAAGTGAAGTTAGAAGCGGTGAAAGGTGCTCGGCTGACAGAACTGGATCACGAATACCTAAAGCCACAAATATGTGCCTCATTGCTGATCCTATTGTCTTAAAGGGAAGTTTTCCAACTGGATTATAACATTTTCATTTCTAATCCTTTGGGTTATGCTCTTGAAAGAAAAGGTTTTGAGTTAGTGCCAGCTCTGATAGTGACTATTACGTGCAGTTATTAGCAATGATAGTAGGAGCATCAAATAATTTTATATAGGTCAAGTGGCATTATCTGTGTATTATTTTGAGCTTGGGCTGGGTTTGGACTAGCCTCCTAGAGATTATTTGGCACAGTATTGCTCTCAGTCCCATCCCATCTTGCACTGGGTCTTGAAATGCACTTTCTTCCTCCAGCTAGAGTGAAAATTTTAGGCCATTACCCTCGTCTCAATATTAGTATCTAATTATGTAAATTAACATATATCAAAATAACATTTGGTTAGCAGCAACATTTTTGGTTATTGTGCAAAGAACAAATGTTTTCATATGTTTTCAGCAAAGAAAAGCATGGAATTTTTGATAAAATTCTGATATTGTTTTAACCCCCTATAAAATTACCACCATTATGAGTGACTTTTATGTCTGTACTCCTTTTAACTTGGACCATGCATGAGAATCCTAGGAAGGTGATCAATTTAGGCATCCTGAAAAAATACCTCTTTAAAGAATAAGACATTAATGCATGTTTTATTAACATTGTAGCTTATGCCTTTAGCAGATTTCTTCTGCAGATTCTGAAGAGGGCTTCAGCTGAAAGTGTGAAAGTGATATTATAAGATCCAAACATTGTATGAAGAAAAAACATTGAATACTATACTCAATTAGCAATTATTTAGCATAATCTCCAGAAGCAGATAGTCATTCAGATTGTGAAATACATTATACATTAGTTTGTGCTATTAATTGAATTTCTATTAAAATGTAAGTAAGTCTAAATAAAGAAAACTAATTAACTAATAAGACATTTCATATTCCTGTCACACACTCATTAAATGTTCTCTTTGTCCCTAGTACTCACAATACAAGAGTTCTGATCACCCAAGAGTTCTGAAGGAACTCAAATGTGAAATTGCAGAACTACTAACTGTGGTATGTAATCTGTTATTTAAATCAGAGAAGCAACACCAGCAATTACAGGCCGATAAGCCTAACTTCAGTACCAGGCAAACTGGTTGAAACTATTGTAAAAAAAAGAATTATCAGACAGAGAGATGAACATGATTTCTTGGGGAAGAGTCAACATAGTTTTTTGAAGGGAAATCATGCCTCACCAATCTGCTAGAATTTTTTGAGGGGGTTAAGAAGCATGTGGACAAGGGTGTTCCAGTGGATATAGTGTACTTAGATTTTCAGAAAGACCTCAACAAGGTTCCTCACCAAAGGCTCCTAAGCAAAGTAAGGGGTCATGGGATAAATGGGAAGGTCCTCTCATGGATCGGTAACTGGTTAAGATAGAAAACAAAAGTTAGGAGTAAATGGTCAGTTTTCAGAATGGAGAGAGGTAAATAGTGGTGTCCAATGGGGTCTGTATTGGGGCCAGTACTGTTCATCATATTCATAAACGATCTGGGAAAAGGGGTGAACAGTGAAGTGGAAAAATTTGCAGACGATACAAAACTACTCAAGATCATTAAGTCCCAAACAGACTGCGAAGAGTTACAAAGGGATCTCACAAAACTGGGTGATTGGGCAACAAAATAACAGATGAAATTCAATGTTGATAAATGCAAAGTAATGCATACTGGAAAACATAATCCCCACTATATATATATATATGAAATGATGGGGTCTAAATTAGCTGTTACCACTCAAGAAAGAGATCTTGGAGTCATTGTGGATAGTTCTCTTGAAAACATTCATTCAATGTACAGTGGCAGTTGAAAAAGCAAAGAGAATGTTGGGAATCATTAAGAGAGGAATAGATAATAAAACAGAAAATATCATATTGCCTCTGTATAAATCCATGGTACCCCAAGATCTTGAATACTGTGTGCAGATGTGGTCACCCCATCTCAAATATATATATATATTGGAACTGGAAAAGGTTCAGAAAAGGGCAACAAAAATTATTAGGCGATAGAACAATTTCCATATGAGGAGAGATTAGTAAGATTAGGGCTTTTCATCTTGGAAAAAAACAGTTAATGGGGTATATGATATAGGTCTATAAAATCATGACTAGTATGGAGAATTAAATTAGGAAGTGTTATTTACTCCTCACAACACAAGAACTAGGGGTCACCAAATGAAATTAATAGGTAGTAGGTCTAAAACAAACAAAAGTATTTCTTCACACAAAGCATAATCAACCTGTGGAAATCCTTGTCAGAGGATTTTGTGAAGGCCAAGACTATAACAGGGTTCAGAAAAGAACTAGATAAATTCATGGAGGACAGGTCCATCAATGGCTATCAATGACTGTTTGCCAGAAGATGAGAATGGGCAATAGGGGATGGATCACTTGATGATTACCTGTTCTGTTCATCCCCTCTGAAGTACTTGGCATTGTTCACTGTCAGAAGACAGGATACTGGGCTAGATGGACCTTTGGTCTGACCTAGTGTGGCCATTTTTACGTTCTTAGCTCTTCTGAAAAAAGCATAATAAAAACAGTAAATTTTTACTAAATTTTTGAATGTTGGATCTAAATAATCGTGTTAGATAAATTATCTTGTTTCATCCGTTCAAGTTTTACCTTTTTCTGTCATATATAGTAACATTTAGCTTAATTTTTAATACCAACAAAATATATAGCTATCTTTTTCTCTCTTTGCCATGACTGAATGATAGAAATGCAGGGATTTATTAAAGGACCTACAGTTACTGGTTAGATAAATTGTAAAGATTGGGATAATATAAAATATTCAAACACAAGTGGTTTCTGAAATAAGGAAGTAAATCGTGTTCAGCATTTCAGTTATGGAATATACATGTAACTGGTAAATTATCATTCATTTCTCTAACTTCTTATATTAATAACTAGTCTAGAATATCTTCCTCTGAAAAATCTCGATGCACTTTACAAATACAAAGGTGAAATTCACCTTTGTGCAGAAGGCCAGCACAAGGCTTATGCACCATTTAATAAATTTAACATCGTAACATCTTGGTGGGGTAAGGAAAAACTCTTATTTCTGTATTTTCATAGGGGAAAGATCAGTTTTTATTTTTTTCCCATTGTAGAGAGCTGTTCAGGCTTTTCTATTCTTGACTGTCAGGTGACATATACAATTTATAGCTAAAAATATATATTTCTAGATATTTTCAGTTTGGTTCCCTGATAACCTACATACCATGGAAGAGTGGGTGGACTGGAGACAAGGACCTTATATAGTGTGGGATTCCCTCTGAGACCTTTTCCATTCAACTTATCCAGAACACTTCATCCAGGTCTGGGAGAACACTTCGTTCAGTTCACTGGGATTCAAAAAACTCAGTTTAACTCCAGATTTCATCACTCAGGTTCCTTTATTTGGCATACAGCAAATCTACACTTTTTGTTGATCAGACTCTAGCATAGGGGGTAGGTATAGGATGTACCACTCAACCAAAATTACACCCAAACCCTCTCCCTTCATATACATTTATACATCTTATTGCATTTACTATATATGAGATCACACATTTTTGGGTTGGCTTGGTCACTTTGCATGAACCAATCCTCTGTCCATGCTTGACCTCTTTATATTCCTAACTTATCTTATCCATTGTTAGTAAAGGTTTCTCTGGATGTTCTCCCTCTCATCTTAGCTGTTTCAGATATTTTGTCTTTTTCCACCTAATGATCTGCTTATCTCCCTAATTCTGTCTTCCAAGAACTAAAACCTCCCTTCATCTGTTCATTACCCAGTCAGGCCAGTCCTCAGCTACATGCCCTGCTTCTTTCTTTGTTTTATATTCTCACTTGTATCATTTGCATCATATTCCTATCTTTCTGTGTTCTCCTTTTCAAGTTTATTACTGAGTAACGCATACCTAAGATCACACTAGTTGTAATTATTTGAACCACCATTAATAGTAGGCTTAAAGTACAAATCATGGGGTGCAAGTTCACCTCCTTTAGTACAGTCCACCAGAATGTAATTCCACATTTTAAATTTGCTCTGCCTTTAAAGCATCCTTCAGTAATCCGAACTTTGCTTTTATTTTAATTACATTATGGAAAACTGATACACAATATTAAAATCTTTCCATTTATCACCACAGGAAATTTAGGTGTGAAAAAACCATAGGCCAATTAAAATAGCATTCCCTGGATCCATACCAGAAGTGGTCCTCTTCAGCCACCAACCAATACTTGTCATCACCAGCACAGTCAGTTTTTCCTTAACCAACATTCCAGTGTCTCAACCGTACTGTGCAATGTGGGGACTGATCCCCCAGAGTGAACCCACATGCCAGCACCTCTGCCGGTAAGATATTCCACTTGCGCATATAAGTGTCCCTCAGCTGCAAACAGTGGTATAAGTCTGGGGCTTTTGAGACCTTGCATTATCTTGCAATAATATCTGAGAAGGAGAAACAAACAAACTTCTTCCACACCATATGAGTTATAGTGCTTTTTACATTTAACTTCATGGTATTGGACCCTTGTTAATTTTCTTACCCTGTATCAGTTAATATTACCTCTCTTGTACTAGTTTTTTAATTTTCTGTGGCGGTAAAAGAGGGAAGTTTTCTTTGTTCTATGTTATTTAATGCTGCTTTTACTTTATATAGCATATGTTTCCCCTCTACGGCACATCACTATTCTCTCCTTTTACCTTTCATGATAGCAGATTAACTCTTATCTTGTACATCAAAAAAAAATTTACAACATGTATATAATGGTTAAAAACTCTTAAGTAATAAATTCTTTGCTTGTTGATTTTCAAAATACAGGACTGTACTCTAGTTGCTAATTCTGGCTGAAACGCTTGTGTAATGGATGCAGTACCTCTGCTGCTAGTTTCTATTGAAGTGCTTGGCCATGTTCCCACAGTGTCTCTGTGTCAGCTTAGTTTCAGAGTGACATATCGGTCCTAAACAGCTCAGATCCTGTCAAATTCCTTCCAGTTTCATTGCTGCCCCACCTTAGCAGTTTTGGGCATTTTGAAAATTTACTTTTTTGTCCATAAAGTCCTTTCAGTAGTTTTTAACCATTTTAACCAAACCCCAGTGACTTCTGATTCATGAAATACAATAACAATTGGCACATGAATGAACGAAATGTTATTAAATAATATTTCCTTAATAGACGTAACCCTAAATCATTAGGTGGATTTGTTTTGAATCTAGGGCATTTCAACCTGTTATATGATTGCTTAGTTTTAATACAATTTTTCTTTTCCCATTTTCAAAATATTACCATATAGGTTTTTAATACTTCCTAATAACATTTACTTTACATTAGAGTTAAGCAGAACTTTTTGAATAAGAGTGTTAATGGTTAAGCGCCATTTCTTATATTCACTGATCTTTCCTGGTTCTAGGTCGGTTTCTGTTTCCAAAACATAAAGCCATCTGAAAAAGAAAACACAACCTATTGTGGCTCCTCTTTGGATCCTCTGTATGATTTTGATTAAACAGCAAGTCTTTACATTGGTTTTTACTCCTTTTATGATATAAACTACATGTTCCATGGAAATGCATCTTCCTTCCTTAGTGCAAACCTTACCCTTTATTTGCCATAATACCATGTTAGCCATATTAATTTTCACATGAAGGGCAACTGTTTTGTGCTTAAAGAGGTTCCATGTACTTTATGTAGTGATTGTCTAATTACTCAGGGCCACTTTAAGGCTCCGTGATCCTCACATTGCTAATCTTGTGACCACCCCTTCCCTGTATATATTCCCCTCCAGTAGTGCTCTGGCTCCTTAATTTTTCATCCTCTTCCTGCAGCTCTTTCAGTTACTGTTTCATTACTACAACAGGATTCAGAGTCTCTTCCTAGTACCCTGTTTCTGGCTATCCATACCACAGCCACAACCAAATCCTCTAGTTCTTATTTAAAAAGATGCTGAACTTCATAAAAACATTGAAGTAACAAAGTCAGTGTTTGGCTTGAGAGGGAAAAAAAGAATTTAGCAAAGACAGGAAACATTGGCAGCTACTCAAAAAGTGTCAGTCGGTTTTTGCAACTTTGAATGAAAGATTCAAATGGATTTTTAGTGGACTCTTTTAAAAGCTAATTTATTTTAGACATACGAAATAGGGATTTACAACAAAGGATCTTTAAAACTTTGCATAATTACACAAATGTATTTGCATTTCTTTTAAACATTTTGCTCCAAACCCCTTGTCTTGCTCTGATTATTTTTTTACACAACTGTACCTAGATTACAGTTCCTACTTGTACATTCAGAGGCCACCACATTCAAATAGAAACCCCTTATTTCCTTTCATTGATTTTGACTAAATTGTCCATAGTCAAATAAGTCAAATCATATTGTCTCTCTGCCTACAGCAGTGATTTACAATTGATTACAGACCATTACTTTGGGGAGAGTGCCCATTTTCCTTCAGAATGGCTGTAAAGATTCCTGGGGACAAAAGCAGAGTGGTGGTACTTGTCACGACCTGACCTCCCCTTGCATAATTTGACTACCAGGGTTCCACTGAGTGAAACTGCACTGAATTGTACTGCTGTAACCAGGTTTTATTATCAAACCAGGCATTCTCTTTTCCCTTCTTACTGAATGTTACATCCAATACCTTTACTATATCTGCCTGCTTAATCCTTTCAGCACTCTAAAGTTTTTAACATCTGCATAAGTGCTCCTCCTAACTCCTCATTCTCTTTCTATAAATCACTTACTTATTTCCCAAAGGGACACATTTCTGAGCCAATTTCTCTCCAGCCTCTGAGCTTATCTTTTGTGCTTTTTGCACTGATTCTTTAGCAACAATTACTGTTCTTTCCATGGTTGCCCGTGGGTATTATTCTTCAAGTTACAGTGATGTTCAACAGAACTTTGCTGTGCTCTGACAAGCATTGTTTTATATAGTTATCCAAAGCACCTCCTCTATCCCCAGTATGTTACTGAATTTCTCTTTAGGAGAGACTTCTACTGTAATTTAACAACATTCCCCCTCCCCTTGCATTTCTTGTGTAATACTATTGCTGGACTTCCTTTTCTACTTCCAGTCTCTTCCTGTCACTTCCCTGGGGAGTCCATAGGTCAGGGGTCAGCAACCTTTCAGAAGTGGTGTGCTGAGTCTTCATTTATTCACTCTAATTTAAGGTTTTGCATGCCAGTCATATGTTTTAACATTTTTAGAAGGTGTCTTTCTATAAGTCTTTAACATATAACTAAACTATTGTTGTATGCAAAGTAAATAAGATTTGTAAAATGTTTAAGAAGCTTCATTTAAAATTAAATTAAAATGCAGAGCCCCCCAGAATGGTGTCCAGACCCAGGCTGTGTGAGTGCCACTGAAAATCAGCTCACGTGCCGCCTTCGGCACCCATGCCATAGGTTGTCTACCCCTGCCATAGGGACTTTATATCTAACCCACTTCTCTGGTGCCCTAGACACCTCCCTAAATTGAAATCCTTCTGATGCCTTTGATATATACACATATAATAAACTCTATATTACCTACTACAGAAGAATGAATCGGGATCAAATTGCAGCACCACAAATGACCTGACGTATCCAGAACACCTTGTCCAGTTCTGGGAGAACACTTCATCCAGTACTCTGTCATCCAAAGAACTCAGATTGACGCTAGCTTTCATCACTCGGGTTCCTTTATTTGGCATGCAGCAAAGCTACACTGAGTTGATCAGACTCAGGCATGGGGTTAGGGATTAGGCATACTCTCCATGCGTATACATTTTCACATATCACAGCATTTACTATACATGAGATCACATATTTTTGGATTGACTTGGTCACTTTGCAGGAACCAATCCTTGTGCAGCATTCTCTGTCCATGTTTTGTCCACCCTAGGCCTCCTCTTTACATTCCTAATGTATTTTGTCCATTGTTAGTAAATGTTTCCCTGGGTGTTCTCCCTCTTATCCTAGCTAGTTCAATCATTCTGTCTTTTTCAACCTAATGATCTGTTTATCTCCCTAATTCTATATTCCAATAAATGAGGCCTCTCTTCAAGGATAAATTACTTATCTCAGGCCACGCCTCAGTTACATGTAAGATGACGTTGCCTCCACAGTAGTGTGTGTGAAGGATACATTTCTTGGTTCATTAGAAGATCCAAAAAATGAAGAACAAAATTTCGGTTGGCAAATCAAAAAGTAACCAAAAAAAAAAGTATCTTCAGGTTAAATACAAAGCTTTGTTTTGACAAAATAGATATGTTTTGTTTTAATTTTGACCATTTTAAAAAAAATTGTTTCAAAAATAACTTTTTATTTTAAAAAGATGGTCAAACTGCAAAACCAAAATATTTTTTTGTTTAATTTTTAGATTTTTTTTCCCCACAGAAACAATTTGGTGAAACTGACATGAATTTGTGAGATGTTTCGGTGTCACCAAATCTGCATTTCTCACCAAAAAAATGTTTTAGATGAAAATTTTTCCCCCACTCTACTCCGCAGTTTGAAGCTGTCAGGATTGCCTCCCCACTCTGAACTCTAGGGTACAGATGTGGGGACCCGCATGAAAAAAAGAAATAACCCCCCCAAGCTTATTTTACCAGCTTGGGTTAAAATGTTTTCCCCAGAACACAACTTCTTCTGTATCTGGACCTGGTACACTGCCACCACCAAACTAGGTCTAGGGTAGTTTGGGGACCCTTCTTTCCCTTTCCACTAACCCCCCAAACTTCTTCCTTCCCTGGGAAGCTTGAGAGAAAAAAAAAACCAAACCTCGCCTGATCCTGCGAGACGTGCCCGATCCAAAACCAGGATCTTACACAATGAAAAACAAGCAGTCAGCTTCTTAAAAGAAAGATTTTAATAAAAGAAAAAAAGAAAGGAATAAATCTCTTATAACCATCAATAGAACAGCATCTACCATAATCAACAAAAGGATTCAGAAACCAAACCTCTCCCCCGAGGCAATTTTCTCCCACAGTTGATATCTCTGCTGAAGCTTACAATATCAAGAAGCACCCAGCCAACACTCACCACTGAGAACCCTCCAAGTGATAAAAAAAGGTAAACTTACTAACTACAGTACTTGATAGAATCGTATAGTTATAGTGAAAGACATAACTGTCTCCATCCCATAGCCAAGGTGAACAGAGAGAGACCCAGAGAGAAACTGAAACTTAAAATCCTTTGTCTCTTGAGGAATTTCTCATTGGTCAGTTGTCCACCTCTCAGGTTACCTTTAGCTTAACCCCTTACAGGTAAACACTAATTCTAGGCTACTTCACACTTATGACAGAAGCTAATTTCCCCAAAAGTTTAGACAATGTTTGTGAAAATAATACTGGAAGGGTAAGATATTCAGCCCATGTATCCCAACTGGAAAACAACTGAGTTATACCAATTTACATCAGCAGTGGATTTGGCTCAAAGTGTGGTCATTAATTTTGTCCCATGAATCCACTGAGGTGGTGGATGAAAGCCACCTCCAAATACAACTCCAAGAAATAACAATGAACAGACATTAGTGACTGAATAGACCACTATTCAGAGCTAGAAGTAAGTTATCAGGGCTTTGTTTCTATAGTTTTTTTGATCCATAAATATGATAATTGCTTCTTAAGGTAATCAGTTGGAAACAAGACAACAGATACATTTCCTCTGAGATATGCAATTAAAATATATAATTCTAACCTTCTTCAGAGTTTTTGTAAACAGGAATAAATTCCCATCCAGTTTTAATAATATGGTCAGGTATCTCAGAGCTGTTCTAATAGTATGTTGTGCTTTGATAAGGCACCTTCATATGCTTGAACTTCTCAGCAAACAATGAACAAATATAGTTACCAAGGTTGTGTTTTTTAATCATCTGGCTCTCATCAGTAGATTGTACAAGGGTCAGAGGTTAGGGGTAATTCCCTTGCCCCAGTCCTTACCTCCACTACTGAAATCTTGTTGACCACCTGACACCATTTTAACTACTCACGTATGAAGTCAGATTAATGCAAATTGAAATTAGGTGCTGCTACTTATGTACAGGCATATGCATGTTTTAGCTGAAAACATGGAAATCAAATTTGAAAGTAAATGGCTCTGCAAACCATAGGCTCGGTGAAATGTTTGACAAGAATGAATATATGTTTGCAACCTTGCTTGACCCATGTTTCAAGGGCAGCATTGAAACCGTAATTCTACTCAGTGGAGCCATAGATCACTGAGAAGATGGTCTCATGAAGAAATGTGGCAGGCTAGATCATCTTCCTCTTGTCGAACTTTCTGGTCAAATCAAAATTTAGCTCATAAAACATTTACTAATATGTTCTTAAAATACCACTTCATGCAGAAGGTATTGATGACTAGCAATCAATCAGTGAATTATTCACTGAAATTTACTGAGTGAATTTATTTTCTTTTGGCTCATGGGATGTCCATAGACAGATAGCAAGAGCCTTTAAATTATTTGTTGTTTGAATTTATTTGATCATTTGTCTGTGGTTAGTTTTTTAAAATAACAAAAAGATATTTAACTTTTTTTCTCCTTGCTATTCAGAATTGAACCCATGTTGGCAGTTAGTTACAATTGTTTTCAGAAGACCTGTGCTATTTCTCCCATTTGCTAATTGGATGAAGTATAGCACTTACATATAATCAGGAGAAACACTTGAAGAAGCCAGAGAGGCTTTTAATCTCCCCTGGAAATGTAGTGGTTAAGGAGAGAGCAGATAAACAGGATTTTACGTCTTAGATGATTTTAAAATATTTTCTCTTTTGCTCCATATAGGCACCAGTTGATGGGAAAACTTCTGCTACTGTAAGATTTACTGGCTGAGTGCTGAGTTGAAACTTAATTTTCTCTTAGGCTCCATTTACTTCATACAAAGTAAATACAGGCTATAAAGGGTATGATCAGATCTTTATCTGGCCTATTTAATCGTCTTTCTGTCACAGCTGTGGCCAGAGGGTTGGAAGCCTGTTCATCTGATGCATCTCATCTCATATAAAACATACCACTTTATCTGTGGATAGCTATGAATGCAAGTTTCAAATTTACTGTTTGTGAGCAGTTGATTGAGTGAGCTTAAAATTAATTATTTGTACTTGGATTCAGCAGCACTAAAACATTGTACAAATGGTACAGAATAATATGGCTTCTATTCAAGTCCTTATTGTGGAGTAGTAGTAGCCATGAGGATGGTGAATAGTATTGTAGTTTCAGGTGGATTGTTTCTCTTCCCTATCCTGTGCTTCTCACTTCACCATCATAAAACTTGACTCCAGCTTATGTGAGTGAAGTAAACTTTATCCTAAGTAATAAATAACCTAACAGTGCTGCCAAACATTTCATTTTGTTAACATATCAGTTTTTATATCCATTAAGATATCATAAGCTCAAAAATCATTTCAGATAGTTCCACAGAGCTAGAAAGGCTACTTCAACATCCATCTTTACATTTTTGTTATGGTGCAGTTCTCAGTGTCTCCAAAAGATAAATAATACATGACAAAATCTACTGATGTTATAGAATGTTTGAGTGGTATTTTTCTTTAAATATTAAACATTATTTTTGAAATAGTATGAACTATGCACAGTTGCGCTCAACAATTTTCCCGTTAGAAAGGAAATATGCCATGCTCAGCCATTTTTTTTCTTTGATGTCCATGCATAATCATGTTATGTAAAATTTCTTTTAACTGTGGTACTTCAGAATAAACTCTATACAATTACCATACTTATTATTTTATTCTGAACTAAAGACAAGGATGATGTTTTGGGATTCAGCTCAGAAACATTATGTGCAGATTTCATGTTTTCTGCTTGCTTACGCACTCTTAAAATGGATCTATGTACATAAAATTATTCTTTTCATTACAGAGGACTCAGGCAATACCAAAAATTAAACATATTAAAACATAAATACTCAACTAAGTGTTCTGTGGGCATTTTCTTCCCCAACAAACTATTTAAAATGTTGGGAAAATTCCCAAATACAAAGCTTAAATTGACTTTGGTACAGGCAGGTTCAGTGTTTACAGTATTCTCTCATTTCCTAGCTTGCTTCAGCCTCCAATTTGAACAAAATACATCTCTGAAAAGCAGAGCTAAAAGAAAGAAAATAGCTTCTTTAAACAAACTTTTGAAAAGGTGTGTGACTTAGTGGAAGCTGCATTTCAGCAGAGTGGCACAGCAGGAGCCTGCGGGGCCCGGTAACCAGAGGTCAATGGATCACCAACAAGTGCATAACTCAGGGTGCTCCAATGACACAGTCATTTAACACATGGCTTTTGCATCTATCCAGCAGGTGCTCTTTCATATTGATTTTAGAAACTTCTGTGGCAGTATAAATTTTACATTGTACCGGACCATGAGCCTTATTCTGCAGCCATCACTGTAAAACTCCCATTGGCCAGGGGAAAAAAAGTTCAAAATGGAATTTAAATATTTACATCTGGAAGCTAGATTAATTATTAATGATGTTTATAATTCACTCAGAATGTATATAAAACAAGACGCATGGCAAGAAAGTTTAATGATAGACTTAAATGTAAATGTATTCTCTATGGGATGGGCCTTACAATTATGCTTCAGAAAATGTTTCTTTTTCTAGTTATCACTGTACTGATCATTGATTTAATGGATTACCAAAAAAAAAAAAAAATTGCTATATGCACCCACCTTTGTGGTGCTCCGATGCATGGTACAAAATTCCAAAAGTGAAATGGAACAGAGTTCTTTGATGTATTTCGATAGACTTTCCGTCCACTGATAGTAAGGTTTTCACACTATTTCTAGGACAGAAAAAAATTTCACAATAATTCGTCAAGGGCCTCACTTGCCTGGGCTGCTCAGCAGTTAGAGCTGATCCTCAGATGCACCTGCATTCAGCAACGTAGGTAACCCTCTGAAGGCCAGGGCATGACCTGACTGCTTCTGGCCTTCCATTGCCCCTTGGGGATTTTGTATGAGTAAGGACTGAATGAAAACCCAGTCAAGAGCAGAGTTTTGGTTTATTATTATTTTATTGAAAGTGAATGAACTGAATAATGACTCCATGCCAACAATGATGAATGGCAAGAGATGTGCTGATAGAAAGTGTGTGTAGGAAAATGTGAATTACTACTATAGTAACATATCAAAAGTAACATATCCCAGAATATTGAATCTGGGAGCCAATTAGGAGAAAATACATTCTCTGAGGTAGGGTAGCAGAGGTGAACAGGAAAGAATCTATCCCCTGAAACACTACCAATACCATTTTTGAGTGTTTTGTTACCTAGATAAGAGAGGAGGCATCTTTTATCTCCAGACGGAATAGAGGAAACTGAGCTATTAGAGGAGAAATAATATTACAACCTGATGACAACAGCTTCTGCTTGGGATATCTGGCATTCCCATTTGCATTTTTGTCTGACAGGATGTCACACAAACTGGATTTACAAAATGTGGGGGCGGTGGGGAGTCTGTATCATGAATGAGTCTAATAGCCTCACTGTAAGATAAACCACATAGCTTTGCAGAAACATACTGACATCACTCAGCTTTAGAATATTACTATTAAATGAATATTGTACTCAATAATTAATGATAATACAGTTAGGGGAGCACTGACATGCAAAAACATTTTTTTCGTGAGGCCTGTTTTAACTAATTATAGAGTGAGATCCCGAGCCGTGGTAATGATTTCTGTGGTATTCGGCCAGCTTACTCCAGTTGAAGATGCAACCCATATCATTTAGTTATGTTGATAACAGGACATGAAATTGTTGTGACGTGATCTGACCCTGACTCACGGGATGAAACGCTAATTTCTGAGCCTATTTTGATTTTGTTTTAAAAGGCCACTTTATTTTAGTCAGAAAAAAAAAATCCAGACCAGACACTCGTGCCCTGAATAAGCATAGGTAATTAGTGAGTTCCTGAGGGAAAAAATCCAAAGCTTCTATTATTGTTGAAGATGAGCACAGGTAATAATAAGCAAGTCTCTACTTACAACAAAGTCTTAAACTAAAAAAAACAACCAAACAAACCCTATTATAAGGGTATGAAATTTCAACTGAAAATATAATTGGCTTGCTACATTTTTAGACTGCATTACTTAGCTGAAATATTATTGTTGTAACTTTATTACAAACATTTGAAATAGATATTATAGTAAAGCAGTTTTAATTCTCTCTTGTTCTCATTCTCATTATTTGGTCTGCTGTCCCCCTCAGTGCCTCATTGGCCTAGAAATGGCTTTCTGTCTCTATTCCTCTAGCTACCTCTGTTTTGTTGAGTAGCACATTCTTTGCCTCTCTTGTGCAGTCTCTTCACAGTTCTTTTCATAACCAGTTCAATTATCAGATGCACAGAACTCCTTGTTTCTTGAGTAGCTTTTCTAATTTTGGAACTTTCGGTCCCCAGCCAGTAGAGTAATGAAGACTGGTAGTCTTGCAACCTATACTCAAAGTAAAAGAATTTTGCTGGCTATTTTATGTGTTAAGGTATTCACAAATGAGTTCTGAAAAATCATCCTGATCCAGAAGGTCTGAGAAAAGGGTTATCATTCCTTCAGCCCATAGGGCTTAATTCATAATTTTCTTTCTTGTTTTATGCCAGTGAAAGTCACATTGCAGTAATGCAGTGGTGAAACATTGAATTTAATTCATTCAAATGCATAAAGCCCAACTGATTGGGCTTTATGTGGGACAAGTGCAAGGGAACTAGGAAAATAAAATCCACCCACTTGGTTCTAGGCAACAGGGCTGCAGCGTCACTTGGTACTTTGGAATAGCAGCAACTGCTGTTGGTCTTCATTGCCTGTATGGGAATTAGGGGCAGTAGATACGTGCAGTGGAGGATCCTGCATTACTTCCCCTGACCCATTTCCATAAATCTCTATATCAGCCAATGTAGGGCCAGTTTGGAGACAGCTCTGTAATGCACAAAGGTGTTGTGTAGAGGCCCTCTGTATGACTGCTCTGTCATCAACCCTCACACACAGCTCCACTCATCCTCCCTATTGCACTGTTATGTGCATAGTACTATGCCTCATACAGAAAGGCTCTCTGGGTGGAGGCAATTTTTATCCTTTGTACCTCATCCTGATCCCATTGGTTATCAGTGAAAGTTGCAGTATTGCTATGGCAACACCGTTTACTTGGCTTTCTTCACATTCTGATTATGGAAAACAAGTAATAGAGCAGCAGATGGCACTTTGGTATAAATCTAAATAAAGAAATAATAAATAGCAACACATACCTGCTGTAGATGATAAAAATTTACAATGCCTTTAAAATAATTCAGTGCAAATTTGACCCTTTAAAGATCAAAATCCCTACTCTGAGGACTGCAACACGTAGACTTGAGTGTATCATCCAAACTCGTGGCTACCAAGATTTTGAACCAAGGTTATATGATCTAAAGTATTACTTTGACTATATTATCATCTTGGTGGCAATATATTACTTTTTCCTTTTTTATTAGATTATATTTTTCATAACTGCTGTGGTTACATTTCTTGTTTGCTGTGTTGTTGTAGTTGTGTTGGTCCCAGGATATTAGAGAGACAAGGTAAGATAATCTCTTTTACTGGAACAACTTTTGTCAGTGAAAGAGGCAAGTTTTCAAGTTTACACAGAGTTCTTCACAAGCATGCCATCATGAGAACAGCTCTGTGTAAGCTCAAAAGCTTGTCTCTTCATCATCAGAAGTTGGTCCAGCAAAAGATATTACCTTGCCCACCTTGCCTCACAGATTACATTGACATTAAATCATATGCTGCCCTGGAAAGTAAAACAAGTGAGCTTTTTTTTTAATGCAGTTTTAATTTACAAAACCGATACTAAAAAGCCACTACTGAACAACCTGCACAACACCCAGCTCCAGGAATAACCAAATAACATATTCTAAAGGAACATATTTTTAGAGCAGTCTGGGGCAATATATTGGGTGAGGGCAGGATATTGGACACATGTTGGTCAGGTATATTTCAGGAGGAGAAATGAGGAAACTGTCTGCAAAAAAGACCTGAAATAGTAAATGTAGAAAATGTTGATGCAAGAGAGAGACGCCAAACCTAATCTACTCACAGGTGCATCAAGGGATTTAAACTCTTCAACATAATGGACACAATGGATTGCTGGTGCCATCCAATCAGACAGTCCTAAAGTACAAAAAAAACGTTACAGCAGCCATGGAAAACATATTGAAACAAGTGAGCAGCCAATAAGAGAATGGAGTAGAATTTAACAGCCGTAGATGATGATAGCATCCCACTTTCACTCCATATGGGAGACCTGCAGAAAGGCACTGCCTCGTGAAAAGAAAAAAATGGGGGAGTTGGAGAGCAGGAGTTGCCAAAGTAACATCAGGCTCTTTGGATTTCCCAAGAGTTAAGAATGCTCAGGCCCGATGGTGTAGTTTGGAAAATGGATTCCAGCTGGGCTTCCTAATGGCACTCAGTCTCTCCTCTAATTAAGGAAGCTAACTATAACACAACAATGGATAAACTTGGGGCAGATGTTAAAAGGTGGGGAAAAACTGTCCCTAATTTGGCTTGGAAATAACAGACCATCTGTACACTAGTAACAACATATTTCACTCAGTTCAAGCCCTGCTAAGTAACACAGTATGCAAAACTTAGGTTCTGTTTTTCTTTAAATACTTGCAAATGTGCAGTACAACAGTCACGTTTAATATTAACATCAGACAATACTTCACCTATATTATCCAAGATAAGATTCTTTATGTTCTCTAGCTAAAGCTGTACTGCCTGACGCTGTACTTATAATGCATCAAATGGATAAAAGGCTTATTGCAAAATCTAGATGGAGGATGGCTTACGAATCAAAGTCTTCCCCAAAGATGGGAACTACGTCTGCAAAATGTTAAGGCTGCCACTAATTGCTGTGGATTTCCTGTACGTTAGATTTTTCATCAGCAAGATAACCTTGTCTCATGCAGAGAGTAAACATTACTTTGAGGGCTGATACTTCTTGCCGTTAGAGCTGGGCAGACACCAGATTTTTTTGGTTTATTGGCAATTTTTGAAAACTAACAAAAAAAACCCCAAACCTTTGAGGTCAAACAAAAACATTTTACTCTGATGTTGACCATTTTGAAACAAAAAGTCATTTCAAATTGAAAAACTGTTAACCATTTCAATTGCTTTTTTTAATTTTAACTTTTCTTCAGACAAACAATTCTGTGATGTCATGAATTTGTGGAACATTTTGATGTCAATGAATCTGCATTTTTCACAGAAAAATTTCACCCAGCTGTGCGTGGAGTGACTGTGATAGCACCACTGACTCAGAAATGCCGTTGGTCACATATGTAAGATACCAGGCTTCTTGCAGGATGTCAAATTCCTATCTATCACCTGTGGTACAAACTGGGGATTTATTCATATTGGGGCAATCCCTGTCACAGCCTCCACAGCCTCAGTGAATGCCTTCCTGAACAGCAGATCCAGAGCACCTTTGTGCCACATTTGGAGCTCTTTGATCCCGAAGCCAGCAATAAACCGCACTGGGATTCTTGCAGCAGGTAATGACTTTCGCAGCACAGTGATACTGCAGTCATAAACCCCTCCTGTCACCCCCCCCCACAACACACCAAATCCTCTCATGTGTCAGGTGGAGGGGTATCATAGAGCTGACTGAGTCAATTAGGGATTCATTCAGATGGGGAGAATAGAGCTGACTGACTCAAGCAGCTTTATGGCAGTGCATAGGAAATAAAGTGGATTTTGAAGGTATGAATCTCACCTGAACAGGGCTTAGCTCCAAAGGGCCTGAGTGGACTGTGGATAGGACAAGGCTGAGGGTTCCGTTGCTGTGTAGATCCTCTGATATCAGTTGTATCCTTGGGGGCAGAGGTTTTAGGAAGAAATCACTTGAGACACAAGGAACTGTAGACCTGGAGCTGGGGAAGAAGAGGGGTGAGGAGCTGCCAGTGGGTGCAGAGCACCCACCAATTTTTCCCCATGAGTGCTCCAGCCCCAGAGCACCCACGGAGTCGGTGTCTATGGCCAGAGCAACA
Organism: Dermatemys mawii; assembly: GCA_007922305.1. NCBI lineage: Eukaryota > Metazoa > Chordata > Testudines > Dermatemydidae > Dermatemys > Dermatemys mawii. The sequence goes on from ML677352.1 coordinate 24,894,299, forward strand.
ACAAGATTCTATTACTACAACAACCAAATACACAACATATTCCTCCCACCTTAATGAGAACATCCCCTAAATAAAATAAACACTAAGCTAGAGAAGGAGTGTAGACTGACTCCATTCATGGCTAAACTCTGGAGATTATTTTGTCCTGTAACCATGGGCCCACCCAAGCTAAAGGTCCAGCCATTGAGGAGGCCTTCTGTCTCTAGGTGGATTATGGTGGACTTCTGGTATTGATGCACCTAAAAGTATATTGGGCACAGGCCTGGCAATGGGCACAAGGTTCATAATGCGAATGGGCGATGATATAATATCAGCTCATTCAGGGAAGGGGTGTATCTCCACTGCCGGCAGTAATGGAGGAGGAAATTCAGGTGACTCTTGATTCGGTGTCTTGCCAGAAGTAGTAAAGTCAGGTAACTCAATTGAAAATGTGTCCTGGGGACTAGTATGATCTGGCAACAGCTGATCTACATGTTGCTGCCAGGTAAGGTCCTTGGCAGTCTGGACAGTGTAGGAAACCGGCCTTGTTTGAGCGATGACAGTGGCAGGGACTCATTTAGCTCCAGAAGCATAATTCCGAGCCCCAGGCCACAGGTTTGTTCTTTTGCTCTGGATGCACACCTGATGACTTGAATTTGCTGCTGATGTTGCACAATTTGTCTGGGTTCAGAAGGTTTCAGAAGATCAAAGCAAGTGCACAGTTGTCATCCCATCATTAGAAAGGCCAGGGATGCCTTGGTCGTAGCACGAGGTGTGAAAGAAGGTGTCCAGACATTTTTGAATGGATAATATGGTGGATGGATGATATGCATGATATAGTGCTGAAGTAACGTGGTGTATTCCATTTGCCTTCATAAAATTTCCAAACTCCTGAGAGATGAACTGAGGTCCATTGTTGCTCACAAGTTGTTCTGGCAGACCGAAATGACTAAAGAGTCCCCGTACTTTTTGGATAGTACTCTCTGAAGCAGGGGATTGCATTATAGAGGCTTCTGGCCATTTAGAATGGGCATCTACCACCACCAAGAACATCCTTCCTTTTAGTGGGCCAAAGAAGTCATCATGAATATGCTGCCATGGGTTTTCAGGCCAGTCCCATGGGTGTAGGAGTGCCCACTGGGGTGCAGTCCTGACATCCTGACATGACATACAAGCTTTTGCCTTCTCTTCAATAGCACTGTCCAATTCTGGCCACCAAAAATAGCTTTGTGCAATTTGCTTCATGCACACTATTCCACAGTGACTGGAATGTAGCTGTTCTAACATCTGTGATCTCAGTGGTGGAGGGCTGACGACACATCTTTCCCACAACAACCAGCCAGAATCACCCAATAACTCTGTTCTCTTGGACAGGTAGGAAAAAAAGGTCGAATGAGACTGGAGAGGTTTGTCAGGATGTTCCATGTATCACCAAGTCCATAACTTTGGGACAATGCTGGGTCAATGTGAATTGCCTTCTTTACCCGAGTAGTGGTGATGAGTGTGTTCTCTACCTGTTCAAAGTAAAACAATTTCTTCTGGGCAATATCTTGACATTTGATTAGCAAAGGCAACGTTGAGAGACCATCTGCATTGCCGTGCAGAGTGGATTTCTGATACTGGATTTCAAATGCATGTGCAGAAAGCAACAATGCCCATTGTTGTGTACGACTAGCAGCTAATGAGGGAATGCTTGTGTGAGGTCCAAAATTGAAGTTAGAGGTCAAGAGTCTGTGAGAGGAGTAAACTTCTATCTGAACAGGTACTGATGAAATTTCCAAAGTCTGAAAATGATTCCCAGTACCTCATGTTTGATTTGGGAATAGTTTCTTTGCTTAGGGTGCATGAAGCAAAAGCAATGGTTCTCTCTTCTCCCGGAGGCATAACATGTAACATGACCACTCCCACTCCATAAGGAGAGGCATCGCAGGCCAACTGTAGCAGTAAGGATGGATCAAAGTGCATCAGAACTCCTGAATTTAGCAATGCACCCTTAGCTTTGTTAAATGCAACATCATAGGCTTCAGTCCACTTCCAGGCCTTGTTCTGTCCCAGGAGTTTGCGAAGTTGTTTTGACAGTGTGGCTAACTGCGAGATGAACTTCCCATGATAGTTCAATAATTCTAGAAATGAGCAAAGCTGGCTAATATTTTGAGGACGTGGAGCCTCCACAATCGCTTTAACTTTTGCAGGGGTCTTACAAAGACCTGTAGCATCAGTGATGTGTCCCAAATATTCAACAGAAGGCTGGAAGAATTCACACTTGTCTTTGCAGACTCATAGGCAATACTCTTCCAGTCTTTGTAGGGTAGCCTCTAAATTCTTTAAGTGATGCTTCTTATTCCTTCCAGTGACCAGGATGTCATTGAGATAGCACTGGACTCCTGGCAAGCCACACAAGAACTGGTCCATAACCCTTTGGAACAAGGCAGGAGCAGACATTATTCCAAAGGGTAGGCAACAGTATTGATAATGCCCTTTATGCATCACAATAGTCAACAGCTCTTGAGACTTTTCATTGATGTGCATCTGTAAATATGTGTGACACAGATCAATGTTACTGAAGTCTTGTCCCCCAGCCAGGCCCGCAAAGAAGTCATTGATGTGGGGAAGCGGGTATTGCTCTGTACACAACACCGGATTGACCATGACTTTTAAATCTCTGCAAATCCAGAGAGAGCCATCTGTCTTCACTATTGGAACAATTAGAGTTGCCATGGGCTAAGGGTAATTGGTATTAGGATTCCATTTCTGACCAGGCACTCCAAGTCTGCTTCAACCTTTGGGCTGTGGTTATATGGCACAGTTCTAGCTTTCAGATATTTTGGTTGACTGTCAGGTTTAATGTTCACAGCTTCTCCTGTGTATGTCTTCAGAACAATTTTCATTGCCTTAAGCAGAAGATGTTGTAGCTTTTCTTTATACACTGAGACCAGTGTCAAGATGGCTGCATTGGTGTCCGACTCCATGTGTACAAGTTTGCCATCCAACGACAGAGTTACCCAGTATTCATGTGAGCTCACTGACAAAGACAAAATGTGGAGTGGTACTTCTTCTCATAGGGTGTCATCTTCATCATCCTAGGTCTGCTCTAGGGTATGCAGATTTTCCTTTCTGGCAGATCAAAGGCCTTTTTTTCTTTTGTTTACAGGCACACTGAATGTGGCCCTTTTTGCTACAGTGTTGACACCCCAGATCCTTACAACAGCATTCTGATGCATGGTGACCTGGCTAACCACAGTTTTGTGGGTAGGTTCTTGTGACATTTTATGCATCCTAGGGGATGAACCGATGTATTGTGCCTCCTTTGTAGCTAGTCCCATGGAGACCGCAATATCAAGGGTTCTTCTGTAATGTAAGCTTAGCCTCTGTCAACTGGCATTTCTGTATAGTTTTACTGTGCAGGCCACACACTAGCCTGTCACACAGGGCGTCATTTAACATCTCCTTAAATTCACTGTGTTCTGCAAGCTTTTTCAAAGTTGCTACAAATTGTACAACTGTTTCATCTTCTTTTTGGTCTCTTATGTGGACCCTATATCTTTCAGCAATTAGCAGTGATTTTGGAGAAAAATGGGATCCCAAGATTTCCACAAGGTCACTGTAAGATTTGGTCTCTGGTTTAACAGGGTGTAGTAACCTGTGTAGCAGGGAGTAGGTCTTAGCCCCTAAAACACTTAAGAATATTGGTACCTCCTTCTCTTCTGCAATGTCATTTACATTAACTAAAAGCTCAAAATGCTCAGTATATATGTGCCATTGCACTGTAGTCTCTTCAAAAGGCTTCAGCAGCCCTGTAAGTGTAGCTATGGTTTTAATTTCAGTTTGCACCATCAGTGCAAACAAGCCAGTTTGCACCCCCTTCCAAAAGCAAAAAGGGGTGGTTATTATTTTTTGGTGTGGCTTTTTTTTAACCTTGACTTCTACCTTCTGTTGCTGGAGCAACACACGGATCCCAACCTCATCGCCATGTTGTTGTATCCTGGGGAGCAGCAGTTTTAGGAAGAAATCACTTGAGACGCAAAAAGCTGTAGACCTTGAAAAGCACTTATTTATTGACATACATTGAACTAACCAACAACCAGCCAAAACTGGCTGGGCTATCCCCTAATAATCTAACTCAGTTGCCATAGCAACAACAAGAGTCTATTACTACGACAACCAAATACACAACAATAGCTTCCTTTGGCCTCTGGGCTTGTTGGGATTTTTAAGGAGTCCTGCATCTGCCCAGTGGCTCTTCAGGTTGGTGGCTGCCCCTATGTGTTTATCAGACAAGTAGCACTGTTCCACTTGGACCAATGTAGCAAAGGTTATCCCAGATTTCATGTTGCAGTTTTTCTCAGGTATCAGCTGTAAAGCACTTCCTGCGACCAGCACGGTCCCAGTGACTACATAAGAATGATAATGCAGATCTTTGCTATTTAAAAATCAGGAGGCAAAGAAACGTGATTCCTAAAACAGTTAAATGCTACTGAATTAAAAAAAAAATACCCTTAAAAAATTCCTCACATCCTCTTATATTTCCTTTCCTGCTGCTCCTCATTACCCAAATTGCTCACTCTTGTTTGATGCTGGAAAGATCCGTGACCTCACCAAAACAAAATTTGCTAACTCAAACCATTATTGTGCGACACACAGGACTGAGGCACATCTGTCAACACTCCTGTGCTGGGTCACCACAAACATCTGATTATGATTTCATAAACAAAACTATTTCTCCAATGATTTTTGAAAATTGGGCAGCGAGAGAGGACTACGGGCAATGTTGGCCTAAACAAAGGAAGTGAAACTGCAGTATAAACCCTTTTTATGGGGTGAATTAAAGAATGACAGGCCAAACACTAAAACAAAATAAAAAATAATTTTTTTAAAAGTTTCAATTGAAGTCTAATAAATGGTAAAATTATGTAATCTGTCAGGTGTTTGGCAAATTTATTCTTTAATTTTCACTCAAGCAAATGAGTGAGACAACATACTGACCTTTTCCTTCATGTGATAGAATAGACGGATATGGGCCTATCCCAAACTCTATTGAAATCATGAATAAGAGACTCACCTTGCACCTGACTGGGCTTGAATCAGACTCTCTATTACAGTATTTAAAATTCTTACAATTTGACATAATCTGTATATATCTTTAGAAAGGGCAACTTGTGAATATGAAATACTGGATGGATTATTTCCCCATTCATTATTCATAGATAAAGTTTAGCCTCCTGGGCATTTATTTATTTTCCTTCACCTTCCTGTTCAGTCCTTGTCTGTTGCTCCTGCTTGTTGATATCATCTATCCTGTTTTTAACTTGTGATTATATTTTTTTCTTGCCATTATGGAAATAAACACTAATGTGTAACTCACTTGTGCCTTTATTTTTTGCATGTGTCTCATTTGTAAACACTTCATGCAGTACACATTCCAATTTAATGAATTTGCACTTCATTTGTGTGCTATGAACTATAAACAGAGATTTGCATGTTTCATGTTCCTTATACTGGAATCTTGAAGTCCTTTCTTTACTGGTACTCCAGAGCCTTGATAGTCTTGCATTCTTTTAATAGAATTCTCTACTCAGACTTTGTTTTCTGGCTTTCAGTTGCTTTAGTTTTTACTATGTGCTATCTATATATAATATGGTGCACAGGAGGAATACATACAAAAGTCTGTACTTGTTGCCAAGGATAGTGGGTTCACCTTCCATGAACTACTGTGATTATTTACCTGGGCGCTTTGCATCTTGAATAACTGGACATTTATCTTTGTATATTTGTGTGCAAAAACTTTTTTTTTTTAACATTAGATAGATACAGTCTTATACATACAATATCTGCTCTTTGCGTATATGAACTGCAAAAATATTTTGTAGTCTCTGTGTGTTTTCTTCATTTTTCTTTCAGTTTTGGTAGGCTGTAAATGGCAAGATATCGGACTTGCAAAATGACTCCAATGGCAGTTTTTCCCTATGACACACTCCTCTTTGTAACTCTTTAGAACATTTACACCAATCAGCACACTGGAGCTGTAACTGAGGGTATAACCAGTATTTATAGGTTTTCTGTACAGTTTTATTACAGCTGTGACATTAGATTGATGGACTATTTCCATCTTGTACCCTGTCAATTGTAGACTGAGTGAATATGTGACAGTGTGATGGATGCGTGACAGGGCCGCTGTAGGGAGACAGCTATAGCAATAACAATGGCTTAGACCTTAAAATGCGACTAACTTCATACTGTTTCTTTAATTTCTTTTAATCTAAAATTTAACAAAATCTAACACCCTAAGAATAGAGAGGTGAGGAGCACGGTGGGTTTGAGAAGTGATGTGAGAAAGATGACACTCATTTTTGATGGTACAATAAGAGTAATTCTCTGCTTTAGAGGAAGAAGTTCTGCAGAAAGCTTTTAAAGAGAGAATATTGTTATGCTTTAGACAAAGGTTAGTATGGCTAGTAAGAAGATGTATTCTCCAAGGAGGGAATGGGGAAAAAGGGCTTGCTTTTTCACAGCATATTGCCCAAGAAGAAGGACGAAGTTTCCAGGAAACAGGCACTTAGAGGATGTATCAGAAAAAAAAAATGCTTTCCTGGGGCAAGCCAATGTTTCCTTCGAACACTTAAAGGTTTAAGGTTTATTTAATGTTTCAAAGAACAAGGGGTGTCCTCTCTTGATAGATGAGTGAAGATGAAAGGGAATATTTTCCATCTTGTTTTGACCCTTGAAATGTTGTCAATTATTTTATTAAGTCAGTGATACATTTCTCAGCATTGTGAGAAAAGTTCAAGATACTGAAAAAAGATGCCAGGCCTTTGTATAACCAGGGGGAGGGATAGCTCAGTGGTTTGAGCATTGGCCTGCTAAACCCAGGGTTGCCAGTTCAATGCTTGAAGGGGCCATTTAGAGATCTGAGGCAAAAAATCTGCCAGGGGACAGTACTTGGTCCTGCTAGTGTAGGCAGGGGACTGGACTTGATGACCTTTCAAGGTTTTTCCAGCTCCATGAGATAGGTATATCTCCATACATTTATTTATATTTAGTGCTGCAGTCACAGTGTGGTGAAAATGGTGATGAATGATAAGGGAAAGCCAATGATTGAGAAGAGAGAGGTCTCTGTGACGGGCAAAGGTCTCAAAGAATTAATAGGTGTGACCACCATGGAAGTCAATGGAAAGACTCAGCTGACCGCAATGGAGCTGAATCACGTCATCAGTAAAGAAGTTTACAACCAGGGAGGTTCACGGAAACAGCCTATTTTAAGGGGAAAACTAGGGAATCTTTGTGGAAAGTTAATGTTGTGATTATGAATATGCACGTTTATGCTGCAAGCCTGATTTTGAGAATTACACTCTTTGAACCAGGGAACCAAAACATATGATGTGACCCTTGGGTGCAATCACAACTATCCAACATAGCTCAGTTTTTAATATTGAACATTCCCAATGAGGTGGTCTCGTGTACCATGCACAAAACACAGATTATTTGTAGAAGTTATTTGGTGAATAATTTAGAACAATGAATATTTTTGTTACATTTATGACCTGTTTGCTAATAGAAAAAAAGAAGCAATTAATTGACTAAATTATTCATGAAGAATTATTCGCCCAACTGTTTTTGCTGAAATTGTTTTATTCTGTAATCTCAACTACATTATCACTATAAGCATACAAAAAGGACTTTCCAATACAAATGTTCACATCATTTGGGAAAGGTAATGGAATAAATATGGTGTAGTGGGGCAGTTATACCACTCTGAGCAAAAAGCCTAGGCTGACCATGCCCCAATCAGGCCACAGCTGACCCTATAAGAGGGCTGTGAGCCAGAAGCTGAGTCAGTCTCTCTCTCTAGCTCTTGAGAGAGAGAGGGACCTGGCTGCCTGGAAGAGAAGGTTGAGACAGAGCAGTGCTGGGGAAAGGGAGGAGAAGCTGGGGTACACCAGCCTGCCACCTCCTCAGGCTGCAGGCCTTGTGCACGACCTAAAGAAGGCACTGGGGTTGCAGAGGTGCAGTCCGGAGTTAGGCAAAAGGCAGCAAGTCCAAACCCCACTTGTCAGTGATGAGTGGTTTACAGATTGCAGTCTGCCCCAGTGAGCAGGGGCTAGATGCTGACTGACAGTAGCTACGGAGGCAAAGTGGGGATAGAGGGGAGGGGAGATCCAGAGCGTGGTGGGGTACTGCAGTGGGAAGAACCCCAAGGTATGGGTCCTTGAGGCAAGCAAGACATTGGCAGAGAGAGCTCCAGCAGAGGGCGCTCCAAGGCTGGTGAATAGCTAATTCTCAGGGTGACCAGCAGGAGGCACTGTGCCAGTGAGTCTCGCATCACTACATATGACTTTACAGCAAACATAAGAATTGGCTCGCCTTTAAAAAATGAGGGTCCAAATTCAGCTGTGATTGTAGGCATAACTCCCCTGAAGTCAGTAGAGTTTCACCTGCTTATAGACTTGTATTCATCCCAATATGACTAAATATATAGAGATTTTAAATAAAAGATAAGATGCACATCCAGAGTCTTTGAATAATATTGACAAAAAGTGGAATTGATCTTGGACCAAGTCTGTGTTGAAGTAAAAGCTGCATACCTGAAGAAGTGATACTGGGACTGTGAGCCTTTGACAGCACAGTTAATAAAGGAACAGAAAGTAGTGAATCTTAGCCTCACAGAACTGAAGACATGGAAAACAAAGCCAAGGTGTGCAAATGTTCAGAGGTAGCAATCCTCAAACAAAACTTGAAGAGGGAAATATGTGTACTTTTCGCTACAGTTCTGAGACATACTTCGTCAGGAAACCTGTCTTGGCCTGGAGGTTACTAGAAGCCATTTGAGGTATGCATTACCAGAAGAAACTTTGTCACGTGGATACATTTGATCATACCGTGGATTTATTTGATAGTGAAGATTTTTAAAAGTAAATAGTTTCAAGGATTAAAATGAAAATATTCCGCTGTGCAAATATTCTGTATTAAGTATACTGTTTCTCTTTGTTTCTTCCTCATTAATTTTGGTGTGATGCCTTTGATACCATAGCAGCCTTTGGTCCTGTAATGGAACAGTGAGACTGCAATCCATTTAAATGGGAATTATGTAAGAGATTCATGTTCTTGATACTTTCTTTCTCAGAGGAATTTGTGCTTTGGTGTTTATAAATGCACTACTAAGTATTTGTTGCACAGTTACAAGTACATTTTGTGCCAGCACAGGTGGTGGTAATGCCAGGGTGGGGGCAGGGAATGAAGAGGTCACTGAATTACTAATCAAAGAGAAAACTGGCTGGTAAAATGACCTAAATTCACAAAAATAAAGGAATGTAGGGCATCCTTTAGACAAATAATGTCACAAGAAACAAAGGATCCTAAAACTGATGCTCAGTGCAAGATGCTTAGTTTGTGTGGATTGGCATAGCTCCCTTGAAGTTAATGTGACAATGACACCAGCTAAAGATCTGGCCCAATACATATAAAATAAAGATGGATCCAATATAATTTGAGTTCAGTAGAAATATATTTGAGGGGAGGGGAGAGGGTAGAATGAAAGCAGGACTGTAGAGAACACTGCCTTTATGAGAAACTACATATTCTTTCCATTTACCTTTTCTCATGCTCCTGAGGATTGGCTGAAATCTGCAATTGCAATTATGCAAGCAATAATGCTGGAAAATTCTTTCTGGTTGCTCTTGTGCTAAACTTCTGGAAAATGCATTATGTGCTACGGTTCATTTTAACTTCTTAATCTCATGTCAATCCCAGCCAAAAAGACAGAGCTAAGATGAAGCAAGTATTGAGAGAACATATATTCAAACCAAGGGATCTATTTTAAGTTTAAGGTTAACTCTGAATTTCTTGTCTCTTTGCTAACTTCAACTTTCCTGTAAACATTTTTACCCATAAACTACTGATATTTAATATGAACCTCAAATTCGCTTAATGTTTTTGCCTTGCTATTTCCTCAAGCTTTTAAATAGCTTGTAAATGGTGAGAGCTGCTGTTTTGGGGGCATTCCTTCACTTCTTGATGATGCTAGAAATATGTGCAAGTTAAATCAACAATGAATTTTAGTGTGAACAAATATTAATTCTCCTTTTTAGTGAGCAGGTGGAGCTTTTGTGTGTTTGTCATGCTTTACAAATCAGAGAACATAGACATACAGCAGACTTTCTTTTCTGGTGTCTCACATTCAGAGTTCACCCTGTGAACTGTTGCGTGGTCTAAGCATTGATAGGATTCATGGAACAGCAAATACCTAAGTGGCCTAAAATTAGTTATTGTGTTGTGAAAACATGAGCACTGAGTTTGTAGGAGTGTTCTGATGTCCCTGATCTGGATTTCAATGCAGTTTTAAAAAGAAAATTCCATTGTAGTGATGTCAAAATGAAATATAGGAATTAGAATTTGTTAGATATTTGCTTTACATAAAGCATTTCACCAACTGAATAATTAATTCTAGGTGTGTGTTTACATGAATTAACCTAGGCCAATGTCTAGATGTTGATCATTATACATCAGTAGCTTCACATGAAGGATTCATTTGGTTCCTGTATATCTGCTATGTCCATTTTGGCTGGAAGTATCTGAGAAGAAAAAAATAATTTACAGTTGCAACCCATATTCTAGCATGAACCTTATTTATTTATTCTGGAGACAGCTATGCAGAGAAGAAACTGGATTATTGCTAAAAAAAAGTCTGGAAATTAGCTAGATTGCTATTTCAGTAACTGGAATCTCATTTCTATATTTAATAAAAGGTAAGCATTATGTTTGGGATTTCCAGGAGAGTGTCTTGTGAGTCTTCAGTTGACAACAGAACTCAGTTTTCATCACCAGAAAGAAGGGAACTAAAAGAGAAAGGTTTGAACTGAAGGTCTGGAGTTCTGTGTATAATGAGGAATCTGTTGTGTTTCTCTGGGATAGAAAGAGTCAAATCTGTTTGCTGAGGAAAGAAATGTTTACTACGCATGTAAGCTAGAATACTTTAGCTTTGTTCAATAATAAGTGGATTATTAATAAAAGATAAAATATGTCTACCAAGGACATGTTTAGAGTGATGTGTACATTGTAAATCCAGTTCAATTCTTCTCTTTCCTACTCCAAGCAAAATAGTTCAGTGAGTCAGTCCTCTATTGTCCCAGCCCATTTACAGTTTTCACTTTTATGAAAAGTCACAAGGAAAAACAAGACTAGATTTTTAAGCTCTTTTTATATAAGGAGAATTTGATTATGCACCTAGTAACTATCTCTACAAGGATACTCTGATAAAACCCTTAGAGTGAAACCCTTTCTCCTTCTATCACGCCCATATCAAACCCAAATAGACCTGTTTGGATTGGGGTGGTCTTTTGGGGCAGGAAAAAACCCTTATCTCCCAGTTTTGGGCTGGCACCTGAGATTACCTGCCATAATGGGAGATTAATCTGCCTGGTAGCAGATCCACGGACCCAACTCAGTTTCTCCCACCATACCATTTGACTGGTGTTTTGGAGGGATCCTCCGTAGAGCTAAGCTCCATGGCACGCAGGATGTCTGCGTCCCCTACCCAGTTCCCAAAATCCTATCCTTCTCCATGCCCTCCAACAGATGTCTGATTCATTAACATTTTAAGAAAGACCCAAATATTAGCAAAGATGGCAATCCTTTACTGATGCAGGGTGGGATGACCCTGGCATGCTTTCCAACCATACTAAATTTTCTATGGCTCATATCTGCAAGATCTGTACCAGTGATACTCACACTTCAGTGGTTCAGTAGCCAAATTAACAATCAGCATTACCCAAAAAGAGCCACAGTAGTATAAATTCATCATTTAATTTACTATAGTACTATATACTCATATTTAAACAGTATGATAGTGTATTAGCGTATATGTGTGTGTATACATATAAATTCTCACAGCAAAATGACTGACCAAGTATTATTATTTTATCGACTCCCATTGGAGTTGATAGTCCCATTAATACCTTAGATTGGTTAATAATTAAATCATACAGTGCTTTAATATCGTGGCCTGCGAAGAACCCCAGGAGGCACAGTAAAGAGCCACTTGCAACATGCGAGCCTCAGTCTGAGTATCACTGATCTATATTGTTAAACTAATTCACCAGATTTCTTAATGAGAACAAAGGGGAAAACCTTTAGGGATTCTTTCTTAAATTAATGCCATGTATAGCTAACCTACTCCCCAACCACAAACATTGTTAAGTGGGGGCCGGGGTTAAAATTGAAATGATCTATCACTTAGTTACTATTTATGAGTGATGCATTCTTATGCAACAGATCTATGTGAAATCAGTTACATCTACTTATTTTAATAACAATAAAAATAACTTCTTACTTTAAAAACCCTATTTTTTATTCTTGCCAGCTCTGCAGAGGTAAGACAAGAGATAAGCTTGATTTTCTTCTTTCTTGTATGTTGCCAAGGAATTGTTTACTAAGTTCCAATTGGTTACACCTGTGCAGTCCCAATTCCTACAGGAAGGTTGTTTGTTAAAACTGAGGGAATACTTGACTTTTTGGATCTAGGTTATGTTTTCAGAGCTTGTAGTCAGAAAACAAACCATATTTGAAAGGCAATAAACATGATACCTGCCAATGCTATTTTTAAAGAGCCACTTTTTGGAATGGTATTGCACTTTGAGAAAACATTATAGAACCCTAAACATTCTAATAGATTTTAGAGTAAGCAAATGCACAGGAAATAGCACCCAAATAGCCAAAGGCAATGAGCACCTCAAGGCCACATTATTTATTCTAAATTGAAAGACATTTTTAAAATTAAACTTACTTATTTCCTTGTAAATACACAATTGCCATAGGCATAACAATCTTGTTTCATATGTAAGAAGTTGCAACATGTACCTTCTAAATAGGCATTTTTCACAGAGTGCAGCAGGCTAAATCACGTTTGGTGTTTTGTAGGTAAAGTCCTTTTGGAGATATGGCAAGCCAAATAAACAATAGTTTTAAAAAAAACAACAGATCAATATTGGAAACCCCTGTCTCCTCAGTTCACCTTTGTGAGTTGTCTCAAACTTTCCAGAAAAATCATACCTGCTTACAAATTTTCAGATATGTGTTTGATTTTGTGGAAATTAATGAGAACATGTGTACAAACTTGGCTTGTAATTAGAAACTAGCTTTAACTTTAGCTATGGGCAGATGCTATTAAAGTGTTGTTCATCAACTGTCACAGGACTTAGTATTTTGAAGCAGGTGATGCTCTGATGTTTAATTTTATGCAATGTGTAAAAAGCTTAGACAAGTTCACCACTGTACTATATACTGTACTTAATAAAGTCAGGCTTATTTGAGCTTATTTTCACCATAGTTTGTAAGAAGTGGACAATTGGAGGGCAGAAAGGTTGCGCCTTTTTATTTGCAGCTTCTGAAAACATTGCAGCCTTCATACAACATAACCCTGAGGAGAAACATAACACTCTTACACAGTGATCCTTGAATTCCACAAGTGTTTCAAAATAGCCAAATAAGGTAAGTGGTTTGTTATTGCAGCCGTAAATATTTACATCCAGTGATGACAAATATATAAGGCGTGTAGAGTGACAGCATAATTTTAGCTACTATCCACAAGCATGTCCATAGTCCTGTTATCTCTTGAAGGCTCACAATGAATGACTCCTTTTGGCTGAATGGGAACACACAGTTGAGCTGTTTACTTTGTTCTAATTGGCTATTACTAAGGCATTTCTTAATTAAGGGATCTGGCTTGAATACCACATCTGTGTAAAAGAGCCTTTTCCTGGGCTACGCTCCATTCATGGGACATTAGTGAAAACTTATTGAATTCACATCTAATCCACACTATATTATGGGATGAAACTAAGAGACTGGCACTGGTTGTGTATCTAGGCAGGCATTAACATTTGTTTTCTGGGTTCTTTTTGAATGTGATGCCATAAGGACAGGCCCTCTCAATTCATGCTGTGAGTAGGCATCCAGTAGCTATTTATTAGGACCTCATAAGAAAGGTGGAGTTGTTCTCTTTGTCAATCAATTAGTCATGTCTTTTGTTGATGTAATTCAGACCTCGATTGAAAAATATCTTCAACAAATGTTGTGCTCAGGTAATCCAGGCCTTTCAAATGCTAGCAATGAATAAGGCATGCTTTCAGTTCAAATGACTGACTGGGCAGTAGGGTTTATTACAGCAAAAGGGGCAGTTGCATATAGCCATCAGCTGTGCCAAGTTAATATGTAATGCTGTACTGGGCATGTGGGCTGTTTGGGCTAAAAGCAGGCCGGAAGGATGATTTCTTACAAATATCCCAAATGACACATAGTAAAACTATTATATATTAACCTTTTAACTCCTGTGGCCATGTGATATTTTGCTATTACACTTCATCCAACATATGTGATTTGAACCACCCTTTTTTCTATGGATACCAGGATAACATTGCTGGCATTTCAGTCATTGTTAAGAATGCTGTAATTAATTCAGTCATCAATATTGGCTGATACTGGAGCCAGAAGAGTAAAGGCAGGATCTGTGAATGAATTTCCATTGCCTCCTTTTCTGTATGTATAAGAAGGAAAATGGTGAGCCAAACAGGACTCTGTGCCTAGGCTGATGGCATATTTGCACTGCATATTTTCACTCTACTGTTTGGATGCTCAAATACAGATATTATCAGAAAATAGTAATAACTAAGTGAATGTATTTGTGATTGCATTTTCTTACCAAAAGGACATAAATAGTTATAACTTACATTTTAAAAAGATCTATTCCTATGCTACCCAAAAAGAGAGTGTGTGAGAGATAGTTGATGATTGGGAGTACAGCGTTTTAAGGACTTTAGGCAATCCTAACACCTAACTCTCTCAAATTATGATCAAAAACCTTAAACTTCAGAGGCCAGAATTCACAAGGGTGATGTCATGGCCCAATTGAAATCAATGGGAATTTTGCCATTCACTTTATTAAGGGTAGAATTTCAATCCTAGTCTTTACTGAAACTGAAACGCTAGACCCAACACCATAAAGCTTACATTCCCTTCTACTGTGGGGCACAGTAGGGAACAAAAACAAGAAAAAATAGCAGAACATCATTGATCCATGAAAGAGGAAAGGAGGCTAATAAGGCATGCTCTCAGTCTCTTCCCTCTGATGTATAGAAGCTCTTGAGTGCCCACTTATAGATCCATAGCTTTTGGCATTCAAGGGGAGAGTGAGGATTGGCATGGGGGAGCAGACCAAAGCTGAGGAGCAGGTGTTCTGTGCAGTATAGCTCCTTCACAATAATTTGAGAATGTATGTAGGAGTTAATAGTTTTTTAGGGGCAGTATTAATTTCCATACTGTGCATCCCCATAAATTAGCAAAATAAGATGACGAATTAACCAAATTAATTTCTCACCAATTAAAAATCTAGCTTTTTAAAAAAATCATGAATTCTATATCCATATTAATGAGCTGGTAAAAATATTTATCTCCATTCATGTAGATCATTTTTACAATATTATGAGACCCAAGCATAAAATATAGTCACCATCCTATACCTAAATGATAATGAAATGATGAACATCGTGGTTCGTTCTTCACTGAACCCTTGCCTAATAAAGAAGACCCCTGGAAACACGTGAAAAACAAAAAGACTGAACTAAGAGAGAAGGACTGAACCCAGGCTAGAAAGTTGTCTAGCCTGTGAAAGGAATAACTGGAGTTTTAAGCTGCAAGCAAGTGCAGGTTGCCTTCAAGAATATCTGTAATCTTTCTAAAACAATATTTAGGGTGAGAATTTGCTACACATACCCAGTTTTTTTAGTATATTAAGCTTAGATTGCATGTTTGTTTTATTTGGTAGCTAATCTGCTTTGATCTGTTTGCTATCCCTTATAATCACTTACAATCTATCTTTTGTCATTAATAAACTTTTTTGTTTTGTCTAAGACCAGGTTGTGGAAATCATAAGTTGGGTCAGAAGGATTGTATATTCTTCTCCACATTGATGGAGGGGGCAAATTTCATGAGCTTCTCTGTGCAGCGCAAGATGGTACATTTTTGGGTTTACCCTCCAAAGTGGGATGTGCACTTGAGTAACTGGGCAATTCCTTAGCTGAGCCTTCCCCTGATGAGATGATCTAAACATCTTTAGGAAGCTGCAGCTGGGTGTGTCCCTACCTATATGCGTGCTGATAAAGTGAGGTCTGAAGCCTGAGGGAGGGTGTGGCAGCCCTGCACAGCAGTATAGTGTAAACAGAATCTAGACTTAGTGAATCAGGTGAGCTCAGTGGTACTCCAGTCCCAGGTGGCACCTAAAGGAGGGAGGGGGAGAACCTATCACAACAGACAAGTGACTAAACACATTCCTTTGATCCTGAAACACCCAATCAATTGTCAATGAAAACTCTAGTATCAATAGAAAAAATATCTATAAAGTTTTTTTTTGGTCTGAAACCCTTAGTTTTTCATAGTGGTGTATGGACTTCACCTAGATCTTGGCTTAGATATGCTACTTCCACACTTTGGTTTCTAGTGACCTGTTAAAATGGTCTTAGCACATTCACAAGACTTTCATTACAGGCCACTCCATTTGTAGAAGTGATCAATCAATATCATATTCAAATGAGAGCATATGTAGAGGCTGCCTCCGTTTAACCAGTCTATGTAATATGCAGGGGTTTAGCTGCTAACTACATCTTGAATAAGTTTGTTTGAGGGCATGTAGCATTCTTCTTGGATGGTTTTTTTTTCCAGAAGTTCTCTTTCTTTTACAAGGCTATAAAAATAGGAACAGATTTTTCCTCCCTTTTGAACTGATGTTGGACATATTTTCCTTCTTCTCGGGGGGTATTAAGCACGAGATTAAATGTGTGTGCAGGAGATATTTATAAAGCCATCGTTTGCTATCCTAATCTGATTTGTCTAGGGCAACGATGCCCACCCCCCATTTGTTGACATGGACTTATCATGACATATATGGTATCCATTAAATTAATGGCATATGATTATCCTTCAGGATCATGGCATGTAACTGAGCTTGTCCTCCAAAGGTACTTTTACTACCACTGCTCTGTATTTTCAGATCCCTGAGCTTGTTGAAGAAGACGTGACTAATGATTTAGAATTACATATAACCCAATAAGCTGTCAGTGACAGATCTCTATTACATGCACTAGCACTAGTCCAGATGTCAGTGATACAGGATACCATTTCCCCTTCAGCAGTTTTTAACTGAGATTCAGCTTTGTTTTCTATATTTCCAAAATTCCTAGAAATCACAGAAACGTGGTTCTTTGAGAAGGAATGCTGTCTTCTTGTTGCCATGTATCCATGTCTTCTATAAAATTCTGTTTTTTACTATAACTGAATATATATATATATGTGTGTGTGTGTGTGTATATATATATATATTAAAGATTTTAAATCTCCACTTTCAGACTGGTAATATTTTGACAGCAAGCTAAGCAGGGAGGGAAAATAGTTTCCAAGAAGCATTGAGGTATTACTTTTCTACTTCTTGAAAACTCATTTCTGAAAATGATGTGAGTTATGTGAATAGGAATTTAAATTAATATTCACTCCAAATTGCCTCCGTAATATTTTGACTATGGCCTTCCCTTCTTCTTTTCTCAGTTTATTCTTTTTCCTCCATGCCTCACTAATCTAACAGTAATAAAGAAGACATCTGAATTAGAAAGGACAATCTTCTGATTAGGGCTCTTGACTGGTGCTCCAGAGGTCTATATTCTATAACCAGCTTGGCCAAAGATTTTGTGTGAGATCCTGGGTGACAAATCAGTTACCTTCTTTGTACTTCTGTATCCCTGTAAAAGGGATATCTCTTATGTTTGTGAGGCTTAATTAATGTTTGTAAACTGCTTTTGACATCCTAGGATAAAATATGTGCTTCAAGAGCATAGTATTATTGTCTCTTGTACGCATGGCCAGTGTGTCACTGTTAACAAACAAGTTATGTCCGATATAAAACTGTCAAATGATAATGCTATAATCTGATCTGAATGTCAACATTTTGAACATGCATAGCTGATTCCAATACTTATTCTTTCATTTGATTCTATCACCTGACTGTAGGCGTATCAAGGAAGATTCTATTACAGGCACGGAGAGCCTGAATTGGTCATGATCTGTACAAGAATCCACTGACAGTGAAGAAAAAAGAAATCTAATAGGGTTGTGATGCCCACATGACATAGGCACATTGCTCAGTTATGTGGGCAGAAATTCCATATTCAAAAGTAGCCAGTTGGCTGGAGTTGCATTATTAAGAACACATTAAGAGGTAAGTGGAGCACAATAGGAGAAATCCTCATTGTGACATGTGTCTTGTACTGTGTATGTGGGATTTTTTCCATAAATTAATACAGATTGAGATTTTAAGGATGGGTTATCATGGTTTATTTTCACTTTTCAAATAGAGACGTATCCAACTCCCTGTTAAGAATTCTGAACAGTGTGTTTCAACTGGCAATTTTCTATATCAATTCTTAGTGAGAATTATGTCCAGAGGGCATTCAAAAAATTAAGACCAGAATTTTCAAATTTAGGTTGCTAAAATTAATTAAATTGGCCAAATTTTCAGAACTGCTGTGTCCCCCTGCAAGCTCTCTCTGACTTTTGTGAGTTCTAATTATCCCTGAAAATCAGGATAATTTTTTTAGTGCCCTAAATAAGAATTTAGAGGCCTAACTTTTGGCACCAAAGTTTGAAAATAATGATAAATGTGCACAATATAACTCTAATACAGGAAAAGCTGAGTGAACATTGCTGAAAGCCACAATATCTTATGGCAATTCAGTATTGGGTTGTATCAAATCTGTTATAAGAAAGCACATGGAAATTAGGCATCTAGAGGCTCACAAATGAAGCAGCCATTGCAGGACTGCAGTCAATCAAATGATTCATTCCCTGGCAGCAAAGAGAAGTCACCTTGACCTGAATTGGATGATGGCTGCTATTAACTAACTAGTTTCATCTGTAAAACAATCATGAGTAGGTCAATTCATTAGCCTTCTTATGAGCTCTCCTCCAGTTCATCATATGCATGAAATGTACAAAAGAGTTTGTTGCAACCCTAACATCTAAATGTAGAGCAACATCATATTGTCCTTCCTGTGCTAACAGCCCTATGGGTAGAGAACACTCAACTGAAGTTTAGGATCACTGGAGTTAATATTAATAAGCTTCCAAATGCCCTGCACATGCCACAGCTTTGCATCCATGAGACCTTATTTTTAAAAAGTTGTACATTGCAAATGTGGACCTGCTGTGCTGGAAACTAGGTCCACCATTTCAAATGTTCTTCCTCCACTATCACTGAGCAGCAGAGCATACAAAGAGAATTAATCCTGGCTGTTACCCAGCTGATTTAAGATAGCATATCCAGAGTAAACTAGTTAGTGTATGGTCTATACTGTATACTTGTGACCCAAATTCTATTCTCAGTTACAACAGTAGCTGGAATAACTCTATGGAAGTCAAGGAGAGGCAGAATTTGTACTGAGGATTTTAATGTCACTTAGCTTGCTCCATGAAATCTAGAGATTGTGATAAAAACACTTGCATCATATGAGAAGCTAACCAAAGGAAGCAAGCTATAACCACGCTACTATTTCTAAGCTCTCCACTTTTTCAGTAGAGACAGCTTACCTACATACAGATTCCAGATCAAGACATCTGAGTCAGGAATGCAAAATCCTTGGAAGTGATTTCAGCCACTTGGTCCCCGGATAAGAAATCCTGTAGGTCAAAATCAGTATATAATCACTCTTTTATGAAAGCAACAAGTAGAAATTTGGGATAATTTATTCAGCAAGCTAAGCCCATAGCCATCACTTCTAACACCCTTAGTAGATAATATAGAGTTTAACCCCATTAAAAGACTGGGAAGCTTTGACAGGTGGGAACTTATAAGTATATCAAAATTTGTCCAGCTATTTGGAAACAATATATTTAGATCACTTGATGAAATAAAACAACTTGCAAAAGACATCAAAATTCCAGAATGTCTGTAGCTACAATTGAGACATTTTTCAAACCACCCCCCACAAAAAGGCAAACCTAAGTAGAAAATAAACAGAATTTGAAAAACTACTCACTTTATCCATGAAACAAAATGGCTTACTCTCCATAAAAACTATGAAAAGTAATCTCTCACTGTATCTTAGAGTAAATAACTATCTTCATGAAAAGAAGGAAAACTGATGCAAGCATAGGCACCAAAACTGAGGCATAGTGGGACAGTTACCCCACTCTGGTGGAAAAAGGCTAGGATGATTGGAGAAGCAGCCAGGCCTCAATCAGGCCATACCTGGCCCTGTTATAAGGGCTCAGAGAGGAGCTGGGTGAGTTTCTCTCTCTACTTGTGGAGAGAGAAGGACCTGGCTGCCTGGGAATAGGGTACCTGGAGCAGGGAAGTGCTGGGGAAGGGCAAGAAGAGCCAGGAAGCTTCAGCCTGGCAACTCCACAGGCTGAGGCCTTGGTAAAGGCCTATGCAGGTACTAGGGCTAGGAGGTGCAGCTCGGGATTAGACAGAAGCAGCTGGTCCAACCTCCTTGCCAATGATGAGTGGCTATGACAGACTGTAGTTTGCCCCAGTGACTGAGGGCTAGATGATGACTGGAGGTAGCCACAGAGGCAAGGTGAGTGTAGAGGGTTGGTGGCTTCCCTGGCAGGCGATATCCAGAGTGTAGGGGTACTGTGGTGGGAAGAACCCTAAGATTCTGGGGTCCGGAAGGGGCCTGAGGTTCTGGGTTCTGGGGCCTTTGGCCTGAGGTTCAGGTTCTGGGGCCGGAAGGGGCCTGAGGTTCTGGGGTCTGGAAGGGTCTGAGGTTCTGGGGTCCAGAAGGGATACGGGGGCCTGCAGCAGGTGAGACATCAGCCATCAGGAGGTGCTCAGGAGCTGGAGTTGAGCTAATTCCCAAGATGACCAGCAGGAGGTGCCACACCAGTGAGTCTTCACTTTGCTACATGAGGTATGGGGGAATGTACGGATTAGTAGTCCCACACCTCAATAAAATATAATTATATTAAAATTTATTTATAAATGGTACCTCACTCCCCTTAAAATTAAACACATTTACAGTACAGGGACAGGCAAATGCAGGAAAGAATGTAATGAAATGAGAAGATTTCTTCATATATGGTATGATATGCCTCAAATTAAGACATTCTTGAAAGCTATAATGGAGATAATGAGGTGTCAGCTGTCAGATAACCCCCTTTGTATTTTTATTAAATTGTCCTGACAACTCTGCTTCTTATAAAAGCCATAAATTCTGGTTCTAGAAAAACTAATTCATCAAGTCATAGTTTTACAGAAGACAAGGAAAAAAGATTCCTTAGAAATGCGGTGGGACTTTTTGGAGTTTGCTGGAAGAGGCATATAACCCTTCACCAGACATGATAATTTGAGAACTTTCTTTGAATATTAAGGAAGGCAAAACCCCATTCAACAACTGTCCATAAAAAAGGAAAATAGGAGGAGTAGACAAGCATCAACAACTGTATATGATCAAAATCACAAAGCTAAAGAAAGTGACTAAAAGCTGATCTCATCAATACAACTTTAGGGACTTCCTTAAGCCAAGAAATTGTGTGTGTATGTATTTATAAGTTTCTCTCTAAGTTGTAAAACAAGTTTCACAATATTTCTGTTGTAAAAGAATGGTGCTGTTAATAAATAAAATAAAAAGCAAATATCAGAATGGTTTACCCAATTAAGGAGAGGCAAGGATATATGGTACAGCGTTAGCCTTTCAGTTCAAATACAGTATGCCTCGCTGCCACCCAGAATTCAGCTGAAGAAAATATACAGAGAAAAGGCAACACCGGAAATGTCAAAAATGAAGGTCAAAGAAAGAGAAATCATTAACCAGCACCTGTTAGAGAAAAGTGGTTCAGATATAAAGGTGATTGAACTGCTAGAAAAAGAATCTTTATCTCCAGTGAATAACGTGCAGATGGAGCTGTCATTTTATTTCTCAGACCCAACAATGCCCACACAAGTGACCTTGGAGAATGGTGGAAACAAAATGCAAGCATACATCCAAAACTGATTCTTACTGCAAAGTCATTTCTTAGAGCTTTGCTCATCAGTGTCCCCTCTGGAAGATTGTGGAGCTGCACGAAAAAGATCTCTGCGGTCATGATAGGAGTACATTGTGATTTCCATAGTTCTGGAGATTTCCTGTGAAAGGCTAAAGAGCTCTGGGACTAGAGGTAACCATAAAGAAAGACAGAATACAATTTAGGGGCAGACTTATACCTATTTTGCTTCCATTGACTTAAATTTGGCTGTATATGTCAACTGATAAAAATTAAATGTCAAATGAAAATGTAGAGACAACTGAGATTGTCCACTTGGTTTAGTCAGTTCCTCAGTAGGTATTAGTGGTGTGTTGGAAGACAGTGTCAAAGATTTAGCTGGCTCATTGGGAAAAAAAGT
Source organism: Dermatemys mawii (assembly GCA_007922305.1). Lineage (NCBI taxonomy): Eukaryota > Metazoa > Chordata > Testudines > Dermatemydidae > Dermatemys > Dermatemys mawii. The sequence goes on from ML677352.1 coordinate 24,916,692, forward strand.
TGATTGGGTCCTCCAAATTACCTAATGGAAAATTCAAGGCATTTTAACTCCCTACTACAGTGTCTGTTAAGAGTATGATCCTGGGTCTATTGAATCTAATGGAATGACTTCCATTGACTTCAATGGGCTCTCAGTCAAGTCCTAATTGACAAGATGATCAGCTCCCTCATAAATATGATTAGAGGGGATTCCCTGACAAGGATTTGAGACTTTCCAAAAGTAGAATATGTCTGTGTTTTTAGCACACCAGGTGTTTTCTTTATTGATTATTGTACTATATTAATTATAAAGCATAGAAATGTAATGACAAATTTTTAACCCTCAGTTTACTAACATAAGAGCTTATACAATGACGAGTCCTTGTGGCACCTTAGAGACTAACAAATTTATTTGGACATAAGCTTTTGTGGGCTAGAACATACTTCATCAGATGCATGGAGTGGAAAATACAGGAGAAGGTATAAGACTAGAAGTGGTTGGGTCATTACAAAACCTAAACCTAATTTCCCCAATACTAATTTTCCCCTACTGTTACTCACACTTTCTTGTCAACTGTCTGAAATGGGCCTCTCATTACCACATCAAAAGTTATTTTTCCTCCCTTGGTATCCTGCTGTCAATTGAATTTGTTTTGTAAGACTGACTTCACACTTGGTAAGGCAACTCACATCTTTTCATGCATTTATACCTTCTCCTGTATTTTCCACTCCATGCATCTGATGAAGTGGGTTCTAGCCCACGAAAGCTTATGCTCAAATGAATTTGTTCGTTTTTAAAGTGCCACAAAGACTCCTTGTTGTTTTTGCTGATACAAACTAACACGGCTACCACTCTGAAATAAGAGCTTATGTGGACCTTCAGGGCTTATCTACACTTCAGAGCTTCCCCCATCAGTGTAGTTCATCTACCTCCCCAAGAGGCAGTAGCTATGTCAATCAGAGAAACCCTCCCATCGACAGAGCTCTGTCTACACTGAGGGTTAGGGTGGCAGAACTACACCACACAAGGATGTAGATTTTCCACACCCCAAGTGACATAGTTATACCAGCATAAATTGGTAGCATAGACCGACCCTCAATCTCTGCTATGTAGAGAAAATATTGTATCAATCAAAACTTTACAATACCATACGTTCAGGGGACTGATTTATTGGGAGTTGTTTACATACACTGAGGAACTAGAAAAAGTGGGAAAGATGCCTAAAACAATCTTTGTCCTTGGACATCTGCTAGAGTTTTAGGTCAAACGGAAATGTCTTACATCTTGCTCTTTTTTTTTCTTTTCTTTCTTTGAAAGAGGTTTTCAGATGGAGTGCAGAGAAAAATGCATGTTGATTTTGAACCACCAGTTAGAACCAGTAGATTAGGGCCTTTTACTAATGAACGGCCTTTCTGCTTTCAATTGATAAAATTACAAACTTGCTGCTGCCAACTGAAAACTCAGGGAGAACAAAACATTGTCTGGAATCATGGAAACTAATAAATCTGAGTCCCATTACAATATTAATCAGATTGGCAGAGGAGATAAAATTACCTTTCATAAAAATGCTAGGCAGATGGTAAAGCTACGGGAATTAAGACTAGTTCAAAATTTTCTAAAAAAATCAAATCATGGAAAACATAGGAGGAGTGGATTAAGATGCTATAGAAAATTTTCCTACTTAAAGATTCTCAAAGGGCTTCTCAAAATTATTTTTCATATGGTCCCAAAATCATCTGGTTGTTTTCAACATGTGCTACCTTTTAAAATGTGTAAATATTTTTAAAGTCAAATCATGAACAGGTGGGCTCTTTAGACTATACAAGGCCCAGTCCTGCCAGTAATATGTTCCCACTAACTTCACTGGGAAATCAGAATGTGGAGAGCTTGCACGATTATGCCTTTACAAATGACAGTATATAAAATAGGGCCCCGATCCTGCAGTAGACCTTTGCATGGGAACAGGGTTCCACTCATATGGAGCATCTTGCAGGACCGGAGCCTAGATCTTTTGGTAACAATAATTCCAAGAAATGCTTTCTTAAACATTCCATTTGGAAAAGAACATGCAATTCCAGAATCTTCCTAAAAGAGGGATTTCATATCAAGAGAGTGATAGCTTCGGCTTGTTCCAAGGACATTCATTATTCTGTTCAGTAGTAACACCTGGAGAATCTAGGGGAGTGAGTGCTGATAAAGTATCTGATCTTACATTGCACATGAGTGACTGTAACCACCTGAGTGTATAGGAGTTTACAGGATTGGGCCCATCCTTAGTTGATATTCTAATTGCTATTCCTTTGCAGAAAAATCTCCCTTTATTGGTTTTTAAAAACAAGCAAAAATGAATCAATTGTGATTCCTAATTGTGAATTAGTTCCTGGGGTTTTTAAGTACATTCAGAAACTCAGACTGTCCATATGCTTCTGGTGCAGAGGGATTTTAGTAAAATCACACTTAAATTGTATCTGAAGGGGAGCTAGCCAGTTTGATGGACACTTTTGTACTTTGGCTGCAGCCTATTCGGTGGCAATTTTACATTTCAGAACCTTTTGACATTGAGTCAAAGAAGAAGTTCAAGCTGAGAGAGTGCAGTGACCGACTTTAGAAGCCAAATTAGTTAGAATGATACATTAAAAATGTTGCTTTGATTCTCTAGTCTTATCTTTCTCCTCCTCTAAAACTTTTAAAAACAGTTTGAAAAGGAGACCAATTGCCCTTTTCCAAGACAAAATGTATATTTGTTTTGTCTGGCACAGAATCAGTTTGGAGTATTAACAGCTTGGAAATATTAAACGCTTGGAGGCATTTTCATTAAATAACGCCAAAACTTCAGCCATCTCAGGGTCAGCATAGACAAATTATGATGGACAACAACAGAGAAGAAGCTTATTTGAAAAAGAGCTGACCAAAATAAATTATACTTCAGATCTAGATTTGAAGAGACACTCTTAGATTAAAAATATTTTTTAAAAATTCCTTGCATGCTACAAACAACACTGTATATTATCATAAGAATTTTTTTATAAACCAACCTTACTTTCTAAGATTTATGATATATAGGTATTTGGGGTTTTTTTTTGCATATCTCAGCTTCAATGATGAAAATAGTCTAATCAGTTTGTCTTTGATTTAAAGTCAGCTCTAATTTAGTTTTAAAGTCCCATGAACTAGCAATGCTGCAATGTTTGGTTTCCAAATTCTCCAGGGGAAAGATTTTGTTAAAAAGAATTTTTTTCCCATTACAATAAAAAATAATAATCAAGGAAATATTTTCTATTTGTTTTAGGTTTTATACATCTGGCCTCACAACATCCCATAAAATATTTTGCTCTCTATAGATCAACATTGTTGATTTCAGCCAGCAGCTCAAGTATCAGCGAAGGGAAACAAAAATCGTAATTGACTGGACTTTGATATCACATTTCTGTCTGCCTTAGGGTTGCCAATTTTGATTGGATGTATTCTTGAGGGCTTCATCACATGACAATCTTTAATTAAAGATTAATCTTTAAGTCCTGGAGATTCCAGGACAATCCTAAAGGGCTGGCAACCTCATCTGCCTGCTGATGGTGATTTTGACCCAGAAACAAGAAAAAGGAGCTAAGAAATTCGGTTGCTAAGTTCATTCCAAGTGTCCTCAGAGTGTCATTGACTGATGTTGTTTTATGAGGCACAGAAAGGAAGTGGACTGTCAAAAAGTGTCTGATGTGAGTTAATACATACATGGGAAAGTGGTAAAAAAACAAGACTGGTGTGGAGGGGCATGGCTAATGCAGTATTAAGGCCCTTACCTAAAGCAATAATGATAAAGCTGGTGGTAGTATTGATAAATTCAGACCTCAGAAGGTAGGCAAGACTGGAAAGGGGAAATGTTTTTGTACTTTAAAAGTTATTAAACATGTGCCAGGTACAGTTCATATCCATGTCAGGGTTTATAATTTTTATACAAACTCAGACTACTACACTAAAAGGGGAAAAAGTTAATCAAGGTAATGGGTGTTCTGGGTCAAGGATTTTCTAATGGGGCCTAGTTGCTTCATTCAAAACAAATAAGAAATTGGTGTTCAACACTAATTTCTATAATCCAAAAGTGTTCCTTTTTCATATAGTCTGAAAAGCTCATCCTCTTGCTAATTCCATGATCTTTGCTGAAAGAGGCAGTGAGGTAGTTATCCCAAAATGTGTTTTTCCCCAAACAGTAATCTTAAACAGTTAATAAAACCAAGCATATGTCATAGTGATTACAAAATTATGTCATAAGAACATCATTCTCTTTACCTGTAATGGTCTGATTACTTTCTGACACAATATTGACTGTGCTGTATTAATATGATCATTATCACATTTGCTTTGTGAGGAACAGAGGTGTGGGGTGAGACAAACCTGTGACAAAAATATTTGTACCATTACAAAAGATGGCTGTGATGCTGCATCCCATGTTTTTCATAGTTATATGATTGATATAATTATGACATAATTATGATGCATTTTGCACAAGATATGTTTTAGGTGTCTATGGGAAAGTTATGATTTGCTTATTATGAATATCCTAGTTGTATGCATGTATCATTTTTGTATCTGAAGTTATCAACATTGACTAGCATCTGTATTTCAAATGTGTTTACTCTGGAAACACCCACAGCTAGTCTTTCAGGTACAACAATGAAGAAGCTAAACAGTGCTTCTGTGGAAGACCTTAGCCTTCCTATAAATGTTTCAGGCTGCTATGACTTAGAAAGGGCATGTGACCAAACCACATGATACTGAACTCCATTGTGTACCCGTACTTTTCCACAAACTGGGCTGGGAACTGAGTTTTGGAACAAAGGGTTCCCACCCTATGGTAAAGCTATATAAGGTGGGGTGTGACATCATCTAGTGGCCTCACTCTCCACAAAAGAACACTTCTGGAAACACCTGAGGAACAAAGACTGAACTAGGGAAAGTGCTGGTTCCAGGCTAAAAGGATTTCTAGCCTGGGCATGTCAACCTAGTGGACTGCTTATTTCATCAGTCAGGGTGAGAGACTGGATATTAATTAGCAATTTCTCTAGTATGTTAGGCTTAGTTTGCATTTGTTTTTATTTACTAGGTAATGCTTTGGTCCATCTATCACTTATAATCACATAAAATCTCTCTCTCTATAATTGTGAAACTTGTTTTTTGCTTGATCTAAACCAGTGTGCCTTCGAGTGAAGTGTCTGGGGAAAAATCTCAGCTTGGTTAACACAGGCTTGTTGCATATCCTTTCCACATCAAGGGGAAGGCAAACTTTATTAATGAACTTATATTGGCTAGATCTCTGTGCAGTGCAAGATGGTATCATTTTGGGTTTGTACTCCAGTGGGGGGTGCAAGCCTGGGGAGCTGTTGGTCTTTGAGTGGCTTAGGTAAGCACTCAGGTAGCTCAGTTTGGCTGTGTGGCACCACCTTCTCTCATGTTGGGTGATAACAGGGCCTGGTGAGGCTGGTTATGAGGCCAGCCCAGCTCTGGGGTTAGATGGACGCAACGGCTCCCAGACTTCATGCTGGGGTGACAATCCACCATCAAGGCTTTTTGCTATTGCTACTTTTATTTATTAAGGCCCTGCTCCTGCAAAAGATATACATGTACTGAATTTTACTGCTTAGAGTAATCTCACTGAAATCAGTGGAACTGCTCATTGTAGTAAAGTTAAGCACACACGTAAGTCATTGTAGGGTCAGAGCCTAATTGTTCACTAAGACACAGTGACTGTTGTTTTCATGTATGAACATCACATGTACGAGTATATTTAATAAGGAAAAAGTAGCGCCATAGATAATACATTGATAGATATTAATTATTTTTGTTCATTATTTATATCACAGTAGTAAGAGTGAGGCTATATTGTGCTACGTGCAGATCATATACCCAGGCCCCAAAGTAGTAAAGCATTTAAGCATAATTACACTGATTCTAAAGGTCTACTCAGTTAACTGTCTGTGCATGTTTGTGGGATCAGGACCATACTAAGAGATAGTCCCTGCCCTATGGACAGTGGGCAAGACAGTCAAAGGGTGTGAGAAAGGAACTATTATTATACCCATTGCAAAAATGGGGAGCAGGCACACAGAGATCTGCAGGGACTAGTCCAAGATCACACAGGAAGTCTGTGGAAGCATCAGGACTAGAATCCAGGTTTCCTGAGTCCCTGTCCAGTGCTGTAGCCACAAGACCGTCCTTCTTTTCTAAATGAAAAATGTCTTATGAGGAAGGTATCATAGATTAGGCTGGTATAAAACCCATGATCCAGCTTCTGTGCTGTTACATTGGTGGAAAGCTGAAGTACCTGCACCGTTATTCTGCAACTGTAATTGCAAAAAGTAGAATATATAATATCTCCATATAGCTTTTTATACTCTATTAGAATTCATTTAGTCCAATTCTACAAAATAATGATTGAAACTAACAAGACAAATTATATATTTAGTCAAGCAGCTTTCAGATTTTGCTTGGGATGCCTCCGTTTTTCTTGTTTATTAGGGTCTCTGTTTGTGTCAAATGCTTAAATGTGAATCTACTTTGTTTACTCTGAATTTATAAAAATGTAAATCAGATCATTTACTGTCACTATTTGCCTAATGTTTGTCATGTGGATATAAAATTGTCTTACACTTGTGAAAACAAAAAAATCCATTCAAATATTAAAATAAATGGGACAAACAGAGAAAGAATGGGAGAATCTTGCTGCTTTATAGTAAGGATACCATACCAGTGAACTTAGAGCATGTCTACCCAAACACTTACTGCACAACAAGCAGTGGTATAAATTTTACAGTGCTTATGCATTGTCTGTGTGGACCCTGCTGCTTCACACTGAAAGTTTTCTAGTCCACACTGATGTACTACCAGCGGTGCACATAGGGCAGTTCGGTATGCCCTACATTAAGATATTTATTGCCAATACACTGTACCAGAAAGACACAGGAGTAGAACATTGGGCCACTGAGTGGTCCCATGCCGGCAGCTCCTCTGGCATGGCTGTACTGCCCCCATCCCCATCCCTGTCTTCCAGTGGGGCTGTCAGACCCCATACAAGAGAGACAGGTGTGAGGAAGAGCTGGGTATGGGCAGTACAGCCACACTGGAGGAGCTGCTGGCATGGCACTCCCCAGCGACCCCATGTGCTGCTCCTTTCGCGGCTGCGTTCTGGAGAGCTCTGCAGTTCAGAAGTCTGTCTAGTGCAGTGGGAGGACAAAGTCAGCCCTTTCTAACACTGATAGAGAGATATGCACAGCGGTTTGCTTCCCCAGGTATTAGTCACTAACTCTGGGTTCAGTAATTAACAAAATCACTTTTTGCTTAATGTAAAAAGTAGGATTTAAGTGGTTCCAAGTAATAACTGACAGAACAAAGTAAATTACCAAGCAAAATAAAACAAACACGCAAGTCTTAGCCTAATACAGTAGGAAACTGAATACAGATGAAATCTCACCCTCAGAGATGTTCCATTAAGCTTTCTTTGCAGATTAGACTCCTTTCTAGTTTGGGCCCAATCCTTTCCCCTGGTACAGTCCTTGTTCCAGCTCACGTAGTAGCAAGGAGATTTCTCATGACTGCAGCCCCCTTTGTTCTGTTCCACCCCCTTATAAACCTTTGGCACAAGGAGGGGATCTTTTGTCTCTTTGGTTCCTCATCTCTCCCTCTAAATGGAAAAGCACCACGTTTAAGATGGATTCCAGTATCACATGACATAGTCACAGGTCTTGTGAGACCCCAAGCTTTTATTCTTCCTGACCTGACTGACAGGAAGGCTTGCAAGTAAACAGAGACATCTACAGTCAATTGTCCTAGCTGATAGGAGTCATCAAGATTCTAAACCACCATTAATGGCCCACACTTTGCATAACTATAATAGGACCTCAGTTATATTACATCTTCCTAATTTCAAATACAAGAATGACAGAAATAGGATGAACACACTCAGTAGATTATGAACTTTGTAATGATATCTTAACACGATACCTTTTGCATGAAGCATATTTTAGTTACATTATATTCACACTCATTAGCATATGTTCATAAAATCATATGGAGTGCAATGTCACATTAAACATTTCAGAGCTACTCCCTTTGCTCCAATTCACATCCTGTTGCTGTTTATTGGCTGTAGTAATGCTTTTTTTCTCTTAGGCTGTTTGGTTCTCTCTAAGACCACAGTGATGCTTGCAGTCCTATGGCACTCTTTGGGAGAGGAAGCACAAAGCTTTCTCCATGGCCAGGACTTTGTACTCAAATAATGTATAGACTACTTGCCCTTTCTCTCTGGAGAAGCCAGAGAACTTGTGTCTTTTCTGGTTGTGTCAACCAATCTCCAAACCCAATCCGATGTGTAAATCTGTATGAATTGTATTGACAATGTAGAGAATGAGAGAGGTGATTGTGTTTATCTTTAATTTTCTATGTGCTAAAAAAGCATTATAAGACTGGTACTAAACTTAGTTACAAAGTTGTGTTTCTTATGTAGCAAAATGGTCCTGTTTCCCTAATATAGCCCACCGTTTTCTTTTCTCTTTGCCTCAGCTTTGTGTGCTCAGTCACATGTTCCATAAAATGTGTTAGCTTTGTCAGCCTCTTAAATGTGTTTGCTTAAGGATGTTTGAGGACCAAGAATCAAATTCATTATTTGGGTAAATGGATGCATCCCCACACATTTAAAACAGAGGACCGGAATGATCACTGAATCACTCCAGCTTTAGCTACTTACCTAAAACTAAAATAATCATTGGTGAATCAGGCCTAGAGTGTCAAAAATCTCCATTTGCACTTTAATTACCTCATTCTTTGGTTGATATACACCTACCAGGAGCTTTCCTTTAAAGAAAACAAAACCAATAAATTGTGACAAAATCTCTCCCCATGTAAATGGCTGAAACTCCACTGAGGTTAGTAAGATTGTGTTCATTTACTCTAGCAGAGAATTTGGTCCAGTTTCTTTTCAGTTGTTAACCTCAACTAAACATCTTCCTGGCAAGCAGCCTGTCAGCTTTCAGAGAGATCCGCCCAAGTACATTTTGTTGCTCATTGTGTTCCAAGTTTCAACACATACTCATTTTTGTGTCTCTTTTTAAAATGATCAGAAACCAATCACTTTTGCAAGGCTTGAATGAACCTGGTGAATGTATTAGTGGGGCAGTCCTCAGATGATTTTCCCCAGCCCTCAGTAGTGAAAGGTTAAAGCATATCAGGGAGAAATTATCATTATAAAATTAGCATGTTGAATTAGAAAGTTGGCCAACTAAATTTGCTTTTCACAGTAACCACTCAAGCAAAACTTGAAATCAGGATTGTGTTTACATCCTTACCAACACAAATCAAAATGTACCATTGCATGCTGGAATGAGTGCAAAACCCATCATCAGGCCTCTCATTCACAACCCTGGAACTTCTGTGCATATAGGCCCCAATCCAATTACCTTAGTCAATAGAAACAGGGTTAGACTAAGGCAGTTGGGTGCCCCTAGAGCCACCCCACACAGGGCCACCCCATGGCCACAACTCCAGCAGATGCTGGATTAGTGACAGGGTCTCCTTCCCTTCCCCAATAGCGATAGGATGGGAATAGAATAGTGAGCCCTCTCCCTCCCCCCAGTACCTTTCCCAAGCAGCGGCAGGAGGAGCTTCCCCAATGCAGAGGGCTTGGTTGGCTCTGGTGATGGATATAGGGCCAGGCAGTTAACTTCCTAGCTCCAGTGACAGCTGCTCCTCCCTCTTCTGGTGTCTGTATGTAGACTGAGGCAGATGTCACTGCATCAGTAACGCTTAGGATGTGTGTATGTGTGAGAGAGAGAAAAAGAGAGAGACAGAGAGCATGTGGTCTCTGCATGACTGTAGGGGTTTATTGTGCCTTTGCCTTAATCTGGCCCTGACTGAAAAGACCCCTGTTGACTTTAATAGGGGTTACACCAGGATCATAATAACTGCACAGATGTGGATCAGAGAGGAAAATGTTTTCCCATAATTTTACTACTCTGCAGATATAAATATATTCATAAAATTTCTTAGATTACTGAGAGAGGATGAGAATACCGAGCTATGTAATTATATAATTTTGCCATCTAAAACAAAACAAAATGTTGTCATCTTCGGTTTCTCTTCCTTATATTAATGTATCATAAAGGTAAAAACAAACCCTCGGCATCAATGGAAAGCACGATCATCCTTACTGTTCTTTCCTAAATTCCCATTCATTGCAAGAGATTACTGCTCTGAGTAGCAGAACAGATGCTTTTATTGTAATAGCCGGAGAGGAATTTGGACAGTAAAATTATTTTTTTAAATAGATGCCGCAATTTTGCTATAATAAACTTCAGATTGCCTGCCTTTCGTTTATCTGTTTGGGCAGCGCATGGTGCAATAATTACTGCTGCTATTTTACAGAGATCCAGACGATTGCTAGATATAATAATGCTTCAGACAATTGTGTCCAACCACATGCCTCTACCCACAGTTTGGAAGCTGTAATGTAATTGAATTGACTAGGTCCCATCAAGAATAACAAATATTGGTATCAATCATCTTCCTTTCACCTGTCTCTTTCTGAGGATGCTCAGCTCTCTTCTGTATTGCAGGCTTATTTTTTAAGTCCATTTGAACAGACTGTTCTTCTTTCTGACATTTCTCAATTTTAGTGAGTGGTTGCATCATTACCTCTCTGCAGGCAGTTTCAGTCGGTGCTACCTCCACTGTCATTTTGCCCGTCATGTCCTATTATTGTTTAGATACGTGGGTATACCCCATGACAAATGCCAAAGTGTCATGGTTTGGTCTAAAAGCAGTTTTGTGAGCTTGTTCAAGATCTTTAGCAGGAAAAAATTGACCAAGCCAGAAATGTCAGATTCAATAAATTATTACCAAAAAAAATCTGACATTATTGGCAAATGTGACAAGAAGCAGGCACATAGATTAAGAGAAACCCCCTCAGAAGAAATGACAGTCAGATTTTATAGCAATGCAGGTAGACCAGAGTATATTTGCTAGCCCTGATTTACTGTCCTCAGTACCATAAACACAGATCTCTCTAGTCTAGCCAGGTGTACCATGCTCATCACCTGGGTATCTCAGGAGTAAAGGATGGGGAGAGAGTGGGCAGGAGAAATAAAAGGCAGAGCTTCTAGCACCAACTTTTCATGACCTCTACATAAGGTCCTGCGCATCCTTTCCCTCCTGGCCTCTGAAACAAATGCCCTCCCTCTTCTTGTTTAGCCTCTGTAATGAAGAAGAGCCACTTCTCCCTTTGAAAACAAAGGTCTGCCCTGCCTCTAGTTGGGAGAGGAATGTTTCTATCCTATCACCATCCATATTCTTTTATGAAGGATCTGTGCCCCAGCCAGCCCTGACCAAATATTGCCAAAATACAAATATAAAACTCCATGCATGCAGGTGTCAGACCTCTTGCGCATCCCTACAGTCGTAGAAGCAGCATCGGGGTAGACAACAGTGCCTAGTCCATGGATACTGCAGGTATTTTGGTTATTTATCGACTTTGTTAACAGCTAAAAGAGCATGTTTCATTCTCAGAGCCCTAGAGAGGTTTGTTGTTTATGCAAATTCCAGCAGCCATGAAGTTCACATGCATCTGCCTGCAAATGTTTGGACAATGAGCTTTTGAAGATCAAAGGATCACCATGCAGCCTTTGAGGCTGGTCAATTTAACACATACATGAACAACAACAACAAAAGATTGGCTTTACAAAATACACAATTCAACCTCAACTATTCAGGTATGCTATGACTGGCATTGGTTAAATAATGTAAACCGTTATCTCTGTGTAAGTTATTGACAGGAAACTAACTGAGAACAATCTACTTGGTTAGGGTGACCAGATAGCAAGTGTGAAAAATAGGGACAGAGGGTGGGGAGTAATAGGATCCCATATTAAAAAAAGTCCCAAATATCGGGACTCTCTCTATAAAATCAAGACATCTGGTCACCCTATACTTGGTGCATATGAGATGCACATTGGTAAAGCAGGTCAGACAGTGGAAACTATTTACGCATATTATTTGACATAATTATCAACTTGTCAAATTATTTGTGACATATGTCACCAGCCCTATTGATGGAGCTCAGATTTTGTCACATTAGCTTAATTTACATCACCACCTTAATCTAACACAAATTTCAAGGTAGCAAAAATCAAAGTAAACACGTGTGATTTGTAATTCTGTCCCACCCCTATGGTCATCAGCCAGTGAAAGAATCAAGGCCCAGATTCAAATCTGGATGCTTCAAGTTCAGCTTCTAAATTCCTGTTTAGGTACCTAAATAAAAGCAGCCTGATCTGTCGAAGGTGTAGAGCTCCCCCCGTCCCTTTGGCTTCTCTGGGAGTTCTGAGTGCATCACTTGGGATAATTGGATCCGCTGAGATTTTGTCATAATGTCAAAGCCTCAGGCACAATACATTGATATTTGCAGGCACCACCAGCAGGTGTCTCCTGTCTGTGACACGATACCTTCATCCTACATACAATTCCAAGGATTCCCACTGAGTCCAATAAACTTTAATAATAAATCAGAGGAGGGAAATTGCACTCTCAGAAAGTTTTTCTTCAATCCTTTTCCAATCAGTCACACATTTTATAGATTTTTTTTCCTCAAAGCATCTTGATGCTTTTCTGGAATCCAATCTTGTAAAACTGCTGCCAAACTTCCTGTGCTGGAGGAGGAAATACCTGCAATCCTGCAGACTACAGCCACTTTGCTTGCTTATCTCATTCTCCTCCTGCTTAATTTTCAGGCGTTTTCCCAACACAAGCACTTGGATAACCTGTTCACATCATTATGCTTTCTAGGTGGTTTATGTTCAGTTTGGAAATCACGTTCTTCCGATTTCTGCAGCCATTTCTGTCTGAATTTTTTGAAAATTAAACAATTGCGGTTATGCGGTTTGATTCGGTCTGGCAGTGAACCTGGACATACAAATGAAGGGGAAATTGTTCAGTTAACAATGGCAAATAGTTATTGTCACATGTTAAGGAGATTTTAAGGCTTTTATAGGAACATTTTAGTAGTGTGGAGTTTTCTGTTCTCAAACATTAAAATATTAAATAGGGGATTTACCAGTATGACTTAAAAATTATTGTAATGTTGGTGAAATAAGAGTCCTACCTAGTGAGAGGGCAACAGAGAAATCTATTGCACATACAGGAGGTTATAAAAATCTATTGCTGTATTTAGCAGGTGGACAAAAGAGACTGCAAGCAGAGAGGAAAGAGAATATTTAATGTGTCACAGTTGAACAGCCACCAAAAGGCAACAGATACATGGGCCAGGGAGCGGAGAAAGGAATCCTGAGTCTCTGGATTAGGCCTGATTTCAAAATGTCTATTAAATATGATTCCAAGAAACAGACTGATACAGCTTAACCTTGTGCTGTGAGGGGAGGTAGCAGCAGAAGGTAAAACAAGAGAGAAGTCTCATGCTACAAAGGGGAGAGACGAGGGAGCTCCTCTTTTATGGTTCCATGTAGGGAGACTGAGTATTGGGCTATTTTTCTCTGCACTATTTATTTTTATTATTTCTTATCCTTTATTTAGCATTTGGGTGCATCATAGACACCTTACAAACATTAAATAGAAAGATCCCTGTCCCTGAGGGGTTACAGTCTCAGACCCCAATCCTGCAAGCTGATCCATGCCTGTGGAGGATTGTCCCTTCACAGAGCTCCATTCAGGTCAGTGGGGCATAGCATGGCTGCAGGAGTCTGCCTGGATGGAGCAGCTTGAGGGACAGGGGGTCTACAGACTATATGCAGACAAAAGCAGTGGGAGAGAGGCAGAATGTGTTTCAGGCTACCTTTCTAATATGCACTGTATAGTGAATCAGTAGAAGAATCATTGTCTCAGTGGTGGTGTGGAAAGGTGAGCTCTGAGGAGGGTGGAGATGGCAGTTTCATTTACCACAGGATTGCTGATCAGGGAGGATTTGTGAATTTTTGGTGGAGGTAGCTGAGCATGAGAAAGGCTAGCTCATATGAACAGGGTAGATTTTGGTAGGCTGGGTGATTAGGTTTTGACAGTTATTTTCTATAACACTGTAGTTTTTCCTCTCTCTGAAGTCTGAATATACAGAAGCAAGCAATGATCTTCTGAAATCCATCTGTAACGGTGATAGCATTGCTATTACCCGACTATCAGTCAGTGACCTGGAAGTACTTCAGAATATGTTGCCAAAAAATGGACTTCACGCTTTTGTAGGAAGATGCCTTAGCAAAAGCTAGCATTAGCATCAGGCTGGCAGTAAATGGGCAGGGATTACATTATTAAAGACAGAGCTGATGTTGTACTGGTTATCATGTAATCACTTGTCTGAATCAACTTCCCCTTAAAGGACACATATTCAAATGTAAAGTAGATCATGAAGAAGTATCTCTAGCCTTTATGGGGCTACTTATATGTGTAAAGTTAAACGTGCATAAATCATTGCAAGATCAGAATCTTAGATTCTAAATATATTTGATCTGAGTCAGAATTTGCACCACAGAATTCATCCTCATTAAAATAATTCATGGTATTGAAAGGGAAAAAAACCCAACCCTTTGACTTCTAGTCTGAGAAAGCTCTGATTCTGAAATGCAAATGAAGTAGAAAGGCAGGATGTGACCCTTTCTCAGATATTTTCCAGGCTGTAATGTACTCTGGGATGAGATGCAGCCGTGTAAAATTTCAAAAAGATTGGTTGCTTTGGGGAGAATTCTCCGGATGAGAGGTCATTTGAAAATCAGGCTTATTATGCAGAGCATGCTTCAGCCCTAACTATGAAGTAACTACTGACACTTCATAATAAAGATATGACTAACCACGCTGCTTGCAGAAGATCCAGGTACCTGTGAGTATATGGTTCAGTACTTATCAATTCATGAATAGTACGGTGTGAGCTAACCAGGAACTATGCAAGTTGAGCCTAGATTAAACTTTAATTGTTTAATTCTCAATGACATCATTTTTATAAACTTGTAAAAGCATTTTATCCTTTGGTTAGCATTTACTAGGCAAGTTATGAACCAATCAGTATCAGTTCCCCAGTTCTTTGTGGATAAAATCTAGAATATTTTAAGAAATGCTGAGAACAGTGAGATAATTGTCATGAGAGCATGGATGCATATTGCTGATGAAACAGTTAGTTTTTTTTCCTAAAGGGACAGTTCTTGCTGAGTGCATTTTTCATGCCTGTAACTAAAGGTGAAAGATGGACTTGTTCTTTCCAGCATGGAGTCTACACATCTTGAGAATATCTTTCATGGTCAGTTGAAAGGCCATGGACATTGGTATTTGAACTTTCCACAACAATGTGAATCCAGAAAGACTGCCCACTGAAAGATCGTTGGGCCACAGGGACTCTGTCCAGAATACTTGGATGCACAGATTGGTCCTACAGTCACAGAAGAGGTCTGTGAGGTGAAGTAAAAGAGAACTTTAGCTTATAAAAGTTAAGATCATGAAGAAGAAAGTTCTCTTACTCATGCTGTCTCTCAAGGCCAGAACAACAGCTGAAGCCCTGTGCCTCTCCCTTCCCTGAACAGGTGGAAGATTTGGGTCATCAGTAACAACAACCTGCCCCACTGTTGCTGACAGAGAGATTCTGAATATGTTAAACTATTTTCTGAGCTCCAACCACTTGTTCTATCACTCGATTCTATTTATTGATGATCCGTGAGTTAAACAAAGAAGCAACAGTAAGAACACTTCCTTTATTCCTTTCATTTAGCTTGGAAGAAGCCTTGATTGTCCAGTGCTCCATCAGTGTGTGTTTGTGTGAATGAATGTACACATATTTATTGGAAAGAACCTTTAATATTTTCCCGTACTAGTACTAAAACTATGATGGCACCAAATTAGCCAATAGGTCCTACAGGGTTATAAAGTAATGTTCTGTAAAGCTACTACTGTATGTTCTAATCACGTCTTTGTATTATGTCTGTAAAAGTACTTCTGTGTTATTGTGAGAAGGGGGAAGAAGAGTAAGAATAATGAAAGTGCAGCACATAACAGTAGAATTTAAGGAGGAAGTATTAATGTAAAGCTGCCAATATGTATTCTAATGAATGTACTTCCTTAAACTGAACCAAAGACATGCTTATAGCTTGCCTTGAATTATTTTGCATGGGAAAAGCCTACAAATACTCCAATATCATTTCCTATTTAAATTCTCTCATTGTGGGATTAATAAAAGTAATTCTCATCAATGTGTCAATCTCATCACTTTATTTAATTACATTTATGAAGTTATTCGATGGATAACTTGAACCTCTTGCTTAACTGATTCTGTTTTAATTGTGATTTTGATTTCATCATTTTGTTGCTTCAGTTTTATTTAGCTCAGCAATATGCTTCTTTAGCTTTATATTTGGTTTCTTTATTGTATACAAATAAGTCCAAAAATACATATATGAGCTGGTTTAGTCCTTCAGAATTGGGATGGGGATATAGGTGTGACACACTAACACCTCAATATTCACCACTGTCATGTAATTAGGATATGTTTTGTACAAAGTATGCCTTGTGAGGTATCATTCTAAAAGTCTTGATCTGCTAGATATTAATATTTTGTTGGATTGTATGTGCTACCATTGTATGTGAAGTTATGAAGTTTGGCTATGTATGTATCACTGAAACATGTTGTGCAGTTAAAAACAGCAAGCAGCCTTTCAGGTATAATAATAAAAAGGCCAAACAATGTTAATGGCTTATTGAGGAAATGCACACAAGCACAAGGATTACCTCAGAAACTGTGTACAACAGAAACCTCTCAGAAATAGTTCCCATTGTGTACAGCAGTTTGACCAGGTCATGGCAAAAGAACTTTCTAGCAAGTGGGAAGAAGATATAAAAGGGGGACAATGACATCATGATGGTACCTCACTTCCTACAACAACACACCAGGAAATGCCTGCAGGGCAAAGACTGAACAGTGAAAAGTGATGGTCCCAGGCTAGAGTGATTTTTAGCCTGTGTATTAAAACCTGGGAAAGTTAAGGCAACTTGTGCCTTAAGAATCTCCCCACACCTGTTTATCACTCAGGATGAGAATTCGCTAATTCATATCCTACCTATCTAGTGTGTTAAACTCAGTTTGCAGTTTTGTTTATTTATGAAAGTAATAACTTTGTAAACTTTTATTTATGAAAGTAAACTTTGATCTGTTTGCTATCACTTACAATCACTTCAAATCTATCTGTTGTAATTAATAAGCTTGTTTTTGTTTTGTCTAAAACCAGTATATGAAAATTATAATTTGGGGCAGAAATCTGTTGCATATCTCTCGCTACACTGAGAGAGGAGGTGAATTTTACAAGCTTAAGCTGCACAGTTCCCTGCGTGGTGCAAAACGGTATAATTTTGGGTTTACATTCCAGAGGTAGGTGTATGCCTTAGCAACTGGGAGGTGCCTTATCTGAGCCTTCCCATGCAGAACTGGTCTAAGCATCTGTGTGTGAAGCTGTAACTGGGTGTGTCCCTATCTGTGTGCATACTGGTGAAAGAACAGTGTTGGAGAGCTTGTAACTTGTCACTGCACCACAGTGTGAAAGGGAGCCCAGGCTACTGGGTTAGGCAGACTCGGTGGTATCTCAGTTCCAAGTGGCACCGCGGGGGAAACCCATCACAGCAAGTATTCCAGATTCCTTAGCTCTATCCTTAGATTAACATGTATGTCCTTTGCACTGGTGGTTATGTAACCCACACACCTCATGAGTGTGGTGTTTTGTCCCATCTAGTGACACCGAGACCAATAAAAGGGAGAGTTAAATGAGTTTGCTCAACAGCATTAACTAACGGCCAGTTGGCTTTTTAAGCTCATGCAGTAGAGGCTCATGTCCTAAGATCGAGAGATCCCCAGTTCAGTCCTGCCCGCTGACAGACAGGGCCTGTTGGTGTTATATAGTTAGATTCACAGAAGTAAAAAGCAGTATTGTATCTGCTAATTTTTTCTTATAAAAATAAAATCAAGGCAACCCAGTTCATATGACTAAAATGCCAGGATATTTCCAGGCATATGGTTGCCAGCTGTTGCCAAACTTCCACACTGACAGGCCAGGATTTCTAATGTTGTGTTCAGTGTCAGTTTGTCATATATTATGTATAGAACAAATGTGAGGGGAGAATAAAGCCTAGACCTTTATGAGTTTCAGTTTATCATTTGCTTTGTTGCTATGTTGAACCTTTTTAGAGTTCAAAATGATCCTGAGCTATTGGGGTCTTTGTTTTCAGGGTGTTCCATTTTTCATTCTCTCCTATTTATTTGAGAAAATTAGCTGATCGTGTTATTGATGCATCTACTCTAGCCAACAAGAGAGAGCTAAGCAGTGCATTCTGCTTCTTTACCTAGAAGCTTCTATGCAGGCAAATAAGGCAGTAAACGGAGTTCTAGAGATGATTCTCCTAGCATCAGTGGCATCGGGTTTTGTGGTAGGCAAGCTGATGTAACCATATCCTGAAATTTTACACAAGGCAGGTATCAGATATCTTATACACACTCCTTTCTATAAATACACACATTGAGCCAAGAATGACTGATGCTGTTGATATGCACACAGCTCAGTCTCTCTCACTAGAGTTATGTCTTGTATGTGCAAGATTCCCATAAAACGTAATTTGGATCTTAGCTTTAAAGATCATTAATGTTTATTTACCAATACCTTGTTATTTTATTTATTAAGTTTGTCATTAAGCTCTGTTTTGCATATGCTCATGTCTGCTCATGCATACTTTATGAATATAGAAATTAGTATCTCATTAACTTGATAATTAGGCCAATGATAAACAGCTGTTTGGTTGCCATGTGGGGCAGGATTTCTGCTGAAGTTCCTTACCTTTCACACTCACTCGTTTTTTGGAATATCTACACTGAAAATAAATATTTTATTTTTATATTTACAAATATTTTATTTGTAACATTTACTTTAATTGTAATTGGGCGCCAAATTGAAGCTCAGCTTTAAGATGAAAAAAGACATTGGCACTACAGCGAGTCTTAGATATCTAAGGAAGTTAATTATTTGCTTTGGTAGGATTTATTGGGTTTTGTCCCCACAAATTTTGGATGTTTCAGACTTTAAAATGTCTACATTAGTGGGTTATTGGTTACATATTACTAGTTGCTTTTACAATTTAAGTTATGCTGAGAAACATGGCACATAGTAATCCTTAAATATTAGATTGTATAGAGGTTTTCAGAGCTTTGACTTTATGATGAATTCATATCTCTTTGGCTTACATGTATTAGGTTCCGATATCATGGCACATACTGAGATCTTAGCCATGTGTTATGTTTGCTGGGAGGGTGGGTATTAATGGAAAAATGGAACAAACTCTGTTGGCCAACACATTGTAGTTCTGAACTGCTGATGAGCTAGATGGTATTCTCAGTGACACCTACTCAAATTCCACCATAAAACTGCATAGAGATGATTTTTCTGCCTCCCATGCATTTGGCTAAAGAATCCAGAGGTGACTATACCCTATGTTGGCATAACTTGTCACTCAGGGTTGCAAATAAACTACCCCTGAGCGACATAAGTTATACCAACAGACGTGCTTGTGTGCACAACACTATGTCACCAGGAGAGCTTCTCCTGCCAACATAGCTTCTGCTGTTCACAGAGGTGGTTTTATTCGGCTGACGGTAGAACTCTCTCCCGTTAGCATAGAATGTCTTCACCAGACACACCACAGCAGCACAGTTGCATTGGTACAGCTGCACTGCTTCAGCCCTGTGCATATAGACAGGCCTTTAGTTCTGGGCCGAATAAAAGTACTTATTGAAAAGTTAATTATTTTCCTTTGGTGGGGCATCATTGTACAAGATGGCAGCTATTTCACCAAAATCATTTGAGCTCAGGCACCATTGGGGTAAAAATGTAGGCTCTACATTAGAATTCACTAGTGCAATCAGTGTCCCATTGAACGCAATTGTACCTGTTCCAGGTAAAGGCATCTGTGCTTGTAAATCCTGATGGAGGACTGGGACCATGGGCAGGATAACCTAGACTACTACAGACCTTATCCTACTCCCACCCTGTTTTTAATTACATGTAGTGAACACTGTTATGATGGTCAGTAATCATTTGAGACAAGGGGCTCAATTAATAAAGGGGACTTCGGTGCTGCAATGCTGAGTGTTGCTTTTAGGTACCCTGCCACCTAGTGGAATTTACTGCCCGGAGTTAGGCTCCCAGACTCTCTATACAATGCATGGGGAGAGATGGTTGCCTAAAAATGGGATTAACAAAACTCAGCATGCTGGGGGGGCGGGGAGGGAGAAATGCCATGGAGAGGGGTGTGCCCTAAGCCTCACCCTTCTTAGGGCAATAGGCACCTAAGTCCAGGCCAGAGGGGAGGACACAGTGGAACACTTCAATAGGGGAGAGAGAGAGATGCGGATCTCTCACCTCCCATGTGTGTGCTGCTCCAACCTCTGGACTACAGAGTCATTCTCTTGCTCTTTATGGTGCAATGATGCTTCCCCTTTGGAGATAAACTTACTTAGATAATCATGGGGCCAGAGAGAGGGAGAGAAGTTTTTCAGATGGTTAGAAAATTTTCCTAAAAGAAATCTGTCCACAGTAAAGGGAGACATAGGAATATACTGTACCTTATGCTTTTTTTCTCTCCCAATTTGGAGGGTTTGTGATACTAGAAAGAATAATATTATTACCTAGCTCTCATATAGCACTTTACATCTGTAGTTCTCAGGATTCTAAAGAAAAGAGTTCAGTATTAGTGTCCCTGTTTTACAGATGCAGAAACTGAGGCACAGAGAGGTGACATGAGTCTACCTTCCTCAAGATCACCGAGCAGTTCCACTGGCACAACTGGGGCTGGGGTTCAGGTCTCCTGAGTCTCATACTAGTGAACTATCTACTAGGCCCCAAGGACCTGAATACCACTTTGGATGGATGTCATTCTGTCTTTTATAATCTTATGGGGGGCAATAAAAAGGTTGTTAAGTGAATCTTCATTTCAAAAATCCAGAAATCTGTTGGTGTGGTATATTTGGTGTGTCAAATAAACAAAACTAGAGGAAAGAAGACGTGAGTATTCAAGGCTTTCCTTGTGCCTGACAACTGATTTTCTCCAAATTCTTTAGCTTATTGTGTCATCTTTAGAAATGGAAAATATGTCATTATGGTTGGTTGGGGATCTTTTTCCTTGAGAAAACAGAATGTCCTGTAATTGGAAAGTTTTCAAGTTTTCATCAGCTTCACTTGAAAAAACATATGATCACACCATGTCTCCTCTGAATCTCAGCAGCTAAAAATGAGGAAATGAATTGCAGAAAGCTTTAAGATGTGAGGAGTCAGGAAGAATACGTGTATTTGAGTCCATTTCTTTCCCTTACAAATGATAGTTGACACTAAAATAATAGTATCTAGGCAAAGAGAAGTGTTCAGTGAGAAATGTTAGATATTTTTATTCTGAGTAAAAAAGATCTAGGAACTAATTGCAGTTTTTCTAAATTTCTCAGAATGTTACTAAATAGTCATAAATATAAATTGGATATATAACAGTTGAATAACTTTTTGATGCTTTAACAGAATATTAGAGCAAGGCAAGTATTTAATAAGTGGGTGAATTCACATGACACTTTCCATTAATGAAGTATTAATGCATTGTATCTAAGCCAGTGCCCACTGAAGTCATGGGGAGTCTTGGGTATTGGATCCCATTGACATTATTGTTATTATTATTTATTAATTGAGCTAAGTCATACTTCACAGAGCCACACGTGGATCTTCTCATCTGCATCTTGCTTTACCCCCCTCCCATGTGGAAAGATGCAATATTGCCTCTGTGGTAGCATGTCCATCTCCCTCCAGACCTAAGAGTTCATGAGCATGGAAGGGCATGGAGTGAATAAGATAGAGGAGGAGAGGGTGGGAGATGGCAAAACATGCATCATATCCCCTGGTAAAAATCAAGTAGGAAATGTAATACAGCCTAAGGCTTTATTGGATTTCCATGCCAATTTGCCAAATTTCCTCTAAGATTTGGATCCTCATTTAAGCTGACAATTGCTAACTGCAAAAGCCCCTGGAGTATGGCTCTAGTGGAGCTGTGCTGCCACATAGCAAGTGGGGGATTGCTGGAGATCAGGAATTGGTGGGAAGGCCATGTGGATAGCCTTGGCCTCTCATTGGTCTTCCAGAATCCATCTGCAGATTTGATCAACAGGACTGCAGCCATTTTTTAAGGGAGTGGGCGCACACCCTGTTTTCCTCAGTGGAACAATTGAGGAGGAGGTTCTTGCTGGTATTCCCTTCTCTTGTCCCCTTCCAGAGAATTTCGTTCAGGAGGCGATGAGTAAGTCCATTATTACCAGAGAGGCAAAATAATCGACAAAATTTCCCACAAATGTATGGTCAAAGTTTCTAGTGCGTTGACTTCAGCTACATTCTCCTCTTGCTTTTGTGTGCTCTCCATTTATTCAAGGTTTGCTGAAGCAAATGTTCACACAAAGGCCATTTTAAGTTTGAATGCTAGTATTCCCCCAATACTCTTATTATAAACATGCTTTTAAGGAGCATTCAAACCAAAATAAGATTAAAAGAGAATTGATACATGTGACTTTTGTGACTAATTACAATTAGGAAACACAATCAAATGTTGCATAGCAAGTTGCTCAGTAAATCAAGTAGAAAACATTCTATGCAATAATTTTGAATAATGATAAATTTTAAGAGAATGATGGTAGGTTGCGAACAGAAAAAAAGTGGTGAAATTCATCAAATGAGTTATAATTATTGTTTGCATTTCTGGTTTGTTTTAACTAGAGACCTTCCAGGTATCTTAGAGCAGTTAGTTGCTTTAGGGGATGAAGGGTCTATATTTCCAGATATATGGTTGAGTTTCTTGTAATTCTTATTGATTTTTCTATATTGGAATCCCTCATTTGTTACTTTTAGGGCATGCTTTTATTATCAGGGTAGTTTATACCTTGAATCCCACCATCTTAAGTTCATAATAAAAACAACCTTAGAGGGAAGGATAACCAACTGCACTGCTGGGGCTAAATTAGGATTGCATCACTGTAAATGAGATCAAATCTGGCCCATATGTTTCACCCACCTATGGCATTCGTCTCAACAGTAAAGAGGAGATACGCTTAGTCCACTGTAATGGGGCTGCTGTTGGTGATGGTTCATTCTGCTTTCCCTCCAGCTGATAATGCTGATTTATACATAGTGGGTATACTGACAGCAGACAGAGTTCTACAGCTACAGGAAAAGCAAGATGAAATCAAATCAAGCTTTGCGATAGAATAGTACCCCCTGCAGCTGGTTTTCAGCTACTCTTGATTCATTAAGGACCTTGGTCTAGTAGATTCTGCTATATATGCGCATACCTTCCATGGGAATCAAAGGGAGTTTTTATTCATATTCCTTTTCTTTTTATCTGTCCCACCCTAATAAAAGGGTAAAGGTTTTCTTGAACTGTTATAACAAGTGGGAATTCATATTTTTGCTGATGATTATGGAGCCTACAAACTGTGGGTAAAGTAAGGCTGGAGCCTGTAGCACAAGCTGTTAAGGGGATGGTGTAGACAGCAATCCAGAGTCAGAAGAGGAAAAACTGGTTCTGGGTAAACTAGAGAATGTAGCTTGAGAAATCACTGGGAGAAGCAGTAGCATAGATAGCACATTTGGAAATGAATCTTGACCCAGAGAAAAGCACAGCAGGTGAAAGAAAAGGAAATGCATAAACTGGTAGTGTGTTTTATTTTTTTTTTTAAGATAGCTTGACTTTGAAGGAAGCAGTTATTTATGTGCAATCACGAGGAAAGCAGTGAAAACCCTCTGCTGGAAAGAAAGGGAAATTGGGACAGTTTCATTGCCTGTCAACCTGATGCTTTACAAAGCAGCAATTTCCATTCCCTTGGGAGCAATGTGGGTTCTATTCCAAGATAAACAAAACCCCAAAACAGGTTTACAGCTGAAGACCTACTTGAAGAATTTTGAATTGACTCTCATTATCTCTGTTCCCTAATCCTTAAATTTAAAATCAGAGAATAGAATATTTATGGAGCTGTGGGCAAGAATATTATTAAAGAAGTTTTGTTGAGCAGAGAGATTTTTGTCCCTTTCTCTGAATTTCTGTTCTGTAATATGACAGTTTCCCATCTGAATATGGTCCTGACAAAATTTTTTGGGTGGTTGTTGATCACGTCATTCTCTTTCCTATATTGTGGCTATTTTGGTTAGTGATTCTATTGATTTTAGACTTTGCATCACCATGGGCCCTATGAAATTTAAAGAAATCGTCATATTGATACGAGCCTGTCTTTCCAACAAGTGTGTGACAATGATCTACCAGTTTGTCTGTCTTGCATTCATCACAATACTAATTCCCAGTAAGGTTACCATTAGTTTGCTTCCTACTTGCAAGAATGATTATAGATTGCTAATTTCAGCTTTCAAGGGGCTGAGGTGTTTTGGAAAGGGTGCGCTAATGGATCCTTCCATTTCTTGGGTTGTCCCTGAAGCCTTCAGTCAACCGTTTTTGTGGCTAACAGGGCAGAAGATGAGACAATGTATGTCACACTTTCTTCAAACTGTGTCTTTTTCATTGTTTTGTAGTTAGAGTCTGTGTTGAAATCTACTTCATTACTGGTATGGGATTGTGTGGCTGACAGGTTAGCATACCTAACCCAGCACTCTGGAGAGTAGACTGCACAGTTGAAATAGAGCAAAAGATGAGTTTCTAATTGTGGGGTAAACAAAATATAATGGTGAATATCGGAAAGGATTTGGGAGCTTTAGAAAAATCCAGGTAAGTGCCTTGGACAGGCTGTGCTATTGCAAAGACTTTCTGAAGAGAAGGAGAAATATATTGACTAATAATACCTTTTGCTTTAAAAATCACATTCCAAATATTACCTAATATATTTTTCTATGAGAGGCTGTATGCTTTGTTGGCTGTAGTACCTAGCACAATGGGGCCCTGATTCTTGACTGGAGTTGCTAAGCCCTACTGGAATATACCCCTGGTCCTGCAGAGCTTACATATTAGGGCCCCAGTCCTGAAATCTGTTCCATGCAGGCAGTCCCTGGTGGGGCTTCATATAGGTGCAAAATCTGTCTGTGCTGCCCCTCTTGGAGGATCGGGGACACGTTTCAGATTTACCAGAATTAGGAAAGTGTTAAGATTATATGGTTGCCCAGTGGAAACCAGTTTGCAATATGATGGTGTGATTTGGGTAGAGGGGGAGATATATTTTATTTTCTTGTTTAAATAATTAAAACAAATGGCATAGAGGGCTAATTCCTCGTAGGCATCGTGGAAGCAGTGGCTCTTAAAGAGAATTTAAATGGGGTGAGAATAGTCTGACAACGGCACTCACAAAGGGTTTTCCACATATGAGAGAAGAGAGGAGAAAGCATGAAGATGGTTCTGGAAGAAACTCACAAACACTTTTTTTCCTAGTAGACAGTTGTATTCATTCCTAGAGACAGCTCCTATTCAGTGATTGGTGAAGTGATTCCTGAATATATGTTTTGGAAAGAGCTTTAGGATCCTTCAAGGCGAAAGCTGTTATAAATGAAAGAAGATTATTACTGTTATTATTGTCTTATGTTCTTTGCTTGGAATTATCTTTGAGTCTTTGTCTTTCTTTCACAGTAATTTTCAATCAAAAATGAAAACCTACTTTTTCCATTTTGACATAGACATAATTGTAGGCTGTAAAATGTTCACTGCTTTTTTGTTTGGGAAATGCTTATTGACTTAGTATGACAATAGTTATAGAACTTGAATGTGTTATCAGTGGGGGAAGAAGGCAAACTAAGGGATAGTGATATCCCTTGTGAATTTAACTGCCATTTACAAGAGATGTAATTAATTGATTGTTAAAAATATACCCAGTGGAGCAAGTACAACTTTTGTATTACACTGTATACGCCATAACAGCAAGAACACACACTTATCCATTTCCACTTCCTGTCCTAAACAGCGGCATGCCTTTGCTGTGTATTTGTGTATATACAGGGACCAGTGCAGCCACCTGTGGAGGAGGACATAACAGCTGTCTCATTTTGGCATAGCAGGGCTACACAGCACTTGAGGATCTATCTAGTTGTAAAGCAATGTTAATGTAGAGGCAAGATACACTATGTGATTGAAATATAATAAACTTCACAGTACATGTTGCTCCTACAAAGAAAGAACACCTTGCATTTGTGGTGCTGAACTACCAGTCATTTGTTTGGCGGGCTGTCCTACTGCCTAGGCTGATGTAGAGTTGGAGCAGCGATCTGATATGGGCTGAGCCTGATGTATGATTAGAGCAGGTGAGGCCTGTGGATAACATATCAATGCTCCCACTGACTGCCTGCAGGGCTGGCACATCTAAGGGCTTGTCTGTACTACTGCTAAAATCAATATAAGTTACGATGCTCAGGGGTGTGAAAAAACCTCCCCCTGAGCATTGTAAGTTGCATCGACTTAAAGCAGTGCTATACAGTGCTATGTGGTTGGAGATGCTCTTCCACCAACATAGCTTCTGCCTCTCATTGAGTTGAAGTAATTACATCAATGGGAGATTGAGCTCCTGTCAACATAGTGCATCTTCACTAGATGTGCTAAATCAGCATAGTCTCGGTAGTGAAAACAAGCCCTAAGCCTTTAACTCTCGCTGCACCCCTGGAGCAGACCGGCTGTCTGTGCCTTCTTTCCACCACTGGCAGGTTGCACTCCCCATAGCTGCAGGCAGCCATGCAGACTCCTCAGCTTCCCAGCACATGGAGGCTCTTTCCACTCTCAGATTCCCTTCCTTCCCACCCTTGCTGTGTATCTCAGTGTGGAGCAACGGCTGCAGAGGAGAAGCTTGGTGAGAGAGACCTCTGTGCAGTCGAAAAGGCAGCAGCATTCATCTTTTCCTGGAGACAGTACTCTTGGAAGGGAGTGCAGGCACTATGAGGACTTCCTCTGGCCTTCTAGGAAAAGGGAGGCTGTAAGCAGGCAGTTGCTGCTATGTATGGCAGTGATAAGACACCATATAAGGTATTTGGGAAGGGGTGATGACAGTAGAATTTTGTGTGTGTGTGAGTGGGAAGAGGCAGAGGTGGATGTGAGACGAGCAGTGTCGCCAACCCCAAACTTTCACAATTCATAAATTGATCCCCCTCAAAATCATGAAGTCTAAAAATGGTCAGTTCTGTTTTCTTTTTATTTGTCTTCATATTTTTAAGCTTTTCTTTACACCAAGAGGGCTGGAAATTTACTTAATTTATTTTAAAAAAGATGAGATTCTGATATAATCCCATGACTCCAGGAGCTGCAGCTTCATGAAAAACACCAAATATCATGAGACTTGTAAAAGAATTGTGACAGTTGGCAAAGCGGTAAATATACCCTATGGCCAGTGATGGGATGCTAGATGGGATGGGATCTGAGTTACTATAGAGAATTCTTTCTTGGGTGTCTGGCTGGTGAGTCTTGCTCACATGCTCAGGGTTTTGCTGATCACCATATTTGGGGTCGGGAAAGAACTTTGCTCCAGGGCAGATTGGGAGAGGCCCTGGGGTTTTTTCGCCTTCCTCGGCAGTGTAGGGCAGGGGTCAGTTGCTGGAGGATTCTCTGCACCTTGAAGTCTTCAAACAATGATTTCAGGACTTCAATAGCTCAGACATAGGTGAGACGTTTATTACAGGAATGGGTGGGTGAGATTCTGTGGCCTGCATTGTGCGGGAGGTCAGAATAGATGATCATAATGGTTCCTTCTGACCTTGAAGTCTATCAGGCAGAAGGGATGTGGGTGGGGAGCAGAAGATTTGACAGACTGTGTAGAAAGGGGAGAAAGATTGATGGTGTGTTTGTGTATATACAGGTGTGTTGGGGTTAGTCACCACCGTGCCACCATCTGCTGGCCATCCTGGGAATTAGCTTGGGGTTGACAGTGCACCCTCTTCACGTGGTGTCTCACCTGTCGTCACTCCTGTCTCTGCGCCCAGGACCTGTGTCACTCCCTGAACTGTGTTGTACTCTTCCAGACACAGCCCTCTGGCTGTGCCCCACTCGGTTCTTTCCCCCCTTTCAGGGGACCGATAATCCTCAGTCCAACCACTTGCCACAGTGGCAATCTGCAGTCCAGGTTCTAGCCACTCATCTCAGTGGCAGACTGCACTCCATGTACTGGCCACTTCCCTCAGTGGGGGTTTGGGAGGGAGCCCAGGCCTGACTGCTACTCCAGGTCCCAGCCCAGGGACCCTATACCAGGCTGTGGTTGACTCCAGATGTGGAGCTTGTGATTGGATAGAATTGGTCATGGGGAGCCCTGAGAGGTAAATCTGGCCTTAAAATCTCTGAATTGTTGGGGCTGTAAAGATGACAGGAAAATAAATGAGGGGAAGAAGGAAATATTGAGAGAGAACATAGAGCTGGAGAAAGAAAGCACAGCACTAGGAAAAAATGGAGGGTGGGAACAAGGAACAAAAAAATAAAATGATTGAAAAGACTAGACAAACAAGGGGAGGAAAAATTAGGAGTGAAGGATGGGAAAAGGGAAAGAGAAGCAGGAAAAAGTCCACAGGAGACTGATAGAGGTTCAGTTCATAAAGAACTGAATGTTACAATCAAATACATGTAAATAAATGTTGTATGTTACTGTGTGTACAGTATGAACTGTTATGATATTGTGGGGGATTTCCTTGCTTCCATTAGAATTCATCCCCATTCTCCGAATACAGGGATCATCTTTGTTCATGGAGAGCACATGCAATTTTTGCCATGGAATGTTCCAGGCTGCACCAATAGTTGTGTACTTTCATAAAAATGTGCCAGGGAAGAATTCCTGGGCCCTTCTGAAAGGTTTTTAAAGTCTCCCAATCAACTCCCCACACACTACTCTGTAATTCATGGGCTGCTGGAAAGATACTGGCTGGTCTGTTTCCTCCTTCCAGGCCTGCCTTGCTAACTTAAACTATATGTAAGAATTTAATTAAACAAAATGGAGTTACTGGTAGTGGGATTTAGCCAGGACACCAAATGGTGAAGAGCCTCTGTGGTCATTTTGTAAAAAGGAGGTTAATCCTGAATTAAATTTAGAGACTGGCAAGAAGCTTCCAATGAAGGTGATGGAAGATGGGGATGATACAATCCTGCTTTCTGGAATGAGATAGTAGCCTGGTCTTGTAGCTCTGGAGACCGCGGTTTTTAGAGAGCAAGGATTCACAAAATAATTATGTCCTATTGTGATCTGCAATGGAAAGTGTTCTATACTGTACCGAGAATATTTGGTGTGATGTGTGGCTTCACAGCACAATCTGTAATAATTTTCTTCTTACTTAAGGACTTCACAATTCATGGTCTATGGATTAAGATGGCTGTGCACACCTCCAACTTTGTGTAAGGTAATTATTTATCAACAGAATTGTGATGGCTAACTCTGACTTCCCTTGACCTTTCCTTTGCAAAGTGTTCAGTGAAAGGATGGTAAGAGAGTTTGCTGGAGATTCAGAAGGGAGCCTACTTTCTGTGAAACATTTCCCATTTTTATGGAAATATTTCATTGTAAAACCAAAAGTATTCAGCTGAAAACTCAAAAAATGCTGCTGAAAATGATGACAGTAATGAGTTGGGTTTTTTGTATTTATTAAAAATTTCCATGGGTGAAAAAATTTCAGCTCAGCTCTAAAAATAGGTTTGCTTCAAATGCTACAAAGTGTCAACTCTTTTGATAAATCTGTTTTCCTGTTTTTCCAAATAGCTCTAGACAGAAGTTAGATTTTCAGGCTTGAGTTTAGGAGGGGATCTAGGGTTCCCAGAGTAACAATGAGTGACTGTACTGTGCAATAGGACAGAGACTGAGTGCATTATTCTTCCTCCTATTGCCCCAGTCAGGAGGACCAGTAGGTAGCGTTTGGGTCTCCTAGACAGGCAAGAGGAAAAATTCAGGGTATAATAAAATGGAATGGGAAAGACAAATGTAAGAGTAGGCTGAGAGAGTTAAAAGTAGAAGGGGATCTCATGTATACATACTCTCCGGGGCACTGTAAGTTGAGCTGCAGCGTTGGTGGAAGTCATGTGAAGCTGGTTTGAATGGCTTCCAGCTGAAATTAGGCAAAACTCCAAAGTTTCAGCCAAATTTCACAGAGCATTTTGGGGGTTGTTCAAAACTGAAATTAAAACAAAAGTCAGGGGAGGCAGATAGGGGTGCAACAAAGGGGGTGAGGTAGGCCCTCTCTCATTGCTTGGCCCCTCACTGGGCCAAATTTGAGTGGTGCTGCAACCCAATGCACTGGGTTGTAACACTACCTTTGCAGTCCTTCCAGTGCCCCAGGGAACCAGGCACTCCCCAGGGAGAAGTGGAGCAGGGGGCCCCAGGAAGCCCCAGTCCAATGTGGGGATTGGATCCCAGCTTATGGTGATTCCTGGGGAAGTGGAGATGCAGAAAGAGGATGGGTCTGGGGCTCCCAGAACTGCCTGGCCCCTGGTGGGAAAGGTACCTCTCTGGATAAGAGCTGGGGGCTGGGTATGGGACAGCAGGAAAGGAGTGTGTGTGGAGCTGGGAGAGAGTGCAGGGTCTGAGTGCAAAGCCACCATGAGAGAGGTCAGGGCTGGGTATGGGGAGCGCAACAGGGGAAGAGCGTGGGGCCTCCTCTTTAGGAACAAGCAGGTTGTGCCCCTAAAGGCAGGGGAAAAACACTCTGACCAAATGAAAAATAGTTTTCACAACCCCTCAGCAGACTAAACCCAATGAGGTTTGCACAGCTCTGCTGAGTGCTCACTACTGATGTTCTTATATGTGCACAGCACCTTTGATGTGATTTTCAGAAGTGCCCAGCGTTACATTGCAGCCCCTCCAACAGGACATACCTTTCTTTCTATTCAGCTAGCAAGGCTGAGCATGATCAGGCACAATAACCCCCGCTTCTCTTTTCATAACTGTACTAGCCTATCATGCTTCTCCCTCAGAGGATGTTTCTCCTTCACATCTACTTCTCTGCATTCCACACAGTCTAGAATCCTAGTGCACATCAAAGGGGCCCCTCAGGAGGCTGCACAATTATGGGAACAATTATGATATATACAAAAAACACAGCCCTCCTTGAGAAAATAACCTTAGCGTAAAGCAGAGAGATTTTGTTTGTCATTCTGCACCACCATTGTGAACAAGACACATACTAGAAATCAGCAAAATACTGTGGAAAAGGCAAACACTGACAAATGACAAAGCCTCATTCAATTACAAACAAGAAAAACAAACAACCTTCTGAAACAAATCCCAAAAAGGGCCCTCCTGCAAAACCAGAGACAGGTTTCCATTTTCAAATGAATGCAGCAGCAGACGGGTTATACATAAATGCCTCTGGCAATGGAGATGACAGTGGTATAAGCAACATTTGGGAAACAAAACAAATTGGCATCATCAAGTGAAAGGAATTTTTTTTAAACAAGTTTCACATTGCAATATGTGAAACAAATAAATGAATCTCCGTGAGAGTGTGTATGTAATTATTCTCTCCAGTGGGGTCAATGGCGTACTGGGATACACTGGTCTTGTTTCTCAGAGAGTTCTTGGGAGCACCCACATGTACTGCAATCCAAGGGCAAGCATTCAGCTGCTGGGCCCTGTAAGTTCTAGCTTCTCCTGCCCACAATGAGCATTCTGGAATATGTCCTATATGAAAAGATGATTTACTAGGCCTGGAAAAAGAGATTGCCTACCCCTTAGGTTTTGTCCACATGACAGTTTAGTGCATAGCAAGCTAGTGTGCTGTAGATTTACACATCAGTTTTCCGTGTCCTAAGTCTCCACATAGCAAGTCCTTAGTCTCCCTAGCTTCAACAGTTACGGTTAATAATGGAGTAATCCCCGGCTTGGCCCTTAGGTGGCAGTCTAAAGAGAGACTTGAATGCCACCTCTCAGTCCAGTCCTCCACTGGAGGTAATAAGGTATCTATCCTGCAGGTTCTCTGGCTGGGTTCAGTACTGAGGTACGTCTTGCTGGGGGCTACTCCACACCATTCTGTGCCACTAGCTGCTGCAACAGCCTTCCAACTCCCCAAATACTTCCTTTCATACTGGCATGAGCCTCTCCAGTGCCAGAGAGAGAAGAGCACATAACTCATCCTACTGCTCTCTGCTGACCAGTGGCTGCTCTGTTGATTCCCCACAATATATAATATGACACAGTTGACTCCATATTTAAGCTTGTGAGTAGCTTTCTGCTATAAACCTAATTTTGATTGCAGGCTCTAACATCATCACCACGCAGCCAACCCATCTGAAATTGCTCATGTGTTCTTCTCTGCTGGAGGAGAATTGTATTTATTTATTTGTAAAGTGTGGGTGGTAAGGGGAATGAATCAGACAAGGCATTTGTGAGCTCTGGCAGTCTGAAACAGCAGAGTGTTGCTTTGCTGTTTGAAAACTGTTTGATTTACTTCTTTCTTGCTTTGGCACATCAAGCTGCAAAAGCAAATTGGCCTAGAAACTCCAGTGTTGTTTTCACTTAGCTGGTTCTTTGAGGACTGGTGCGTCTTGCTATATCTTGAAAGAACGGGTGGCTGATTCCAGAGTTATTCAGTCTGAAGTTTCTAAACTGCAGATGGCTGCCTGGTCTGATGTTGACTGAAGATCCAATCAGCATTTGCACTGAGGGGGAAGGGTGGAGTTGGGTGACAAGCAATACTAGGAATCTCCATACAAATTCCTTAAAACTCTTTACTGATTATGGAGCTCAGGAGGATTTTGGCATTTGTCAGCCTTTGCCACTCTAAAATCCACCCTGTCAGGAATAAACATTCTGTTGTGGCTTATATCCTAAATGGTGCATTTGTGGACAAATTAAAGTAAAGCAAAGTGAGGAAGAAAGTTTATACAGTTACCAGGAAGAGCTCAACGTTGCACAATCAGATCTAAAAGACCAAGATAACAAGTAATAAAATATAATCATGTGCAACTAATGTTCCAGATAACAATGGCTGGTGTTAGTCACCAGGACCAATGACATGCCACTGCAGTTATCTTATTTTTTTTCATCAAATGAATCCATAACAGCAAGGGAGGTGGGCCAAGAGCTGTTCCGTGTTTCATATTAAACACATGATTAATGTTGCTTATAGAGTGGTATGGCTGTGCAGTCAAAAAAGTGTATTTAAAGGGTCTGATTTTCTGCAGACAAATACACAGAACTAGGAAAAGAGAAGTAGAATGGTCCGGCACAGAAATTATTAATTAAATGGCTTTAGGATGATACAATTAGCGGACAAAACTGGTTTGTTTTATCTAATAATAATAAATGCTCTATGGGAAAATTGTTGCTTTGTTAGAGATCAGTTATAATATAGAGTGTTGAGGAGAACATGTCGACACTTCTGCAAGCTTAAAGCAAATGTGAAGGATGAAGCTGAAAATAGCTGGCTGCCAAAAAAAAAGTGTTTCGGAGCATTACGTGGCACTCAATATTGTGCATGCAGAATCACTGTTGATGTGTGGGGAGAGGGTGATGACATTTGCACTTTGTGCCTTTCTTCATGCCTTCACCAGTCTGAAAAACCTCTGGTTTCCATTCAAATATCAGCTCCTGTATGAAAGGCACATTTAGAAGGTGTTGAAATCTTTCCTTTCTTCTGCTCCATTCTGTCTGCTAGTGACGCAAACATTAAGCCATCATTTATTGTGCTGCTAGGGCGGTTTTGAGCCCAGGGGATGGCCAGCTGGTTGCCAGTGGGGAATATGCAATCACCATGTAGGTTCTACGTGGCTTGTAGTGTGGTAAAAATCATGTTTGCCAGCTGTGGTAACAACTCACCTGGCTGTGCCCCATTTATTGGACACTGAGGCCTGGTCTGCATTCAAAAGTTAAGTCAACTCAGTTACATTGCTCATGGGTGTGAAAAATCCATACCCCTGAGTGGCATGGTTAAGCCAACCTAAACCCGCTGGTGTAGACAGTGTTAGGTCAACGGAAAAATTCTTCCGGTGACCTCGTGACTGCCTCTTGGGGATGTGGTTAATTACCCCAGTGGGCAAACCCCTCCCGTTGCTAGAGTGTCTTTGCTGACGTGCTACAGCGGCACAGTTGCAGCTATCCCACTGAAGCATTTCAAGTGTAACAAGCCCTTAAATAGTTTTTTTTATTATTAGTTGCAAATTTTAATAACCTGGATGGCTTGCGACCCATTTACCTGTTAGGAGGCCTCTTAAAGTCAAAGGCAATAGCTCTATATTATCAGCTTAGACTGCAATAAACTTCTGTGTACCCAGCTGACCAGATATCCAAACGCCTTCCATACTTGAAATGGCAAGCACCCCAATCTGACACCCCACCTCAGCTACCAAAATGCTCTTATGCACCCACCACCTGCATACCACATTTGTCAATAGTCCTCCTGCACCCTTCACAGTAAGATCCCATTTCAGTGTTAACATAAAACAGTCTTTTGGCATCTGCGCCGATCAGTATTTGGACTTTTTTGCCCCATGTAATATAACATAACTGAGAGCCAAGTTCTGCTTAGTTAATTACATGGGTGCAACTTTTTTCTAACATTAAGAGAGCATTTATTCATGAAACTAAGAGTGGGATTTAAAACTAGTGACTGCAAAATATGCAGATTTGGAAGGATTCAACTTTTACTGGTAAATGTTGCTTTCAGCGTACACATACAAACTGAAATGTACAGACAGACAAAACATGAAAAACATTGCTTGAGAACTTTAGAGTTGATTTATTGTTTTAAAGATATTTACCAGGTATATTTTGACATGTGATGTTGACCCCACCATAATTCATGGAACTGCAAACATTTAAAATTGATAAAATCCAAAACAAAGGCTTAACAATCAAAACTGATATTTTTCAATCAAACTTGTATTAAAAATTGAATTCTGCCATGCCTAACTATATGGTAACAACAACTTATTTGAAATGTTGACTTAGTGGTGGATAGGTCTATGTCTGTTACCATCTTTCCACACTTCTGCTGGCTGCTGCCTGATACCTGGGTCAAAGCACACTTTCAGTTCTGCTCCTTCTACCTGGTGTATCACCTCCGCAATGTGGCATATCAGAGATAACCACTAGAACTGGGCAAGCAGGGAAAATTTGTTTCCTAAAAATATTAAATTTATTTTTATTTGTGGTTCCAAATAAATTTCAGTTTATTATTGTTTGCTGACTATTTTAGCAAAACTGTTACAAAAATGTTGCATTTGCTGAAGGTTTTTGGTAAATTAAAAATGCCATAACATTTTCAACATTTCTAAGAAAAATGTTGATGAAAATGTCACCATTTTTCCACAAAAAATGAAAAAAATTGACAATGTGGGCAATTTTTCACGAAACTTTTCATTTGCAAAAAAAGGGCCACTTTTCAATGGAAAAAATTATTAGGGAAGTTTTGACCATCTCTTAACACTACCCAGGTCTTGTGCACAGTGGCAGTGAAAAGTGTGTCATTAGTGACAGGGTTAGCCCTCCTTAAAAAATGGTATACATTCTGTTTCATGTATGTGTTGTCTGTTGCAACCCAGTGGTCTATTCTGGCAGAAATCTTCTCAAAAATTCCTTCAAGTTAGCAAGCCCTGAGTTCCTGTCCCCCTCCTCTCTCTACTCTCATACCATCAATCCTGAATCAAGCTGTGCTTGCCCATTTGATATTCTAGGACTTTCTCCACACATTATATCAAGCTAACTGGTCTAAGGTTTCCTGTTATGTCTCTAGGCACTTCTAAAATAACTTGGTTATGTTTGCCACTCTTCAGTCGCCAGGGGTCTCTTCTATACTAAATGAACTTGTGAATATGCCTGCTAATTCCATAGTTTCTGTCCCCATTTTCTTTAGCACATTTGGATATTTGTCTGTCCTTGATTTTTAAGACCATCTAACCATTTCTATAATTCTGACATTACACACTTTAAAAAATCCTCATATTCCTTCTTCAGGAAGGAATCTTTGACCTCTTCAAGTTTAACTTAGAAGAAACACAGATGTTCCATTGTTTGTTTATATCTCTTAGCCCTGGTCTGGCTGAAGTTGACATACCTAGATCTTACTAGGCGTCTTCACGGCTCTGAGTTGACTGCTGCCGCTCCCCCATCGACTCCGCCTATGCCTCTCGCAGTGGTGGAGTACAGAAGTCAATGGGAGAGTGCTCAGGGATCGATTTATCGTGTCTAGACTAGATGCGATAAATCGACCCCCGATAGATCTATCTCACAGCGTTGACCCCTGCCATAATGTAGACCTGCCCTTACTCTTAAAAGGACTGTCACCCTTGTATCATCACCACCACCACCCCAGTACCTAGTATATTATATGGAGAAGTGGATTATCTATGGCTGGATACTCTGTGGGATTTAATAGGTTTTTATTTTTTAACTTCTGTTTTTACTATTATTTCAATTTTTTTTTCCTGTTGAACCTGCCTAATCTTTCAGTTCAGCCTTTTGGCTTTTAAAATGTGCTTTATCCTTTTGATTACATCTCTTTGCTTATGTAAATTGGATTTCTTTTGTCACTTGGGTCTATTCTTTTTATGCATGTACAGTATTTTGTATGTCCTTCATTTCCCACATAGTGTATCAGAAGTGTATCGTGACCAGTGTTATGCTCTATCTATGCATAAAATGTACAGCTGTACAACAGCCACTAAAAGGGGCTTTTCCCGGGGTACAGTTAAAAGCAAATGTATTTAAAAGTATGGCTGATTATATTTTTTCAGCCAAGGACAAAGGATATAAATATAATCCATCTACAATTCAAGTGCATTCTCTTCTTCTTCTTTCTTCAAGTGCAAACTAGGTACAAGAGAATAATATTTTTCCATGTGGTTTAAAGGCCCAGGCACTCTAACTATGATTGTTTGCTAATAGTCATTTCTGACATCCATTAAAAACAACTTTAAATTGTCTGCATGTTCTTACTGTTCTCAACATTTGCATTGTGACTCTACTTTAATTCTGTAATATCAGCCATTGAAAAGTTGCAAATCTGGTCTTACTCAAAATCTTCACTGATGGAGATGGACGAGGGAATAAATAGCTTCTTAGTGAAATTTGTAGAGGATATTAATGTGAAAGGAGTTTGCAAATACCAGTAAAGACAAAGAAATAATGCAAAGGGTCCTAAAGAGAGCAGAAAGCAGCTCAGAAAATAACAAATTGGAAAAAAGCAAGCAGTATATTTGGGTGCGGGAGGGAGCAGAGAGAGTATTTTGAGAGAGAGATTCATTGGGAGGGAGATACCCAGAAATATGCAGGTCTGAAAAAGACCTGAGGCTGTAATGAACAGAAAACCAGATATAAGTATTCAATGTGCAATAGCAGCAAAAAAGTCCAATGCAATTTTGGGCTGTATATCCAGAGGCATTGTACCATAAAAGGTGAAATAATCTCTACCTATATGCCTCTGGTGTAGATGCAAGACTTCTGGGAAGTGACTTGGGATTGATTTTGTAAGGTGTTGAGTGCTTTATCTCCAGTCTAGCAAAGCACTTAGGCATGTGTTTAAATGTAAGGATATGAATAGTCCCTTTTACTTAAATGGGAATATTTACATGCTTAAAATTAAGCATATGCTTTGCAGGACTAGGGGCAGAGTATGACAGGGCCCTCATTCCCTAGTTCCTATAAATTATAAGCTTAAAATTTTAAAATTCAGATAACTGTTAATGCCATTTTTGTGACCCTGAAGGGGACCATTTTTCACTTCATTTTACCAAACAAGGAGGGAGAGTACCTTGGGATGCAGAGAGAAGAACTATAGGGCCAGCCAGAGAGAGAGTTCATATAATAGTTCCTGCTTTCTCCCCTTTCTGTTGTTGCCTCCTTCTCTTAGTTTAACTTTGTCTCAGAATATATGGTTGTAATGGAGATAAACAGTTTGAACTGAGGGGAGTTATTCTAATTCAACTGTGCACAGATTACATGGTTGCGTGTGCAGTTTCTCTTAGACTAAAAGAATTGAGGTTCCTACCCTCAGAATACTCAATATCACTAGATGACTTGGTTTATCCAGTAAAGTGCAGCCAAACACCAGATGGAATATCAGGAAAAATGACTGGCCTGTGAAATAGATTTGGCCAATTTAGGAGCTTTTGAAAAACGGGTTCTGAGCATGGATGGTTGTGGGTCTTTTGGGAGTTGGTTGCTAATGTATTTTGGGCACCTTAAGGAGGAATGCGTTGACATGAGTGCTCAGCTAAGATAGTACTGCCATGAATTTGCTAGTTGCTTAAATCCAAAGGTGAGACAAAGACTTCTGCCTACTTTGGGTATTTGTCCTTTGTCCTTCTAGCTCATCTTGGAAACTTGCTGCTTCAGGATATAATTCTTATGCATGTCCTTAGCATTATGCAGTGAGTAGTCTCTCTGAATTCAGTGGAACTAACAATGTATAAAGTTAAGCACGTACATCTTTAAAGAATTGTTGCCTTAAATGAATTAAATTAAAATTTTCAATATTTTCTGTTCATTTCTACTCATAGGATGATCACTAGCATAATGTAAATGTTATCAAAAGCCCTAAAATATATCTGGTTATTTTGGCTGACAAAACAATATGTGTTTCCCATTAAATTTAAGCAAAATGTCATGATACTGCACATCAGGTGAAACTGAAGGCAGAAGCAGAACCTTTTAATTTAGTTAGAATTAATCTATTCTGTACCCATTTTAGCTGATTCTTTAAGTAAACTTGTACTTTTCTTCTATAGATTATTTTAAGACAGTTATTTATTCCCTTCAAAGATGGACCAGGTTTCTGCCACTTAAAATCTTAATATTCTCCTTTTGCAGCCCATGTGTATTTCAGACTTATTGTGAACACTAAACTCTAGATGTTTACCCATTTCATTCAGAATGGCCTTGAAATCTATTGGCTCTGTACCATCTCCAAGAAAATGCATAGGTTTTTTTTTTGTAATCCAACCATTGTTCCAATCTATGAAGTAATTGAAAACTGTTGAGCAATGGACTAACCATTTTACATACCTCCCTTATCTGTGTAAACACTTCCTGATCTGCTTTCTTCTTCATCCCTTGAGATCAATAACAGTTTCTCATGATCTTTCTATTTTACTATGGTGCTTTTTCCCCCTCCTACAATCTAAACCCAAATGGTGATTAGCTTCGACAAATATTTTCTTACTGTTGTTCATTTATCAAAGGTTGTCACCCCTTTTCCTTCTCCCTCCATTTACCCATTCTTGAGTATTGAGTAAATTTCCCCTTAAATTGTGTCTCCTTCCCACCCTTATTTCATTGATTTTTCTCTTTCAACAGCTGGTCAATGTATTAACTGACAACATTCGTTCAGATTTTTAAATGACTTTTCCTTTGCTGTGTTTGCCTTTGCCCCCTTTGTGTTAGCTTTGTGCAAATATTTCAGAGTATGAGTTTACAGGCAAGAATTTTTGTAAAATACCAAATTTTAAGTGAATATTAGAGAGCCACAGAAACCATCAATTCTGTAACTTGCTTTCAATAATCATTTGTAACAGAAACCTGATTAAGTCTTTCGTTCATCCAGATAAGAAACAGGATGATACCATGTGACATAGGGGACCAGTCCTATGGCTTGAATTTCAAGCATTGAATGCTTGCAGTGAGCTGCTTGTGAGTAAGCCAAGAGGAGTGCAGAGATGAATAATGAATAAAATAGATACAATCTTGATTTGCAAGTGGGCAATTCAGGAACAGAAAAAGGTGAATATTGTTGACTAAGGGTATTAGTCATGAATTAGCTGAGCTTTATCTTGGGATTTGTCATCATATTTGAAATCCTCATTGCTAGTGTACAAAGAACTTAACTTGATGGTTTAGCCTTTGTTTCCTGTTGCATAAGGAATGGAATGATCATCCTTGCTATTCCTGTGCCTTCTCTGTTATTTCCGACTTTCCCGATGGCATTGCCAGCATCTTTTTTTAGAAATATTGAATACTGGTGTTTTGTGAAACATACTTATTTAGGTTTCCATAGGCTGCATGAACCTAAACTCATGGGCTCTTTTTGCTTGAACCCAAGGAACCTGAAACCTCCAAATCTCCCCATTGAAGCTCTCTGGATTTGTAATGAAATTGGAATGTTTCTTTACATCTTTGCTCTGTACCCACTGTCCTTCATTAGATGATGTGGGGAGATGAGGCATTCCAGTGGCTTCCATCCTGTCATCCTCTACTCATGATGCCTTCAGGAGCATGCTCCTGGCTCCCTCCCTCATTTTCAGAATTCAGAGAGCAGGCAAGTTACAAATCCTTGCCTTAGGTTCTAAGAATATCTGAGTTCTGAGGATAGTCTGAACACTCCTTCTAGGCCAGCATATCTGACCAGGACACTAAAAGTCCAGTTGGCTGCATTAGGTTTGGGCCAGGCTGCACAGGGGACAATGGGACTAAGGCCGGCTCCATGCAACTCCGGGAAAGCGGCAGTGGCTGCCCTGGCATATCCCACTCCTAGGTGGCCCGGTGGGGGAGGAGCAGGGAAGGGAACATGCTGCATGGCATGTTGTTTTCTTTCTCTAAGATTAGCCAGCTGCCTCTTTCCTTCAGCTAGCCCCTTTATTTTAATCTCTTTTAGTGAGTGTGATACTCAAATTGCCACCCTGCAAACAAGAATAGAGTGTCACAGACATTTAAAAATGTCATAAACAAAATCTGTAATGCAGATAGGAAACAATAGAGTTCTAGGAATGAGAGACAAGTTTGGGGGAGAGACCTGTGTGCTGTTACCCTTAAGTGCCCAGTCCTCCAACTCTTATTAGGATTACTCATGGCGGGGGAAGCACTATATTCATACGAAGATCAGCCCCAAATGTACAATCTGGGGCAGATAATGATGCCTGAAAAATCACCTGATTGGAAGAAGCAGAGAAGGAGTTCCCCCATATCCACTTCAGAGAGGGATTCTGGGAAGCTAACTAGATTATAAAGACCTCAATAAACCTGAAGATGTTGGAGTGTGAATCAGGTTGCCAGGAGGAAACTGTTTGTTGCAGATTATTAAAGAATCAGGGGAAGAAAATTCCTTGAAGCATGAATTATAGCCCAGAATCTTAAATGATCCAGAGTAGCTCTCATGCAAAAAAGCTCAGAGAGGCTGGCTTTGTTTATTTTATAAAAGTATAGTTATCTTACCATAAACTGCTTAAATTTCTGGATTTTACTTCTAAAGTATGGCATTACTTAAGATGCTATTCACTTTTATATCACACATGGAGTAAGTAGAAGAAGATGCTGTAAAATAAACAACCAAAATTTTGATTGTTTCGGTCATTAACAAGAAAAAAAGAGAGGACGAAGATGAATTCTCATTTCAGTGGTAACAATGAAAATTCAACTGGTGTTTTCTTTCTAAACTTGTTTTCCATAGAGAATGCTATTCTCAGGCAAATACCTATTTAAACATTTGAAATGTATAATCTTAACTTCACACAGCTGTAGTAGGCTACATTTGTTACTATTTCATCCCTATTTGCAAAAAGTATTACAATTTAAGTTTCAATAATGTAAGAAGCATCTGTGGAACAACTACTAGAAAAACAAGTGTCTTCTTGGGAAGATGTTGTTTTATGTATAAAAGAGGGGGGTTATTTTACTATCAAAGGTTCTTCATGCTGTTACTTTTCAGCTTGTTAAAAGTACAGAACGTTCTCTTGGGAGACACAGCAGTCAGTGGTCAAAATTCATTGCAATGTAGTTTTTCCAAGAATGAAGGAAAACTAAACATTCAAACCACAGCCTTGCATTATTTAACCTTGTAGAAATTGCTCAGGTTATTGAAAGCAAAAACCCAACAATTTATTTTATGACGTTATAATAAAGAGAGAGCCACCTATAACATTGCTGAAGGATTATTAACCTAAGCAATATGCACAATGGAGTTGCTTGAAGATATTCTAATGTTAGGGTCAGCGCATCAGGAACTGAACTAGGCACAGGGTGAAGTGCAAAAGAATCAATTCTTCTGGCTGTGCTACTACTACCTTATAGAATGGGAAACCTGCAATAAACAAATCTCTTGAATACCACACTCTTGTGGGAAGGTGGTTGTGATAAAGTTTCTATTCATCTATCATTTCTAATTAGGCTAAACGTCCTTCAACAATATTGGCATAAGAGGCCAGAAAGGATGGAGTGGGATCATCACCACAGGCCCTGGAGCAGCTGCAGAGCCAATCTGTGGAGCCTTCTCTAGGCTAATGGCTCAAATAAGCATTGGAGGACAGGAGAATCCATGCAGCAGTAGACCCGTGGCGTACCACCTCCAGAAAATATCCCCACGCCCTCCTGCTGCCACACAGGGTCCTTTCATGCAGCTGAGCTCTGCACTACAGAAGGGGGTGTGCATTCCAAAACAATTTATTTTTACACACTCCAGCCTACGTTTGCAAAAGTGATGAGTGATTTTGGGTGCCCAACTTGGAACACTTTTAAAGGGCTGCATTTCAGAAAGTGCTAAGCACCCAGCCCCTAATAACCTGTCTGCTTGAAGATGTCTCAAGGTTGGCATCCACAATCACTAGTTACATTTGAAAATGTGGATGAAATTAATGCAGCATTCTACCAAACAACAACAAAAAGTTATGCAGTTCAGCCTGTGTTTCTTTATAGCTGCATTTGGAGTGTGATGTTTTTACACTAGAAATATATTATAAAAGCCACATATTCTGAATAAACCATTGCCTGAAAAACACTAGAATCTTGATTTATTTCAGTATGACTCTTTTCAAGTGCTGTAAATCATATTTTTGTGTTCTGTTACCTTTGCATTCTTTTTGAGCCAATGCCACTGAAACTGACGAATGGTAATCAAATGAAGTGTGTTAAGTGTTGCAGCTGAAGGCTTTCATCTCCCCACATTCTGTGCTGTGATTTATCTTGGTAATACATCACATACCTTATTTTCCTTTACTTATTTTATTTAGTGTTGTCACAAATAATATCAATTGACCATCTACTATAAACACTAAACAGTTGTAAATTAACTAAATAAACTGAATCTATAAGAACTCATCTGTCCCAAATTTGATTAGAGACACTTGCATTGCACCAAGCCATTTACTATAGATGAACCTCATTTATAAAACAAGCAGCTTCGTGTCTTATTTGCAAACTACAGTAAATTGTTATACATGGTATTTGCAGTGATTTTAATAAAACACTTGAAATGACTCTCTCATATTTCAATCACTGTGCATATTTTACGTTTCTGAAATAGGTATTTCCAGCTACCCTGTCACTTTTGTCTGAATCATTGCATCTAACATTGCCGTGTTTGCCATCCATTTACACAAGTGCCCTCTTTTTCTGAAAAAATAAGAGGTGAAAAAAACATCCTAAGCATTTTTCATAAACAAGCTTCCACAGTGTTACCTTTCATAGTTTTGGAGATGAATTTCATCTTTACTAACCAATAACTGTTTACCTTTGCGCAATAAGTAATGTTTTTAGAATTTTTTCTGTGTGGATTAAAGTTGCTCTATATT
Organism: Dermatemys mawii; assembly: GCA_007922305.1. Classification (NCBI taxonomy): domain Eukaryota; kingdom Metazoa; phylum Chordata; order Testudines; family Dermatemydidae; genus Dermatemys; species Dermatemys mawii. Next base: position 24,960,123 of record ML677352.1, read on the forward strand.
GTAACGTTAAAATACAATGTCTAGATGCAAGCACCCTGAATTTTGGAAGAGTTCAGGTCTTAGCTTGGACTCATCTCCAAAAGTCTGGAGCAAAGCAACATTAAGAAAATCAGCCTTTTACTGGTGGGAGTTGGGGGAAGGAAAAAAAAATGAAAACAGAACATTCCCATGGAAAAGTAATTTGTAAAACTAGTTCATTCAGATGAAGAAAGTAATATAGTAGTATTGCATTTTAATGGCAAATAGAGAAACTCATGGAGATTGATACTTATATCTTTGCTGAGAAAGCTGGATAAAAGTTAAAAATGCCCAAAGGACCTTTGAAGTGTGTATGCTGGGAATAAAATGACACATGAACTGAAGGAGTTAGATATGAAAAAAAGTGAAAGCTCTGGACATGGTGAAAACCATCAAAAATAAAAAGGACAGTGAGCAGAATGTGGCCAGAATACCCAGGACACTATAAAACAATGGTATATGAGAAGAGGGAAATAGCATAAAAGAAGAGAGATGACTAAATGGATTAGATAAGAATGTTTCTTGGGACTATCTGCATGACAGCAGCACAGAAAAAAAAAAAAAAAGATCATCTGAAGTAAGCCTTTTGCCTGCTATGGATTGATAAAGGATGCTGGTGATGATCCAGTAGTATAGAAACATGGTGCATGTGCCCTCCTCATAAATTCATTGTCGTCAGAGCTCTACAGTGAATATCCTAAATGATAGGAATATATACAGTGTTATATCAAAGATAAAATATGAGATAGGATCCTCCAAATGACTATTAAACAAGTCAATATTAAACAAACTAATTTTGCAAGGTGTAGCTCACTTCATATTAATTTCTTAATTTAAAGCTTTTTTTGCAGTTCTCAAATCTAGGCATAATTCAGAGCTATTAGACTTTTTTTAATGAAATGTGTTTTCAATCAAAAATGGCTTTTTATTAAATTATCCTTTTGTGACAAATTGTAAATATTGGTTAAGCTTTGTCTTTCACAAAAACATTTAGTGCCTTTTATTTATTTGAAAAAAACATGAACAATTTTTCTGGGGAAAAAGTGGCCGCAGTTTAAGATCTTTGCATGGAAAACATTCAAAATTAGCAAATATAAAATAAATTTTTGTTTTTCATCCAGCTCTGATATAATCTCACAGTGCAAAAATGGAACCTCACCAAATCATCTCACCGCCTCTAATACGATGGCTTTCTACAGGTGAATGGATTTCCCATATATGACTTGCGCTGAATATTACTTGTGCTAGGAGAAGAACACAGAGAGGGTGGAAAACACTGGCTGCAAACTGCAGTGTTCTCCATTGTGATTTTTTTTTGGCATATCTGCAAAATGGAAAATTAAGAGGAATTGTATAAACAACTCTTCCCAATGGCTGTTTATCTGGAAAAGCCAAGGATTTTTGTGAAGGGAAAGAGGCTTCTAGTTTGGTTAGTCATAAGAGCAAATGTAATAACTACATTTCATTTTTTTCTTTCTTGTTTTTGATCAACTACCTCGGCATTTTATTTCTCAGTTCAAGAGTGAAAACAATGTATTTTTCTGGTTGCCAACTCTGAAAGATCAACATAATTCCAATCCAGCTGAGAAGTCTCTGGTTTGCATTTCACTTGAAAGGAGTTGGAAATTGAATGTAGCTGGCAATATTGTTGGTGATGCAGAAGACAGAAGAGCCTGCTCTTCTTCCATGGCTATACCACCTTTGCAGTGCTGACACAAGAGGGAAAAAACCTGCTTTCGTTGGTAAATTAAACAGATAAGTCTCAAAGACACAGGAAAGTATGTTCACTAGCAAGCTGCCATTTTTAGAGTCACTCACTTGACCCTAAGCACATTTTAAACAGTTGTCTGCAGTTTAAAAACATCCTACTGATAACAGTTTACAGAGAGTGACTGTATTGATCCTGATTTTAAACTGTTGCTTTGTAGAATGCATGTTCGGTAATGTCTTTGGCTTCATTATAGATATTCTTTGCTGCAGTGTCAAGTAATACACTTTTTAATTAGTGCAATGATCTAATCTCCTATTATGATTATTATTTATTTGTAATAATAAAGAGATCCCGACCTCATCAGGACTCCATTGCACTAAGCACTGTATAGATATATAGTAAGTACCAGTGTCTGCCCCCAAAGAGCTTACAGGTTTGTTTAAGACAAATGCGCCAAGAGAATGAAACAAACTAAGAGGGTGAAAAGGGAAAGATGATAGGCTACAATCCTGTTTGTGTAGGTGCAGCAACTGGAATTGTGAAGTAGTTGTAAATTGGTGCTAGAGATGATGAATTTTTTCCAAAGAAAAGCTAAAGTTCTAAACAACAATTTTTCTTTTTATGAGGAGTGATTCCAGCCCCACAAACCACTATGTTAAGGCAAGGTCTTTGATTTCTGTTTAAGGAGCTGGAACAATGCCACCAAGCAGGCCTTGAGTAGAATAGAAATGGCTTTAGCAGATCTTAGCATTCTAATTCAGTCTGTATGGTTGCAAATGGCAATGTTTTCCATTGTGATACTTATTTTTAAGTACATCTGCATTGAATTGCACTGTTTAGAAAAAAAGCAGCGATTTCAGAGTCTGAGATTTAGATTTTCATTCATTTTAGCCATTTGTTCTACTTCTGTGTTAAGTATACTATATATATATATATATATATATATATATTAACACATGAAAATGGGTAATGAATGTTGCATGGAACATTTTAAGCTGTCATACCAGCTATGGTGCCTCTGCACTTAGAAAACATTATCACAAAACTCCTTACTGTGAATAGTTAAAGAACAGTAATGCATAATCAGCATACCTACATTAAAGAACAATTTTGTTTACTATGGTAAACCCTGGAGTCATTAGCATAATGCCCTGGAGACAACTTTAACACAGCCTCTGCCACCTACAGATCACAACAAGATGGAGGTCAAGGTGGAGAGCCATTTAACTTAAATCCCAGTCTAAAGCTATTAAATGAAAATAACAAAAAGCAATGCCTTGCAACGGAGATGTGTTTTGCATGAATAACGTAAAATCACTTTTTATTAAATAAACTTTGTGATAGGGAAAACAGAAAAGGACAGCACATTAGAGGCCATTATGTTTTAGCAGAGCTTTCAGCCTCTTTATGCAATGAGTGAAACTGAATAGTTTAAGAAAAGAAAATAGGATAGCAATATTTTCTTCTTGTATAGAGGCAGTATAAAGGTGGCTACAGAGGCGGGTCTGTCAAGATTCTATATCAAACCTTGAATTTTAAAGTGATTTCTCTATGGTGGGGGGGCATTAAACAAATTCATTGGCATAATAACGTAGTTCTTGTTGTATACTTGTCCCCTTAAAACTTTCATTTTTTTTACCCCTCTACCTTGCTAGGTTGTTTGTCTGTTGCATAAATTCATTCTTCTCTGTATATTTGTGTAATTAGTGAATATATATACAACATTAAAAGAGAAAGCAAGAATGAGGGAGGATGATGCATTGAAGGGAAGCTGGAACAGTATATTTTTTCGCTCTCCTATTACTCAAATAGAAATGAAATTTTCCCCAAATTAAAACAAAATCACTTGTTTGCTGAAACTAAGCATTAAAAGTTTCAGCCAAAAAGAACACTTTATTCCCTTCACCAGATTATAATAAATGAAAACAGGGGTAGAATCATGCTTCCAATTTAGCTACTCTACTGTATACTAATAAGGATTCAGACATGATGAGAAGCCCAGTTGCAAATTAAGTACCACTGAAAGCAACAGTCAGGAAACAGTTTCCATGTCAAGACTACCTTATTTTAAAAAATGTAATGTATCTACAGAATCAGTGTAAAATGATTTCAGTACATGGATTTTCAGTGGCATGCACATACACTGAAGTATCTGATTAGCAGCATAATCAGTTATACATGTGTATGATGTTAGATCTAACTTTTGTGGTAAATTCTACAGGGACGTTAATATAAATAGTCACTCAAACAAACTAAGGAAATACCTATACTCCAGGGCAAAAGCCAACTTCTAATTTTGGAGATCTAAATAAAAACTTCTCTTGGGGCAGCTCCCTACAACAGCAGCCCCTTAATGCCACTTCTTTGTGTTGGGGCTAGTGTATAAGTGAATCTTTCCCTGTCTGCTCCATTACTGCCCTCCATGCAAACAATACCCATCCATCAGAAGCATCTCAATGTGATTCCTCCACCACATACTGTTCATATGTTGTTCCATGTGGCTCCTATGTTGGTGGGTGACCTTAAAAACCTAGATAAATAGTTATACAGTCCAGAAATTCTTGCACTGGCCTTCTACAACATGATGAATATCCCAGGTGACCTGTTTTTAAATGATATGAAAACTGTCATTCCTAATTAGCACTATTGTTGGGACAAAAGCAGTTGGTGTATAATATTAGTCTTAATATTAGCCAAGGATGACTAGTTTTTTCATTTTTATTATCTTGAGAAAATTTATACATATTAAAATGACTGAAATATAACACAAACCTAGCCCTCGATCCTGAAAAGACATATACATGTGCTTAACTTTACATACTGAGAACAGTACCACTGAGTGCTCACATTTAAGCACGTCTACATTTTTGCAGGATTGGCGCCTCAAAGTTGATAGCCGCTTCCATTCCTGTGCCATCCTCACCCAAAACTTCACAACTGTGTACTGCAGTTACTCTTGTGAGTCAACATGTGGAAATCAAACTGCATGAAACCCAGTTGTCTGTTTTCCCAGAGAATGATTTGCCTTTCCGCTAACAGAAACAGTTCTAGGCATCTATCTATCCTGTACAAAACACAGACTTCACAGCTCTGCACATTTTGAACCAGAGAAGCAATGAAACAAATGATTCAGCTAAGCTTTATAGTACTTCCAAATATCATTTCCCTATAGTATAGGAAGAGATTGGCCGTACACATTCCGCTAATTACCTGCAAAAAGTTTTGAATAAAGTCTGGCTAAAAAAATGGACAAAGATTTTCAAAGGCTTTCAGTAAGTTTTCAAAAGCTGTGATTTACTCAAAGTATGGAGTTTCTTTTAAATATTTCAGAAGATGCATCAGGTCGGGTTGCCTTGATCATTTCAGGAACCATGACTGATGCTGTGTTACACTGATTGGTATCACCGTCTCTGATGAGTTCTGATATTTTAATTCCTTCTATTTGTCAGTTTAATTTTAAAAAATTGATATTGAGATAAATATTATCTTCAAAGGTTTTACGTTCAACTACCCACTCATTTTGCTCTTGAATCCTTCCCAAGACTGAATTCTCTTCATTTAGGAGTCCAGACTTTTTTTAGGCACTAGCTTGAAGACCCACGATTTTCTCAATTAAGTTCTCTAAATTTGGAGAAAGTGGTATTTGTCTCTTTATTTATTGCAGAGACAAAATTCTTCACCGTCGGTGCATAAATGTTTTGCTTTTCAAGGAGCCACTCCCATCATAATGTGAATATAAGACTGCAAACTACTTTGAAAACAGTTGAAGCATAAAAGACAAGCAAAAACGAGTGATCTGCATCCCATCTGTTTGTTCTTTTGGTATGTGCGGTAATGGTCACTTATCTGACTACCTGTGGATATGGAAATGCATTTGAAATGATGAAGAACCCTCCGTTCCATGATAATGACAACAATCCGTGACATTTCTAACCTTAGCAGCAGGTTAGAAACTATTTGTGTTCTCTTCCATTATGAATTTTACCCCTTCTAACACATCTATTTAGTTCTGTTTCAAAGAAAAAAATCACATTAGTATGACCTAGGACCACAAATGAAGACTATCTTCTCCCAGCTAATCTGCATATGTTTAAGTATTTATGAGCTACCCGCTGGTATCTGAGGTGGTTATCAATCTAATAATACTCCAATGTTATTTGAAGTTTCCTGAATGAGCACCAAACTCATATATGCATTAACACCAAATGGAACTATGCATTAGTAAGATATTACATGTCCAATCTATCCTTTTTTCTACTTCTCCCCCCTTTGACTTTTAATTTAGAGTCTTGAAATGTATTTTGAAACTGATCTGATATAAGAAATGTTTATGAATTTCCAACATGAGACTCATGTCTAGTGTTGAGCTAACGTTCTGCAACAGAAATGTTATTCATGCCTTATAAAGAGTAATGCTGTCTACTTGTATTTCCTAAAACTAAGAATACTTTTTATTTAAAGCATTTTAATGGACTCCTAAACACTTATGTATATCTACTGGAATGGCAGAGCTAATTTTGATCATTTTGTTCCATCTTTACTTTTATTTTTGTACCATTGTTTTCCATTTCAAAGAGTGAGAGGTATGGCTTATAACAAAGGCAGCAGTAATATTTTATTTAATATCCTTTCAGTGCCTACAATGCAAAGACTGCAATCTAGATGAAATTACTGTTGATGCTGGTGAATAAGTTATTCATAGTTTTGCAGAAGAAGTAGCACTTCTAACTTGAATGCCTCATGCCTTGTTTATTTTACATCTTTGGATGTAAATTACCAACTATTTGAATCTAGGAATATATCAGAAACAGAGCCAGAGAGCAGTCTGTGTTACCGAACCTTTGTCAAAACCTTTGCCAGTGCTCAGCATATTTTCACAAATTACATGGGTCAAATAGCAAGAAAATTGTTTAGAATATGCATGGACAAATATAGTGGGAGATTTAATTTTTTTTTTCTGGCCACTAATGACTGGTGGGGGGGAGGGGGGAACTTGTCATTCACTAAACACAGTTACAGTTGTTCTTAGCAATCAGCCTTTACTTTTCAATAGGAACAATATAATGGATTTAGGGCTTTACTTCAGAAATCTAAACATTCTCTTCTATACAAAAAGACATAGGTGGTGGTAACCATAAGAGATTTTTCAGTGTACTGTCAATATTGTATTTACATTACTGTGCAACAGACTTCTTCTACTGTATGATTAATAATAAAGAACCCAGGAGTTAAACAGGAGGAGAGAGGAGAAAGTGCAACCCCAAACTGCCTTGTTGAGGCCCTGATTGCTCGTTCTTCTTTGTCTCATCATGCAATGCTACAATTATAAAATGGGAAGCTAGCTAATGTCCAGGTGAGGAGTCAAACTCTGAACTCAGCTACACTCTTGATATGCATAGTGGGACATACTCAAAATGGGACACAAACAAACAATGCACCTAGCTGCATGTATATGGAGTAGTTACTCTACATCAGATGTGTTCTGGGTAAGACTAAACCTTCAATAAGCAGCCACTGCACCTCTGAATTGAATGTGCTAAATTTTGCAAGGGCTTTTATCTTCTGGATCAAATTCACATTTGACATAAATAGGTGTAACTTTATTTTTATAGGACACAATCTGATTTGTATGACAGGTCTGTATTTGTGCCTCTTAAAGTTAATCCATATATTATATCTGCATGGTACAATAAGTTTACCTATATATTATGTATACACAAAAGTATAAAAATGCCATTTTGATTCAGTTAAATGTGCGTTGTTTTTAAAGTCAGTAGCTGGATACTGTTCTGTTCCATGTATTCAATTCCATATGTCAAGTACTTCATATAATACACGTTAAAGAGAAGAAAAGTCAATATATATTATCTTTTAAAGTAGGTTAGCTGCATCAGAGCTATTTTGGTCTGTGCAGTTGGAAACAAAATGTAAAGTAAGTGATTTTAGCAAGACTTTTATCTGTTTAGGCCTCATTTTAGTCAGGCACTTATATACTGATTTCAGTGGAATTTAAGCATGTGCTTAAGAACTTTGCTGAACCAAGCCACAATTCCTATGCATGCCAGTATGCTAGGCAAGTGTCACCAAGAAAGATGGAGGGAGGTGGGGGCAGGGAGAAGTCAGGAGTAACAACAAACAATGCAAGGCTACTACCGAGGATCTGTGATGGAAACAATATACATTTCTAGAATCAGAGGGGTAGCCGTGTTAGTCTGGAACTGCAAAAGTGACAGAGTCCTGTGGCATCTTAAAGACTAACTAAAATATACATTTCTAGATAGCAGACTAACTGTTTGTCCCAGCCTGCGTAAAAGTAGTATTCCCTTTCTTCCCAGATGGGGAAGAAAAGGAATATCAGCATAGTAATAGTTTTAAAGTGAGGGAAAGGAAGAGGATTAAGATACTATTTAGGTGACAGACCAAGTATGTTTACAATTATTTATCTGGGGGTCCTGTGCACTGAAGTATTGTGTAAATCTTGTGTCGACTCTCTGCAAAGAGATGTGTTTCACCCCAGAGCAGTACTATAATGTAAATAATTATCCACATATTATGAAGCTTGTTGTTACGGGCTTTGTTTGTAGTGCCTTGCAAAAAGGAGCCAAGTTTAGGATGCTGGGGAAGTTCTAGCTCTAGGGTTACTTAGTATATTTTATGACTAATGATAAATTGTCTGTGCTTTGGTTTTTGGGAGCTCTTTTCACAGCAGAAACTATATCTGGCTAGTGAAAACTTTTATTTAACCACTTTTCTGCCACACTGTTTTGCAAAGCCTGGGGCTGGCCATAAAGATGTTCATAAAATGTATATTTGTAAGCAACATTCATGTTCCAAACATGCTGTTACTCCTGGCAGGTCTCACCTGTGTGGCAGAATGCACTTGTGAAATGAGCACTTCTCATTGGAAAAACACCTAATGGGATTTCACTAAACAAACTGCTTTCATCTGCAATATATGCACACAGCTTTTTGGCTTTAAAGTAACCAAACAGAATTTTTAAATTTTAGCTTCTTCCTCCAAGTTGATTGACCTCTTTGGAATCTAAATGAGGGTGCATGAACAAATTATGTGTCGCTTAGTGTTTAAGCCACATTCTTTATGAGGTGGAAGTTAATAGTGGAGAAAGTCATTCACAAATCTCCCTCACACAAATACATAGCCAGGCCTTTCACGGTGCACCTAGTGCTGCTTTGGGCTAACTGTGATGTAGCAGTGTATTCTAGGGGTTGGCATGCAAATTTGTGGATAACTCAAAAATCCCTCTTTGCTTTTTAACTGTATTACTGCCACATCATAAACACATTTAAATTGGAGCAAAGTTAGTTTAGGTAACTTAAATATAAGGCACAGAGTGATTCAATAGATAATTGTTAAACAGTAAATACTGTTAAGCTTCTGCTGATTTCTAGAGTTTTACCAAGTTAGGGGATTCATATTTTAGACTGACTATACTCTGTAGGCTCAACAAACAATATACCAGCTCATGATTTCAGCCAGACAAGGTTCAAACTGTTTGCGCTCGTTTTAGCACTACGCTGAATACTTGAGGAAAAGTTTGTAGTGGTGTACCATCTCCACTGTGCATTTAAGAAAGCAGGACTGTGCTTTGATGAGGAATAGCAGATGAAGAAAATGTGGATGACAATGAGCCAGTGAGACCACAATGAGGGTCAAGAAAGATAAAAATCCACAAGGGTCCCCAAACCATCCATTTTTGAGAAGTAGTAGTTTAGTCTGCAGTTTTGTTTTGTTTTGTTTTTTAAGTGCTCTCACCAAGGAAAGCAGCCATCTAAAGGCCTGGATATGGCCAGATCACAAGAGGCAGAATGTTCGGAAAGCAAGCCAAGGAGCTGGGAAGGCCCTGTACAAAGTCTGGCATCAGGTGAGTTTTCTGATCCCCTGTATTTTAATTTTTGTTAAAGATCAGAGCCTGCCTGCCAAGCTGTTTTCTCCCAAAGCTTTCACAGCTCTACCTTTTGCAAACCTTAGTACTTTGATTAATACTTGCTTATTTCTGGTAAAGTACTAAGGATCACGATTCAATAAAGATGGCATTTACTGCCATCTGTCTTGACAGTCTTTGAATAGAAAATGTGAGAGGTGAAAGGTTTACTGGTAGGGCTTATTGCCTCAAGCATACAGATGGAATAAGAAGCATTAGCTATGGTACACATAATCCTAAGAAAAAATGATCTTCTTATATTTCCCCATCTTTTCCATCCTGGCTGTACCTTTTTTAGACACTCCTCCTACCAAAACAACTTTGAAAAAGCAAAATAGAGCAACTTCAGCAATCTAACTGCCATAGTAACTGCCTGTCAAAACTAGCTCACTAATTAGTGGTACCATAGTGCTCACAAACTCCACAATTCTCCCTCACTATTAGACCATTATTATTCACCCTAAGGAAAATAAGAGATATGACATATTGCTTTAATCGTCCTTCTGTGATTTAGATAATTTTAACTGAATACCCAGTTTTCTTTGCTTTATTTTCCTGGCAATTCAATGAAGATATTAAAGTAAAATAGAATATTGAATGCTGATAATTTATTGTGTTAAAATATAGTTAAACGTTTAACAGAAACTGGATGCATTTTGTTGCTAAGAGTCTCAAAATTTAAATCTTTTTGGATCATATAAAAATCCCCAGGCTCTACCGAATGGAAATTGTATCATGAATGAAAATGGGGGAATCATTGTTCTAGATGTTTTAATACTAAAAGGTATACAAGTGAGACTCAGGGCTTGTTTATATGGTGAGATAATGCTCTCTATGGGGATGCGTAACATATCACATATTAATTACTCCATGTGGATCTTGCTGGTGTGCTTTATTGTAGCGCTGTTTGAAACAGTACTATGTTAAAGTGCGCTACAGAACTATTAGTGCACACCAACAGGATCTATGCATAGCAACATAGGCGTGTGCACAGAGTGTGCCAGGTGTGCCCAGGCACACTCTGATGTCTCAACAAAAAAAAAAAGTGGCTTTCAATGCAGTGTGGTGCCTTTAAAAAAAATAAATAAAATTCCCTGTGTGCACACCCTAATGAAATGTTCTGCGCACGCCTATGCACAGCAATTCATTTGCAACATGTTAGTGCGCTTTAGAAATCATATTGCCACAGAGCACATTACCCAACCATGTAGACAAGCCCTTGGTGTTCCCCACTAGTGCTAGCTGCACCTTTGCACGTTAGTCTGGCTCCAGAAAGGTTTGACTATAAGATATGTGCAATTATTTGAAAAATCTTGAACTCCTGTTCTCACAGGTGCAGTATGAAATGTTATATTATTTCCATTACCAGCTCCGTCCCACTCCCTGTCCAGCTGCCAGAGAGTATGGTGCTCTTCCCCCTCTTTGCCCCCAGCAGGACAGTCTGGAGGGGGCACTCAACTCCCTCCATATGGCTCTGTTACGCATTGCCTCTGGTTTGAGTTTTATTTTAAATACAGATATCACAGAGATCATCATGTCCTTGTAATACTGCCAAAGAAATGCTGTCAAGTATTTCTTGGTCACTTTTATTTTTGCTTTTACCTGTTTGTTACTCGTCTTACCTTCTTAGCAGATGCAAAATAGCATCTCCCTTTCAGTGTTCTCCTTTCCCCCCAGAATGGTAAATATTGATTTTTCCATGCTTTTCACAGAACACAAAGCAGCATTGCTTTGACTTGTTCATGAATCTCATCGATGATGCCATCAGTAATGACAGCACGATTCTAAGAATAGAGTTTGTATTCCAACTGCCTCTGCAATACAGAGCAAAGGCCTGGTGTGGCCAAGTATAATCAGCGCCTATTCAGTCATGGATTTTTTTCAAGTAGATTTTTAGAATCCAAAGACAATTTTCCATAGTCACCAATGGAGTTCCATTGAAGTGAGGCTCTGCACTGGAGTCAGGATCTGCCTGTAGAGATACAACTCTGGACAGTGTTTATTATATCCCATTTTGATGAAGTATCCCCCATTTCCCTACATAGAACACTTCCAATGCAGTTTAATGTCTCTGTAGCTTAGAGCAACCATCTGTGAAATATTTAAGGTTTTTACCTACCACACAGAGTGTTTACAGTGAGTGTTGGCAAAGCATGTTGAGGTCCTTGGCTATAAAGCATTATATGCTATGGCTCAGTCTTTGCACTGCAGTCCAGGAGCTTTACACGGCACCTCAGCCTGGAAGGGCATGTCTACACTGCACACTGAACCAAGTGTGTGGGACTGGGCTGTGGGGTATATCTACACTGCAATAGAAAACCCGCAGCACTGAGTCTCAGAGCTCAGCTGACTCAGGCTTGGGGGCTCACGCTGTGGGACTGAAAATCTCCATGTAGAGTTCCTGCTGGAGCCTGGGCTCTGTAGCTCTTCTGCTTCATAGGGTTTCAGGGCCTAGGCTCCATGACAAGCCCAGATGTCTACACTGCAATTTTTAGCCCCACAAGCCCCAGTCAGCTGACCTGGGCCAGCTGTGGCCATGCTCTAGATCTTTTATTGCAGTGTGTCCTAGAAGGGCCTCTGGATATAGTGAATATTGTATAGTAACAATAAAAAAAATTACACTTATAAAGTACCTTCTATCTGAGGATCCCAAAGCATTTGGTAAGCTCAATTTAGTTTTTTTAGGTACACAAAAACCAAACAGCTACCTAGGTGTGTCTCCCGTATCAAGCAGAGAACTGAAAAGATTAAGTCAAATTTTTTTTCTCAAAAATAAAAAGGTATGTGAAGACTAACTGTATCATTTCATTGCACCAAGAGCTGGAAATTTTCTGCCCTGCCCAAGTGTATGTTGTAAAGATGAACTTTGGTACATGTCAGTTTGCAAACAGCATGAATATGTTAGCCTTTGCTGCTTTATCCTCCGCCAAAAATGTAGATCTGATAGCATCTGTTTCCACTACCCACGCTATTCAAATCATTAACAACTCACAGAAATAGGGAAGGAAGCACTGAAAGCTTTCACATGTCTGTCTTTTCTAGGAAAATCACTTTCATGTTTAGCCTTTCTTCCTTGTTTTTTGTCCGAAACTCAGACACAATTGTGATTAACACTGGGAAAAATAGAGTTAACACGTGGGAAACACCATAGAATGGTTGAAATATAAATAAGTGTTGCGCACATAATTTACCCAATGCTGTTTCAGCAAGTTTTGGAAAGTTGAATGTAACACCCCCCTCCACACACACACACCTCTAGTACAATGATGTAAGGACAATTTTTTCAAATTTGGGTGTCTAAAGTTAGTTACAAAAATCCATATTTACACTCTGATCTGGCAAACAGTTAACCACAGGCTTTCTTTAATCACTGAAATTAGCAGAACTACTCACAGGCTTTATGGGATTGGGATTTGGCACTTTTTGAGCATGTTAAAATTGAGAATGAGGGTAGAGCTTCCCAGCATTCTCCAGATAATTTGCTGGAGATTATTGGAAACCTTCCAAAACAAACAATGACAACAGCAACAAAATGCAATCTCTTCCCCATCCACTTTGTGCATTCTGTGTAGAAAGGACTCTTTCAGGAGCAGGTTAAGCTACAGAAAACTTTGGTCTCTCACTTGCCATCTCTTACAACTTTGTTTCTGCACCTGGTACAGCAATTTGAAAATGTAAAGAAACCAAAACCAAAGTAACTGGGGTCCAATTCTTTCTGACCTATTCATTTCCCCCAGTTGCCAGATCCATTAATGCAAACAGCCCAACCTGTATCCTCCAGGAATCCATGAGAGTTTTTCCGTTGACTTCAAAGGAAGCAGGATTGGGTCCTTAGCATGGCATGCTGCCTGCGGTTTTAGGATGTTAAGTGTCAATGGAGCATGTCCCTGGTGCTTGCAAAATTATTCCTTCAGAAGAACATCTCATTTAATTTTTTTCAATAGCTAAACAAAAGGGAAGATCATGGTAAGACCTACAAAAAAGGGACCAAAATAAGAACATGAAGCAATAACGAGGAAAATCAGGGGTACTGGGGCATTAGCAAAAAAGCATAAAACTGGCAGTCAAACCTGGGAAGTTCAGAGGAGTACAAAATTTTAAAATACTTCTAAAATATTTTCTAAACTTTTAAAAATGTCACAGGTTGTTTTCCAGTTCTGTTTGAGTTTGGGGCACTAGTTTAGGTTAGAACCAGTTCATCATTTGTACTGGTTTGACCCAATTATCTCAGCCTTGCCTTTTTTCAGACTTGGCAAGTTGTAAACATTTTGCTTTTTACTTTTTCACAGTTCTTTCCTATGTCTGAAACTTAGTAATAAAAATATGTTATATGGCCAGGAGCACATTAACTTTGTGACTTTAAGCTATTCTGTCAAGGCCTATATATTTTGATTGAATAACAGACCATCAAATGACATGCTGGGACAATTAACAGGAGGTTTTCTCCAAGCCAGATAAGAGAAAACTTCATGTGCACAAGAGCATGGCCTAGACTATGCAGATATGCTGACTCCCACTGTTAGTGCTTATACTTTATATTATAAACAGGAACATCATGTCGGGGCTGAGGTAAGTTGTAGAGGGTGGGAATCTAAGGTTCCTGGTATCTGTCTTGAAGCTGATCTCATTTCCATCTGGTGTGAGAAATCCATTGTTTTGTTCAATGCCAATTTCATGAGTAAGAGGAAAATACTGCTGTGTAGTGTGTGTAAGTGGCTTTAGGAGTTTCTCGAGTTTCTAGTCAATTAAAAAGTTGGTTTAGTAAGTTCCCTTCCCGGCACTAAGGATGCAGGATGCTACTGTTTGAGGCTCAATGTTCTGTGTTGCTCATTAGACATAAATTCTGAGGCCGAGACCGAGGATGGATATGGTTCTTACTCCCCAGTGGTTCTCCAACAATGGCCCTACGCCCCAGTGAAGTCACTGTAGTAACCCTGCTGTTATATATTTAATTGGATAATAAACTCATTTGATTTTACTTGGTCCTCAAGTTCTCAAAATGCTGCATGGTTTTGTCCAGGTTAGGGCATAATTACAATGTAGAAGTTGAAAGGTGAAGGTGGAAGTTTTGACAAATGGTTAGATGACATCAGGGCTTTTGACACCAGCGAGTCCCAGGAGGTGGCTTGGTGTTTAGCCACCTGTAGGCAGGTAAGGTCTTTTTGTACTGGGGAGTGGATGTATCTCTTTCCTTTCTCATTTGCATTGAACAGAGAGTGTCTTTCAATTTGGGGCAATAGGATTTTATAATCCTCATTCTCCAACCCCACAAATGTTGATAATAACTGCCTGCCCCAGTATCTACCACTATCTCCAACTACAATGTACTGGTATAAGCATGGCAGCTGGATGTTTCTGCTAACTTGATCAGCACTGTAGCTAACAATGCTGACATTTAAATGGCCATCGCTAGACTTCAGCATTAATACCCCCATTGAAATGAATGGTGTGGCTCCTTGCTCTCAAAGCTGTTGATGTGTGCTGTCCGCAGACTCAAACAGGCATCACTGCTTTTCTTAACCTTCAAGATGTGAAATGAGAGGATCTTCACTTCTTTTTTTAATGGAAGCTTTGGTTTTGTTGCAACATTACACATTTATGAATGGGGAATTTTGCAGTCATTTATTAGGCGGCATGATTGCATAATACACGGGATCTCAGCTGCACTTTCTTGATACTCTCACCGAGGTGAACATAAGCAGCATATCTACCACTGCAACGTATAGCATCATCCTGTCATGCTCTTTTTTTATCTACCAGTTCCTCAAGCTCATGATATAGTATGTTTCATTGTAGCCATTCCCAATGCAAAAATCTCAGCCTCCATTTTTGTTCTGTTTGTTTATTTTTCTTTACCAAGTTCTGAATAAGAAAGAACATACTATTCAAATATTAATTGGCAACCATAAATACCAAGGTTGGAGAGGAAATGTTTAGGATTGTACACAGTGGTATTGCTAGGAGTAAGTGATTGTAAATCTAGACATCTACTCCATGTTCATCACCATAGTTTCTGGGATCCTTATGGTGGATCAATGGGCTGAAACTGAGGCAGTAATCATTTAGGCTGGCGGTGTCCAATACGTTCGCCACTAGCCACATGTGGCTAAGAGGCTATTGAATTGTGGCTTTTTTATAATGTGACTAATAAGAAAAATTCAAAACCACAAGTGTGGCTACCAGTGTGGCTAGCATGGAATTTCTATTGGACACCATTGATTTAGGCTAAAAGTCAGGAAACACTTCCTGAGAATGAGCTGTATTAAGCTGTGGGAATTGTCTCAAAGGAAGCAGTGGAATAGCCATCATTGTGGGAGAGAGGTGAAGTAATTTGGACAGAATTCTAAAATATATACCAGAACCGCAATTCGGAATTGGCACAGAGACGGGATGTCCGAAAGCGTCTTTTCCTTCTCTAACAATTGGGAGCAAGATAGTCCCAATAAAATGATAGCCTATGAGGAGTAACCAAGTTAAGTGCCACTGTGATGATATGATACAGACATCTCTGCCAGAGCAACAAATCAATGAACAGTAGCACAATTTTCCTTTTCAAGTTTGAAAATAACAGAAAAATTGTATACACAGAAGAGCGTGCACACGGTTCTTTCACCTTTGCTGAAATATGACTCATTGGTGTGAGCCTCTGTATGTGTCCAGTTTGGTGATGCAGTAGTCTCAGAGATAGCATGCAATGTGCCAGTTACTATGGTAACAAGATGTTTTTCATTGACGACTTGTTAAAATGGTGGCATATAAATAACACATGTATGGTACATTGTCTTTGGGAGAGAGCAACTCTTGTCCTAGGATTGGAAGAACATGCTTTCTTTATTTTCTTTCTTCTCCATCCCCACATTCTTGTGTATTTTTGATGTGCATATGTATCTAATATATCAGCCTGCCTCATTTTTCATCACTCTCTGTTCTCTTTTGAAACTGTACAGGATACAGACCTGATGTGAGGAAATGAAAGATGACTGAATAATTGTACATGTGGTTAAGAAAAAGAATTGATGGATTGGAAACCAAAAGCATTCACACAGGAAATAATGCTGAGACACTCATTGCACACCCCATAAACATGATGCTCAGTTATGATTTGATCCTGCAAGGTGCAGAGTAAGCTGAACCCCATCAGAAAAGAACATACAATATGTATGTAACCTTAGGCACCAGAGTAATTCCATTGACTTTAATTAGATTACCTGTGCACTTAAACTAAGTCTTTGCTTATGTGCTTTGCTGGATTGGGGCCTGAGCACCTCACAGGATCAAGCCTGTACACATTTGTAGGAATTGAGTATTGTGGTTACTGTTTTTCCCAACTTCTCCGTCTGTTTGGTTAAAAAGTCAGTACAGATATGATCAGAAAACAAAGTAATTTTGTAATGATAGGATGATCAGAGGCAAGCCTAGCCATCTCTTTCATGTTTGCAACTTTTCCACCAAAAAACTTACTCATTTTCTTTTCTTTTTAAAAGAAAATGTAGCATTACCATCTGCATGGAAAATTTGGTAAGCTGCACTATTTTGCAAAATGAAATGTGTGACATTAACCTGTAGCACATAAAGACAGTTTTACCTAAAACAGTACTAGTTAATTTAGGTAGAGGAAAAGGGGGTCGATTATGTGTGTAAGCAGTGTCAGGAATGAGATATATTCTGACATCTGGTGGCGAACTATGGGAATTGCAAGTGAGTATTGGAAAATAACTTTGGGGCTGAGCCATTTGCATAGACACGCCCACTGCGCCTAGCCTGAGCCCACAGCAGCCCACATGGCCACTTCGGCTGATGTGGGAGCCCCAGTTTCTATGTTATTGGGGCAGGAAATATAAAGCGATGTTACCCTGATTTGGTGAATGAAGGACTATGGACACATACTTGGCCCTTGTTATGATGGAGGGACTCGCCATCATCTAGGTAGCACTCACTGGGCAAGGGCCATGCGTTTCAGAAGACTCTGAGATTGAGAGAGGTCATGGGCAGATCTCTATACCTTTTGGTGAGGGACCTGTCTAAGGGACTCCCAGGCCTATTGCACTGTGCCTCTCTCCACTGTGAAATGTTAGAGCTAATTTTGATTCCCTTAGGTGTCTTGGTTCAGCCTGTTAAGCTGAATGTGCTTTGAGTCTGCTGGTGTACCTGTGGGGCCCCCCCCCCACTAAGAGCTGAAAACACTGAGCACTGTGCTAAGTGGGGGTGGGCCTAAAGGCATGTTGGTGGCACCAAGCAATTTGGGCAGCTAGCAGAGTGAAGCAGCGGACTCAGCCGAGCGGTTCCTGGGGGCAGTTCGTGCGACTGGCAGCGGACTCAGCCGAGCGGTTCCTGGGGGCAGTTCGTGCGGCTGGCGGAGTGGCTGGCACAGCAGAGCAGTCCGTGTGTCGACTAGCGGAGCCGTTTGTGCTGCTGACAGAGTGACTGGCACCGCAGAGCTGTCCGTGTGTCGGCTAGCAGGACGGCTAGCGGAGTGACTGGCGCTGCAGAGCAGTTCGAGAGTCAGCGAGCAGAGCAGAGCGGATTGCGGTAAGGGCTGCGGCGGAACCCCACAGAGAGGCGGCGCAGTTGGCCTCGGACCACGTAAGGTGCCCCGTGCCCTACCCTCCATTTCCACCCAGGCTGGGAGGTAAGACTCTGCCAATTGACTTTTGAGCTCTGCACTGACCCAGAACAGAGACTCTTGGGCTGCTGGACTTTGGGACTATTGAGTGACTTTTTGGGGTTGTGGAACTCAAGAGCCAAAGGGAAGGCCACAGCCTATTTGCTGGGAGGGGGGCTTCTGGTTCATGGTTTGGTTTTATTAACCTTGTTTGTGGTGTTTCCCCAATATAATGCCACGTTGTTTCTCCCTGTTATTAAAAGGTTTTGGTACACTCAGACTCAGTGCTTGCGAGAGGGGAAGTATTGTCTCTTACAGAGGCCCAGAGGGGTAGTATATGGTTGTCCCAGGTCACTGGGTGGGGGCTCGAGCCGGTTTTTGTATTGTGCTATTGGAATGGAACCCCTGGATACTGAACCCGGCCCTTGTTGCTGCCAACTCTGATGGGCAGAAGGGTTACATGTGGAAGTGGGATTTTAGAGTATCTTGCTACGTTATAGCAGGAGTGAAGAAGAATTAGTAGAAAGGAAGACAGTATTTATTAATGCAAAAAATTACAAAAGAAATGACAAAGCATCAATGTTGCACAAGAGTGAACTATAGTACCCAGCACGATGCCCTGTTTCTTCATCCAGTCACTGTTGCATAATTACTAGGGATGGAGAACTCCCATAATAAATGTATTGGAATTCTCTAAAGGGTAGCTGTGTTTCTCAGCCAGATGGCAGAATGCAGGTAGGCAAACATCCTACACCCAAAAAGCTAGTAAAAGTAAAACGCTTTGGGCTCTGGAGGAAAGGCTCCAGACATGTTGTATTGAGATAGAAAGAAGGTGTAATAGTTGTTAATGGGATTAGGTAATATTTGGATTCAGTGATCTAAATATTAGGACCATTGACTACAACTATCTGCTGAATCCACATAGTAGCAAATGCACCCATTCCTCATAAGCCTTGGAAAGTCAGGAGACCAGTAATCTCTCCTGGGGACTAAGGAAGAAGATGACAGCCAAAGGAGAAATATAATCATTTGCTTCCCTACTTACTTCAGTGCAACATGGGACAAAAATGCAGGAAACCTGAGAGTTGTTATTGCATCTTTTATGAGACTGAGCCATAGCTTCCAAGAAGGTGGCAGCTGGATCTTCTGCCTACCTCCTTTGTGCTGAGACATTCTCTCTCTCTCTTTCTTTCTCCCTCTCTCTCTCTCTCTCTCTCTCGACAAGAGCCTGCTGTTGTGCTTTGCCACCCTGTGTTATAAATAATAGTCAAGCTGTATAATGATCAGATATAAAGCTCTCTTGAGGCGAGTCTCCAGATTCACTGGTCCACAACAATCAATATCCATGTTTACTCCAAGGAGTGCTAAATCTTGATATTCATCTACACAGATACTCAGCGTGTAGTGGTATCCACTTAAAATGATACCTTTAACAACCCATTTATTTCCTATTCTAAGAACAGGGGGAAATTGGCATAACTCCAATATCACACACACACAAATGTTAAAAGAACGTTATTAAGGTCAAGCACCCAAAATTTGGGAAATGCCAAAATTAATGTTATACCCTCACATACTACTTTTTCCACAAGACCCCTCTCTAGTAAATCCTTATATAAGAACTAAGCATTATTAATTATTATTATAGTATTTGAGATCCAGAAGAAAACTTCTACTTGCTTTTGGAGAGGTGAATAGTTTTCACTGAACTCAACTGCAGCCAATCAGGATGCACTGATGTGCATATGAGATCTGAATCTGAACTATACTTCCCACCCCATTTCTATTATCCTTTGAGAAGATGAAAATCAGGAGCTTATTGACCTCCAGCGAGAAGGGTTATGGCAGTGGGACTCAGGGGAACCAGGTTAAATTCCTGGGTCTGCCACAGATTGCTGGATGTTCCTGGGTAACTGCTTTAGTTCCCCATCTGTCAGCTGGAGATGATAATCCTTCCCTATTGCATAAGGCTGTTGTGAAGATAAATCCATAAATACTTAGAGGCATTTGTAGCTTATGGAGATGGAAGCTATATAAGTACCTAGTTAGAAAAAAAGAGATCACTGAACTAGGATTTTCTTCTTTTATATAATGACATCTAACAGAAAAGCAAATCAAAATAAAACATTCACACTAATAATTCAGATGGCAAATCTTCCCTAATCTCATGTAAAACTAGAAATGGCCAAAGCATTTCAATTTTGAAACTTTTTTCCTTCAAAAGGGACATTTTTCATGAAAATGTTCATTAAAAAGTACTTTTTTTAAAAAAAGGCAGTTCTCTGTAAAGCCAAATGTCTGCTAACCAGACCTGAAGCTGCAGTTTATCAGCTGGGAGATACCTGCTGCCTACTCATTTCCACAAAACATATTTTTAAAGTCAAAATAAACAAGTGATGTGAAGCAGAGAAGCAAACTGAGAGGACTCAAACAAAGCTGCCCAAATTAATAACTAGCTACAGGCTAGCAATATGTCAGTTACCTAGGGCAACATATAGCTGGATTTATGATGGATAATATACTGCTGCAATTAACTCTCATTTCTCTACTAAATAATATCCTGATGCTGCATCAGAATCTATTAGCACAGACCCTCTGAACCTGTGTTGAGTTACACTGAAGTTAATGGGATTCAGCATAGATGTGGGGGTATATGCTAGCAGATCCCAATGTGGCATCACTGCTGAAATTAGTAATAGTATCATTAGCAGCCACAGTGACTTACTAAGAGAAGGTAAGAGATGGTTATGGTGCTCTGTAAGATGGAGCCAAGAGCCAGAGGCTAGTTTGCCTGGGTAACAGCAAAAGATCTTACTGAATATGTCCTTACTGCAGATGCTGTTGTGTCTGCAGCCATACCTCCTTTTATCGGTACTGTGCCTTTGTGCTGGTGAGAGCTAAACTATTGGGCCAGTTTTTTCCTGTGATATTTGTGCTCAGCTTCCATTGATTTCAATGTGCATATCTGTGGGCAGAGTTTGGTAACTGACCCTTTCTTAATTGCTGCTATGTTTGTAACCATCGCTCTGCTTCTGCTAAAACAATGAGGATACAGACTCACACGGCTACCCCTCTGAAATCTGCTTCTGTTAAGTTTGCTAATCTTGCAATTGAGGCTTGCTTCTTCTAGCCTTGAATTTAATTTGATCCTCAGACCTTTTATTAGGAATATCATAATTTCCCTGACTTCCACAATCCTCCTCTTACCTTCAGCCTCAAGAAAAAAACACTGTAAAAAGAAGAGATTGTAATTTTCAGACAAGAGAAAGCAGAAGGGTGGAGTAATTCCAGTCATGCCAGTAGCCTTGTTTAGGTCAAGAGGTCTAGTCAGGCAGATGAATATATCTGCATGTTTAAGTGTTTTGCAGGATCCAGGCACAAAACTCAAACTATGAACCAGACAACATGGTTTTGATTTTAAATATTTAATTATAGTTTTTGTGACCCTTTTAAAAAAAGATACATGTATATTTTCCCCTTCCAAGTGATTGGAGGTAGATCACAAAAGTTTAATAATAATAATAATAATAATTAATAATAAAAAAAGGAATGAGGCCACATGGTACTATTTACCAAATTTTAATTTTGTCAACTCCCCTTTTCAGTTTCACTAAGTAAAGATACTTTGCAAATAGGAGATTTTTTCCCCCCAGCCACTTGGAAAATCACAGACAGGCACTGTCACTGATTTTGCACCGTAAACATGTTATTTAGGTACTATTCCAGTAATTAACATTGCAATATGCATTTGTGCAGGTGACTTTGCAACCTTTCCAAAAATGCATTTCATATATATATAAGATTTGCCAGGGAAATTCAACAATATTTATGTGAATGAAAATTCCACAGATCAGGTATCTACATATAATTGTTCCCGTTTGCCATAAATAAAAGCAATTTATTTTACATTTTCAACCAGTTTAATTTTGTTTTAACACAGATGTGATTTATCTTCTACAGTGAAATGCAATCACTTTCTTCCTGAGTCATGGGGGCAGGATTGAGCTGGTAAAACGTTGTAATGCTAACACAACAATGCATGAAAAATAGGCTTTAATCTTCCATGGCATCTGAGGAGGAGGAGGAACAGTGATGGAGGAAGTAGAGGTGATTCATAATAATAAGAAAAGCCCATTTAGAAATAGCTTGTCATCTTGAAGACAGGGGAGAACAATTAGGATGTTGAATGGGTTACCAGTGGTCCTGTGAGTGGAGTTCAGATACGTGAAAAAATTCAAGAATAGCCAACTTACCTCTTTATAGCAAAGCAGGATAGGTGTTTCTATGCGTGTGTCTGTGCTGTATGGAATCATTTAAACCTGATTTATGCTTAACATATTCTGCTTATTTATAGAGACTGATGAGATAACTATTATAAAAAGATAAACTTTGCACCTTCTGGTTATTGAAAAATTATATGTGGTTTGTACAAATTAATAGTGTAACTTTATTTTTCTCAGTCCCTTTACTTTTCTTGCCAACAGAAATACATGATATTCTAATAATACACTTTTTGTATTTAAATTGTTTTCTTCTTTTGCTCTGTTTTTTGTAATACAAAACAGTAGGCAGTGATCCATGCAGACTTCCATTTATAATATTAATAAAAGCCATGTTCCATGCTAATCCATCTCATTAATATTAAAATAAGAAGTATAAGACTGGTGAGCACTTAATCATTTGCAATTAGCACCTAACTGCTAATTCTGTGGAGGGCTCTTAGAAAGAAAGAAGTGTGTGTGTTGGGGGAGGTGGGAGGGAAGTAGCAGCAGTTTGCTCAATGCTAGTTGATTTAACTTAGAGTATTTAATACAGTGAAAACTCAGTAATTAGAACAATTCTTGTGGCCTGACAACTTTTCTTTAATTGATCATTTAAAAATAAAATAAAGTCCCAGTCCTCTCTCCCTCAAAGAGAGCAATAGCAGGATGAACATTACCAAATTGACAAATGCACTTTATTAATATAATTTGAGATCCTGCCTTTCGTAGTTTTAGGATTATCCAGACTGTAACCTGCTTAGGGTAGGTAACATATCTTTTACTCATTGTGTAAAGCCCAATGCCAAACTTATAGTGCTATATGCACATAGTAAATAATCTGGAATTGGAAAAAGTGCACAGATCATCTTGTTAAAATATTGATCCCAAAATTCAGTTAGTGGGAGGGGGAAGAGGATTTGGTTGGAGCAGCCTTCTACTATTCTTTGATGGGTTCAATTCTGTTCTATCCATTTCATGCTCACCACTGTAGAATTTTAGCAGCCTGAGATTACAGGTAATGCAGGGTTTGTGAACCAGGGAAATTTTACTGGTATAAGATAAGGTGTGAATTTAAACTGATATAGTTATACTGGTGTAATTCCCTATGTCAATGCTCTTATTCCAGAATAAGAGTGCTTTGGGGGCAGGGGCGTTAGTTTGTCACTTTGGAAAAAGATGTAAACTAAAGTGAAAAAAGCCTTCTCTTCTTGTATATGAAGCGTCTACACTGTATAATTATATAAAGTTTACTCTAGCAGTATAACTATAGAAGTATAAGTGGTCAAACTTTCCTATGTAGACAAGCCCTTAGTGAAGGTACTACATGAAATTCATTTTTACAATGGTGACATGACCTGGAACAGGCACTCCTCTGCCAGTGACTTGTATTGAGTCTTATACTAGGGAACTGCCTCTTCACCTTGTCTCCCTTTCCTTTTATATATTTTGGACCTTCATAAAACTACTGTCCTCTCATTTTTTTGTTGTCCACTAATGCACTGGTGTTTGCTCTTGCAGTAGGCATGGCCTCTTGGGGAAAGGGTTGAATGGAGATCTGCTCAGAGCACAGGGCTGGAAAGCAGAATGCACAGCTGTATTGCCAGCTTTGCTGCTGACTTTCTATGGAGCCCTGTACATGTCACATAGTCTCTTTGGTTGAGGCTAACGATCTGTGAAATGGGAATAATATTTGCTTACCTAACAGGGTGCTGTGGATTTCATTACTGTTTGGAAAGAGCTCTGAGATTCTTGGATGAATGGTGCTATGTATATTCAGTGGACTATTCTTATGAATCACAAGCAGAAAACTCTGTCTCCGAAAGAATCTATTCATACAGCACGGCACCTCTGAAGGGACGATGACAGCAAGGTAGAAGTGCAGAGTTACAAATAGTCTTTCTGTCATTAACCCTGAAGGAAATTATATAAATTTTTAGGATTTATGGTTGAGGATGGGAGCAAAATTAGTTTGACGCCTGCCTCTCTTCTCTTCTCACTCACTCTTTTGCATTGGCCTGACCTTGCACTCTGCACCTTATTCCTCCCTTTACCTTCCCTCTCTTTGAGACTTGGTACTGATTACCAGCATACTTTGCCTCCTCATCTGAGCACTGAGCTCAGAGCTCCTTGTTAGAGTTTCTTCATATCCATGTTCTGTTCTCCCTATGGTGTCCCTACCCTGTACAAGTTACTGGCCAGGCTCTGAGAGGAACCAAGTTGTGGCTGGTCAGAAGGCCAGAGAATGGGAAGGGTATGTTTCTGGCCACGAAGAAACAGGGCGAGTTTACACAAGAGCAAAATGTCCTGGCTTTGCTTCCCAGGTGAGAAACCCTCCCTCCTCTGACCAAATCCACAGCTACTCTAGTAACTCCCAGACAGAAACTGGCCAGACCTTATGCTGATTAACATTTTAGGATTTGCCAATATGCTAAGGGTTAAAAACAAGGATGAGTACTTTCCAGGGGTGGTGGAGTCTTCCCGAAAGTGGGGGGGGGGCAGAGCCCCCTGCCCCCTCTATGATCCCACCCCTGCCCCACCCCTTCCCCTAGAGGCCTCACCCCCAGCCAAGCCGGAGGACATCCAGGCCAAGGAGCCAGGGCCCCTCTACTGCGTGGGGTTGGGGGGCCCTGAGAGCAGACCCTGGCCCTTGCCCACCCCCTGAGCAATGTGGCCAGGGCAGATGGGGGGACCATGGCTCCTCACAGCTTCCCATGCAACTCTTACCCTGACCCAGCTCCGGGGCGGGGCCTTGGAGCCGCAGCCCAGCCATGTTAATAGCCGCCCGGGACGCTGTGAGAAGCTGTGGACCCCCACATCTGTCCTGGCCAGGGAGCTCGAGGGTGTGGACAAGGGCCAGGGGCTGCTCTCAAGCCTCCTCAACCTGGGGAGGTGGAAGGTATGTGGCTTCTCATAGCTGCCCAGGTCTCCCCAGCTGGGCTCCAGCTGCTGGTGTACTGGGCTGGGCAGGAGTGGGACCTGTGACAAAAAGTGTGAGGGCCATGGCCCTCTATGCCTCCATGTTTCACCACCCTTGGTATGTCCTTTGTTCAGTGAACACAGCACTAGTTTGGAGTCATCCAGCAGGGGACCTTTGCATGTCTGTCTTTCTTGCCCCTTCCCCCTCTCTCCCCATCCCTCCAATACAAAGACATTTGATAATGTCTTTCATACATACTCTATCCCAAGGCCATGACAACTTTACTGTAAATAATCGAGATATGAAGTTAAATAACAGCCGAGAGGTACAGGCTAGGGAGGGATAACTTTCCAGCTGAGCTCTGAAAAGAGATGAAGAGAGTCAATGAAGTAGAGAGATACAGGGATGCTGTTCCAGACAGTTGGAGATTCAGAGGAGAAGACTCTTGTCACAATAGTGGCAACTGTGTGGAGAGCAGGTATGGGTAATTAACCAGCTGCTCTGACGCACAGTAGCGCTGCAATTCTGAACAGTTTGTTCAATGCATTCTCATCCCCCTGCCTGTTTTGGCCCTCCCTGCTGTACCCTCTACTCCTCTTGAAGCCAAGCGGAAGAAGAGAACATCAGAAAGAGGAAAGGGAGCAAAACAGAGAAGGTGGGGATTACATTATCAAGTGCCCTAATGTGCTTGTGTTATCCTGCTTCAGAGAAGCTTGTTAAATGCAGTTTCAACTGATCTGCTCAGCTTTGTGTGCTGAGAGGACAAACAGCACAGGGCGGGGCGGGGCGGCAGAGGGAGCACAGGTAGAGAAAAGGGAAACAGGGATTAGGAGTAAGAAGCCACCAGGAAACAACTGGAGGAGATGAGGCAGGAATTGAGGAAACAGCTAAGGAAGAAGCAGGGGAGCACAGGAACCAACAGAGAACATGAGGAGAAGGTGGGGGCAGATGGTGAAGTTGCATAGGGAAGGGGTGAGGAGGCATCTTCCAAGGAACAATTGGGGGTTTCAGGTGGGAAAATGTTGAAAATCATCCAGGAACAGGAGAAAGGGGGAAAAGAAGAAGAGGGGGAAGAGAGACAGAAAAACGGGAGGGCTTGAGAGAGACAATGAGACCAAAAAAGGCCCCCAAAAGAAGGGTGCTCACTATTGACACCTGTTGGTGGATAGGGAGAAGATCACTTTAGATCTGCTTGAAAACTCCAGATGGGCCGGGGCTCCATAGGAGAGGGAGGTCCCAGCCACCATCTGTTGGTAAGGAGGAGGAAATGATTGATTGGAAATGATTGGTGTGACATGAGAAGCAAAGAAGTGCAGAAAGTAAAACAGACAGGCACCGGGGAAAGATTGGGAGATATCACTGGGGGAATGCATATGAGCGGGGACAGGCAAGCAGATAGAGTTCACTGGGAGAAGAAAAGGAGAGGAAGATTGTGGCAGAGTAGGGGGAAAACCAATAAAGAGCATTCCACAAAAGAAGACTGACAGTAAAATCCACTTGTCTTTGTGGAGTCTCTTTCTCCCTTCCCAGACTCGTACATGCAGGCTTTGCTCAGGCATCCTGCCATTTTAACTCCCTTCCCTGAGTCCAGCAAGAAATGGCGATGTACCTTTGCCTTTGCCATGCAGGCAAGCAACTTGATAAAGCCTCTCTGGAAAAGGAAAGGACAGAACTCTCAAAACAATGAGATCTGTCACTTGTGGTATTAGTAGGTTTAATTATAAGAGTCCCCTTTAAAGTGGATAGACCAACTAATGACGTTTTAAAACACTGAACTACAATCTGACAAATAGGTACACACTGGAAGCATTCTCTCTTTTATAGGAGAGAAAATAAATGATACAGACAAAATATTATTACCTTGAGACATTATGACCAAGTTCTGATTCCCTCAGACTATAGCTTACTTTCATGCTGTTCTGCTGAGCCCCGCGCTCCTGTTTCTCATGAAGGATTGGCCGACAACTCTTCATTGATCCCTATGCTTTGAGAACTCTTTGATTGTTATACCAGAGTCTCCAGAAATATATAACTAATTATATCTCCTCCAGAATTCAGTTCAAAACAGAATCATTAACTTCAGCCGAAGATCTCACCTTTGTATATTAGGTCTCACCTCTGCACTTACGACGGAAGAATCCCATGCACTGCTACAGACTAGGGACCGAATGGCTAGGCAGCAGTTCTGCAGAAAAAGACCTAGGGGTTACAATGAACAAGAAGCTGGGTATGAGTCAACAGTGTGCCCTTGTTGCCAAGAGGGCTAACGGCATTTTTGGTTGTATAAGGAGGGGCATTGCCAGCAGATCAAGGGACATGATCATTCCGCTCTATTTGGCATTGGTGAGGCCTCATTTGGAGTACTGTGTCCAGTTTTGGGCCGCACACTACAAGAAGGATGTGGAGAAATTGGAAAGAGTCCAGTGAAGGGCAACAAAAATTACTAGGGAGCTGAAGCACCTGACTTATGAGGAGAGGCTGAGGAAACTGGGACTGTTTAGTCTGCAGAAGAGAAGAATGAGGGCGTGATTTGATAGCTGCTTTCAGCTACCTGAAAGGGGGTTCCAGAGTGAATGGATCTAGACTGTTCTCTGTGGTACCAGATGACAGAACAAGGAGTAATGTTCTCAAGTTGCAGTGGAGGAGGTTTAGGTTGGATATTAGGAAAAACTTTTACGCTAGGAGGGTGGTGAAGCACTGGAATGGGTTACCTAGAGAGGTGGTGGAATCTCCTTCCTTAGAGGTTTTTAAGATCAGGCTTGACAAAGCCCTGCCTGGGATGATTTAGTTGGGGATTGGTCCCACTTTGAGCAGGGGATTGGACTAGATGACCTCCTGAGGTCCCTTCCAACCCTGATATTCTATGATTCTATGTTGCCTAGGATCTGTTGATTACATAGCAGATAAATAGTGTTATATGGAAAGTTACCAAGAAAGTTACTAGAATTTGTATGTGGGGAGGAGCAGAGGGTTCTTTCATCTTCTCTATCCTGTTGTCTTTATCATATAAACTGACTTTTTTTTAAACTCTCCTGCTCAGTCTAGGTAGGTACGTGGTTGGATTTAAAAATAAAATTGTGGAACTATAACAAGATGCGAACCAAACATCAGCTTAATAGCATTACTCTTATGTTGCAACCCTTTACCATCCCATCCTTCATCAGTTTGATTTTCTATGTGGTCCATGAGGAGTCTGTTTATTTACTACTCTGTGTAGTGCTTACTGCCATGACTAGTTCTACTGAAGTCCACCTGGTAATAAGGGGATGTAGTATTGGAAATGCAAGTTTCTTGGAGCAGTGACTTTGTCCTTTTATGCATTGTCATAGGCTGCCTCATGCACCTTCAGCATGATGTAAATAAACAATAATAATTAAATTTAGGTGTTTTCCTATTGACTTCAATGGGTACAGGATTGGTCTGAAAACACTCAGCTCTGTGGTGTTACATATTTTTCTTAAATTTAGCTTATGGTTTTGTTCTAGAATATCACTGCAACTGAAGGGACACAGAGTTTAACTAGAGCATGAAGGTGATAAATAAGTTGTGCAAATTCTAAAAATTTAGTAATTTGATGCCACATGGGGAAGTTTTAATTTGAGTGTTTTATTGTACTTTACATATAGTAGCAATCTGATACTGGAGAGAAGAAATACCAACTCAGTAGCAATTTTTCATTGTTTGTTTAAGTGAATAATTAGCCACACAGGAGAGCTATTTTAAAAATGTTTTATAATAAAAGATTTCAGTATAATACTCCTGATGTTTCAGCCTACATATATTTCATAACATGCCTTATCTAACTAAGAATATATTAGGAGAGCAATTTTGAACTTAACACTAAAAGAACTGAATGGCTAGTAAAGGTGTTTGAGAAAGGGCTAATACAACTGTACTTTAGGGATCCAGCATGGTCCAGTAGATAGGGCACAAGACTGGCAATCAAGCGACCAGTGTTTTATTCCTGGCTTTGCCATCAGCCTGATGAGTGCTGCAAGTCAGTTCACCTCAGTTTCTCCAACTGTAACACAGGAGGAGGGGAATGATACTTCTAAAGCATTTTGAGCTATATGGAAGAAAAGTAGTGTGTAAGAGCCAAGTGTTTATTGTTATCACCATTTTGTACCTGTGGGAAGGCAGCATTCTGCATATGCTGAGAAGTGGGATTTGAAGATGCCCTAGAAGCAGGAGATAAAACAACAGTAATGGAGGTAAAGGCATTTTTTTCTCACATTTTCCTCTTCCTTATTCTTGCATCTTCCTGCTCTTCTTCCTCTTTCTCAACTGCCTTCTTTTTGTTTCTTGGTGTACTGCGTAATAGGACTTTTACGGCTGGGTTTGGGGGGGTGTCAACCTAAGATACGCAACTTTGGCTATGCCAGTAGCATAGCTGAAGTTGCAGTATCTTAGGTCGACTTATCTGACTGTCCCCACGGCGGCAAGTTGACTGCGGCCGCTCCTCCACCAACTTTGCTTACTCCTCTTGCCGAGACGGAGTTCCAGAGTCGATGGGGAGCACTTTCGGAGATCGATTTATCGCGTCTAGATGAGATGCAATAAATCGATACCCAATACATTGAGCGCTACCCGCCGATCTGGTGGGTAGTATAGCTGTATCTTAAAACCAAGATAGGATGATCTCTCTTCCTACCACTCCTTCTGATCCATGGAGGGAAGACTCCATGCGTATCCACTAAGAGAAGGAACTAATTAGATACTCTGCAAAAGAAGCTCTCTAGTTCTTGTAGTAACTCCCTATACGTTGTGACGGAGTCAGACCAGAAGGATATAGGAGAGTGCTGAAAGGCAGGTATATTAGTCTCAGGATGTGCAGGTCCCTGTTCCCTGGATAGCCAAACAAAGGCTACTCCAGGCCAATCAAGACACCTGGGGCCAATTAAGAACCTTCTAGAAAGGAGTAGAAACAGCTAGCCTAATTGGGACACCTGAAGCCAGTCAGGGACTGGCTGAAACCAGATAAAAACCTCCCAGTTAGTCAGGTGGCTGTGGGTGTCAGGAGCTGTGAGAGGAAGTTGTGCTGTTGGTGAGACTGAGTGGTGGACAACATATCATACAGAAGGAAGGAGGCCCTGAGGTAAGGGTGAAGTGGAGTTTGAAGAAGCGGGGACTGCTGTGGGGAAGTAGCCCAGGGAATTGTATTGTGTTTTGTGCCTAAAAGGTCAGCCATCTCAGCTGATACTATTAGGGTCCCTGGGCTGGAGTCTGAAGTAGAGAGCGGGCCCGGGCTCCCCACCTTTTCCATCTTCCATACTGGTCTGTGATGAAGGTAACTCACTAGGCGGTGACTCTTGCCAATTATACTGAGAAAGGGAGGTCACTCTGGGGCCTAGATGAGTTTCTGAGGCCCCTAAATCTGCCAGGAAGCACAGGACCCACAAGTACAAACTTGGAGCTTTGTCACAACGTGAATTCAACAGTCAAGGCATTCCTCATGTCAAAGCTTTTCTTAAATATTGAGGTTTACGCTGTGTCCTTGATGGCAAGGTCTTTCTGAAAACCTACTTAAGATCAAATTCATCACAGTCTTTCTGAGCAAAAAACCAAACT
Source organism: Dermatemys mawii (assembly GCA_007922305.1). Lineage (NCBI taxonomy): Eukaryota > Metazoa > Chordata > Testudines > Dermatemydidae > Dermatemys > Dermatemys mawii. The sequence continues at coordinate 24,991,144 of ML677352.1, forward strand.
TTTCAAACATTAATATCCAAGGATCTGATCCTGAAAAGGGCTGAGCAACCACAACTCCCACTGGTTCCCGGCAGTGCTGAGTGTCTGTCAGGAGGCACTCAGCAACTGAAGGACCGAGCCTGAACTATGTTTTATTGCAGGCCTGTTTCCTATGAGGAATATTTCTTCTTGGCACTCATTTCTGGTTAGCTGGGTGAGTGTTCAGCAGACATAGAAAATGAACTAGTTGTGATTTGCTGCTCTCAGGTTTTCTCATTATACTAAAGTTTTCCCTATTTTTGTCATAGAAATTTGTTTATATTGATCATGTCGAGGCTGGCATTAAATCCAGATTTTTTTTCATAAACGAGGAATGTGTATCTTGGATCCCTTCTTTCCTCTTTGCACAAACCAGAATAAAAATATACCCTGACATGGGGGGAGATTTGTTCACTTATTTTGGATGCATTTCCTGCGTGAACAATATGTTACTCCTAACTGTCTCTGACAATCCAAATAGTCTAAGGAAAAACACAAATAAAGTTACCCAAAGTAGATACACTGCCTCAGTTACACATAATGGGCCTGCTCCCAAAGTTAAAACTCCCCCTGAACTCGGAGTTCCTGGAAATTGTGAGATGGATCCAAAGCCCACTGAGGTCAATGAGAGTTTTTCTGTCTTCTGTGTGTATTGGATAAGGCCCTTTATTGGTGGATCTATGTTCCTGGTGGTATAAAATCCCTCAAGGACAAGCAACCCATAAACGCAGCTTCATGAGGAGGCTGGAGCTGACTGGCAAGCTACAAAGGGTAGGGCATTTCTGTCTACACAGCAACTGGGTAGGCAGAAATGCACTAGCTCTGCTCAGGCTAGTGTGCTAAAAATAGCAGCGTGGATGCTGTGTCAAGGTCAGTGACCACGGGTAGCTGCTTGAGTACAAGTCCGCCTGACCCCCTGGGTCTGAATTTGGGTAGCTAACCCGCACAGCAGTTGCTAGACTGCCAGTTTTGGCATGCTAGCTTCCAGTTGTGCCAGCACTTTTCTATCTACTCAGTTGGGAGGCATGCTCCCAGCAGCAGTATAGTAATACCCAAAGTGGGCAGTGTCAGCCAGCCAAGGATGAGTCGGAGTTCCTGGGGGAAGCACTGAATAACATACTCTCTTAAGGGAGCTTTTTGAAGCCCAGGTTAGAAATTAAAGCTGTCCTCTCCTGGTAGAGTTTCTTGGAGTAGGTGACACTGCAAACACAGACTGCCACCTTTGGGATGGATGAACCCCTATTAATGTAAATGGGTGCCTATAGAGTTGTTTTTTCTAAACTATTGTCTTTCTCCTATGTTTTCTTTCATTACAGCATGTGGATTTTTTAAAAAAAGATATAAAATATTTATGCAAATTAGAATTTATTATTCAGTAATCAACCCTTGTTGGATACATTATGGCATAATCAGTTGTATGTTAAAAAGCATTTAATTTCATGCCTAATTAACATATTATAAATTGAAGAGACAAAATTAAATTATTATGGACAGTTTGCAAATGTAGTACATACAGTGCACTTCAATAATTACATGAATATTGAATGTAATATGATGTGTTACTTCTACTCTCTTTTGTGCTTAGTGTTTGGTGATAGAGTGGAATGAATGGGCTCTAAGGGACTTCTCTTGTACTGCCCCTGAGTGGCATCAGATTCTCATTTACATCAATGGAAGCTATGCATGCAAACACCGGGCAGTGTGTGTAGATTAGATCAGTTCCATGCACGCATCTGGAATTTTGGAAAAAAGTCTACCTTTCAAGTCGCAATTTCCTGTAACTTAATTATTTTGGCAAATAATTGCACTGTTTGGGCCCAATCCGGCTCTTTCTCTAGTCAATGGCAAAACTTCCATTAACTTCAGAGGGAGCGGGACCAGATGCCACAAATGACTATGTAGCCCTCGAGTTTGGTTGTGAAATTGTTTCAAAGTAAGACTGCAACACTGTGAATTTCACAAACAGTTCTGTAGCAAAATACTGTTGTCACTTGTAGTTACTTTTACAAAATTCTGCTTTGTCTGCAAAGAGAAGCATGATTATTTGAGCAACCACAAAAGCAAAAATCTTAGTATGCAACTTTTTCCTCATGAGGCCGGATTCTGTGGAAGTGTTACTTCAGTTAAATTCATTGAACTACATTGCCCCACGTGCAGGATTTTTAGGATGGTAGAAACTTAGGTTTTGCTTAATTAAATGCAGTTTTTAATGTAAATTATGTGCAGATTCTTGGGTCAAAATTTGAGGGTAGAATAGAGACCCTTAGCATCTTGTGCAGCTGAACCGTGTAAATTGGCTCCCCAAGTGAACTATGACTTTTAGCTGAAAAACCTATGAGTAAATTTAGTTTATAGACAAATAATAATGTTTTTGAAGCCCAGTGAAGAATAAATCATTTAATGACTGAAATTATGTGAACATTTCTATTGAACCCCCACGTTCCCCCAAAAGTAAAATCCCCTTCAATTGATAACAGGACAATTTTGTAAACCACTTATGGCTGTGATGAAATCCTACTTGACTGGCCCACAAGCAGATGTGACAAGTTGAATTTATTTCCTTTCTTACCAGGAAGCTTTGCAGGAAACTCTTAACATATGGTGCTTTTCACTTCCATCTAGAGCTATAAATGTTATTGGGAAAGGATGTTCCCAGAAGCAGCAAGTTTCTGACGTTTCTGCCAAATGGACTCCAAATGATCCTTCTGTGGTTCTGAATTCCCAGAGTTCTTAGGAGCTGGCAGCCAAGAATCTCTGATCTAAACACAGCTCACTAATTTAATTATTTTATTACTGATTTGTAGAAGGCTCTTGCAGAACAGTGACTTTGCATTTGTATTATATCTAGCTATGCAGGAAGTGCAAGTTGTAAGAATGTAAATATTTTGTTTCTTAACTGCTTTTAGTTTGAAAACTTGGAAACCGTTTAACACACAAATCAGGCACACCAATCTGAAAGCAGAAGAATGTGAAATGAAGATAAATCACACCAACTAGTATTTCTTTTATATTTTGAAGATCCTGTATCTTCTGTGGAAATTGAATAGTTTTTGTGTATTTGATAACTATAACTACACCATAGCATTGTACAACCACCTTTGCCACCAGAAAGGAAAAGCTAAATGGGGAAATAAATTATAGCTAGTACAAATCATTGAAACACTTGTGTCTGCTTTAGAATATTGCAAGAAGTTCTGAATACACACCAGAGGGCACAGGTCTGTTTCATGTGGTTGCCAAATATTTCATTTTAATAAGTTAAAGGGCTGAATTTGATGTTCTGTCCATTAGTAGTTTTGCTACTGGCTAGAAAATACGGGAGCTAAATTAAAAATAGTGACACTTTCTCTAGTAATGTGAGTGTCAATCTTCTTGGCTCACTTTATATAATTGTTCAGATTGTAGTATAATTTGATGAAAGGACCTATACACAGATGTGCAAACACTCTTTTCTCAACCCAGGCATGATTTTTTTTAACATTAGCTTTAATACAAATTTTAATTTGATGAATGAAACTGGAAAAAGAGGGTCAGGTTTCAGGAAGGATTAGTTTGTTGTGACCCCAAGACACCAGTGACTTCACCTCTTGGAGTTATGGTTTCAGGCTTCTGCAAACTTAGGCAAGTATACATTATAATCCTGTGTGAATCCTGTGTGAATTAGGCAAGTATACATTATAATCCTGTGTGAATCCTGTGTGAATTAATGTTCTCTATAGATAAGTGGTATTATAATATGCTTTCACTACTGCACTGAAGAAAACATCAATTGTAAAAATAAGTTGGATTCAATATAAAATTCATCAGCTTTAGGGCATTTTCAGCATGGGTGCAAACTCTGTTTGGATTCTTCTGTAGTTTTTATAACTATTCTGGCTAAGAGTGTAATCATAGGGGAGCAGGTTACATCTAGGGTGACCAGATGTCCCGCTGTTAGCAGCTGTGTCTTACATGGACAACTATTATCCCTCTCTCCCAAAAAAGAAAGTGTCCTGATTTTTCACACTTGTTATCTGGTCACCCTAGTTATATTTGCCCTTCCCCAACTTCCAGCATGGGGTGACAACTGTGCCTTCGGCCACTCCTCTGTTTCTGTCATGCTCCAGAGAGGAAGAGGAGGAGGAGGAAGTAGCAGAGGAGGCAGATAGAAGAATCTGAGACTGCTTTGAGCTGTTGCTTTTGAGGACATTCTTTCTTCCCCCTACCTCCCACTGGTCAGCTCAATAGAGAGGAAATCACTGCAGCCACCACAATACATGATCTTAATGATTTTTATATTGTCATTTTCTCTTTGTTAATCTAGATGCTTACATTTCTCAATTTTTTGTTGATTGGCTTTTGTTTAAATTTGGGGCTTTAATTGTTTGCCCTCATTCTGCTTTTTTAAATATAGCTAGCTTGATTGCTATTATTATTTCATGCACTGTTTATTCATGATGTCATTTTAGCTCAAGGCTAGAATGGTATAACCATTCTGCCTTAAGCATCATTTTTCCCTATGGCATGATATTGTACATAGTGAACAATACATATTGCAGATTGGAAGTGTTGTGACTGTCATTCAATTTAATAACAAAATATGCTTATGATCACTCTCATGGCAAATTCCACTAGTCTGGATTCTCCTTTCTCTTACATTCAGGTAAATCAGGAGTAACACCACTGAAGTCAATGGAACTGTTCCAATTTAAAATCAGTGTAAATGAGGAGAATCGGACGTTACTGTTCAATACACCAATGCACACACAGATGCTGATCCGAAGGGTGCTGCCACACCCACCCTGGCTTGAAGTGGTTTTGATTATATCCAGAGTTTACAGTTTGGTTCAATGGCTCTCAGCACCCCCGCTATAAAAACTGTTCCAGCATCCTTGCACCAATGGGGGATAGACATTGACAGGACTTGTGGATAGCCATGAAGTTAGTCACTGGGCTGTAATTGTGATAAACAAGTTCATTTTTACCTGCTACTTCATTGCTGTCTGCATATATGAGGCACATATTGTATCTTGTTGTTGTAAATGGAACATGGGGACAAACAAGAACACAGGATCAGGGTAAAACAATGCACTTTCATTCACTTCTATTTGAACAGTCTCTCCTTTTTTAAAGCCTAAGATCATCAGCAATAATCTATTACTATTGTTACTGAAATAGTGCAAATGGAATTTGATTCTGTGTAAAGGTGGTCGATTGACAGCCCCGGAAACTGAAATCTGTTTATAAATGACCAGCTGTGGAATCTTACCCATACTGTTCCACCAACGTGTCTGGACCCCAACAAAGTCCATTCAGATGATGGACTGATTCTCCTCTCACTTTTATACCAGTTTTACACTGTTATTTCTACATTGACTTCAAAAATGTCATTTAAATGTTTTCTCCCAGAGCCCTTCATCCACTAGGTGCCTGCACTCATCAGATCCTGAACCCATACCAGATGTGTATCCACCAAACAGCCGAAACCCAGGCCAAATGCCAACACCCCCTGTACCTCTTGACACTGTCCTGGCACGAGTTGCTCAGATACCACAGAGATGCATAGGCCCTGTGGTATGGGTGCCATTATAAAGATCTCTATAAATAGATGGCACCCTGAACCCAAATGGCTCTTCTCGGAACTTTGTAGCTTCTTACCAATGCTAAAGTATTACACTACCCACCATCTCAAATACTCCATCAACCAGATCTCCCTTCTCCCCTGGTCATTCATCTATACTCCCTGATACACCCCCCTATCAAGGACCAGCACTCTCTAAATGCCAATACTACAGTTTTGTACTCCTGAATGCAACAACTCATGAAATCTGCATACCCCTGGCAATATGCCCAGAATGCCTCTTTCTGCCAGCCAGACACCTCCCTGCCAAGGCCTCAACCTCTTTCCAGTGTCCACCAGGTCTGTATACTCTCCACTTCATGTGCACGGTGAATGATTCATGCTTTATTATTTATTAGGAGAATTTGGCCTCTTTTTGTTTGTGAATCTTCCATGAACAGTGTATTACTCTCTTGAATTTGTAATTTGAATTTTTTTTGCCAAATAATTTCTCAGAGTAATTATTAGGCTATAACTTGATCATGAGTCATTCATTTGTGAGTATTTGATATTCAGAATTCAAGCTGTATTTGTTAATTTTGATTGATCATGTAGGTCCTTTCTCACATTTCTGTTCCTTGACTGGATGAATGTAATTGTAAAGATTAGGTCTCCAATGCAGTCATTTGTATTTGAGACTAATTTTTCATAAATATACACCAGTATTTGTTTTAAATTCACAAACATACCTCTTAATGAACTTATTTGTGACACTATTAAAAAAAAGTGCATGCAAAAGAAGATTGAGTGTAATCATTTAAAAATATTAATTTAAATTTGCAGAAACATTTTGCATTATTTGCTCACTTTTAATTTGGACACTTTGCTAAGAACTGGACTGGACCATTAACTTATTTATAACTTTTATAAGGTATTGGATAGCTATCAAATGATGATGACTTTTGGTCATTATCAGCATGAATTGAATTCACACTGGTTTTCATCAAATGAAACTCTGTGTCACATTACCATTCTCTTGAGCCATTCAGTCCCTCAGACATCAGTGTCACTTAATTCTCTCTATGAGACAGTATAATGTGAGCACTGTGCCTGGTTCACACAGAAAATGTGATGATTTTTCATACTTTCCAACACAGATGTTCTACCAAGCTTCATCTAGAGAGGCTAAATCTACATTTAAAAGCAAGGACACCATAGATGTTAGTTTTAAAATAACATACACTATGGCTCAGAGAAATGACTGAATATTATTGTGTCACAAATATCCTAAATTAGCCCCAGAAGATAAGAATAACAAAATAAAAGTGAAAGTTAACTCACCTTTTAATTATAGTGGTGGGACCTTTGAGACTGTGGAAACATTAATTTGTGTAATTCACATTTATGCAATCATTACAGAAGATATTTGCTAACCATCTCTTTTGAATACTGTCTTGCAGATGAGAAAAACTTATTTTTCCTCATAAATTAGACATTAAAATTCCAGGAAACTGCTTATTATCATGAACACATTTCACCTGCAGAAATGGTGAAGACAGACCTTTTAAAAAAAACATTTAGCATGAAATATTTTCTTCTAAAGGTCAGTCTTAAATCTTTCTATCTTCTTTTCTCATCATTAAAACATCATCTTGCTTTCTCTCTTTTAAAACTCATCCTATTAGCTGTGCACCATAAACCTTCGAAGAGAGATGGAAATGTGTGTGTTTGTAAGATGATCTATTTTCAGATGTAGTGGTCCAAGTTATATTCTCAGTCTTCTAGGAAAATTGTGAGCATTTTCTGAATATATATGTCCTCCTAATATTTGTGTACTTATGAAGTAGGCATGTGCCAGAGCATCATCGACTGGAACATTATGCAGTTGCAAAGAAAACTAAGAAGATTCACATTCTAGGCCCCAGTTCACTAGTTTGTCTGGTACTTAGCACCCGTATAAAGTGAGTTCCAAGTTGATGTAAAATGCTATGCTGGAGAACATATGTACTGCATTTGTATTATCTTACACAAAGGTATGTGGGAGGTAAAATATGAGAGTGGAAATGAGATAGTAGTTTGAAACCTAAGGACTCTGTGAGGGTCCTCAGGGTTGCTAGGAGCGACCCAGAAATGTTTGTTCAAAAGAGCCGTTGGAGAAGAGTGAGCATGGAGACTTGTCAGCTGGAGTTCCAGGCTTACTGAAGTTGTCGAGAAAGGTGTCTGCAGAGACTGTTCCATCAGGAATGGAAGAGGTCCAGGTGCCAGGAGGGTGGTGGTGAGACTGGAGTGGGAGAATATTGGACTCCATAGCTTATAGAAAGAGAGCCTGAACTGGGGTATGAAATAATACTTTCCCTGACTTGAAAGGAACAGTGAACACTGCTAGATGATCAGTACCAATGTTCATTCATAACTGTTAACTGTAAATAATAAATCCCAAGTTTGTTAATTTAGTCTAGAGTGGAGCTGTGGTGAATGGTGACTTCTACAGAGAAAGCCTCCATTACCTATTAGGAGACCCTGCTCCTGGGAATGGGCTCCTTGTAACAAGGAAGCAGAGGGAGGGCTGCCCTGAGATAAAATGTCCATGTGAGAACGTTGGTGGTACAGTAAGAGTCTGAGACTGGGTAATAGGAAACGCAGGGTTGTGATAGCTAACATTCTGACCTGCTATCATTTTTCACTCTCCTTGCACTTGTACACATGACTACACAAGGTGCAGGGCAATGCTGAAATGGGCCATTGAAATTTCCCTGAAGTGTTAGAGAAGTCAGTTAGTTAAGGCAGCCTAGAGTAGAACCAAGCCTCTGCTAATGAATGGTCTGAGGGGGCATACATTTGAACTGTGGATGCACGTAAGAATGTTTTGGTCTGAACTTGAAGCATTTATTCATGTGAGTAGTCCCATCAAAATGAATGGTCCTACTCACAGGAGTAAGAGCAATAGGACAAGGACCTTTGTTTGTTATGTTGGGAACATGTTTATATTCACTAATAAAACATCATGCATTTTATTGATTTATATAGTAAGAGATTAAAGAGAGAGTTTTGAAAACTAGGTTCTTATTTAGTTCCCTCACTATCCAGCATTAATAACTTGTCACAACTCTTCATAGATACTGCTTTGCAATGCAGACAGCATTTATGAAGAAATTAATTTTATCTTCCCTCTTTACATGGGATGTTGCCAAGAAGAGAATTTGTTTAAAAAATTTCCCCTACTTTCAAGTAGATTTTATCTCAACTTGCATAAAAGAAACCAACAAGGAGTATAAAACAAAACACATCCCAGCTTAACATTGTGCTTGTGAATATACGCTTTCACTTCATGAAAAAAGCAATTAGTAGTCTTTGCCAAAGGAATAAGTAAGGAAGAAATCTCAGAGCATTCAGTTATGGAAAACAATGTCCGTTATTTCTCATTGAATGTAATCTGGGCAGAACAGGGTGTCTGCTAGAGAAGATGAAGGGAACTCGGCATATTTAAAATACTAGGGGTGAAATCGTCACTGTCAAGGAACAAGAGAACAACTTAAACTCCAAAGAAGGCTGATACTAAGATGATCAGAGCAGGAGATTAAACATCTTGAAAGACTCAGGCCAGGTCTACACTAGCGGGGTGGGAGGAGGCAGGGGGTTTCGACCTAAGATACACAACTTCTTCAGCTACGTGAATGGCATAGCTGAAGTCGGCATATCTTAGGTCGACTTACCTGGCGTCCTCACAGCAGCAGCAGGCTCCCCCATCAACTCTGCTTGCGCCTTTCGATGGGGAGTGCCTTTGGGGATTGATTTATCGCATCTAGATAAGATGTGATGAATTGATCCCCAATAGTTTGATCAGTACCTGCCGATCTGGCAGGCAGTGAAGACAAGCCCTCATAGAGACTTGCTAACCTACCTGGAGAAGGGGTATTTGAGGACAGTGAGTGGCAAAGACTCACTTGAGAGTGATGTGCTGGTAATCTCTCCTCTCTTATTTGTTACAGTTTCCTGTTAGCTATGGGAATTTACAATCAAACCCACATAGGCTTGCATCTCTTCTCTGGTTTCGTGGGAGCCACTGCTCTGGAAAGTACATCAGCAGTGAACATGGATTTACTGAGCGTGTAGGTCACAACCTAGTCATACTTTTGCAGCTTATCATCATTCTTTGAATCCTTAAGGTACAGTCATTTAGCAGTTTGCTAAATAACGCTATCAGGGGCTTGTGGCCTGTTTCAACTTCCACTGTCTGTCCATAAATATACTGATTGAATCTCTCCTTCTTGATCTGTGAGTATCTGGTTTCTGCCTCCATCAGTCATTTGAATGCATATGCCACTGGTTCCCAATAATCCTCATGCCTCTGTAAAATTTCTGCACCAAACCTAGATTGTGAAGCATCTGCTGAAATTTTAATAGGTCTTCCTGGTGCATAGAATTTCAACACTGATTCTTGTATCAGTTGTTGTTTTAGACCTTCCCATGAATCCTCCTGTTCTGCATCCTAATACCATTCATTTTTATTCTGTAGGAGTTTTCTCGAAGCTGATACTTTGGTAGATAGATTAAGTATGCATTTTCCAAGATAATTAACCATTCCCAGGAATTGTTGGAAATCTTCCTTTGACTGGGGACATGGCATCATTTCAATGGCTGAAATCTTCCTCTTTGGTTTTACACCTTCATTGGAAATTACATCTCCAATAAATGTCTAACCCTTTAAAGACATTTCCCCTTGTTAGTTTGAGGTTTACAGTTCCAGTTGCATCCAGGACTTCCCGAAGTCTACAATCATACTACTTTTTTGTAGAGCCCCAGATTCATTCATTGAGGTGTGAACACCACTAATACGTTGCTAGATCATAGGTAAGCTGAAGCTATGCCAAAGAGTAAGCATATGAATCTGTATCTTCCAAATGGCATATTAAACGTGCCTAGCTTTGTGCTTTAATTAATTTTAGTTGCCCCAAACCTGAGGATTCATCCAATTTATTGAAATATTGAGCATTTGTAAATTGAGCCGTAATCTCGTCTCTGGTTGGTAGTTTGAAATGTTCTCTTTTTATAGCCTTGTTGAGGTCTCTGGGATCTAAGCATGTGTAGTTTGCTATTATTTTTCTCCACAATGACTAGGAAGCTCATCTTTTCTGTTGGCTCCTCAATTTTTTGTATTATTTGCATTGCTTCCAGCCTTGCAGGCTCTGCCTTGAGTTTATCATGGAGTATAAATGGCACCTTTTTATATGGATGGATAACTGGAGGGACTTGCTTGTTTATCTGAATTGTATGTTAACCCTACAAGCAACCCAGCTCTTGAAACAGTTCATGATATTTCTGAAAGATTGCCTCATAGTCAGGTTCAATATGATCTCGTAGTGAGAGCAACCATTTTATCAGAGAGATGGTCTCCAGTTTGTTTTATTAAAGTTTTATTCCTTTCTCATTCACTGGTTTGTTACTTAATGAACTCCAAGATTGTTACACTCACCCCACTGAAGTCACTGGCTGAACTCGCATTGACTTCAGTGGGGCCAGGATTTCATGCTTGTTCCCTGCATGCTGCCATATATTTCAAATAATGAGTATTTGTCTATGCAAAGTCCATCCAACTGAATTTTTAGTTAGTTACTATTAATGGGTTTTAGTAAAATAGAAAACATTTTTGGGTGCTTCAGAGTCACTTTGGAGAAACACAATAAGTAATATTTTTTCTATAATTTTTAGGTCTAATTTTGGATTTTGAATTTTGCATTTAAAAACTAGAAAAAAAAATCTTCCCCTACCACTTTCTTCTTTTTCATTTAAATTATTTTCTTCTGTGTTTTATAGCATGTACAACAAGTCACTGTTATGTATTTCTTTAGTTACTTCTTTGTGTATTCAACTTCATTTATGTCTTCATAACTCTGTGAAGGATTATGGGTCTTGAACCCGGCCCATGGGTCCTCCTCCAGTGCTTAGAACACAGCCATCACCCAGCAGCCCACCAGAACCTGTAGAGAAAGAGGTTAGCTGCTGACTGGGGGAGATGTCCAGCCCCACCAATTGGCTTGGATTCACCATGTAAGTCACAAGGAGGCACAGGAATTTGTCTGAGCAATTGGGTGGATCCCTGGATGTCTGCTACTTTGGACCTTGACTTGCCTGACTCCTGAGTCTTCCTGCCTATTCCTGGTTCCTGCCTCCCAGTCTCTTTTTGGTCCCTGCCCTTCTTATCCCAGATCCTCTGCTCCTGGCTTCTGCTTTCTGCCTTGTTCCAGGTTTCTGCTCCTCCACTCTGGCTCTGGCTTGACCCCTGACTCATCTCCTGATTTGAGCTCTAGCTCTAACCCCTGGCTCTGGTTCCTGACTCTGATCACTTAGTCTGACTTCCCATGCTCTGGTCTTTACAAGTTCTGTGCATAAGATGTTTTGGTAATTTGTGCACCTGCTGCTATTGACACTTAAGATAGGCCAAGAAAGATTTTAATGTTTGCCTAGGAGCAAGACTCCCCTGATAGTTTGGAGTTATGATAAAAAAGTCTAATGAAGAATAGCATTTTACTGCTCAGTAACCCTTAACCTATTTTGTAGGTTGTTTCAAGATATTTATTTCATAGTGTACTAACTGCAAGATGTATAAAGAATGAAATTATCCAAAAAGCATATAGAAAATGACTAACCAACAGGTGTTGAGACCATTGCAATGGAACAGGGAACCTTGGAAACAGCCTAAAATAAGAAGTGTATATCAAAAAGAGGAAATATAAAAAGACTAAAATGATACACAGTGAGCGTATCAAGCCTATAATTGCCCCTAAAACGTAAGGGAAGTGAGATAATTTGCAGACTGGAGGCAGGCTGTCAGTGAACAACAGGGGACGTCTTCCGCAGCTGTTGTAACTGTATGCTTCTCTATGTATGTGCTCTCTTTAAACTGTTAGCTTTGTTTGGATATATCAATTTAACTTATCCAAAGCTTGTTATTATTGAAGTAATTGGGATTCAAGAGAGCCACTCTCACTAAACATGTAATTACAGTTAACATTTTAATCAATTATTGGTTATCAATTATTTGGTTATTGATTATCAGCAAATTATTAACAATTGATTATTAACAATGTGGTCTATTGCAGCAGAGCCAAAAATATTGTAAGTCCTATTTTTCTGAAGTAGAAGAATGGCATTGCAAATGAAAGATGAATCAAGAAAACTTTCCCCTCTAAATTATAGAGATGTTCATGTAGGCAAAATTTTGCTCTTGAACTATCTCACAATACAGTAAATACAGTAAGTAATGATTGTACATTCATTTGTATGTATTATAATAAAGTTAGTCTTGATGAACTGATATGGAATTATCATCAATATGTTTTCCCTGACTGCAGATGCAGAAAATTCTGGTTTTAAAAATCCCCTAGATTACATGATCAGAATGAATACATTTACTTAAGCCTCAATATGTTATTCTGACTTCTTGGCTATTACTTTTCCAGTTGCAAGCAATAATGACACAGCAAGGATATTCTGTTTGAGAATATATTTAAATAAAGTTTCTTCAACCACAAATGAGATGCAGCATATTTACATTTTTATTTGATGAAGCCTGTCCCTGCTATCTTTGTTCTTAATTTGGTCTCAAAAGAATTAGTAGTAAGAGGAAAAATGGTCTGTAAATATGTATGAAATCAAATTTAGAGGGTAAGCTGAAAGGTATTGACTGCCAGCCGTGCTAAACAGCAGGAGGCAAAATTTCCTCCATAGTTTTCTTCTTGGCTGGAAACACATTGCCTTCCATCTAGATTATTTAATCCTCAAAATGCACATCAAAGCTTCTCATCAGGCGGTGTATGTCTTTATAGGCAGTTGAATGTCAAAGATCTAGCTTAAAGATTTTTGAAAAATGTAAAACATAATAGATCCCAGATAATAACACAGCAGTGAAGCTCCTGTACTATTCGTTCCAGCAAAGTACTAGTATCATAGATTGTGGCTAATCTTTGTTGCAAAAGGAAGAGCAAATTTGCTACAAGAGAATTTGTGACATCCATCCAACTGACAGAAATAAAACGATCGAATCATATTTCTGGACTAATATTAGCTTGTTAACAATTCCCTTCTCTCTTTACACTAGTGGCTTGCAAGAACAATTGGGTATGAGTTATCTCACTCCTACTGCCCAATTAGGCAGTGGAAAAATGTATGCAAAAATATGTATGAGGCATTTTCCTTTTGTATAGTCTTAACAGGATGCAGGCTTCAGCGCTATGGCTGTCTTTCCAGAACTAATTTAATTCAGTCTTTGGCAAGGATTCCTTTCTTGTAATGATTACCTCAGTTCTCTTGAATGATTATCTCATTGTTAGGGAGCAGTTTAAAAACCCTTTTAACAATTTTGTTTTGCAGTTCTGAACTTGAATTTTGCAGTGGAGATGGATGTATTAAAACCAACCCATTGCAAGGAGACCCATAAATGGAAACGCTGAAGAAGTTCTGTAGCTAAAGAAACAATGATTTGGTATTATTCCTGCAGCAGAAACAGGAAGAGGAATCACACCACTATAGAAATAGATGGGGAGGAGAGGAAAAGAGGCATGAAAAATAGAAAGAGGCCTCTTCACTGTGCAGTGGAATATTTCTTCTTTTTCCTTTCTTTAGTATGCTCTTCTTCCATTTTATTCAGTTAACCACCAGTGGTAATATGTCCTACAGATGGCTCAGTTGTAACATACAATTAAGATAGCTGTGTTGAGCACCCAGAGGTTTCATTTTGTATTTATTTAAGGCAGTTCTTTTAAAAACTCTCCATAGTCTTGCTTCAGCCTTCCCTTTCCTATGATTCTTTTGCTTTGCTCATACAACGCATCTTTCCTTCATGCAATCTTGCCACTTTTGGTGTAAAAAACATCTCTTTGGCTTCTGCTGTTCTGGATTTCTCCATCTTATCACCTCTCTGTCTCTGTCCAGAGCTCATTGTTGTCCTATATAAGTATAAAATCCCATGCATGCTCCTGGGCACTATATCAGCTTTGATCTCATTTAGTCTGTTCCCCCTTCCTCCATTACTGTCCTTTAAGTATATCGTCGTGTTATTGTTTCCCTGCACCAACCTTCCCATTTCTATTAAAGCAGCTATAAGTGCCTTACATCTCATTACATCACCTCAGAATATGGATAATTGTTTTTCATGACTATATAGGAAGCCAATTATACATCTGATAGACCAGCAACACACTTCTCTATTAAAAAAAACATGATTTCAGCCTTTTAGAGGATTCCTGAACAATTCCCCCATCTTTAGAGTTCTCTAATTCATGTTCTCTCTCTCTCTGCCTTGGGTCTTATAACAGCATCCATTGCCATTGTTCCTAACACCTATTCAGTGTCTTGATATATTCTGGCAATTTATGTATATGGCACTGAACTACCAGCAGCATCTGCCCACTGGGTAGATTCAAACCCAGTGCAGCCATTGTGGCAGTAACCATTCTCTTCTGGAATGTTTTCTTTTTCATTCTGTTGGGCTTTGTTACAGAGAATTATCCTATCTCTGTAGCCTGGAGAGATAAGACTTTGTCAAGATATAAAACACACATAGATAAAAGAGTGAAAAATTGAAATGACGGGTTGCAGAGGGAGCTTAAAACTGACTGTATGTTGAGGCTCAGTAGCTGAAGTAGCTTTTTGTGATGTAATGAAATTCGTGCCCTTTAGATAGGCAATAACACCAGGTGTTGCAGTAGACCAGCCTGAGTAGATTCCAAAGTTCCAAAATAACACCTCCCCGTGCTACCTTGACCCATTAGATATCAGTATTAAGGACAATGTGACTTTGCTGCTGTTTCTGTTTTGCTTATGACATGGCAGGCAAATGAAATCAAAGCTCAATGTGCTTAGAGAGTATAGAACTGCCAAATGTTATCTCCTATATACCACCTTCAATGATAGTTGTACCCGTGTGAATCAAAATCAATGGGAATTTCACATGGCAATTCAGGGCAATGTGTGGTCTTTAGTTCCTAAAAATAAAGCTTCATCCTATGTGAAACAGAGGAGCCTCAACTCCCTCTTAACTCACTGGTAGTTGTGGGGGCTCAGCACCGCTCCATAGGTGCTCAGCTGCACACTGAATCAGACCATTACACATCTGATATTTTGTTGTCAAGGTAATGCAATGAATTTGTAAGGTCAGCTGCTGGACCCAGCGAACTAAACACTTCCAAATAGTAATCCATCTTTCAAATCACCATCACCACCCCCACAATTATTTACAGTAAAGGGAAATATACCATATGTTCTTTATTTCTAGGCATCATGGGGAGCATTACAACAGAAGTTAAAGGAGTGCTTTCATTGTGCCCAAGCATTGGAGAACATATGGCATGTTTCACCCTTAACTGCAAATTTTCTTGATTTTATTCATACACTCAATATTCTTTTAAATGTTTTTGTGGGTATCCACATCTTTCTTTTATTTCTTATATTTCATTTGGTTGGTATTTTTTTTATGTTGTAGATGTGCCCTTTCTATATTCCTGAATATTTTGTGAAATTCAACAAAACTTTCTAACAAAATAATAATAGACTGACTATTATTATAGGTTAACTTTTAGTTTATATATTCAAACTTATTTCTCAGATTAAAATATGCCTTTTAAGCACTGGAAGAAAGAGTTCATATTGAAAAATGTTAGTTTGTTGGGTGCTTATAATGTGCCTCTCATGTAGAATGACTATTTACTTAAATGACATTGCTCCTTAGTATTAAATTTGTTTGTTTTAAAGGCAAAGTGTCTGGTTCAAATTAGAGACTAATGACTTGCTGAATGTCTTTTAAAAGCATTTGAATTTTAATTCTTTATTTATTTTAAGATGTAATAATTGTAAAGATCACTGTTTAAAATTATTATGCATCACAATTTCTATATTAAAAATCAAGCATTATAGTAGGCAAACTACTACATACTTAGAGTATTTTTAAAAAGCCCTCCTACGTACAGCTTTCCTCTACATTAATTTTAAATGCTTATTTTGTTGTCATACGAATGTATACTAATCCCAATTACAGTGGTGCAATAAAATATATTTAAAACCCTGATTTATATTTTAGGACTATTGTGCTCAAAACCAAACAGATTAGCTAGAAGTTTCATGCCTCCCAAAATGTGCTCTCTGCCTATGTTTTGTGTTTTAGTGGAGAGCAAATCTTTGTAAATCCCTAAGAATATGTGTTGATATTGCAAGGAGTGACCCAACCTTAAATCCAATATTAATTTAACTCTATTCTTTTTTTTTCTTTTTCATCTGAAGAAATGTGGCTCTGCTGCCGAAGCAGCTGAATGAGGATGAGTTTGGTGCTGAACAAACCTTTTGTCTGACAAAAAAAAATCAAAGCAAAACAAAGCAAAAAAAAAAAAATAAAAATCAAACTTTCTGGTTTGTGTTGGTAAAGGTTAACCAATTTTTTTAAAATGGTTACATAAAGAACAATGTTCTTCTTCCATTAGCAAGGTGTGATTCCACTGAGCAATCACTTTCCACCAGAGATGCTCAGAGCAACTGTTTGGCACACTGAATACATCTTGTAGCCTCAGCACCTTGCAGCTAAATAAAATATAATGGCAGACAAGTTATCACAGCCCTCAAGACTATCCTAAGTGGTCTGTGAAACAGTTGGTGATAGACATGGTATTCTAGAGGTGGTACTGTCCAGCCATAGATCTCTGTGTTAAAATTAGCTTTTACTCAGAACATAGAGCACTACTCTCTCATCTTCACATCTAGATCTGATGCTCATTTTAAAAGGGCAGTTTTTCAATCCGGGGTTAATTAACTCCTCACCACACCTTTCTATGGGCTGTACTGCTGATTAGACACACACATATAGGAATATGCCCAGGCCACTTTGAAAAAGAGAGGTTATTTACCATCAATTGTGATTCTGGAAAAGTGTTGTTGCTATCCCCATCCACTGTTCTCTCTGCCTCAGAGTTCTGTTCTTTGATGGACATGGGGTTAGCAGAATTGAAGCCATTGGGGACTAGTTTAAGATTAGCAGCCATGTTAGTCTGTATCCGTAAAGAAAACAAGGAATACCTGTGGCACCTTAGAGACTAGCCAATTTATTTCAGCATAAGCTACTATACACTCTTCTAACCATAAGGAGGTAGTCATGCTAGTTGGGACTGCATTACCTTTCTAGGTTTTCAAAGCTCAGAAGTGCCAGGGTGTGCATCCCACAAGTATGAGTATGCAGTGGGAATGCTCTCAAAGGACCGCTATTACTGGTAAGTAACCTTTCTTTTCAACCCTCCAAGAGCACTCAAACCTTTTGATCACATGAACTAGTCATCCTGGCTAACTCTTTAACTGCTTTTCCTGTTTGGCTCCCTGTCTCCCTGCCCCAGCCACACTTCTGCTTCATATCTGTCAGATGTACTTTGCACTGCCCCTTTGGTTGTCTGCATAGTTGTATTTTTGTTCAACATGTGCCAACAAGTCTCCTTATTGGGTCTTCTTGCATGCCCTTCATTCCTCTCCAATTTTCCTTCTCACTAGCCTTTCTGCTCCTTTTGGCTTCCTCTGATCTAACTCCCCATTTTCCACCTCTGTCCAGTTAACCCTGTTCTATCACCCATTCCTACCCCACATATATAGTAGTTTCATCCTACTATATATTCTTTCACTCCCAAAAAGAATTGAGGAAGAAATGTTTAAAATAAAACTGCTTCAAATATGTTCCTTTTTCACTTGCCTTCAAAGACTTACGTTCAGGCCCCCAGGAAGAGTCTGCTACCCAAAGAGAAGATGGTGACATAACTGATTCCTAAAGTGACACAGAAGGAGTTATGCTGCTTGCAAGAGGAACTCACAGGGCCTGAACTCACGTCTTGGTAAGTTTTTTAAAAAAACTTTCATTTTTCCCTTAAAATGTCATTTTAGTGCCAGATTCTGGCTACCAGCGGTTTATAGTCAATGCCGCAAAATATGCAAGCAGAGAGAAAGCCTGCGTAGAAGTTTTCCCCCCTGATTCTGGCCTCCTCTAGGCTACGTGCTGGCTTTCTGTGACTGGAACACTGGGGGGCATTCACAATCAGGAACCCAGCAAATTTATATGTGGTCTGTCCATTTGCCCAATGCAGGATAAGATCTGGACATCTTCAGGCAACCTGACTGCCGCTCATGTGGGCCATAGAGAGAAGCACAAGCTATAACATTTGGATTTCAAAGCATTACACCTTTCCTGTTCCCCTCATGCCTCATGGACCTCAAAGTCTGGCGAGTTCAGATCTAGCATTTCAGGCCATTAAAGTGATATGGATGAGCCACAAAATCCAAAACCAGTTTCAGATTCCACCAACCTCAGAGTTTGTTGGACTGGTTAAGACTGGCATATACACATGTACCCCCCTATTGTCCAAATACAGCCCTACATTTTAGTTTTAGTTTATGCATGCTGACAAACAGCAAATACTGCCAATGTACATTCTGAGGGTGGAGTGAGAGTTGAAAGGGGAAACAGGAAGTCTTGATGACTAAGCTGGTGAATCAAAAAGCCATCTACCTCCCAGAAACAGGTTTTAAACCAGTCTCCTTTCAAATGAGTTTGGTGATTGTAGCACTTCATTGAGTGTCAAGCCCCATGAGAAGAACATTCTGCCTGACTCTAATTGTTAACCTTACATTACAAAAGTCTTTGTCATAAAACCACCAAGCTGTTTGGCTCAAAGGGCACTCTTTGCTCATGAGATTGCACAAGTTGTAATGAGCACAGAGACTTAATTACTTGCTTCCATCAACTGAAGGGGATCTTCCAGGTCAGGCTTAAGGCATATTGATGAAAAGTACAGGAAGCCTTACAGAGAATCAGCTGGCAGTATAGTTGTGTTTGCAGATACTCAAAAGAATTCTTTCCCTCTCTCGGGTTTATAATTTCGTACTTTGCAGAAGCAATGAATTTATCATACATGTTGATATGGAAGAGTGGGCAGAGTGGAATAAAGGAAAAATGCTTAAGAAAAAAGACTGGCTCACAATTACTTTTGCTAAAATAATTTTCTGCTAAAAACTCTAATCTAAATCAATGGTTGTACCTGGCATGGGTAGAACATTACTTAATTAAATTTGTTTTATTGTGGAAGGCTGCATTTGCAACTGCCTGACTACAATTCAGAGCAGAAATCTGTCCTCTTCTATTCAGGTTCTCTGTTTCTGAGTATGACCACTTAGGGCTGGGCTACTCTAGGGGATCAACTTACCTGGCCGTCCCCACAGCAGCGAGTCAACCGCTGCCGCTCTCCCATGGACTCCGCTTCCTCCTGTTGCCGAGATGGAGTTCTGAGTCAATGAGGAGCGAGTTCGAGGATCTATTTATCGCGTCTAGAAGAGATGCGATAAATTGATCCCCGATACATCGAACACTGCCCGATGGTAGTATAGATGTACCCTGAATCAAAAAAGTGATTTTCTTTAGAAGAAGTTTTTTTTAATGATGTTTAATAGGCTCTGTTTCACTAAATACAGAATAAATTTGGAGCTTTTAGAGGGTTTTTTGCAAAAAATAATTACAAATTTAAAAATGTAAAGTCTTAAAACATCACTGAAAAGGGAAGTCGTTGGAAAGAGATTGTTGCTAGACGATAAATCGATGTTGATTTCACTGCGGGAAAAATATCCCCTGAGTCTTTGTTTTTTATGATTGCATCATATGTGAACAGCTTTTACAACTGTTCTATATATTCCAAAGGAAGAAGCAGGATATCAGGGCCTTGTCATCTTTGGTCAGTAGAGTAGTTTGTCAGGAGAGTTTTCAACTAGAAAAGCATCAGTAACTCATCAGAATATTTGTTGTTTCTTTTTGACAAAAGAGACAAGTATCTGTCAAGAAAAATCTGGGGTTTTCCTTGACTTCCCCTAGGAGCATGTAACCACACTGTCTAGCCCAAGATTCCCGAAGCCCTGCGTGCAAAATAGATATTGTTCTTGTAGAACCTTGTTCTTTGTAACACACAGCAAAATCACTTATCTGAGTTGCTACCACGTGTGCAACAAAATGGGAAACTTTCAATAATGAAGAAGGCATTATGCATCAAGGCTTGAACAGCAGTCTCACTGTGTATGGAAACAAAATTATAAAATAAAAATCTAAAAATGGTATTTCAGATATGGAAGCTAGCTTGACACTTAAGTTACATGACAATATATTGCTAACCTGGGTGGAGGGAGGGGGAAACAGAACCCAGATACCTGATAGATCATAACTGTGCTTATAAACAAACAATTCAGTTGCTTAAGGGTTATAAAAATTTAAATGCAAATAGCACTTTGTAATGATACCCTGGAGACTGACATTGTAGTCAATTTCTTGAGGATGCATGGTTGTAAACTTAGTTTTGCTACTGGTTTCCTTAGAAACTAGAACAAGGTATTGTTCAGGACATAAAGTAATATCCTGTTTCAGTGACTGAGGCTCCTGAACTAAAAAATAATTGATTTTGCATGAGGCATTGGAGTATTATGTACTCTCTCTCTCTTTCTGGGAGCTATCACAGGCAAAACATATCAACTTAGAAATGGTTTCAAGTCTGCCATTTTACTTCTAATGAGCTCACTGTAAGAATACTATAATTGCTGAAAATTGTGACTTTTAAAGCTTTAAAGGGGTCAGTTAACAAAACTATGTTATATAATACATGCAGAATTCCCAACATGCAGTTTACTAATAACATTTTATCTATGGCACAGTGTTGCTGAGCTTTTTACTGCATAACAGCAAAGGAATCTTAATGTATACCTCAGCCATGGATTGAGGTACTTCACAGGTATGTTTACAATTTATGAAGAATCCCATCCCTTTTAAAAAGCGTATAGTTGTATGTGACAGTCATAAAACTTAAGATTGGTTTAACAACTTTGGAAAAATGTAGGTTGCTCTGACCACTGGGAGGATATTAAGAGGCATTTGGAGCTCTAACTCAGGAATTGATGCTTTAGTTTTCTGGAAAGAAGCATTTAGTAGAAGTATATAGCATAGATGTTCCAAAAGTGGATATCTGTGCTGTACATGAGTGTACTCATATGGGTTTTCAGGTATGTAACTGCTCATGCTATGCACTTAAATACCCATTTGAGTGCTCAAATGCTTGATCTAAGTGACCATGTTCAGAACTGGTGTTCCTCAGCTGGTTGATGTATTGAGTTGGTAGATATTTTAGTAGTATCCATAGACTGTTTGTATTTTAGTGGCTGATCTGTCTCTCAGACTGAATCACCAATGAGCTTCATTTGCGGGGCATGATTGTACACTAAGAACTTTTCAATAGGGTTTTTCACTTCAAATTTTAAATTAAATGTGAAAACATTTCTATTTGTTAAAAATTAATTTTAAAATCTTAGAATCAGGACTCATATTCCTTTTAATGAACGTGAAATAATTTTGCCATTATTACTATAGAAAAGTTTTGTTTACTAATGGTAAAAGTTCCCACTGCGTGACATTAATAGAAAGCCAAAAGCGATTGAGTGATCCACCCTTTCACTCCCAGCAGTTGTACTTTGTTCTGAGTACAGTGTTCCTTAAATAGATAATCTTATAGAATTTATTAAACATACTTAAAGTACTACTTTTCCATAAGTGTTTTTCTTACTCCAGTGTCCGTAGTGCTTTTTTATGTGCAAAGCTCAATTTTATATTCAAACGAGATGGCTAAAATTTTGTTGTACAGTCTCTGAAATTTTCCAACAATGTGGTAGAAATTCTGCAGCAGCTAAAGATAAATAAATAATTGGGGAAGGAGGATGTTATTGAACTAAGTAAAAGAGTAATAATAAAATACTGTAATGTCTGTGTTATTTTTTCTGGGTTGGATAAACAAATTAACTGGACATTTCTGTGAAAATGATCAGCAGTGAAATAGATAACAGTGATGACACTGAAGTATCGTTAATTTTCAAAATTAACAAGTCATTGAGCTGACTGGCACTTCTCAGAGCTATGGTTAGAAAAGACATAAATTAGGCTATATCCCTAGATATGCTTCAGTTCTCCCATGGCTGTAGTTAATCCACCAACCCAAAAGGAGGTAGCTAGGCTGACAGCATTGTCTTCAGAAGGAGTTAGGTCAGTTTAACTACATCTCTCAGGGACATGGATTTTTCACACCCCTGTAGTGATATAGCTGGGTTGACCTAACTTTTTTGTGTAGACCTGGCATTATCTCTGCAATCATAAAGCACAGGGTTGGGTTTTTTTTGCGTGTGTGTAGGGTTTTTTTGTAATGAAAATTTAGATTCTGGAGCACAATGTATCCTGGGTATAGCTGCAAATTCTGCAACTGCATAATTGTGGAACATATGGTTTTAGATGGATTTTGGGAATGGCAAGGTGGTAGTGGGATTGGGTGATGGGTCTGAGAGAGGTAGCCAGCAGTAGGGAGCAGGAGAAGGCCTTCACTTTGTATTACTGCTGGTCACAGCTACTACCTTCTCCTTCCCTACTTCTCAATGCTGGCTGCTTCGCCTTCCTGATCCAGGAAGAGGCGCTGCGAGACGGGAGGAGGAAAGACAGCTTGGCTAGCTGTTTAGCAAGTGTCACAGTAGCTCCAGTGGTGGGAATAAGTAATTGTAGAGCAAACCTTCCTGCCTCCCTGCAGCCCTGCTGGATGTGTGACATTACAGAAGGGCTTAGGGAATGAGACACAGCAGGACTCTGTGTATGAGTGTCATGTAAGATGCATGGCACTTGGCAGGCCTTTGTGAGGATAATCACATACTGTGTGTGCTGGGAAATGTATGCTCCATTATCTGTTATGGGTTCTGTCTGTTTAAAATATACTTCATCTGTATGTAGTTGCAGTATCACCTGCCCCATGAGTTCAAAAATCATGAGTCAGACCTGAAAAAATAATGAGCCTCTTTAAAAATCATGGTTTTTAGTCTGTCTTCTGATATTTTATTTCCCCAGCTTATTCCTTATGAGTCTGTGGTGAGCACAGTATGGCCAATCTGGCATATTTACTACAAGTAAAAGATTTTGGCCCCTGTTGCAGTTGCTCTGGCAATAACATGAAGGGCTCTTGCCTTTAAGCAGATTTGGAGCAGGTGCCTGTAGGTCTTGCTCTCTAGCTCTTGCCCTCCCCAGGCCCTGGCAACCATTTGTTCCCTTAGCTGCCAACGTTTCCACAGCTCCATGTGTGAGGTTTCTTTACAATGTAAAAATGTCACTAATCTCCCCTCCATGGTTCTTTGCTGCCAGTGCATGGGGTTAGTGGAGGATTGAGGGGAGCAGGAAACAGTGGGAGGGACATTAGAGACTTTCTCACAGACAAGGAACATCACAGGTGGAGCTGCACAAAACATCCATTTTCCCCATAAAAGTCAGTTGCTACTGCCACCCTCTCCCCCACAATAATCAGTTCGTACCCCCACTTTACATTCTTGTGGGCCCTGCTACTATCCCAGATCCTAGTGCTCTGCTGCAGCAAGTCCTTTGTCAGGCTTGGGGGATGCAGAGGAAAATGTAGGAGTCGGACTGTAGCTCTCCCTTACTCCTGATCAGCAGGAGGGGCAACCATGGCAGGAGAGGAAGGCATGGGGAATGGCAGATTTTCAGGGATTGAGAGGATGCTGCTGCTGCAGGCTGAGCAATCAGGACAATGCTACTCCAAGAACTGCTTGTGAGGTGGAGTGCAGCCATTACTGAGAGGGTATATTAAAATGCCTCCCGTAACAAAGTACATATACCCCCCCAGATAGTGAGGTGAGGGGGCAGTGGGGCTCAGCCTTACCTCCCAATCCCACAAGGCAGGAAGAGAGATGGAGAAGGAATCACCATTTTACCTCCCCACTCCCAGAGCGAGAAGGGATTCCCCCCTAACTGATCTCTGTTTGCATGGGGAAGAGGACTGAAGGCTGGCCCCGGCCATGGATAACAGCATCTCATCAGATAGGGGAGGAAAGTGGGCCCCCTTGTCAGTCCCTCAAAGAAAGATGGGGAAGCGAGCCAGCCAGTCACCCTGAGAAGCTTGTGGAGTGGTGGGGGGAATCAAGGTCATGAGATTCCTCCAAGAAGACTCTGAGGGTGAGTGGGGTGGAAGACACAGTTTGGGGCACTGGGGAGTTTTGGGATAGGAGGGCAGAAGCTCTGGGGGTGGGGAGAGCAAGTGGCTGTAGACGCAAGGAGCAGGAAGGGCTCAGGGCATCAGGTTCCTTTTAGGCAACATAGTGAGAAAAGGGGCTGGGTGATGGGTACCTGCTGGGGCTGGGAAGTGGGGAACACGGAGACAATGAGAGGGAGGAGATAGAAGGGATGGGATATAGGAGCTCGGATTACTGGGAGGAGGTGGGGATTAGGGTGGAAGATTTCAGATAACTGCCAGGGCGACTGGGGTTAGTGGGAGGGAGAGTAAGGAAGGGGCCAGATAACTGGGAGGGAGGGGTGTGGAAGGAAGGAGTCAGATTGGGAAGCAGGAGCTGTAGGTAATCAGAAATAGGGAAGTCTTGAGCCAGTGGTGCGGGCAGGAGCTGCTGGGTAGCAAGTACCTTCTGGGGCTGAGGATCAGCGAAGGCTGAGACAGCAGGATGGGGCAGGACTCAAGGGAGCCAGGAGCAAAGAAATTCCTTTGCTTAAACTATATTCCTGGCTTACTGACATAATTGTCCCTTCCACAGCCAGGTATACTCATGGGGGTAAACATCCAAGCAACTGGAGACTTCGGAGGGCTGAGGTATTGGTTCCAGGATGCAGACAGCTGGACCTAGGAGTTCCATTGCCCAAGTAGGATGCCAGACATGGGGTCTACACCTTGGGACTGCAGAAGAGATACTGAGACCTAGGAACAGTGATCAGTCACTATCCAGACTCAGGGGGACATGAGGTCCAGGAGCTGGATCCAGAGGTGGGAAATGGGCCAGGTTTTAACAGCAGTATAACCAACTCTTGGTGTGGTTTCAAGATTCATAGCATTTGGTTCCCCTCCACCCGCACCGATAGCCCTAGCTTTGTGAGTCATGTAAATAAATGAGAATTTCACCTTTCATTTAAAAATGGGTAAATTTCTAGCCCTCATGGTTGTGGAGGAAAGGTGGAGTATGTGAACTCTAAATGCTCAGAAACCAAAGGGGGAAAAAAAGGATCCAAAAGTTATTTTTTAAAATCCCATTATTTTTAAGCAAATCTCAGGATGTTTTGTTCCTAACACATAATTTTTGAATGCTTGGGTCTGTGTTTGTATTTTCTAGTGATGAGGATAGACAGGTTTCTGTTTCTGAAGCTGACTCTTACATAGTCATCCATTTCACACGCTTAAGAGGCACCATTGTCAGCATTATCAAGCTACTCTTATTAGTCTGTGTTTTGTCAAGTGATTAGTGATTTGGGTGCCTCACTTTTGAGAGACTGAGTCTGAGACCTCTGAAGGGGCTTGATTTTCAGAAAGTACCAAGTACTTACC
The DNA here is from genome assembly GCA_007922305.1 of Dermatemys mawii. Taxonomy (NCBI): domain Eukaryota; kingdom Metazoa; phylum Chordata; order Testudines; family Dermatemydidae; genus Dermatemys; species Dermatemys mawii. The sequence goes on from ML677352.1 coordinate 25,017,115, forward strand.
TTCCGAATGAGGTGTCTCTAACTGGGCACTGATAAAGTAAGTTGCCCAAAAGCACTAGTCATTTTGGAAAATCTGGACAACTGTTTTTAAGGTAGTCATTGTTACTAGAAATTTCTTAAAATCTATTATATCTCAAAACTCTGCTTTGCTATTTTTTTTCCCTCTTTCAGTCTTTTGTTAATCTATTTGGAAATATCCACTCATGCAAATTGCCTTGATACAATTTTTACCACTGACTTCATTAGCAAAGACAAATCACTTCTTACATTTAATAATCATTTGGTGCTCTCGAATGCTTGATTTTGTTAAAAAATTAACAACATTCTCAAATGTTTTTTTAATTATCAAAATATGTGAAGCATTTGTGATGTTGCCATTGTTCATACTGCAGATATGAAGCAGTTACCATTTGTTGGTCAAATGAGATTTCCTATGCTTCACATAAATCTTTTATCTAGTGTGTTTTTGTAGGAAATCAATATTACACTGGTGTAAAATACAGACAAAATATATTTCACAATTCATTCTGAAAAATAGGCTCCATAAAAAAAGATTTTTCCAATGTTTTGTAATATAATACAGCTTATTTGTTAATGGGAATGTACTTCTCTGTCAGTTTATAGCTGTAGATCTACATCCCCCCTGCAACATGTTCATCAAAAAAGAATCTCTCTCTTTTTAAACTAAAAGTTTCATTATACTGAAATTTTGTTGTCCAACAATTTTCTCAAGAGGATACCACAGAGAAAAATCAATACACTGCTAATACTGTATTATACATTAGAGTCACTTTTCAAGTTTTAATTGTATGGTAAAGAAAAGTTGGAGCATTCATTAATTTAAATATTTTACATATGAACTATGTAAATATAACAATTAACAATCAACTACATTCACTATTCAAGACATGCAGTGTAGCGTTTTCTCAGTTATACTCATCAGTGTGGGAGGAGGTGACTACATAGGAAGATTAAACTAGTTGTATTTATTCAAAGTTGCTTTAGACCATTAACTAAAAAACTCAGTTCTGTTGTACTGAATGTGAGAATCTACAATAACCGAAGAATTTGATAGGGCAGCATCAGCATCCTGAGTCAATGCTGGCTTGAGATGGCAGACTTGACTAATTCTACATCATCAGTCTTTTTAGCTGCCTCTCTCTTTCATAATCTCATTGTTGATGGGGACTAAACGCTAATGAAAATGAATGCTTAACATCAGGGCTTTATCTATTTGCAAGTCTAGAAGAAGCCACCTGACAGGCAGGCTCTTCTTTGATATATTTTTATTAAAATAAAAAAACTTTAGTGATGTACTAAAGAGGTATTGCCACACTCTACCCAAGCACTTACATGGCCTTCCTCACTGTAGTATCTGAGAACCCACTAATGTTGATTTTTCCCTTTACAACCTTTCCATTATTTATGGTGACCAAGATATTGGCGTCAAATAGAAGCTTTATTTATGTACAATCAGTCTGTTATTCCTGCCACATCATTTTTGGGGATGTTCAGCATTTGTCACAACACAATCATGTCCAGAATACTGAGCTGTGATTTCAAACTTTAGCATTGCTCACAGATTCAGGTAGGAGAAAGAGGATCCTGGCTGAAGATGGAAAGAAAGACTGATGGTATTAGTTCATTTAGGATTTCGGCCTAAATGAACACTGCAACCCCACCACTATGTTTCAGAAAAATCAATTTTTGCTCAGAGACTTAGTTGCTACAGTCACACTCTGCCACCCTTCCTCATATTGAGCAGGTCCTTATTCTGAAAGTGTCCTCATTGGTTTCTGGAATCACAAATTCAGTAATTTTGTTCCTAGCACTCTGCTGATATCAATGATGCTCAGGCAAAGACTGAGAGGGGAGGATAGCTCAGTGGTTTGAGCATTGGTCTGCTAAATCCAGGATTGTGAGCTCAGTCCTTGAGGGGGTCATTTAAGGGATCTGGGGCAAAAAATCTTCTCAGAGGACAATACTTGGTCCTGCTACTGTAGGCAGGGGACTGGACTCAATGACCTTTCAAGGTCTTTCCAGTTCTATGAGATAGGTATATCTCCATACATTATATTATATTTATTATAAAGACAAATCAGTAGGAGAAACAGAACCATAAGAGTAATACTTAGAAGTTAAGGGATTTGCCCACAGTCACAAAGGGAGTCACTCAGTGGCTGAGTCAAGAGCACAATTAAAGTTTCCTGGTTCCCACTCTGCTGGAATCCATGCCACAAAATGTTTGTCAAGTGGAAAAGATTCCATAAGTAGAGAAAGCATTTTTATTTTTAATCCAAATGTCAGCTGTGCACACAGTACTGTATCTGTATTGACTTGTGCAGCTCCATTGAAATCATGTACATTAATATGTGATCTTTTTACTAGCTGCCCACACAGCACAAAACACATTAGGCAGAACCTGCCATGCTCTTCAGCTGCTCTTGACAGTAAGCCAGTGCAAAGCTGCAAAACTGGATTATCCAAAATGTGAGGATTCTCCAGTATAGGGGAATGTCCGGGTAGCACAAGGCTGGTCATATCAAGCCTCCACTGTTCCCATCTTGTTTCTTCTCTCCCACAGTGTAGCTTTGTGGCTGGGTGAAGAGGGGAAAGCGGGAACATCTCTATACTTTGCTAATTAGAAGCTCCCTGAGTAGCCCTTGGAGGCCATTGCAACAAGAGTGCAAGTTGGAACTGCTGTAACTTACACCAGAAGCTGAACCTGCTCCTAGTGACATATCGCAGGGACATAAAGGTAACGTACAACTACTTTTCTTTCCTTCCCCCGCTTCCCACCCCGGGCTGTGAAAAGTGCAGTTCATCTGGACTTCAGGAGTTAGTGCTTTAGGCCAGTGGTCCCCAAAAAATTTCTGTTGCACCCCCTTATCCATAATGGAACCTGTCCATGCTTCCCCGGGAGCTGTGATTGGGAACCAGTGCTAGGAGTGGAACTGAGGCCAGGGTCAGGGTAGGGATTTGGGGCTGGGAGAAGAGCTGGGGCATGGGGCTGAGGTTGGGGCCGCAGCCGAAGTGGGGCCAGGAGCCAGAGCTGCTGCTGGTGCTGGAGCTACACCCAGGACTGGGCAGAGATGGAGCCGAGCTGTTGGCAGAGTGGGGCGGGGTGGTACACCCTCCCCATTCCCTGAGGAGACTGACATGGCCCTTGTTGCACCCCCTGGACATTCCTCTGTGCTCCCCTAGAGTGCGTGCCCCACAGTTTGGGGACCACTTCTTTAAGCTGTACATAAAGGCCATCTGTTTTAACTTCTGTGATGGGAGTGGACATTCTATAACAATATTTAGAATCTGAGAGAAATTCTTCCATAGATCGTAAAAGTTTAAAGAGAGGTCATGGTGGTTTCTGACAGCCTGGGATCAGATGTGTGACACTGCACCCCATATTCTTCACAGTGATGATGATACGATGCATTTTGTACAGAACGGGTCATTGGAAAAGTTATGATTTGCTGAATATGATTATCCTATTTGTATACATGTATTATTTTTGTATATAACTTTAGGAATATTGACTATGAATCTCATTTCAATTGTGCTTACTCTGGGTGACACCCACAAATAGCCTTTCAGGTATAACACCAAAGAAGCCAGACAGTGCTGATGGCCATCTAAAAAGACAATGGATCATGGAAGAACATAACATTCCTGTGGACCTTCCAGACAGCCTGTAAGTACTGACTATTATGACTCAGCAAAGTTTGCAAGGGCATGTAACCAGGCCACATGACTCTGGACTCCATCTTGGGATGTCAGTGTTTTTCCACAAATTGAGTTTGGGACAAATTGTTCCTGTCATATGGTAAAGCTATATAAGGCAGGGAGTGACATCATTTGTTCTTCTTCACTCCCCATACAAGAGGACTCCTGAAAACACCTGAGGAACAAAGAATGAACTGGGGGAAATGCTAGACCCAAGCTAAAGGGATTTCTAGCCTGTATATGAAAATGTGATCCCAAGCTGCAAAACAAGTGTAGCTTGTACCTTAAGAATCTGCAGCCTCCTTGTATCATCAGTCCGGGTGAGAATTTGCTAATTCATATCCTATCTTTCAAGAATCTTAGGCTTAGTTTGTGTTTGTGTTTATTTACTAGGTGATTTGCTTTGATCTGTTTGCTATGTCTTATAATCATTTAAAATCTCTCTTTTTGTAAATACTAAAATTATTTTATGTTTTAATTTAAACCACTTGGAGCGAAGTGTTTGGGGATCTTAGCTCAGGAGGTTGTTGCATTTCCACTTCACATTGAGGGAGGGTTGAGCTCTATGAGTTTACACTATACAGTTCCCTGTGCAGAGCAAGACGATATAATTTTGGGTTTATACTCCAGGGGGAGGGTCCTAGGCTGGGAATATGGTGGTTATTTTGGATGTAGCAAAAATATTATTGGTTCATGCAGTGGCTGGTCAGAGAGCCTGCATGTAACTACAGGTTGTGTGTCCCTACCTGTGTGAATACAGGAGGAAGTGTAGGTCTGGGAGTGGGTCTACAGCTTGTCACAGAAGCACAGTGTGAGAGTGAGCCTCATCTAGTGGTTCAGAGAGCTCAGAGGTACCTCAGTTCCACGTGGCACTCCATGGGTAACTTGTCACAAAATGATTTAGCCAAAATGAAATAGTAGGCTACTTTCAAGATGGAAATTCACAGGCCGTTGTTAAGTTTGGTGCTGATCATCCACCCAGTTCAGAGCAGATCCTTTTTAAAAAATATATTATTTTAAGATTTCAGTGTGTTTCTTAGAAAGTTGATGAGGGGATTATTTAACTGACACAAGCCTGTTTTTTGCTGATATCATGCATGGCTTCTTCTCAAATTTGTAGAAGAGCCCTCCTCTCCTGCATCCATTATATGTTTTGCTGTGCACCCATGGACAGTTTTCTGTGCTTACTTATAGAAAGCTTACTGTGCTTCAAGCCTTCCTAGCATTTAGAAAGTCAAGTTCTTCTTCAAGTGATTTGCACATTTACATTTGTAAGGGCGCGGAAGACATTGTCACGGATGAGTGCTAGGCGGTCTCCCCCTTGACTCCAGGGAAAGAAAGGGTGCTCATGCCCACCTCCCTCACTCCTGGGAAGGAAGGGAGTACTCAAGGTTAGCGTTATCAGTTCCTGCCCTGTTCTTGCATAGTTCCCATACCGGAGCTAACTGGTGCCCAGCGCCTATCTGTAGTGTGTAGACTAACAACAAGATACCAAGACACCTGCTTGTATTATGTAATACTAATTAAGACAAAAACAAGGTATTAGTTATTCATGAGGTATGCATGAGATGTAAATGTTTCTGTTATTTCTCTGCCTGTGTGCCCACGCGCAGTGGGTTTCACCCCAAGCATTGCTCCGGTGTGTCGGGCTTTCCCCGTCTCAGTGGCAGCAACGAAGGGAGCCCCCGTTGCAGGTGTGTCACTTTTGCCTTCAATAAACTCACTACTTTTATTCAACAGCTGTGTGTGCCTCGTTCCTACGGGACATCAAAAGTACCCTGCAACAACATTACACTGCAGAGATATGTGTGCCCAGTGCACTCGAGTCGGAGACATTTATTAGCAGTACCACTAAGTGGTGTATGTGCTTCTGCTCTCATGCACAGGCAAGGGCTTAAAAGGGGTCTGTCTGCTATGTTCCTTTCAGTGGCTCACCACTCTTGGTGGGAGTTGGAGTTTCCATTACCACTTGCTTTGGTTAGCTAGCACCTTAGAGCTTTTCAGTGTATATGGTACCAGAGGGGTAGCCGTGTTAGTCTGGATCTGCAAAAGAGAAAGAGAGTCCTGTGGCACCTTATAGACTAACAGATGTATTGAAGTATAAGCTTTCGTGGGTGAATATCCACTTCGTCAGATGCAAGTGACTAAGTGGGTATTCACCCACGAAAGCTTATGCTCCAATACGTCTGTTAGTCTATAAGGTGCCGCAGGACTCTTTCTCAGTGTATATAGTTATAGTAGTAGTATTTAGTAGTTGTTTAGTTTTGTAGTTACCTGGAGAATTTTAGTGTGACAAAGTCCCCAGGTTTTAAGCAGTGTGCAACATGCAGGACTATCACAGAGAGGCACAAGAGCTGCTTGATTTGTTTTGGTGAGGTCCATTAGAGGACAAATAAGAGGAGGAGTATGTGTATTTCCTTCTCCACCGGATTGAAAAAGATAGGGAATTTCATCTTAAAATTCACTCCTGAAAGAGACAATGCATCCTGCATCGGAGCTGAGCCCTGAACAGTGTGGCAGCGGAGTCAATCAACAAGAAGGGCTCCTCCAGCTGAGTCTGATTCAAAGCACAAGTTGGGTGAGAAATCTTATGCTTTGTCTTCACTGTCAGCCTCGTCAAAGTGCTCCAGGCATTCTGACGCACACAAGAGCCATACGTTTTCTGGTAAGTCTTTCTTTCAGTACTGGCGTGAGGCTTTACAAATGCAAACACTCACTGGTCCTGTCTAAGGCAGCAACATTGATTCCTTTGGGGCTGTCAAGACCGCTTTCTTCACATGTGCTGAGTCCTTTGGCATTGTTAACACTGATACATTTACCTGAGGTGCTGCAGACCTTCTTGTTGGCAAGGGATCTTCTTTGCCTTTCTCTATCAGACTCCCCTTTGCTGTAACCACCACTAGTGTCCTCAGCTCCACGAATGCACCTGGCATCAACAATGCACTCAGCACTTGCAAAAACACAGGTTCCTGATGCTATCAGTTCCAGCTCAGGTTAATTTGTCTCTTCAACCGATTATGCTGGCACCAATCACTTTGCTGGTGTTCCGCCCACCGCGATCTTCACTTTTCTGGGAGTCAAATGTGTCTCCTATACCCAGGCCACCTAGAACCCCAAGTGGGGCTGCTCCTCCTTTTCTGAAGAGACTTACATTTCTCCTTTGGAATCTGAAAGGAACCTGTTTCATCTTTGAGATCCTTTAGATCACTTTAAAGATCTTCTACCATTACAAGACTCAAAGGCCAGGCCGCTACAAGGAAATTCCAATGTGTTGTCTCTGCTGTGAATGGCTCAGACTGTGCAATAGCCTCCATGACCTTGATGTGCTCTGAGAGATCTTGTTCATGGTCACTCTCTAGGAGGAAGTCTCTTCTTCCAGGGGAGAAACCTCTACTCAGGATCCTGCTAACATTCCTCACTCATGGTGCTGGATCGTGTGGAGGGGAGAGAATTAGTGGAGGAACCCTTAAATGCCCTCTTCATATTTCTTCATCTTCACCAGATGAAGCCTTCACTCCAGAGTCCCCTCCACTACTGACCAGAGGATTTCAAAGTTTGTCAGGATCTCCTGATGAGGATGGCCACTTCCCTATGAGTGCAGGCAGAGTTAAGGCAAGAGAACCTGCTGTGACCGTTCTCTGGGCACCCAGGACTGTTCATTACTTTGTTATCTCTGTCTCCAGGGAGAAGAAGTCCGTTTTGTGGTAGCTGGGTGTCCCCTCCCTAACACTACCACTTTCAGCCACTCAAGCTCTCTCCTCAGCACTATGCCAGCCCTAACTTCACCTTGCAGGTTAACAATAGGTGGACCCCCGTCACCGACTCCCTTTGAAGCATTCTGTGATATCCAGCCTCTGACACTGGCTACTCACAGAAATTCCAGATCCTTTGCTCTAAAAGGTACAGTGTATCCCAGTTTATCAGGTTTACCGTAAACAAATCATAGAGCACTTATGAGTACTTATAATAAAACAAAAATAGGATTGTTTATTAAAGAAAAAATATTTAAATAAAAACAAATGGCTACAATATGAAACAAAATCAGAAAATGCTAACCTGAGTCTACACTTTATTAATAGTTACCTTTTCTAAATAATACAGTATGTTTCCTCCCCAGTGTTCAGTCTGTTGCAGAGCTGGGTGGTTTCACGGGAACCAGGATCCAAACATTTATGAAAACACCCTTGCTCCACCAAGATGTTTCACTCCACGAGATGTTCTGGAGTCCTGAGCTATTCACTGGGTCTATGAGATGTTCTCACAGACAATAATACTGCCATGTACAAGCGCCAACTTTTCTTGGTGCCGATGGGTGCTTGCACCCTCCCCCAACCCTGACTCCACCCCTGTCCCAAAGTCCCCACCCAAACTCTGCTCTTCCCTGCCCCTATTGGACCCTTCCCCAAATTTCCACCCCAGCCCTGCCTCCTCCCCTGAGCACGCCATGTTCCCCCTCCCCTCTCTTCCCTCCCAGGTTTGCGGCGCAAATCAGCCTTGCTCTAGGGCGGGCTGCAGCTTCGATTCCATCACAGATGCCTTCCTTCTCCCTTGGTCCAGTCATCTTCTATATGCATTCTCTCCACTTCCTCTCATTCCAAAGGAACCCAGGAAATTGAAAAAGACACAAAGCAATATTAATCCTTATTGCACCAGCATAGCCAAGACAGTATTGGTTCATGGATCTACATCAGCTCTCGGGCCAGTCTCCAATAAATTTATTGCTAGTCAAGGATATCCTGATCCAGAACGAAGGCAAGTGTTTACATGCAATTTGGATGAAATCTCATCACTTACCCCACCACACAGAGGTTACACATGTGCACCTGAAATTCTTAGGCCTTTCAGTTAGATCTGTGAGAGTCCACCTGGCTTCCATTTTTGCACTGCATCGATCAAGAGATGGGTTTTACATTTCTCTCTCTCTCTCTCATATTTCCTGACTCTTGAAAGGGCTACTCATTTACCTTCCTGTGTCTGATCCTATACCTGGTTGGGATCTGAATCTAGACCTCTCCAAACTCATAGGTCTCCTAGTAAGGCTACAACCTTACTAACTTTACTGTCTGTGAAGACAGCATTTCTGATGGCAAAGAGGGTTTTAGAAATTCAGTCTCTCCTGACTGATCCTCCTTTCATGATGTCCATAAAGAAAAGGTTTCCTTTTGTCCATACCTAAGTTTATGCGTAAGGTTGTGTCCTCTTTCCATCTGAACCAAACTATTCGTTTGCCAGCATTTTTCCCCAAACTCCATTTTTCTAAAGATGAAGAGACACTTCATATCTTGGATGTTTATATAACGCACATTTATGTGTTCTGTCTGGAATACACTAGGTTCTTCAGGAGTTCTCCCAGGTGTTTTTGTAGCCTACACTGAGAGACTTAAAGGCCAATCAATGTCATTTTAGCAGATGTCATGCTGGATTTCTGCTTCATTAGCTTTTCTAAGCAACATTGCAATAGCTGGTATCTGCAAGGCAGTGACATGGTTGCCTGTGCATACTTTTTCCACTGATTACCATCACTCAAAACTTGGGTGACAATGCCAACTTTGGCAAGTTGGTGTTACAATCTCTGTTCAAATGACCCAAAGTCCCTCTATCTGTAAAGGAACTGCTGATGAATCGCCTACAGTGGAATGTATGTGTATACAATCACTTACCTGTACAGTAACTTTTCTTTGCACTCCATTGTATACATATACATTCCACGACCTTCCCATCTCCTCTGCCACTTTGGATGTTACATTCAGTGGTGAGAAGGAAAGGCAGCAGACATGACCCCATTATGTCCTCACCTGAGAATATGAGGAGAGCAGGGCCACATGTGCTGCCTAGTGGTACTTCTGGCAAAAATCTCCAACTCAAGGGCTCAGTGCACGTGCTCTGACTCAAGTGGGCTGAGTGTACATATGCCTGCAGTACAATGTATCTGTGCACAACACATCTTGAAAAAGAAGAGTTAATGTCCAGGTAAGTAACCATTTTTTTTACATCAAGCTGGTGACACTGCTTATAATTTTGTATATGGGTAGATCATTAATCCAAAAGACTGTCCTGAAAACGGCATGGTCCTTTATTGAGTGTCTAAATGGGTACAACTTTAATAAGCCTCCAGCAGATAATCTTTAACAATGTCACTATTGAAAAAGAAAAAAAAATGTATTTACAGATTCAGAGGATAACATTCATGAGTTGCTTGTGACCTGACATCTTGCATTTCTCTGTAACTGTTTCCCCTTTCTCTGTGCTAATAAAATCGGGGATTAGGCCTCAGGAGGAAAGACACATGCTAACTTGGACTTTAACCTTTGATAGTATGATTGTATGTGATTGCTATATCTCATTGTATAAATATAGAAAGGATTATCTGGGAATGTGTTTAACTGAAGACAGTGGGATGGTGCTAATAGCTGCTGAAAGAAGAATTTTGTCAACTAGAGAAAGTGTTAATTGTGAGAGCTCCCAGGACGATGTCAAGCACAGAGAAGGGGATGTTTATTAAGTATAAAACTGGTTGGGATTCACATACAGTCTTGACGAAGGTAGATGGAGACACCAGCTTTTTGATTCAACTTCCTAAAGACGATTGTTTTTAAAAGGGAATACAAAGTGTCCGGGGCCCCAGGGGTTTATCAGTGTCCAGCCCATTTAATGAGCTACCCCAAATAAGATTTTCCCCTAGGTCACTTCCTGCCAATCTGGAGCTCCGCAGTTTGGGGCTTGATTAGGAGCTTATCAAACTCTCTTTGGCCTCTCAGAGAATGTCTACCATGCAAGAAGAGACCCCTGGCATGGCCACAAGTTGCCTGGGTCAGCTGGCTGAAGTTCACAGGGCTCAGGCTGCAGAGCTAAAAATTGGAGTGTAGACGTTTGGGCTCAGACCGGAGCCCAGGCACTGAGACCCTGCAAGGGAAGAGGGTCTCAAAGCCAATGCTCCAGCCCAAGCCCAAACATCTACCCTGCATTTTTTAGCCCTGCAGCCCAAGCCCAAGTCAATTGACCTGGGCATCAAGACTTGGGGCTGCAGGTTTTTTGTTGCACTGTAGCTGACTGAATAGGACACTGAAGGATACAATCTCTCCTAGGGCTTTCAACTTCCAAAGAAGGGGAGGAGAATCCAAGTCCCTCCTGTTAGATCAGCCCTCACAAAGCTTCTGCCACTCCTAGCACAACACTGTGCATCAGACTTGCTTCCTGGTGCCACAGTGCAGCTCATTTTCTCCCTTTTTCTGTCCTTTTAAACTGTTCCTCCTCTGGGAACATGCCCTGCACCAGTTGAGGATGAGGCCTGCCTAGCCCAGTATCGTTTTATTCCCAGCCCTGGTGTAGTATGGGGCCTGTAGCCTGAGAGCTGTGAATCCTGAGTTTTCTCCTAAACCACAGTACACAGGTGATGGACTTCCTTAGATTTTTTTATTACATGGTTCAATGAATTTAAAACAAAGAAATAGTTATTGCTAACCTGTGCAATAGATGCATGTTTTATCAGAGTATTTGATGGAAGAAGCAATAAATGGTAAGTCTTCTCTTTGTTTTGCTGTATCCAGGAATTTTGTTCTACTTAAACCTACAGTTATGGGGGGTTTCTTGTTACCTCTGTAATTTTTTAGTAGAGGCTCTTTTTCTGAAGTAATGAAGCAAGTAAAGGTAGGGAAGTCTTTTTATTTTTCCCTATGCCAGTTGGCCCAATTCTTAATAAGTTTTCAATACTGGCATTTTTTAAATAATGGAATGATTAAAAAAAATATTTTTTTTGCCTTTCTTAAGCTTCACTTCCTGGCTCCAGCTCTCATATGTGCAGCTCTTTCTAATGCAGCCAATTTGCTCATGCCCTATGCCCAAGTTTCAATTCTGAGGTGTATTTTAGATTTCCAGGCATGTACAACATTTTTTTTTGTTTGGAACAGTTACTGCAAAGGGCAACCATCTTTACTGTCACCTTTATTCCTATGCAACTGAAATTTGCATTGGTGCCACCCTCTGAAAGGCTGACAAGAAATTTGCTTTCCCTATTTAAGTTGCAAACACACTAACAGCAAGGTCACTTGCTCTATTTGATGGGAAGGGGAAAAGCACTGTATAAAATATGGATAAAGTGTCAATCAAAGATTGTTTTACAGTATACATTATGATATTGTAAGTCACATCGCTTTTTATTTTTAAACACAACTAGATGTGGTAGTTTGGCAGCAGTGTTTTTACACAGACAGCCCCTTCAAATTCTTTTCATAGCAAGAGTGGTAATCCTGCCAGGTAAAAAAAAATATGTTATTGAAAACCTTTCTCCCCTTATAGGCCCATTTTGACAGGAAATCTTTGAGAGGCAACAGCAATGAAGTGCCCAGAGATTTCATCTGTCTTCTCTTGCTTCAGGAAATGCTGAGCACAGGCTACCCTATTAGGCAAAATACACAAAGTACCAAATCCCCTTAACAATCATCTCTGGTCTACTTTTAGGCTGACAGCTTTCTGTGTCCTAGTCTGTCAAACAGGGCCTGTAACTGAGACTCGTATTACTGGGACCAGTGTGAAAGTTTTTGACAGTACTTTGAGGGGGAGGAAATCATATTGTCAGTGTTTACAAGTTATCTGGGGCAATTCATTTTGCATGGCCAATCAAAATAAAATCTACTATGCCAAAAATGTGAACTTGCAGTGCTTTTTCTTCTGCTGTTTCTTTTGATCCTGACATAAAGTTCCAGTTTGAAAGCATTGTCTCTCATTCTGCATAATTGGTTGAAATTTAGCAATTATTAGCTGCTGCGTTATAATATCCAATATTCATTTTTTGTTTTTTGACAGGTGCCAAATCTAAATTTTAAATAATCTTTCAGGAATCAAAATGACAGCTTGCAGTAATTCTGCAGGTGTCTAAACAGATGTACTTTCAAAAATAATTAGACAAAATGTGTACAGATTGCAGGAAATATGAAAAAAATTGACATCAAATTTTCATGAGTAGACATTCTTTGTGTATGTGTTTGTTGGGGTTTTTTGTTACTTTAAAACTATTAGTTATTAAGCAACTTCCATATTCTTGCAAGATAATGAATATGTATAAAATTTAGAAGAAGTCAACCCTGTCTTCCATGATTTTTTTTAAAAAGAGCTAATAGTGTAGGTGTCTCAGGCAAGTAGGATCTGGGCAGTCTGAGAGTTTTGTATGAGCATTCTAACATCTAAACAAAAAATACACTAAAAACAGGTATGTAAGAAACAATCAAAAGCCTAGATTCTGCCCTCACACTACAATACTTTGGTATGACTCTAGTGACTTTGCTGGAGTTATTCTTGATATACAATGGTGGAAATAAGAACTGAATTGGACCCAGAGAATATGTATATTTATTTTAAATTATGTATATATGTCTCTGTATGGGAGGGGAGGAAAGCAGGAAAGGAAGTTCTAGTCTTTTGGCCTGAATTGGGGATATTCTGTTTCCTATGATTTTGTGGAAAAAAATTCTATTTCCACACTAGCCTTGGGCATTATACACAGTCCCTCATCTAATCTAATGCTTTACTTTACAGCTCAGCATAGCAAAAGCAGAATGGTGTGGGTGATAGAAAACTGGAAAGTGAGTTAACAAAATCAGAGACCAAAGAATGTTGTTAATGATGAAAAAAGAAAAACAAAACAAAACAGGTGTCTGACTAAATTTCTTAACCTCTTTTTCCTCCCTCTGCAATTTTATATCTAACAGCCTTTTAAAATAGAAATCATAATGTGTTTCTGTTCATTTAAATATGCTATATTATTACTTATACTACTGTATGTTGGCACATGAAGTACATCCTGCTTGCCTTACTCATAGTCTTGACTGCAGTAGGACTATTGGTTTGAGTAAGATGAGCATGCATCAACTTTTCTTTAACCTATTTATTTAGGAATTTTTAACAAGTTTACAATCCTTGCCATGTAAATACCAGAAACAAAACAATCATTACAACAGTTAGCTTTTGTTTAAAAAGACATTGTACAGGAATATAATCAGTCAGATCTTTCTATTTAACAGGGTGTTCCCATATTACAGAGTAAGCATCATTACAATACCTAAATCACTTCTAATGATTTTCTTACACAGAGTGAAATTTCTATCTACATGTTTAACAAACCAGCTATGTCTATAAAATGTTGGCATTCAGAAGAATTGGACTGGTGTGTTGAGGGTTTTTTTTGCAGGTGAATGTACTTTGAGTACTGAATAAAAAGTAACCAACTGTTTAAGAATCTGTCTTATGTCTATTTGAATACATCAACTTTTAGAGATTTAGGACTAGATGTACAAAAGGGATGTAGGCACAGTATTGCAAAATCTAGCATTTAGGCATCCTGCTATCCAGAGGAATCCACAGCCCTGAGTTAGGCACCCCAGCTCCCTGTACAAAAGGGAGAGAGAGGTGCCTAAGAATGGGATTCACAAAATCTAGCAAGCTTAGTAGGAAGTTGCATGAGTTAGCCAGAAAATGCTAAGGAGAGGGCTGTGACCTAAGCCTTGCCCATCAAAGGCACCTTACTCTACTTGGGATTTACAGCTGTGCAGTTGGGCACCTAAGTCATGTAAGGCCCTTCTTGCAAGTCACTGAGGTGGCAGTAGCAGTCTCCCCTCATAGCCCGGTGATTAGTACCCTCAGCCCAAATGTTGGAAACCTGGGTTTAAATCCCTACTCTGCTTGATGCAGAGCTTTAAAAACAGGTCTGGAACCTGGGACTGCTAAATCCCAGTTGAATGCCCTAACCACTGGGCTGTAAAATAAAGCTCCAGCAAGTCCCTTTGTTTTATCATGGATAACGCAAACCATTTAAAAATGGGCAAATATAAGTAATCTTAACTCAGTTCTCTTTGGTTTTATAGTTTTTAAATCAGTCACTCATAGGGACCATTTAAGGAGTTGTCTTGAGATAGGCAAATCAGTCCATATCAAGAATTTTAAATCTGACTTAAATCCCACTATTTCTCTCTGGTTACCAAAGATTAGTTCTATATCTTCTCTCAAAGCCTAAACAATTTGCTATTTAACAAGAAAAGCTGTTAGACTCTTAAATTGCAATAGCATTTCAATAGCCTATTAAAATCATTACAAGAATGTTTAAATCTAATTCTTTGGCAATGCTTTTCATCTTATCACCTCATCTTGAAGACATGGTGATTTTTATCTGAACTGGAAGTTTGCTGTTTCTTCACGCTGCTCTTTGACTGTTTCTCTTCGGGCCATGTGTACACTACACATAAGGTAGCTTACTATGGAGGCGTACACACTGTGGTGCTCCTCCTGCCACTTTAACTTACCTGCTACGCCAACATTATAAAACAGTCTCGACAAGAGGCATAGAGCTTAGAGCAACATAGTTAGAGTGACGTAGTGTCAGTATAAACACTGCATTGCTTACATCGCCCAAGTGGCCTCCAGGAGGTATCCCTTAATGCCCACTTGGGTCCCTGTTTTAAACTCCATTGCCCTGTAGCCAGGTACATAGGTGAATGCTTCTCCCCTGTTAAAGCCTCAGGAAGTTTTGAACTTGCCCTTCCTGTTTGCTCGGTGTGGAGAGGTCACCCAGATGAGCACGCTAGCTCCACAAGGCAAACACATTCCTGCCTGGAGTATATGGGAGGTGTGTGATAGGGTTGTGGATGACCCTGTCCAGTGCAGGGCAAGTACGCCCCGTCACACTCCAAAATCCCTGTCAATATACTTGCCCTTCTTAGCTGGGGAGTGCAACCCAATTGCCAGCGTCAAGCAGCCCAATGACCAGAGGCAATAAATTGGTCCCTGTCAGCAGGGCAATAAGGTCTGGCAGCTATAGTCAGTAAGTTTGCCCCAGTGAGACAAGGTAATAGATTTGCTCCTCTTTGCAGGGAGTATGGCCAGTACAATTGTTCCAGAGTCTATGTACTAATGAAGGGAAGGGAATTGCAGCTCATATGCTTGGACCATCCAAACCAGCTCCAGCAACATACAGCCCACACAAACCTGTTCCATACCCCATCCCACCATGCTGGCCACATGCGATTATTGCACCAAGTGCTTACAACAACACTAGTCTAGTTCCAATGACCAGTGTCCTAGCACCAAGCTTACCAGCTCCTCCATCATATACACCTAATCAAGTGGAATCAGAAAATGAAAACCTTTCCAGTCAGGCAAAACCTTCCCAAAATCAAGCCTGACTTCTGGGCTGCAAATCCCAGGAAATAACAGTTTTCCCTGGACTCTTGTCTCTTCCTGGTATCTCTGTATTTACCCAAAGTGCCGCATAGTCTTCCTTGCCATTCAACAGCAGTTTAATTCCAGCAGTGGCTGTACATTGGGGTAACTTAAATCAACTTGACTTTGTAGTGTAGACATAGGCTTATTTTTCTTGCTTGTAGAGATAGACTCTTCATAGGTGAGAGGCTGTGCTGAGTCCTGTGCAGGTGAGGGTGGGAGAACAGTGTGCTGCTTGTTTAAATCAAAGGACTTTTATAACCCTTTCTTTCCATAACTTCATGGAAAGAGGAAATTAAACCTCTGCTGGATTCAAAATTAGCGATTGTTGTCGTGGCTCAGCACCTTCCTGGGTTGCTCTTAGTAACATCTTCAGTTAATGAGTACATCTGTCTGTTTAATGCATATGCTGCATACTTCTAATTGCTTTTATTCTTGTGGTGGAAAATTCTCAGAGCCTCTTTAAAGTTGGATTTTTAACTTTTTCTTTCATTCAGACCATTACCTGAGATATCCCTTTAGCTTCATCAGGTTTTATTAGGAGTTGAAATTCTGCTTCAAATAACTTAAATATAAAAGTTTTTTTAGTTCTCAAAGCAGTCTTTTAAAACATAATTAACTCTTAGAGAGGGTCTTTAAATTCAGATTTGAAAAGGCTTTGTTTCGTTTTTCCTAATCTCTGGAGAGGAAGTTGCTTAAGCACATTAGATAATTAATTCCCCAAGAAATATAAATATTCCATACTCAAATGGCTTCTTATAATAGTAATAAGTTACTGTAATCGTTTATCAAATGACCTTGCTATATTTGTGCATAAGTCATATTGCTATTCACCTAACAAAAGTATCAGGAAGTTATTATAGGAGGCTTGCATTCAAACACACAAAATATATGCAAACAAACATCACAAAAGGAACTTATTTAAGGAGTAAACAAAGGTTTACACACCACTGAGAGGAAACATGAATTGATAAAATAACCAGTATCGTCTCTAAAAATATTTTCCAACTATAATGTTTTTCTTCATTTGAAAATTAAAAACTTTAGAGTGCTAACAGAAGAAATTATTTTTGATAAGAAAATTCTTTAGCACCTTTTGAACAGTAGGTTTAAACGAGATTTTTTTTCTATAAAGGGAGGAGTGTAAAGGAAAATCCACTTTTAAAGCTTTGTTTAATGGCTTCTGATAAAGCTCCTTGCTGTCATCCTTTTTGATTCTGAACAAAGAAAAGTTTTACATCCTTTCAAATTAGGACTCTTTATAAGACAAAGTTTGTTTTTTCAAGGTGAGATCATGTCTATACCAACTGGTATCTTATTGAAGAGATCTGTCCTGTTCTTTGATAGAAAGCCTTGTGGTTTGTAAGCCTATTGACCAGTATGGTCCTTGGATTTGTGACCTGCCATTTGCAGTACGTTTGCAACTAAAGTCTTCTGTTAAAGATGTTATACAAAACATAACTAACAATGCTTATATATGTTTTTCAAAACATAGCATAAAAGAAAATAGCACAGAAAGTTAAAACAAGATAGAAACTATAAAAGCTGCCTTTTGGAGTCTCTGTAAACCCACTTGGATGCAGTAAATATATTTTTATGGACAAAGGTGTGTTATCTCCTCTAGCATTTGGCCTGTCTCTGGTGACAGAAAGCAAAAATTTCCCTTAATTTCTTTAATTAGCCTGAACATCTCATTTAATAAAATACATAAGCAAAAACACAGGCATGTAAGTTATATTCTCCAAGCATTGTGAGTATAAAAATAGTTGTATCTCTTAAATTCATTAAAGATGCAAGCAAGATTTTAATGAGAACATAAGAATAAATTATAATAATTGTATTGATAATTTTGCATCATTGAGGTTTATGATCTGGAAAAAATAAATCACGATAGATTACAGCCTTCTGAACTGAGCTGAATCATTCTTGATCCACTAACTTCCATGGGCTTTAGGTCAGTCACTAAAAAGAATGATCACCTCTGTGACATTAAATGGTTCTTCACACCACTCAAGAACAAGTATTGCAAACAGAATTTATTTAATACAGAATCTTTCTTTTCCGCTCAACCTGATTACAATTAATTTGGCTAAATTGACAGTAAATGTCAGCTCCTTCATTAGTGCCCTCCAGAAAGTTCTTTGCCAGCATTGTGTCCTTTTGTAATTCAAAAATATACCTCGCTTTTTTGGTGAAAATTTATGAACTTTTTCACTAATATCCTCAACTTTTGTTCACCACAGATCCTTCTGATTGCCTCCCTGTCACACAGTACTTACAGAAAACTCTCTTCTGAACCGTGAGGTAAGCTGTCTCCTCAGACCTCCTGAAGGTTCTCATGCTGAAGATGCAGTTTTGACGGAGTGAGGCATTCCATGCACGTGATCTGGTGTTCAGAACTGAACCTGCGGTGTAGCAAAGTCAACAGATGCCAGCTGCTCTCAACTGCTGCTAATGTAAACAGTGAAAAAGTATTGCTCTGAGCACTGCTGTCATCCTTTTATCTGCAAACTTCTCCCAACCTCTGCCACTGCTCTCCTCAGCCAGCATTCTTGGCACTATCCTACTCTCACTACAGTGGGTTCTGTTTCCTGCTTTACAGAGCCTAGGGTCATGAAATATTTTTTGACCCAAGTGCTGATGGGGCAGGCTTGTTCATCAGTGTGAGTGCCAGTGCAGGTTTGCATGAGGTGAGGCATTGTCAGTTGCTGAAGATGGGGAAAATGCTGCAATGATATGAGGATGAAATGTAATAGGTGTAGAAGCAGTTGAAGATATGAATTATCCTCTTGCATTATCCTATGTTTAAGAAATTAATACAGACAGCTTGTCTGGTGGTTTGGATGACAGGGTTGGCTTGACAGTCTGTGAAGTTCAGCGTTCCCTCTTTTAATTGTTTTTTTTAGGGGAAGGTGATGTTTTCTGCAGGTGATGAGAATTGAAGAGAAACAATTAAGAGTTAACAATTAAAAAAGACTGCTAGCGTGGGTGAAATTTCAATTTTCTACTGGAAAAACAACTGACATTGTTTGGCAATGTTCTTTTTAAAGGAAAAAATCGTACCAGAAGCCTATAAAGTTTTCTTGTTAAAGACGAACAAAAGCTTAAATGAGTAATTTGGAGGAAAGGACACCAATAACCCCATGCAGGAAAGTACATTTTCTCATTTGACTTGTCAACATTTCAGAAAGGAAAATAATGAGGACTCACAGCACCCATTGACTTCAACTGGAATGGTGAATGTTCATCATCTCTTAAAAAAAAAAAAAAAATCAGACGCACACCAAATGAAATGGGGTCTGGGGAAGGACTGGCAAACTCCACTCCACACTTTCCCTTTCTCTCCCAGGTTCTGTTACCCTCCTGTAATGCCTTGGTGGTCCTTCTCTTCTTTCATAACCCTCAATCCCTTTTGCTCCCCTGGGGTAAAATTCTGGACCTTCTGAAGTAAATTGGAGTTTTGCCATTGGCTTCAATGAGAGCAGGATTACATCTTTTCATCCTTTCCCCCTTCATGGATCCTTGTTGTCTTCTGCCTCCATTACAAGGATTTCCTTTTCCTCTTTTGATTCCTGGGCCAGATCTTCCCCTTTCCTCTTGAACTCTGTCTCTTTCCACTACATTTTGTGGCTGATTGCTTGTTTTATTAGAGCAGCATGGGTTGTACTGCTGCTGGTGAGGTTGTAGTGACACTTCCATTTATAACCCCCTGTTTTCACAATTTAATATTTCATATATGGAAAAGTGAATCAGACTAAACTTGTTTTGGAAGCTGTGGATGTGTTCTTAACTGTTAAATATATATCCCAAACTATCTGATTATATAAAGCCTTTAGTCTGTTGCAACATTAAGCTGTTCCTTGTGGCATAAAAGATAGAGTGACAAGGTTTCCCATTCCCATGGGACAATTTCTAGATGGGATCCATCACCCATAGTAAAAAATTGCTCATTATCTACATTTCAGTCAGGAATTTAACTAGCTTGGGGTATAAAAACATGCAATTCAAAAAAAGGTGCTTTCCCCAGCATTTAGTATGGCAAAGTGTGTGTGGGCGGGGGGGGGGGGGGGAAGAAAAATTACAGTCTGAATGTCACTGCTGAATGGAAGTTTTTTAGTTTGAAATACTGGCTTCCCAGGAAATCGCACCCAGAAAAGTTTCCAACTTTTTCTATTAAAACATTGAGGATTTTTCTCTGATGTAAAAATGAGTAAACACTGGTAAAAGCTGAGTCATGCATGTCAAAAAAGTGGGTCTTTTCTAAAACAGTAACGTGAAAGTGGCAAGACGGAAAATAGAGGCCTTGGCCGTCTCACTGAGCCAAGACTCAACAAAACCAAACTCTTTGGCTGGACAAACACCTGAAATAAGGTTTTGTTCATCCTTAATTCTGGTGTGTGAGATGAAACTCTGGAAGGCTGGAATATTGGTTGATCAATCATGTAACAGGGCAGGAATCAAATTCTGTTACTCTCAGCTCTGTATACATAGGATAACATAACTCCATGCCCCAAGAAGAAATGTAAATTAATTTTAAGGTGAATTATATTTATGTTACATATCTTCTAATTCTCCAACCATCTTCATGCCAGATCTCATCACCACCCTAAGGTAGTGATAAATATTTCTTTTGGGCTGTTTAAAATTACATACTCTTCTTAGCTTTTTTCTTAGGCAAGATTCTTCCTTGGCAGGTGTGATCCTTGGGCCCTGTGTAAGGGTAAAAGTGGACCAAGTTCAGATAGCTGTAGTTTCAGGCAAGAGCAATCTGTGGATTTCTAGTGCCATATATAAAAATCAGGAAATACATTTATCAAAATGCCTGTTATCTTTATCCCATACAGTTGTCCTTGCTCCCACCTTGCTAAAGAAACTATTGGAGGACTGCCATCTTAATTAGGCTTAGTCTTTACTCCTCATCCCCCCACCCCCCAAAAAAGCTGCAATCTGCCATTGAGACAAATACTTATGAAATCTATTCAGGAGGGGCCCGATAGTCATTTTATAGAAATTATGAAATGACAGAAGTATATATATTCTAAGATGTGTGAAACTACTTCTAGTAAATTTAAATGAAGATTGGCAGTCTGTGATATAAATGCCAAAAATAGGAGTAGGCAGGCAGAGGGTTCTGCCTTAAGATGATTTTATAGTCAGAGAAATTACTGGAGTCGTAACTAATATAGATTATCCTTTGGAGAGATGTAACTGGTGTCATTTTGAAAATCAGATCATTACAGACACACATAATGATAATACAAGAAAGGTCTGGCTTAAATGTAGACAATGAGGAAATTCCAAGGCAACATAAACTGAGTTATGTCTTAAGTGTTCCAAATCCTATTGTAAAGAAGTTGATTCACATTTCAGAAGAATCTCTCACAAAGTAGGATGAGTGAAGGATACAGTTTTTAATTTTACCAAATGTTTTTAGTAGCTTAAACTAGACAGTTCCATGTCATGTAGACTGGTATTTGCTTGCTTGTTTTTTGTTTCCTTCAAAAATGTATTTATTAAATTTTACAGGGACTATACTGTGTGAGTTCAAACAAATTAAAATACATCATTAAAAATTCAATATCAGATCTCAACAGTGTGACATTACCAGGATACAATCTGGGCTGTCAAACAGCTGTGTCCCCTCAATTCTCCAACCTGGGGTGTCTTTCATGCTGCTTCTCTGTGAGAGCAACCATTTCTGGTCTGCTCTCACACAGCCTCTGGTATGTAAATTACTCCAGTTATACAGTATGAATGCTATGCCAGCCACTCTTGAATTACACTGCAGAGCAAGACCAGCAAATTCCCAGTCCCAGACCTCCCTCACAGAAATGTGAATCTTGTACTGCCCTGCACCCTCCTAGACAACACAAGCTCATCTAAACTCCATCATTTTATGAATAGAAAATGATGTGCACAAATCCTATTACCACAAATGAAGTTTCCCAAACACTTCAATCCAAGCACACTGGTTTAGATAAAACAATAAAACCAGTTTATTAACTCAGACATATTTTAAGTGGTTATAAGTAATGATGCATAAAAGTCAGTATTGGTCACAAAGAAATAGAAGGCAAAACACAACTAATACCTAACTTAATAAGGCAAGTGAATTCAAATCAAAATTCTATCTTGCCACCTGCTTCAGCAGTCATATTGATTGAAATCCTTTTAGACAAGATCCCTCCCTCAGTCCAAACCTGTTCCTTTGTTACTCAGGTGTGGTGCCCGCCATGGGCATCTGTTACCTATTCTGATACCTTTTCCTCTTCTTTGAGGAATCATCTCCACCTGGGGTTCAGGAGACAGGAAGTCTCTGGGAATTGGGACCTCCAGCTATTTCTTTGCCAAGATATAAATTATAACATATATACAAAATATAAATCTCGCATCCTTTTTCCTGCCAAAGAATGGCCACTTAATCAGGTGATGGCCTATTTGATTTCATTGATATCTGACAAAGGCATCTGTTTGAATATTGCCTCAGAGGAACTAGTTTGTGGCTGCTTCCCCAGATTTGGAATATGTTTTAGGGTAACATCAGAGTATAGACTCTTAAAACTTCGCATATAATGTTGCCACACATATTTTACAGTACATTATGGGTTTTCAGATGATATCTTATACAAGGCATAGTTTGTAATAAATGTTTCATAGTTTTGACCATAGAGTACAGACTGTAACAAATAGATATTTTGGAGCCATTGAATTTTTGTATCTATAAATATCATTAGATTGTACACCAGGCGTAGATTCTTAATGCTCTTTAAGGATAGCTCCATTCTAAATAAAATACAAGTAATGCTGGCTGTTTGGGGAAACTTATAAAATAGATTGTAGGGCAGGATGTTTGACCTATTTTTAGAAGTTTTTCTTCCCCTTATTAATGAGGTTCAGAAAAGGGGGTTACACTTAGATTCCTGATTGCTCCTGGAATTCCACTACGTAGAGAAAAATGTGGAGCACAGTAACCTAATCTGGAGATCACAAATGCAGAGAGGACTGTGGTAAGGTCCTCATCTGAGTACAAAGGTAAAAGTGCTAATTGAAAATGTAAAACTATCATTTCTGAACAGTGATGTTACTTGGGATTCCAGGAGCAGGGAGGTGGGCATGTATGTCCCACAGTTCTGAACCTCACAGATGAGAGGTATGCAAACATTCCTCAAAAATGGGGGCAGACACCCTTCATACCATGCCCTATAGGTCATTTTTACAGCTATCCAAACTCTGTTTGAGCTGGAAGGAGCCAGCACAGATATTACACCAGCAGACTGGATGAAAAAGAAATGTAGCTCTTGGTAGCATCATCCACATATTGATTTGTATTACTGCCCAAACAGCCTCACATACAGAATAAAGGGCAAGGGAACTGAACAGAACCATGCAAAGCTAATAATGTGAAAGAGCTTTTGAGAGAAATGAGCAATTTCCCAGTACTAACCTGCAGGAGCTCTTTGAGAGAAAGGAATAAAACTCTCTACTGCCTGATAGAGTCTACAGTGGAGTGACCCAAACCCCATTGTCAATAGCATCAGAGGCTGAGATCTGAAAGAATCTGCATGTCTGTCTGACCTTTGCTTATTTCTAAGCAGTGGTCATTAATCAATGAAACCACACACCTTAACATACACAGGCCAAATGCTCAATCAGCAGGGATAAAGGACCTCTGAGCATTACAGAATCAGCTTCTCAAAAACCTTTCCACAAAGTGAAAGGTTAGAGGTGGGGTGTTGATAGCAATGTTGACAGCATCAAGAAATAGCTTTTTGAGCAGGCACATAATGACCATGCCTTTGATGACTTAATGATCCTAATGACTCCATTAGGCAGACCCTAATGGTTCTTGCTTGATTTTATTAGGTATAAGTTGTGTGGGCCCAGTATGCAGAGAGCAGCATAATATTCCCCCAGCACATAGGTAAAGCTTGACATTTGAGATTGGCTGGGACTCAGCCAGAGACTATGCAGCAGTTTTCCTTTCAGTCAAGGCTCTGCTTCAGTGGAAGAGGCCAATATATTACAAATCCATACAATCTTTTCCTGTGAATGAAGTAGAGAATGCCTTACAGAAAGAAATACTCAGGTGTTCCTGGGTGGGATGACATTACCATAATATTCCATTTGTGGCCTCTTCCCGCTCTGATCCTCATGTCTTTTTTTTTTTAATGCTCGTCCCTACACCTGCAATAACATCGCTCTACCTATGAATCAAGCGCCTCCTCTTTTTGAAGACCTACTCACTCTCTTCTTCCTTTGTTTTGCTTTCCGCATTTAACTTCCACTCCTATGTGATCTTTTCCCTTCTTGCATTGCCCTTGCTCAGTTTCAAATTATTAAATACCAGAATGTATAAGATTTGCTTGCAATGTAGTATGATTTATGTTATCTAGGTCTTTATCTTCAACAGAACAGTTCTACTGACTGAGACTTCACAAATTCAATAATGCAGATCATATTTAAAACATTAGCTTTAGGAACTGGGTGGAGTTACATAAAGGATGAATTTGGTCCATTGTGTATGATTTTGAAAATATGGATTGTGGTGTCTGTCTGGGGCAAAGATTGATTGGAAATTTTCAGTTTGATAAATGAAACTTCTAGTATAAATAGAATCTCATATGTCCATCTTTGTTTCCTTTTGCTCTGTCAGTTTAAAAATAGCTTGAAGGATTTTAATTTTCTAATGATATATGTGCTAAGGTTTTGGCTTGAATGACACTGAGGTCCAGCGTAAACTTTTATGACCAGATAATAAATACCCTAAAATAGGTGTTTGTAATGGGGGGATTAAGAGATTTTTAGCTACTGGATAGTGTCTCAAATGCTGCCCTGTAAGTAAAACAGTAGCTTTTGTTTTTGACTACAGAAAATGATACAGTGAGCATTTCTTCTGAATCACACACCAGGGGCTCCCAAACTAACTGTGAGTAGAAAGCGCAGAAATCCCTGGCTGGTCTCCATGTTAAGTGTAAATGAGTCAGGAGGCAATCCATTAGTAAACCTGCTGCCTACAGCAACTAGTATAATGTATGGAGGAGTTTAGTATAAGTCTCTTCCACTGTAGATTACATTTCTCAAGGACCATGAATAGATAGCACTGTGTTACCCTACCAAAAGCGTTGTCTGCATCTAAGAAGGCTATCAAAGTCTTTAGATTTTTTTGAGTATAGTGGATAATATATAGTTTTGGACACTGGAGGTTGTGAGCGAAGGTTTTGCAAGGTATACATTTTGTTTAGATGGGTTTATTACTCGAAAAAAGATATGGTCAAGGTGTAGAAGTGAGCGGTTTTTGTATACATTCATCTATAAAAGTGGACCGGATTGAGAAGATCTATATGAGCAGTTTTATATATAAAGTTTTAATGAGAGAAAATGAAAGGTAACTTATTGCCAGGCTTGTTTATTTGCACAAATGTTTTTGAAAAAATGAAAATCAGCTATAGTTTTGTGGGGAAAAAACTCCCAGAGAAACTGAAACTTGTGAATCACGCTGCAGGAGGCAGCTTCATTTCTCAGGCAGTCTCTGTCCCAGCCACTAGCTCTATAGTGCTGTACACATTCACAGTGAAGAACGTATGCAGAGTGAGGGAGGATATATGGCTGTTAGGAACAATTATTGAGAGTGATGAGAGTGAAAAGGGGAAAGCTTCAGTGGAGATAGAGTTAGAGACAGGGCTGAGATATGACATTCAGATCCATATCTGACATTTCCCAGATTCAACAATATGAAGATCTGGGATTCTATTTTGGGACAGTCTCTAGGATAGAAGGTCTGTTGATGGTGGTGATATACGAGAAAACAGGCAAGAACTGATAAGATTGTAAAGGGATCAGGATCTGCTTCTTCATTCTGATTTCCCAAACTCCTTATCCCCCTCCTTTGACATCTTGTAACCACGGCAGTCTTATCCATCTAAGCATGTATTCACGTTACCCTCACCACTGTGGTATTTCAGTGTCTTGATGCCTTCTCTCCAGCCAGGAGGGTGAACAAGAATTTACTTCATTTGACTGCTGCTGTGCTTGGCAGAAGATGCTGTGGAGTGACAAGGTCTATAGTTTGTAATAGAAATGAGTGAGGAGATGAAATCAGTTGTGGAATCATCTGTCACATATCTATTAGACCATCAGGTACTGTATGTTTTGCCTGCCTTTAAAAATGATAGGCAACTTTAACTAATTTTGTTTTATTACTAACTTCTGTTACCAATATGACTAATTTTTTCAACTATAATATATGTTGGGTGAGAGGACAGCTGTCTCATGACAACACTTAAAGTGGCAGCTGTCAGTGGGCCTTGTTGCTATTATTTGATTTGCAGTTCTACATGGATGGGGTTGACTCTTTTCTTTTCATTGTGATGAGTGCAGCAGCAATTCAGATTCCTTGCTGCATGCCTGTGTGGAAGGCAGTGCTTTCCTTTGTTTGTCAGCTATTCATTCTCTCCTTTGCCCTGTTTGTCTGTCCCCTTCTTTTTCAGCACTGGTAGAACTGCCTGTAGTTAAGGTTGCCTAATAATTTCTGACATAAGAACCTAGTTTTGATTGCTTTGCCAATGTTCCATACTTCGTGTCTGCCTCAGGCTGATTTTTTTTTTTTTTGAAAGTTACAATTAAAGCAGTTTAGCCATTTCTAAGACTGAAGTGAGGGAAAAAATACATTTTTTTCTGACCATTCTAAAAAAAACCACCTGAGATTTAATTAAAAAAATTCTAGTGCCTCCATTCTTTGGAGCGGGCACTGGAGGGGGGTGTTGCAATACAGCCTTTTGCCATCCATATGAAAATCCTCTAAGATTTGGCTACGGTAATAATCTCTCTACTGCACATGCTCTGTAGAGACTTTTTAGTTTGGCAGCTAAATCTCTAAAGACTCTGTCTGCTATGAGAATTCTCCAAACCCTCACAGTTCCTCCACAGTGTTTTCACTCTGAGCACATTCCATGGCTGCAGGAGCTGAATAGGATTTTTCCTGCAATTGCTTCTCCTGGTTGCCAGACATGCATATGTCTTCCATTTTGGCATGTGAAGCCAGAATTGAGAGCAAATGGAGGAGACAAGCAGGAGCCAGGAGGAGCTGTAGGAAGAAGAAGGAAGGGAACCAGAGGCCTGAGATAAAGGTAAGAATAGAGGACAAAAGAGGTAGGTTGTGGAAGACAAGAGCAGAGAAGGGATTAAAACCATTATAGTCCTATCCAGAACCTGGAATTGAACCCAGGATTGCTGTGTGTCAGCATGCCTCTGCTGTCAGCAAATCATTGGGAAACTCACAAGCAAAGTGTGTGCATCTTCCCTCTCCAGTCACTGGTCCACATAGAGGCTAACAGTCTATTACTGCTACTGTTACTCTGTAGACTCAAATGATAGCGATCTGTGGATTGAAAGGTTCCAGCCCTACTGATGACCCATGTGGGTATCAGTATGGCTTCACACGAGGGAATTTGTTTTTTCTTAAGTTTGATTTTTTTTAAGGAATTATATTTTAAAAAATTATATTAGGATTACGGTTGCAATGTCAAGTAGTCAGAAATCTACCTGCAATGCAGGTAATAGGAAATGCCAAATTAAGGTTGCTTCTGGAACCTTAGTCTAGCCCCCTTGTATGGAATGGAATATGATACAGCCTTTAACTACATAGTCACATGCAATTTTTTTCCACAGCACCCCTTCATGACTCAGAGGATGATGGACCTGCTCTGGGAGTAAAGCAGTGTTGTGTAGTGAATGAGGCTGCTGTGTGTAGGATTCCTGCCTTGTTTATTGCAGATCATTGGAAAGTATGTTTTAAAAAAATTGCATGTACTGGTGGGTCTAGGCCCACCCAAAACTGAAGGCCCATCCCCTGAACTAAGAGGGAGGAATCACAAGGCCAAGTCCACAAGTAAGTGGGACAACGAAGGAGAAAATAGGAGTTGGAGTGAGGTCAAAGGTTAAAAATCGGGGATCCAGAGCGGGACACTGAGCAGAGAACCCCTGATAGCACTCACAGCTACATAAAGCCATCTAAGTGGACACTGCCCAGCAGCACTCTGCCAAGAACCATGATTGAACAAGGGAACAGAAATAGGTCCCATGGTCTCAGAGAACCTCCTCCTAGAGTGATGGATGGCCATTTTGGCCAGTGCAGGAGGAAGTTGACAAGGAGGTCTCAGAACATTGCCACAGATGGTGCATAGATCAGAAGATGCACTGAAAATTGTAGCTAGAACATCAGTAAGAGGTTCTGGAGGAGTTGAAAGAAGGGCTTTGACTTAATACACCCTACACAGACATGTGCCAGGGTTGCCTTCTCACCGCGAAAGGGACAGGTGTCAAGGGAGTTTGTGAACTGGGCCAGGTACATGCCCATGCTCATGAGTCCATGGAGGAGCTTCCAATTAATATCCCCAGTGGGCCATATAACCAGATACAGACTGGCCAACTGGGATTCCTCACCCTCCTCAGGTGGCAACAGGTCCTGCTACTTGGTATTGAGGTGGGATGGTATGAAACACAAGTGCATACATATGTTCTTTGGATGCAATTCAGAAGTGACCCAGCTGAATGTCATTCAGTCGCCTCAGGTGGCATGGTGGAAGTACCTGGCAGCTGGGGGAGACTCTCATGTATCAGATGCTTAATGCTCAGTTCTGGAGGGTCAGAGGTGAGGCGTGGGCAGAGACTGCCATCCCACAGGACCTCAAAGTCAGTGGATGCTGTCTAGAGAACTCTGTTTGGAGACATGAACAAACAAAGGGAAGGAAATAGTCCCCACAGTCACTGAGCACTCCAGTTCCCTCCTTCTAGAGCAGGGATTGGTAACCTTTGGCACACGGCCCATCAGGGAAATCTGCTGGCAGGCGGGGATGGTTTGTTTACCTGCAGTATTTGCAGGTTCGGCCGATCACAGCTCCCACTGGCCACGGTTCTCCGTTCAAGGCCAATGAGGGCTGAGGGGAGCTGTGCAGGCCGAGGGATGTGCTGGCCACTGCAGGCCCCATTGGCTTGAAATGGCGAACCGCGGCCAGTGGGAGCTGCAATTGGCTGAACCTGCGGACATTGCAGGTAAATAAACCGTCCCGGCCCACCAGCGGATTTCCCTGACAGGCCATGTGCCAAAGATTGCCGATCCTTGTTCTAGAGTGTTGGCTGGCCATCTTGGTCAGTGCCAGGAGAGGTTGATGGGGAAGTCATGGATGGGATGTGCATAAACGAGGACGTGTGGGGAGAAGTGCAGCCAGAACCTCAGTAAGAGGTTCTGGAGAAGCCAGTTGGAAAGTGTGTTACTGCAAGATGGCAGGCCTAAGCTTGCCTATAGCTAAAGGCCTGCCCCCTTACCCAGAGGGAGAGGCCAGTTAACTCAGGCCCCAAGTGAATATTATGGGCAACAAATGAAAAAGCGCGGAACAGGAACAGGCCTGAAAATCATAGGGTAAAAATGAGGGATCCAGAAGGGGACACCAAACAGAGAACCACATTAGCACCCATTTGCCTTTAGATAGCTTTGCTCCTCAAAGGTATCTAAAGAGTCAGGGGACACTGACTGCAGTACGGATCAGAAATAGACTGCATAGTTACAGAGCACCACCCCATTCAGCTTCTTTCTTCTGATGTAATGGATGGCCATCTTAGCCAGGACCAGGAGGAGGTTGACAAGGACATCTTTCAGCTTTGTGGGACCTTGGAGGTTGACAAGGATATCATGCAGCTTTGTAGGGCCTTGGATGGGGTGTAAGAAAATCAGGACGTGTGGGACCTGATTAAGGGGTTCTGAAGAAACTGGTGGGAAAGTGTGTAGTGAATATGGCAGGGGTTGTTGGAAGAAAAGGGATGGTCTTGTGGTTAAGGTAGTTGTGTCGTGCTTATACACAGTGCATTTAGATTAAGATTGTACAGGCAACCTTGATTGTAGAACTTCCTGTTTTTTGCAACCTTAACCTTAAGTTCTCTTAATGTAGGTTGTTTTGGATGTAATATATACCAGATTGGAGATGGGCTGGGCAAAGCCCAATTCTGAATGCCCAAAGTCTTGGGCATATTCAAAATCCAGATATAAATCTGCATTTCACAAATTACCTTCTTGTTTATAATAAACCTAACTGATTTGGTGGCATTCAAAATCCAGATCTGGATCCAATTTTTTTAGCTGGTACTATCTTTGATAAAACTGTGTTGTACTGAAATAATGAATGTGGATAGTTGTTTACTTTCTCATGATGATGATTATTTTTTATTCATCATCATCAGAAAAAAGTATGTGCTCTTAAAGACATTGTTCTTTGTCTTCCTCTGGTAGTCTCATTTTTTACCCGTGCAGCTTTTCTTAGCACCTTTACTATGGCCGTTTTTCAGGCAAGATGCCCATTGACTTCCATGGCAAAATGTGGAGAGCTATATATAACATACTTTATTTCAGTGGAAATTTACATTGGTGTGCTGAGTGGAACCAGACCCCACTCTTCCATATCTTTCACTGCAGTGTTTACTAGTGGTCATTTAAAGCACTTAGCGGCATATTGGGTCTAATCCAAAATGCACTGATATCAGTGGAAAGATTCTTATTGATTTCAATGGGCCTTGAATTAAACCCAGTGAGACCAGGTAGATATTCATAGTTGCTACAATATACTGCAGACTAAATAAATTTCTAGTTTTATTGAGTCTTTCGAAAAAAATTCAGTGGGAGCTGTGCCTTAGTAAGGACCATAATATCTAGACTTTTAATAGAAGTCATTATTATTATTAGGGAAGTCATTATCCATCTTGTCAGCTTAAAAAAGTCACATTATATAACTTGTCCACTTTTTCCATGAGGCTCAATACAGGTAAAAGCATTTGTAGCCTAAAATCAACTGTTATAGAAAGCCACATCTTCTAAATATACCTTTTGAATACTTTAAAGTTAAACTTAAAAAATGCAAAAATAGACATTCTTTTTCATCATTCTGGTCTTCTGAAAAATAGAAGAAATCTATTTTTGCTTGTAAATGTGGCCACTATACTTGCCCTGCTTTTAAAGATTTGTTCATCTCATGAGACAGTTTGCATGCTCTAAACTCAAAAAGATATACAATTAAAACTTGTTAAAGATAATTAAACTGAAGTGAAGAGGAAAAAACCCTGCTTCACTGCTTTGTTCATAATAATAGGTTCTGAACTATAATTAAATTCTTCCTTCAAATAATTGTATACATACAAAGGAATTTTTCCAGATAGCAAAACAATACAGTGATTAAAAATGATTAAGAAGTTGATTCCAAAAGCAAAGATGAGCCAGGGAGGGCTGGAAGGATTTTAGGCATTTCTAAATATGCTGTACCAGCTGGGTACCAGATGGTGTTTGGCTACCTGCACCCACTAACTGAAATACCATAGGAACAATTGTACATTTGCTGGAATAGGGTTCCCCTCTCTCATTTAAAAATGACACTCATGGGAATGACTTGGCAACATAAAAAAAATCCTGTCAGTGAGATCTATTAGATTGTGGAGTAATCTCCCAGAGGTAGAAGTGAAAGCCAAATTGCTTGGCACATTAGAAACAAGAACGGACAAAACACTAGAAAATGCCCTATAGGGAATGATCCTACACTGGCTGGGGGAGGAGTCAGAAGACCATATAGGTCTTATCCATATCTAATTTCTGTAATGTTACCATTGCAATAATATCATTGCTTTCTGTGATGTTACTTTTGAAGAACTGTTTGCGTTCACCTGTTGTGGCTGTTTGTGTTGGGAAGGAAGAAAGCCAACAGACCCTCATGTCCTAACTTGTCTCTAATCAAAAAATGTACCAGGCATTCTACAAATATTGTTTATTTTGTAATTGTTTTTTTTTAAAGTTACTTTATCCAATCATAAAATATATATTTTCCAGCAAAATCTTGTCAGCACATCTTATAGAAATAGTAAGCATTACCAGCGTTGTATGAGACGTGAAGACACCATCAGGTTCTTCAGATAATGAAAAAACACTTGTAATTTGTTCCACTTATCTGTGATCAAACGATAATTATAAAGAAAGAAAAGATAATTAAAAAGAAATTAGCTTTACTTCAAACTCTCTTTTCCGTTAGCTGTGTGAGAGGCAAGCCAGAAATAGGAACCATATCACTGTATGTAACAGTTTGCTGGCAAGACATCTTCTGTAAACTGTTACAAGCATGATTACATGAATTCTGTCCAAAATGAAAGGGTAGAGAATTCAGTAGAAGCAATGTGTTATGGGATACAAAAAGGAAATGATCTGATTGGTTAATGTAGGTTCCAGCCTGTACTAATATAATTGGAACTTGTTAGCCAGCTAAGACTCCCTGAATCAATACACCCAAGGAAACAGTAGCACAGAAAATAAGTCCTTTTTCCCTTTGGTGGTGCTATTACTTATTCATTCATTAAAATGAATAGAAAGCATTGGAGATCTAAAACCTCTGGTGTCATTTAAAAGTAGCATTATCAGTTTGAGTCCCAGTTGTAGCTTTTTTTGTCTTTTGAACTAAATGCAACTGTGGCTGAAGCTACCCTCGGCAGAGAAAGAACAGTTGTCTCTGAAACTAGGCTTCAATTCAATTTCATACTAGTACCTTCCTGGTCTCTCTGCACTGAGACTTGCATCCATGAATGCTGCATAGGGAGGAGCTGCCACAGCCTTCTCCACAGACTCTTGTAACTTTTGAAATCTTTGAAGTATGCCCCTGGGAGCTCATCTCAGTACAGACAAACCTGGGGTTTTGGAAACTAGACTTTAAGTCTTCTTAAAGTCGGGCACTAGTTTGTACTGACAAACAGGAAGCAAGGAGAATTAAAGTCTGGTTCTTTAAAGAGTGTTTATTCTGCCTCTTCTGAAGATGTCATCAGCACCATTCTCATTTAGTTCAAAGGCAGCAATGCTGATATTAAAAGTATCAGTTTAATCTGGCCCTGGAACTTTTAGGGTCCAAAGAAGCATAGGACAGTTAAATTCATTTTTAAAATAAAATTGTTTTTAAAATCTTTCTTAAGATTAGCAAAGACTAATTTTTATTTTAAATACCATAATTATTTTTAAAAGCCTAAATATCCTATTGTTTTTAATTTTTAAATAGTCTTTAAAATCTCCATTTTCCTA
This sequence comes from Dermatemys mawii, assembly GCA_007922305.1. Classification (NCBI taxonomy): domain Eukaryota; kingdom Metazoa; phylum Chordata; order Testudines; family Dermatemydidae; genus Dermatemys; species Dermatemys mawii. Next base: position 25,050,133 of record ML677352.1, read on the forward strand.
GCAGAGCAGTCCACAATGAAGTTTGCAGGTGTTGTAAGTTCCTGACACACTTTAGATGTTAGAATACGGGGTTCCAAGCTCTGTGACCAAAACCAGTGAAAAATTATGAAGGAAAAAATAAAGAGTTAATTGTATGAATTTAGTTTAATTGCACAGTTTTTGTACTTTCCATTGCAAAAATACACCCAATGATATTATCAGTGCACTACTGACCTGTTACAATCTGGCTTTGGGGAAAATTATCACCAGCCCCATAGCAACAGCAAATGTGGACTGTACTCTTCTGCCTGCTTCCCACTCCTACTGCCTCAGTGAAAGTATTGACAAAACTTTGTTAGGACCTTATGGAACAACAACAATTTAAGAAATAACCACTCAGCAAGAGCCAGATACTACTTCCAGTTAACTCTGCCTTGCACTGCTCCTGGCCAGATAAGGAGTCTCCTTTCATAGGAGAATGCCTATGTAACCTACAGCTGGCAAAGCCAATTGTACGTTAACACTCCTCCATCCCACCAACTACTGTTTTCAGGGCCAGGGTGAGAAAAAAATGTGACTGGCTAAAGACCTGTAATGATCTGGTGAGTCCCAGTTGTTATTTTGGCCCCTCGGGCCATGGGGAACCACACACTATTAGAGCAGTCCTGAAGCTGCTCTGTCTTCAAGGAGTGGCCAAAGATGTCTCTGGCCAGCCCCAGTATTGGGGAGTTGCAAACATGGCATACTGCATCATTTGCCAATGTATCTCATGGGATTCTATATTATATGCTATATAAGCACAAATATCAAGAGTGTGTGGACACAAAACCTGGCTGGCTTCATAGACCTCAATGGATTGCATGCAAAAATGTGTGTGCATCATGGCACATGGGTATTTGAAAATGTGTGTGTTTGTTTACTCATACTTCAAAGTGGGACTTGGTCACTCTGTACAGGGAAGAAAGAAATGACTTGTATTTTCTCTCTCTCCCTACTTCAGGAAAGAGAAAGCCAACATCCCAAGTATGAACACTCCAGATTGGTTGTAACTGTAAGGGAGAATGCATATTTGTTTTCTGCAGCAGCACAAATGTCTGGAGGGTGGTGAGGAGTCATGAGGTCTGAATGACAACCATGGGACTCAGAGCCCACATTCATCCCTGGTGTCAGGATTGCCTCCCCACTCTGAACTCTAGGGTACAGATGTGGGGACCCGCATGGAAAAAGAAATAACCCCCACAAGCTTATTTTACCAGCTTGGGTTAAAATGTTTTTCCCCAGAACACAAATTCTTCTGTATCTGGACCTGGTACACTGCCACCACCAAACTAGGTCTAGGGTAGTTTGGGGACCCTTCTTTCCCTTTCCACTAACCCCCCAAACTTCTTCCTTCCCTGGGAAGCTTGAGAGAAAAAAAAAAACCCAAACCTCGCCTGATCCTGCGAGACGTGCCCGATCCAAAACCAGGATCTTACACAATGAAAAACAAGCAGCCAGCTTCTTAAAAGAAAGATTTTAATAAAAGAGAAAAGAAAGGAATAAATCCCTTATAACCATCAATAGAACAGCATCTACCATAATCAACAAAAGGATTCAGAAACCAAACCTCTCCCCCAAGGCAATTTTCTCCCACAGTTGATATCTCTGCTGAAGCTTACAATATCAAGAAGCACCCAGCCAACACTCACCACTGAGAACTCTCCAAGTGATAAAGAGAAGGTAAACTTACTGACTACAATACTTAATAGAATCTTATAGTTATAGTGAAAGACATAGCTGTGTTCCCCCCATAGCCGAGGTGAACAGAGAGAGACCCAGAGAGAAACTGAAACTTAAAATCCTTTCTCTCTTGAGGAATTTCTCATTGGTCAGTTGTCCCCCTCTCAGGTTACCTTTAGCTTAACCCCTTACAGGTAAACACTAATTCTAGGCTACTTCACACTTATGACACCTGGTGTAACTCCATTGACCTCAATGAAGGCTGAATTTGGCACTTGACTGTAGTCAGGTAATATAAGGGATAAGTTTGTCCTTCACCCTTCTTTCTACCTTGCAAACAAGGAAGGGCCTGGCCATTTTGAATCTACTGAGTCTGTATATAACCCACTTTGCTGCCTTAAGGGGTGCAGTTGAAAAGAACATCCTACTTCCTGTTTTCCTGAGCTGATTTTTGCCTGTGGTTAGGTTCTTATGCCATTTTAAAGAGAAAGCAACCTCATTACAATTTGATTTAATTATTATTTTTGCATGTAATATGAGTATTGATAAGCCTATTTTAGAAATTTAAATGAAATAATAGGCTCTGGAATATTTACTTTCAATTAATTTGACTGGAATAATCTCCCTGTAAATTACAACCGTGTGTTCATCATTTTGTTCCCCAACCCATTAATGTATATGGATTAGTGGTCAATGTGCACGCTGTTTTTACACAAGACAGTAGCAATGATCTTCATTAAACTTTTTATTTCTATAATTAGCACACATAATGAGTATGAAATAGTGAAGATAATCCTGAATGCCTGAAACAGAGCTGATCCATTGCACTGAATAGCTTTCCTCTTTTGTGCTTGTGTGCAGCATACATCCTTTCAGAACACAGTCCCAAATCGCAATGATGTCCCAAATCACAGGATTAATGTGTCTATGAACAGACCTCTTATGCCTTCAGAATGAAGCACTCCTTGCTAATTTCTCTTCAAGACACCAGCTTAATTGCATTTTAAACAAATGGGCTGCTTTGCTGGCCAACTTTTAAATGAGATAACAGCAATGTTCACTCTCCAGCAGTGATGAGTGCCTTGCAGTAGATTCAAAACTCTGTTCAATAACAGGTTTAATCTCACACCAGCAGATTTACTGCAGAATAAACTGCCACTGAGCTCATAATTAGTAAAACAAAAAAAATCCAACCTACTAAATATTATTTTCAAAAGCAGCAGGCAATGTTTAGTGGAAATTTTCAGTCCTATTCTTTGTGTGTTTTTATTGATTTTATGTATGATATTGGGAATTCATGCTATGATTTAAGATAATGGTCTGTATCGATCACTTAAGCAGTTGTTTAGCTACACAGTAACAAAACGATGCTCCCATTCACAGAATGTGATGCAGACAGCGGGAAGACCACAGTGCTTTCCTCCTTAATGTTTATTTCTTTTTTCCAAAAGCATATTCGCTGCTGGAAAACAACAGCAGCAAACATTTGTGCTTTAGAAACAATCTTCTCATCATTTTCTTTGTTGCAGCTATTAGTGGCCAATTGTGATTCAGTGAAACCCAGATCAGCAAACAGATGTTCGAAAGTATATTCTCTGTAGCATGAAAACAAATATTAATGAGATAAATGGAACTAGAGGAAAGAAAATGGTCAATACATATTTTCTAATGTTTGAGGTTATGCCTTTCAGAGTTTTCTAGTGTTTAGTAATAAAGCTATAATATAATATCTTGCTGTGTTCATATGCCACATTTAGTTTTTATGAGTCTATATATGATCTCACATAAGTTAACATAATAGAAAACATGCTACTGATACAGCATGTGATATGTATGTGGTATTTGTGTCCAGTCAGATAAAAAATAAATTATACAATTAATCTGCTTGAAATCTTTTTATTTATAAAAGTACAGTAATTCTTTAAAACATCTCCATTTTACAGATAGATTGTTCTCTCCCTGGTTGAAGTATACAATTGATCCAGCCTACAAGACAGTCACTAGGACAAAATGAGTACATTGTCTTCACTTTAAAATAGTTTCTTTTAATAAAATATAATGGTATCATCAACATTGTATAGGATGCATTACATATATGACCAAGGCTGTTTATAAAATAGAACAGTGTGACAAGCACAAAGCTCTCACAAGACAGTACATCTCAGGAGCCATAAAATCAGTTAGGGTGACCATATGTCCCGATTTTATAGGGACAGTCCCAATATTTGGGGCTTTTTCTTATATAGCCCCCCACTCCCTGTCAAGATTTTTCACATTTGCCATCTGATTACCTTAATCATAGTACACCTGCTTACGGCTGCCATTTTAAAGCAAAGCTTTGTGGCCAGAGTTATAAGTCCCTTCCTCAGACCCCCAGTTTAAGTGTTGCTGCAGTGATTCACTTCTCAGAGAAGCAAATCCAAAGTCCCAGTATCTTGTAGTTTCAGCAAGATCCCACAAAGGCCTGCTTTTTGTCTCCTAGTCCATAACACTTCTAAAATCATGGCACATTTTGAAAGTAATAGATTAAAGTGCTACTCTGTTTAAAAATAAAGGCTGGCTTTTTAAAAGGACCTGTTTCTCCAAAGAATGTCATCTATTCAGCGAGTGTATTCAGGTACTAATTGCACATGTAAAAGAGCAAATACAAATTGAGAGTCCATTTGTGAACATTTTAGACCTAGATGTCTTGTCTTTGTCTCATCATTACTTGCATTTTTGGCCTGCAATTGAATTGCAAGTACAAGTCTATGCACTTGTGCTTCTCTGCTGGCACAAAAATTAATCCGTGACACATTAATGCTGACCTCTGTGTCGGGGGGCCTTCTGTCTCTTAGCCACAAGCAAGATCCTATGGCACTTGACTGGAGGTGAAAATTCTTTGTTTGGGAGCATTGGGGTGGTGGATGATGTTTGCAGGACCATTACCATCCAGACCATCACTCCTGTTTCCCAGGGTGCATCAGTCTCCACCAAAAATGTTTGTCAGCTGTACACTATGCAGTGCTATCATATCTGGCAGATTATCATCTGGAAGGATACCAAGGGACAATTCAGGTCTCTGACTGTTGGATGAGCTACTATTGAACAAGAATGGTAGAAAGAGGGTGGAGAAAGTCTTTCATCCCAAAGGGGAGGTTGTATATATTCCTCATTCAGGGGCCAAAAGATATGTTCTGCTTAGAACAAGTAGTGAAGACTGTTTCTTAAATGTTCACTAGTAGCAGCACTGGCGAAGACTTAAAAATAAACTTTTTTTCACTATTTCTGCAAACATTTGTGCACATTTTTGGTCCTTCCTCCATTGATGATTAAGTCCCTTCCATGATAGTCCAAATTTCTGACGCTTCAGGGCATAACACACACTGTTCATGGTCCAAACCTGGATCTTCTTTTCACTCTTCTGAATACAGCTGCTAGAGTAAGAAACTAACTTTTGTCAATCTATCAATAGGTCTTGTGAGTAAGTTACTGGACAGAGATTCAGGAGATCTGGCGTTAGTTCTTAGCTCTGCCACAGACCTGTTGTCTAATCTTAACCTTTTATGCTCAAGTTCCTCGTCTGTACAATAAGCATAATTTCCTGCTTTGCAGGTGAGTTGTGAGGATAGATTTATTGCTGTTTGAGTGATATACAATTACCATAGTGAGTGAGGCCACATATATATCTAAATCAACAGGGTAGGATATTCTCCTTTCTGTAATAGTTGGATTGATCTTTAATATCAGGAATAGCTTATGCCATTTGGAGGTATTCAGATCCCTATTCCTTTCAGATAGGAATAATATTCCAAAGGTGGTTAGCTCTTACTCCCACTCATGGGTCATCTTAGCAACATACCGTTATGACCAACCTTATCTTTTCTTTGTATAGCACCAACTTTAACAATGCTTTCTTTTTATTTATTTAATGTCAACAATGTGCTTGAGCCATATATGAATACAAGATCCCTATCCTGAAGGGCTTTACAATCTAGAAAGACAACTACAAACCTAGGAAGGGTGTCTTAAGGGACTGACATCATTTGATTGTGTAGTGCATGGTTATAGATGGTTTGATCTTTTTACTTTAAAAATATTAATTTTCTGTTTAGCACTTGTCTGAGATGGATACTATAAGGAAGGGCCTTTTGGAAGACATGAGATTTAAAGTAAGGACTTAAAAAGAGGATGGAAGCATGGTAGGTGGGTCAGGGAGAAATGTAGAAAATGTCCAGTGTAGCAGGACAGTCTGCCCCTTTCAGGGCCTGCAGAGCTAAGGAGAAGAAGAGAAGGCAGGTGTTGGGACTCAGTTAGTCCAGCTAATTAGTGACTCTGATTCCTAACTTGCAGATATAGATAAAAGCCCAGCTCTGTAAAGGAGTGGGGGAGGGGTGTCAGGTGAGACAAATACTTCCCTGGGCAGTGGTGGTAGAAGTGACTGGCTAGCCCGTTTGCCTTGTGGTCCCCCTGAGGCTAAGGAAGAGTGATGATCCTTGACTAGAGGGGCAGAAATAAAGAAATCTGGAGTATCAGGTCAGGACTATCACCTCTGTTCCTTTTTGATATTTTTTGCATTTGTGTAAGAGAAGAATAAAAGAGCTTGCCTTGAAGGCCAAAAGAGAATTGGGTATTTCTGGCTGTATTGTCTCCCAAGCTGGTGGATGGACCCTCCAGGCAATTTGATCCTGAGGACCCCTTAGAAACCAGTTACAAACTATGAAGAGAGTTTGAATGTATCCAGATAGTCAGTAAAATAAATGGCACTTTATTTTGAACAGGTGTAGATAGGGAACATTTTAGAGTTGAGCCCAGGAAGCCAAAGAATAGGGAAATTTATCACGGCATAGATGGGTTTCCATAGTGGGAATTGAGAAGAACAGATGTATTCTGGAGATGTAGAGCTGAAAGGGGCGTGTCAATGGTGTCAAATATGTGAAAAAAAGGAGAAAACATGAAGAAGGCACTAAGATTATGAGACTGATGGACAAGAAAAGTAGTTCAGATATCAACAGTGATAGAGAGGGAAGGAAAAGAGGTGAAGGCCTAAATTGTATTGCGCTACACAAAACACCAAACTTCAGTTTGAACCGTAATTTAGAACATAAAATCCGACACTGCTGCAGCCTTTTCTTCAACAAAGGAGGGTGTAGGATTTGGATTATTTTTGGGAATTCTGGATATCTTTCACTAGCCCATTCTCCTCACCTTCTTCTTCCTTATTGAACTTCTAGCCATATTGGCTTGTTTGAATTTCTGGTGAATGAGAATCACAAAATTCAGTCTCGTTCAGCTCATTAGTTCTTTGGATTTAACCTCACTGTAAATTATCATCCTGCCTTCCTTTTTATTTGGCCTCACCCATCAGAAATCTTTACCTGCAAGTTGCATCTAAGAATGAGGGAGTGATTGAACTACTATGTCATAAATATCTGTCCTCATTCACTCAGAACAAAGCTGTGTCATTAATATTTACTCTACTTCTCCATCATAGCACAAATGTTAAATGCTTAAAAGCGATTAGATGCAAAATAATACTTTCAGCTAAAAACATCAATTTATCATAAGACAAAGCTGCATACGGGTCTTCAAAAAGAAAAGTCGTCACATTGTTTGTTTTAAAAGTAAATGCTCTTATTTCAGCCTACAGGGAAAGACATAGTAAGTGCTTTATGGTGACAAAATGTGGTGTTGTGCAGCACAAGTGGATCATGCTGGGCTTTTAAAGATATTTATGAACCTTCTCTTATTCTCTTGCACAATTCCAAGAGAGTGAAAAGAGATGGAAAGCTGCATGGTTTAGTTTGAATTACTCCTGCATTTTTCTGAACTGGCACCTCCTAGAATGCTGCTGGTGTATGTGTCTCTGAGAGGGAATCTGTTTATTTGGCTGTGGCTAGACTATTTTGATTCTGGAAGAGTTTTCGGTTTCTGTTGCTTTGTACATTTGTCATGTACTTGATTTATTTCCATGTTTTCTGCTCCATTCTCAGAGTTGCTTGGAGTAGCCAGAATGGACTTTTGGTATGGGACATTACTAATAGTAAGGGAAGAAAGCCAGTTTCCCTCATGCAGAAATTACTGTATTGGGTGGTCACTGAACCTGAACAACAAACCTACGGTTCCTGTGTTATTATTTTCCAGTTTCTCCAACACATCCGGTAGAAAGTGTATTTACAAGAAGATAAGGTGTGATTGACAATACCGAAAAAGGTATTGATAGATATAGAAAAAACATTTGTAGTTACAGCAGGAAAATTAAAAGGCTACAGTGGGGTATGTGAATGATTCAAGGGACTCATAATAAAATACAAAGCCTTTTCACCTCAATGGCACTGGTTTAGAATCTACCCAACTTGATAATGACTGAAAGCCATTACCACTTTGTAAGTGTTTTGTGAAATGTGATGGTGATAATATCAATCTTCTAATCCCTACTGAACAGGTGTCTGCAGCTGGCAGTCATGACAAAGAAGTCAAGGAAGGAAAAGACAGGGAAATGAACACTCACTCTCAGTGGTCCTACTAGAAGGGCTTGGGAAGGACTGTGGGGTGAGTTAAAAAAGCGTGCACTTCTGATTCTCATTTCATAACTGATCTCTGATTAGGAATATTTATTCTGTCAATGAGGTACCTTCCTCAAACACTACATTCACTTTTCAGAATTTAAGAAGAAAAAAATGGTTTTTAAATGAAGAAAAAAGATGCAAGGTGATTTAATTCTTCATCATTTGGGCCAGAGGTTATGATACAATTTCCATAAGGAGGGGCATTCTTTACTGCAAAATTGAGAAGAACAGATCTATAGTCTGGAAAATGTCTTACATTTTCAAGTTTCCTTCCTAAATTCTACCTGCAAATTTAAAAGCCAATAATATACCAACAATTTATTTTTTGTTAGAGCTAAATCTACCCATAAGTTTAAAAACTGGCTTATAAATGAGGCTTATGAAAAGCTAGAAAAAATAGGCATTCACATGTTTAATAAAAAAATACACAAAGAAAGCTTGAGTATAAAGAGCAACTGGATCCAATATACATGGTTTACCCCCTTTTTGCTGGCTGCTCATAATGCAGCCATTTGACTACTGTAGACAAATGCTGGTTTCGAAAGCCAACTACACTATAGTACTGCCATGTGCTAGTGCTTAGAAAGAATCTTTTTGATTCCACTGCAGTCTCTCTTTGCTCTGAACTGCTGTTTTCTCTACCCATCCAAAATGTTGGATGGCTTCCTAATACTGCTTAAGCCCACCACCTTTTCAGGGAGAGAACACAGAATCATACAAATGTAGGGCTGGAAGAGGGACCTTGAGAGGTCATCTAGTCCAGTGACCTGCCAGACCAATTCTCTGATCTGTCAAGGTCATTTTGAATTCTAAGCCTGTCCTCCAAAGTGTTTTGCAGATTGGTGTCATCTGCAAATTTTGTAAGAATGTTTTCCATTATCCAAGTCATTAATGAAACTATTGATGAGTACCGAACCCAACACAGACTTTTGTGGGGCCTTTTAGATACATCCTCTCAGTTTGAGAGAAAACCACTAAGTTTGAGAGAAAACCACTGATAACTAAGTTGTTTTTTCAATCTGTTGCACACCCACAGGTATATAGACATCTCAGATGTTGATCAGATTTCTCCAAAGTATGCCCTATTGTTCCTGTAATCTTACTGTAGTTTTCCATTTCCATCCACAACTTCCACACCTCTGTCAAAGTCACTTTTTAAAAATGTATTTACCAGTAGGCATTTGTCACCTAATCCTTCGAACCTAATTCAAAGTACTTCTCATGAGGTTGGCAAGTTGGTGTCTGAAGATGCTCCAAAGCATTGTGTAGTTAGCAAATAAAGTGTGGGACTGGGAATCAGGGATTGATTAATTCCAGTACAAAGTCTGGTATTGTGTTCATGTGTGGCCTTCAGCAAACCTTACTTTCTTTCCATCTGTAAAATGGGTGTTATGAGAATAAACTAATTTAATATTTGCAAAATGTTTTGAAGTTGTATAGTTCAAAGCATCATTATTATTCCCTGTCTGAAACATTGCATTTCCAGCACATTCCATGCTCCCACTTATTGCTCGCTCTCCACATCCAAAATATGGATAGTTCACCACTCCCTTCTTATTTCAGTGGCTGTATTTCTGCATTGTCATTGCATGCCACTTCATTATTCTCTGCTCTGCCTACCCCCTGGTAACAATAGATTGTCTCCCAAAACTCAAAGGCTCCCCTTCAGCACTCTTAGCTGTTGCTTTTCCCCTGCAGGTAAGAAAATCATTGGATGTTCCTGCTCCCACAAGCCACTTCCCCATCCCAGCCACTGAGAATGAATGTCCAGCTAATCGGGTAATGTTCAGGTCTGTCCATCCCTAGTGACTTGCATTATTTTAATTAAATTACATAGGAGATTGTAAAGCCCATTTGTGCAACCTTAACTGAAGCAGAATAGTGCTGCAGGGCATTCAAGCACCGTTGTCGTATAGCTTGTGTCCATGTTTATCTTGTCAATCTCTTATATCAAGGGTTTACAACTCAACTAGGAAAATCCTTGAGGGTGATATTTGGTAGAAAACATCTAAATCACTCAAGTTTTTTTCCCCTCTCCCACTTTTCTTTTAAAGAAACATTGCATTAAGCTATTTTTTAAAATTATACAAAAGATTTAAGAGTGATGGGGCAACTTGGATTTCTGAGCTTTAAAAATCTTCAATTTGTTAAATGCCAACTTTGTTTCCTGTAGTAAAAATGTGTCTAGCACAAGTCGGACTGTCATTAACTTTGGATTATATGGAAAAGCTTTTAAAAAATTTAAGAGCCACTGCACATGGATAGGAATGCCTCTTTATCCAAAATTTTATAAGGATTGTTAGTAGGTGAAATGATTGAGCATACAAGCCTCAGCGGATGAAAAGCTCCCTAAGTATGCATTGATGGGGCTAACCAGAGTTGTTACCATTTGTTGTGTCAATGATTTGCAAATAATGGGTCTCTGGGAGATTTTTAAATTGCAGCTTTCACTCCAGGCCATGGAGCTTTTTAAGATGAGCTGAGTTGCTGTGAGGTTTGGCTCTCTTAAATGCACCTTAGGCAGAGACTCTTACAATCTCAGTGGAAGTATAACAGCTGGCCATTACAATTAATCAAGTGATGTATTTTTCCTGTATTTCTTCTTTTTTCTTTAATATTAATGTAACTTTTACCAAGAAAAACAAGGGAACTCATAGTATAGCCTTTCCTTCTATAAATCGCATCATCACATGCAGGTGTATATAACTCATGAACTGATCGTGTACTGAACTCCATCGTAACTGAGATACATAATGGGGTGAACTAGATTTTCTGTCAAATGGATGGGATTTTTAAAATGCCCGTCAATATAGCTTTTGGGTATCTCTGTAACACTAAATCTATGTAGGGGCTGATTACGCTGTGCGGTACCTTTTTACTTCTAGCACTGCCACTGCTATTTCTAGGCAAACGTGTGTGTGGTGGGAGTAGGAATTTCATTAGCCAACCCTGTAAACCTTCTTTTTGTGGTTTCATACTTTACTTTGCATCAGAAGCAAACCTCAAAGACTAAAAGTTTTCCTTGAAAAGTATACAGCTAGGCAAAACTAAGTTTCAGTTCTTTGACTGCACAATTTTAAATACAGGTAACGGAGGCCAAAGTTATTCCTGGGATTTTTAGTAGAAAGGACTCTTGTTTTTTTTAAAAAATACACCTAAAACACACTTAGGGTCCAAAACAGATTTACTGCCCTTATTTTAACAAGACACTCCCACAAAAATATTCATCATAGCAATTCACGCACATCTGTAGGCCCAGTTGAACCATGTAACCCTGCAATTTAAAACTGAGAGGTGATACAGAGGCAGTGAAGGAAGAGTGGATACAGAACAATGAACAGGGAACAGGCAGCAGCATCCAGATAATGGTCACAGGGCCTCAGACAGGGGCAGCAGCAGCACACAAGCCAAAGAAGCTGGAAAAGGAGCCGGCTGGTAAAGCATCTTGGAAAGCGAGGACCCCGAATCTTAATCCAAATATCCCCATTTCCACCCTCAACAAGAAGTGTGGGTCAACCGGCAGGTTCAAACTGTCATGGGTTGTGTTCTCCACTGGTCACAAGGCACAGCCTAATTTTAAATGAGTAGCATCAACTTAGAAATAGCTTGAAAGATGCTTTCATAAACAGAAATGTTGAATAATAATCCACTGAAATTAGTGATCTACTAGTTTAGAAGAGGTTAATTCCTTAAAGTGACTAATCTCCTTGAAGAGGGCCTCAGAAATAGATGCAGCGGCAACTGGAAGAGCGCCTATCTTCAACTGGTTTGAGGATTGTGGCAGCAGATAGGTCTCCAGGTGCCTGCCTGAGGCATCAGCATATGTACCTGGTGGCAGAAACTTAGATCCCATAGGGATAATTACACATGAAATTTAGGTACCTTGCAAAGTTAGTGGCCAGCTGAGTGAAGGTTTTGTGAATCATAGTGGTGCCTAAATCCCTCTGCGGATCTGAGCCCTAGTGTCCGGGGAGGTACTGTTCGGGATCATGGTCCGTGGGCTGATGTGCTATGTTACGAGATGGGGAAAGACTCTTTGTAACCTCCTCAGTTACACATATGCACAGGGGCTGGCCCAAAACTGGAGGAGAAAAATACATAAGCTCTAAGTTTGAGCTGTGAAATTTAGATATGGCATTTCAGTAGTTGGTTTATTACTTTGTTTAGAAGCTGCCTTTATTTATTACCTACCCCTTTACTATGCAAGATGTGAGGGGAAGTAATTAAATTTAATAGGAGCCCTCATTTTGAAGTTCCCCTCAATTTTAAAGCCATAGGGAAATAATAAAATTTACTAGAAGTCACAGATTCTAAACAAAGGAATACAATACCCAAGTCAATTATTTGTGGTTGTGAGGTTTCTTTTGTGAACATCGTTATTACTAAGAAGGGCATGGCTACACTTGCAGATGTAGAGCACTTTGAGGTAAACCAGCCTTCGAAGAGTGCAGTAGGGAAAGAGCTGCAGTGTGTCCACGCTGACAGTGGCGAGCGCATGGGTGTGGCCATATTTCAGGCACTTGAAGCAGCATTGGGAGCGGTACATTATGGGCAGCTATCCCACAGAGCACCTGTTCCCATTCTGGTGGTGTGGCTTGTGGGAAGGGGACTGGGGCTGCAGGTGCATTCTGGGTCCTGTCCCAACCTCCTGTGATGCATCGGTTCGCATCCCAGCAATCCCTGTGCTTCCGTCCCCACTTGGCTCCATCTTTCAAAATTTGCCCTTTCAAAATGGAGCCCAAACTGCTGAGGAATATACTGACAAGTCTCGCCAGGATGTCACATTTGGCAGCCAAGTTATGACTTAAGATCCAAACTGACTGCAAGAGTCTGACAGTGATATCGACTTGAGTAAACCATACGATGTGAGATTGCTTATGGGATTCACAGACATGCTCAACACCGTGGAACGCCACTTTTGGGCTTGGGAAACAAGCCCTGAGTGGTGGGATCACATTGTCATGGAAGTCTGGGATGACGAGCAGTGGCTGTAGAACTTTCGGATGAGAAAAGCCACTTTCATGGGACTGTGTAAGGAGATCGCCCCTATCCTGTGGTGCAAGGACATGAGATTAAGAGCTGCATTTTTAAGAGTGGAGTTTAAATCCTACAAAATAGTAGCAGTGGCACATGACCAGTGTAAAATGTACACTTTCTTAAATGGGACTATTGACCGTTAACTAAAACTTAGTGGGGTTTTTGGTTGGTCATCTCTCAGTACCAAAGAAAGGGGAATACTCGCTGGGCAACAAGGATCGTGTGACTGACAGTCCCCAGGGTCAATGTGAAGAGGCTAATGCTCCAAGTGAGCCTGACTGACAGGGCAGGGTGGCCAATGAGGGAGTCATGAGGCCGGCGGGGTGGAGGGTGGGTTCCATCCTCCATGTGAGCTGGAATTGCCTGGGTCAGATAGAGTGGGTCTGAGGGAAGGAAAGAGCAAAGGCCAGAACTGAGCTGTGCCAGCCAGAGAGAACCAGTGAAGCAGCCCAGAGGGCAGACCTGTGCTGAGAGGAGAGCGGCAGCAATCAGAACCAGAGGGGCCAGAAAAAAGCAGCCAGGGGGGCTGGAGGCAGAGCAGCAGCAATGCTGAGGCAGAGTTGAGCTGGGGCTGGAACAGTCCAGAACTGGGTATGGTGAGCAGCTGGGAAGAGTGAGAGGGGTGACGCTGGAAAGAAGGGCACTGCCACTTAGAGCCTGAAAGCGTGTGGCTATCTCTAGATCAAGTGTCCCATGCGTAGTGTCCCTGCAGCACAGCCAGGGCCTAAGAAGGAGGCCTGGGATAGATAAGGGAGAGACTGTAAAATTCCCTTACATTCCAGAGATGGCTGTTTGTGGTGTGTCTTTGCCATGGAGCAGGGCTACGTGTTTTCCTTTAACCTTTCCCTTTTTTCCTTTTTTTTTAAAAAATTGATTTACTGTTTAAATTCAATTATATTTATAGTGATCAGTGGGCTAGGGAAGCGTTCAGAGCAGAGAGAGTACTCCAGAATGGGGATGCCTTAGCCCCTGTCCTAAGGGACCATGACAAGATGCGGGGGTCAAGCCCCCCAGGAATCCTGAGCCCAGCCTTGTCGGGGGTATGAAGACTGTGCCACACAGGAGTGTGGCGTCCTTGAGGTCAGGCAGTCCTCTGGGTAAAGGGAGTGGGAACAAGGACTCAGATCTTTTCACTAGCCAATTCCTCTGGGGGAATGTATAAGCCGGGAAAGTTCCCGACAATAGCAACACCATTCCCCCACTTACACATGCACTATCTTCAGTAAAACGTGACAGAGTGAGACCATTTTTACTGTCATCATTTCAACAGTTTGAGCTCAAGCTCTGAGCAAAAACTCGCAACAATTCCTAGAAACTATTTTTTTTCAGAATGGCTATTTTTTCAGGGCTTATATATCTGGAACCCCTGGGTCAAATTGCTCCAGAGGTTGATCAGTAGCCCTAGCCCACACCATCCTGACACACACCAATTTAAAAAAAATCCAATGAAGCACGTCAATTTTAGAGGACTTAGCTCCACCTTTAAAGAGATGTCTGCTTTTCAAGGCATCTCAAACAACAAGCCTACCCAGTTCTCCAGCCACAGTTGCCTGTTCTACTTAAATCTAGCAATTGCAGAGACTGAATTCCCTGTCCTGCCTTTCCATTCTCTTCTTAGGAAAGTGCATTCTGACTTCATTTTTTGGCATCCGACTCTGTGAAGAAGCATAATCAGAACCACAGATTCTTCAGACAGGAAATGGTGGACTTAGTATGGTATGAAGGTGGAGTAGAGGGAGGGAGATCTGCGGCAGAAGGGTGTGTTTGTGTGTTTCATGGGTATGAAAAGTTGGAGGGAGCAATGCAACTGTAGCTGAGGAATGAGCTGAATTGTAGTCCATAAAACCTAAGGGTGGCAGGAGGTGCCCACTCAGGTATGTAATGAACATACTTCCAGAAGAAAAGACAGTAAACGTGTGAGCCTTTTGCTAAAGGAGTGAATAATACAGTTATGAATCAAACCTTTGTATTGCCAACCCATTGATATATTAATGGCTGTCTTTTTCATTTTGTCAGTAATATGTGACTCTCTGCCTACTGTAGTTTGTTGTGACTGGTACTTGAAATTACTTACCTGACTGCACTTTGTGTGAAAGAACTCCATCCACTCAGCTGTTTTAGATTAACAGTGAATTACAGTTCATGTCAACGCAATTAGATCTAATGAGGTGCACATGGAGACTACTGGGGCCACCTTGTAACCACATTAGATGGCCTCTGCCAGTGGCATTTTATTCAATTGGTTTGACCTTTGCTTTTTGGTAGCTAGCATTTACAAAGAGAAATTCACCTAGTTACTTGAACATAGTGAGAGATGACAAAAATTAGTCTCTGGATTAATCATTAATTGAGGCTGATATGGAAAGCCTTTATTTAAAAAAACCCCTATATGTAGGGGGTTTGAAGTGACTGACCAAGTAACTAGTATAGTTAAATTCTAGTATGAGAACTTTATTTTCCCCTTTAACATGGTGTAACTTGAAACAAATCCCAAACCTTATATGCATATATCAGAGGCTGTGTAAGGGCCAAGAGTTCAGTTTCACAAGAGACAGAATTTCATTGTACCAAATTGCACTGTGCTAATGAAAATGAAGCAGAGACTCATGTAAAATTCCTGAGGATAAGCAGACTTCCTACAAGCTAGTTAAGTCTGTCTCGCTGCATTTAATGATTTTTGTTCAATGATGGAAGGAAATGTGTTTGCTTCCTATGGTCAGATTCTGCAGTCACTTCTCACAGAATCATATTGAAGATAGGCTGCAATATTGAAATTTACAGGTTTGAAGTTGCAAAGTGCAAAGCCAAGAAGAACTGAATGATTTTTGTTTCCAGAGATTTCAGTGGGAACTGCTATTCTTGGGAGGAGTTGAATATGGGGCTGTAATTGTGACAAAGGGGTGGGGGTCATCACACCTTCACCCAAGCATAAGCTTATTGACATAAATTACTGTATTGTCTCACCTTCCAATTACAGAGGAAAATGAAACAAAAAGTAACAATATTGTACAGTTCAGAATTTTGTATAATACAAATTTGTTGTACTATGCGGAATCACTATCCTGCAGACAAAAATCAGGATCTTTCATTTGACTTCTGACTTCTCTCCCTGTAATAAATCCCCAGTGAAAGATGTGTGTTTTCCAGTCAAGGAAACAAAAATGAAGATTTGTTGTGCTATCAGGGCATATCAAGGAGGGAAAGTGTGTATTATTCATGACTTTGTACAGATAAAGCTTCCATTTTGGCCTCCTGTCTCCTCGCCTTCTTTTCTTTGCTTGACCTGCACCTCTAGATCAGTGGTCTCATTATCATTCCGTTGTTGAATTCCTTTTCTGATCACTATCTTGTCTCCTTCAGTATTGCTCACCTGCCCCCTTTTTCCTTACCTAGCTACCTGATCCTTCCTTGGCTTCCAATCCAGTGACATCCACAAGTTCTCCTCCACACTAAATCTCCCCCTCCCTGTCTTAGCCTCCCTTTGGAACTGTTGTATTGCTGCACGTTTTTCATCACCCTTGACTTCTTGATTTTTTTTCCCCCTCCATCGCAATGTCTATCTAGCCAGCCTCCAGCCCTGACTCATCACCTCCATCAGCTTATTTTATTAAACAATCATTTCACTGTTATCTTGCCCTGCCTCTCTCGGTTTGTTTTCTGTATCCACCTGTTCTCTCCATTCATGCACTAATACTACAAGCTCTTTGGGGCAGGGACTGTCTTTTTTTAATTACAGGTGTGTACAGTAACTAGCACAATGGGGCCTGATTCCTGACAGGCATATAGGCACTACTGAACCCCATTCTCAGTTTGGGGCATGTAAGAAGCAGCACCTATGTTGGATGGACAGTGGATGGGGGTGGGGGTGGGGAAATTGAAACTGCTTACCTAACCTTATGCTTGAGAGCACACAGTCAACTGGAGGTGGAGTGGAGAAGAGGGAGGGATTACTGGAATAGGAGCTTGATTGGCACATCTAGACAGCCAATCCCATACCCAGAATAACCTGCACATGGCTGGGACAATCCTGATTCTAGACATATGCCTAAAAGCCAAACCTTCACAATTATTGGGAGAGTGTAGTAGAGTTGCCTTCCAGCAACTGAAGAAGACTCCTCTTTTTCCCCCTCTTCCACTTCCTCCTCCTTCTCCAAGTTGTTCTCTGCAGGGTAGGATAGGTAAAAACCTCCATTTTATTTAGCTGAGTTCTGTTTGCTCAGAATCTGGAGCTCCTGACTTCATAGGGAGTGTTCCCTCTCAGCTAGCTGTCCCCAGTCATCTAAGCTATCATAGACATCTGACTGAAAGAGAAGCCAGTCTGACATTCAAGTAGTTGCCAGCTACAAGCCAACTGCAGGTAGTACACAGAGCCAGCCTAACTACGTCTGGCTGAAGGAGAGGAGAGAAGAAGTACCCAACTACAGCGCTGAGGTGGAGAGGCCTGACTGCTAGCTTCCCCTGTTTGGTCTCTTTTGCACTAGAAGCCCCGGCGAAGCCAAGGTTTGAGCAACCAGAGACTTATTCAGCACCAGAGTCTAATCTGTCTGCCTTGCAGTGGGACATCACAACTGTGAGTACTGTCTATAATACACTTGGGTAGCTAGAAAAGGGTTGAAGGATGAACTCAGACCTGGTCTGGGTGTTTCCCTGACACTGAGCTTAGGTACAAGAATCTGGTTTTAGCCCCAGTCCCCCAAACTTTACTGCCTGAATGGAGAACAAATCTAGCTACTGCAATTGCATCAAAACCATCCAGGCCCTGATAGGACCATGAAGACCAGGATCTGATATCTGACTCTTTCTGTCCTTCTGATTTCAATGAAATGTATAAACAGAACACATTTTGAGTTTGGATAAAAATAATTGACTTTATATTTGATACTTCTCACCAAGATGGTGAATATAGTTGTATATTGTGGGTAGGGAAGCATTGCTCTCTTTCTTCTTGATTTCCTTGCTCTCAGACTTTGAAAAGCAACAGCAAGTACAACTGAGTGGCACTCTCCTTTGAGCTGTAAATCCATTGACACTAATGTTCACACCACCCTCTGAAAAGTCTTTGATCTAGGCTACACCCTTGGCTGAATACTCTGCGGAGCTGGACTTTGTGTCCCTCATCCTGCAGTTATTGACCTGTGCTAACTTTAAGCATGTGAGCAGCCTCATTGATAATACAGATAAATCTGTGTCATACAGATTTACTTGCAAAATTTTGGGAGAGTATTAGTTGAGACTGAGCTCTGTTTTAACCCTTCTAACCCTATATTTCAATGATTCTGTGTGTTTCATAGTTAAAATTGCGGACTTAAGTTGAGAGCAACTACTATAACTACATAGATCTAACATATCTCTTCAGTCTTTTTCCTGAATTGGTATGATCTTCACCAGTATTAATGGTTCATTTTATGTGGCTCCTTGTAAGAGGCTTCCTCTCCTCTTTCCCCCTCCCCCCCCCAAATGCTTTTCTGCATCATGCCGTAAAAGAGGAGATGAGACAAATGTACAATTTAACAGGAATTTGGATATGAATTCCTGGCTATGAATCAGCACAAAGAACAATATCTTGTTCCTAACTTGCAATAAGAAACATGTAAACTTCCTTCTGTTTGTTGTATTTCGTTTTTTAGATGGCAAAAGGTCCTTTTGTACTTTAAGGACATGTGACATCATAAATAATAAGGCATTATTTTCAGTGCTTTGGAAACTGGCAAGGAAACAGCTAAGTTTCCTGGTCATTATATGAAATGAATAAGCTTTTTGTATCAAGTGCCAAACTGGACAAAGTTCAAATGTTAACTACATTTATTCAACTGCATAAAATCCTGGTTCCTGTCACTAATATATTTATTTGTTAATCCTTTTGCATTTTCCAAGCAGAATAGGTCTGGGCCTGGATACCACAAACTGACATGGGTAGGGGGGTAGGGCAGGAAGCAGAGGGTGGGGGGAAGGGAGGGGACGGAGGACTCTTTGTAATAGATTTGTATTTCACTGTTAAATCTGAGAATTCTATGGCAGCTTTATTGCTTCAGGTATGGAGTTTGTTGGCTTACTTTCACATTGTGTATATATTTGTACTTTTGTGGCATTACAGTAATGGTATGCATATGCAGTAATTACTTTGACTATTGGAATGTATTTATAACACACTGATCTGTGCACACATTAAATATATTGATGTTTATGAATGAGAACATCCAGAATTACACGAGATAGGCTAAAAATATTTTATAAGGGATGTATTCCCTCAAGCTTCAGGACATTAGCCAACCACTATGTGATGAGTTAGGAAGAAACCATACTTGTGAATAGGCTTTTTCATAAATATCCATTATTCAGGTTCTTTAACTGTTATCTGAAGTATCTGGTTCTGGCAACTTTCAGCCACAAAATCCTAGATTAGATGGGCCAGTGGTCTTATCTTCTATGGGTTTTTTTTTTTAATGTTCTGATTGTATGGTCCTATACTTTTATGTGAAATATATTCCAAATGTATTGGCTTTTACTATCTAATTATATGCTTGCCTATTAAAGGACAATACACAAATTGTCTGGTGTATAGTGTTTTGCATCTGAACTTACCTATAATAATGTAGTGGGGCAAGCTCCCTGCTCCAGGGAAAAAGGGGTTATAACCAGCTCTGGGAAAGGGCTGCCCCGCGGAGCCAATCAGGTGAAGGCAGGTAGCAGCCAATCCAGGCCCAGTAGGGCTGGTATAAAAAGGGCTGTGTGCTGGAGGTAGGCAGTCTCACTCCAGCCTTGCAGTGGGAAGGACTGGGCTGCCTGGGAGAACAGGGTACCTTGAACAGAGAGGCGCAGGCGCAGGGGCAGGCGCAGGCTGGGGAACTCAGGCCTGGTGATCTTCCAGGCTGAGGCCTGACAGGAAGGCCTAAGGTGGTACTGCGGCTGCAGGGAAAAGGCAACAGGTCCAACCCCCTAGCCAATGATGAGTGGCCTTTGCAGACTGCAGTTTGCCGCTGAATAAAGGGGCTAGATGAGGGCTGGCAGTGGGTCACTGAGGTGAGATGGGTTCAGGGAAGTGGGGTTTCCTGGGTGAGGGGCAGCACCCCCAGGTAAGAGGCACTGTGGTCTGGGAGGGATGTGGGGCCTACACGTGGTGGAAATAAAGAAACTGCAGAGGGGCAGGAAAGGGCAGAGAGAAACTGCCCAGAGGAGGAGGAAACAACGTATTTTGCAACCGAGATTAAGGACAGAGTAACTGCCACAAAAATGTCACCAAAGCTGTAGCAGAACTGGTACCAACCATAGGTGCAAAACAAGTTAATGAATGAAATATCTAAATATGTATAAGAGAATATAAATGGCTTATTAAGTTGTCCTTATTGTCAACTGGTTGGTCTGGGGAACAACTAAGTCCAGAAAAAACATAATTCACATTTAAATCACTGGGGAAAATGTTCTCATGATGAAAGTTACTGTGTCCACATTGGTGACATTCACAATTCTTGGGTCTAATCCTGCTTTCCTTAGTTCCAGGGAAGCAATGGTATTTTTGGTAAGGCAAAGTGAGCAAAATCTTGCCTTTTCTTTTGTCCTCCAGAAAACTTCTTTATTATATTGAATTGAGCTAGATATATAAAAAAATCAGATCCAATAAGCTGTTGACAGAACTAACTTTTTTGTATCTCAGTACCTTCTGAACACAGAGCTCCAGGATCAACAGCCTTTGGCACATGGCCTGTCAGGGAAATCCACTGGTGGGCTGGGCTAGTTTGTCTGCTGTGTCTGCAGGTTCAGCCGATCTTGGCTCCCACTGGCTGTGGTTCACTGTCCCAGGCCAATGGGAGCTGTGGGAAGTGGTGGCCTGAATGTCCCTCGGCCTGTGCCACTTCCTGCAGCCCTCATTGGCCTGGAGTAGCGAACCGCGGTCAGTGGGAGGCGTGATCAGCCAAACCTGCAGCTGCGGTGGGTAAACAAACCGGCCTGGCCTGCCAGGAGATTTACCCTGGCAGGCTGCGTGCCAAAGGTTGCTGCTCCCTAACAGAGATAATGTTGCTGGTGTAACTTTAACAGATGGAGGAAATCTTTCTTGGTGAAGGCACCATTAACTGCATGGTTTCATGAAAATATATAGGCGAAAAAAGGAATATACATTTAACAGGAATTAACTAGGTGTAAACTGAAAGGAAAAGAAGAAGTCAGAGTATAAAATGCTTGCTAGGTTAGTTTTCTGTTGGGAAAGCTCAGGAGGCTGGATTTGATGACTTTTCAAGGTCCCTTCTAGCCCTACATTTCTATGATGACATGCCAGAGATAAGAATTTGGATTATCATAAAACAGATTTTGTAATTTTGTGTTGTAATTTATATTGTGATTCTCTTTACGCCATGCAATGCAGCATAATGACGTTGCATTAAAAATATCACTTAATTCTGAATGACTTATCTTGTGTTTTATATTTGAATCTCAGAGTAAGGGCAGGTAGTTTGGATGAAAACATGAATTCTACAATATTTAATTTAAAAGAAGATCTTTTTTGTTCCACTTAAGCATAGCAGTTGTGAAGAAATTTCTCTGATTAAAGAAATGGCAATGCATTTTTAAACTTGTAATATCACCTGTAACCTGGTTCCATTAGCAATGTTCACTGGTTTGAGTTGCATTAAATGAGAGGTTTTTCAGTATTAGTGAGATGAACAATAATAGCAGAAATATGCTAATGATGCCATAAGATGATATTGTATCCTTTCACAACAAATGCAGTGTTCATATTCATATTTCTTACCTACAGATAAAGGCTGTTTTAACCCTTGACCTAATTCTTAAGGTTAAGATGAAACTTTGAAAATGAGATATAGCTCTATAGTAACATTCAATTGGACTAATTTACTTTATTTTATATTAAATTTAACTTGTTCCACTGTTTTAGCACTAGAATTAAATCATCTCATTCACAGATGTGATTTAAATCTGAATAATTAAACAATATGGATGATAGATGGAAAAATTTGCCGGAATTACTACTGTTCTAATGATATTCATTCTGATTATTTGTTTTGTGTCTGGAACTAGAACTAATAAAATACTACTTGAGGAATATGTGCAAAACAACATTTTTGGCTTCAAACCCAATTAGAACTGAAAGCATAGTAACACATAATAATATAAATTTGACGTGTAGTTTTCCTTTAGGAGATATTCAGTTTTTAGTTTTCAACAAGTCCCTGAGAAGCTTTAGGGTTCTTAGGATGCCTAGAGTCAATTTTGAACAATTTAGCAACTTACCACAGGGAATCTTAATTCAAATTCAACAAAATACTGAAAGAGGTAGTGCTTTGGGATACTTAACCTCCTCAGAGGACCACCAGTATGAGACCCCAGATGGAGAGAAGCAAAACCCAAATAAAATCTATCTGTCAATCTGCAAACGTGGTTAATAGTAAGAATAGATCTTTTTTCCCCTCTTTTTCTGTTTCTTAGCTCCTAATTAAAAGCCTTTTAGACATTATGATTATTGAGGTTCATAAAAGCCAATAATCGGTTCATGTTGAATAGTCCCTTCTAAACATTAACAAAAGCATTAAGGTATAATCTTAAAATGTGACTAATTCACTTCTGAATGATTTTACTACAGCTGACTGAAAGTCTGTAGCCTCGTATCTTGCCTTTCTTTGTTTTTCTTAATATCTCCTAGATACAATGTAACCATTTTATCTGGGGTAGTTAATCTGTTGAAATAGAAACTGTAATAATGATAGATGTACAGTATAGGATTTTGACTTGCTTGCTGTGAAGGGGGAAGAATAAAAAGAAAGTGGACTCTGCAAAAAGCTGGGAGGGGTGTATAAAGTGTATATGGTATTTATTTTTGAAACTTTGTGCCATAATGGTGCTGCAAACCTTGGTTGTTACTAATAGTATCAAAATGACTGCTAAGACTTTGTATAGATAGTGAGCCTGCTACCTGATTCTTGAAGATGTGCACCATCAAATAAGGTTGCAATGCATATAGTTATGAAGACTTTTTGAAAGCAAAATGTTGGAGCCATTCTTTTGTAGCAGTTTACTGTACCTTGCCAAATGATAGGTATTTTTATGGTTAAAAATACACAAAAGCATTTCTTAAAGTTTTAAAATCTTTTTTGATGCCGGGAGTTATGTAACATGTACAGTTCTGTAGAGAATAGACAAAATTTATAGAACCAACCGCATAAAACCAGCAGTTTTCTCTACTAATATATAATAGAAATCCTAAAAATACAGTGGCCAGCCATATTAGCTAATGTCTAAGGATTGCAGATGGTATTGCTTTTAGTTTTGGCAGGAAAAATAACACTTGTAGTAGCTCATCTCATCACTACAGCATAGCACAAGGTCAGTCGGACACTCAGAGAGAGACACACGAACACACACACACTGCTGTCACAATCCCAGTAGATCAAATTGTTGATATCTAGTATTTCCAGCCCCTTCAGGTCAAAACTACTATTTTGGCCACCTTGTTTTATTGCCTCTTCCTAATGATGAGTGTATAATTTCAGGAATAGAAAGGACAGTTGTACTTGCTCCTTCACTTTATTTTTCCACTGTGGGAGGGGATATGGTCAAGTGGATAGGACATGGGACTGTGAATCCTATCTCTGCCAGTCTTTTTCTATATAGTTGTATTGTAGCCATGTTGGTCCCAGGCTATTTTATAATCCACATCCCCAGTCCAGTTTTTTTCCCCCATGACCGGAGAAGTGTTAACTGGCCACTTCATCTTGAATGGTCCTTTGAAACATGTGTTAACCACTTATGCTAAACAATCTATTCCATGCTTGTATTTAGTTGTGATACTGAGTACGTTTCCCAGACCCAAAGAGGTGCTCTGTTTAAACCCAGAACCTTGTGTCTCTCACCAACAGAAACTGGTCCAACAAACAATATTATCTCACCCATCATACGTCTCAGTTATTTTCTATATCTCTTTCAGAAAGTTACTTCACATCTCTGTACTTCCATTTCCCCATCTATAAAATGGGGCAAATGATAAATGTCCACCTTTTGTGAAGTGCATGGAGAATTCATTAATAAATAATGCATTAGAGGTGCTCAATATTCTATATCTGTAAATCCTTTAGTTGCATTGTTAAGTCTTTGAAGGATTTTCTTCTAGCTGCAGTTAATGCTGGATTTTTTTTTCCACAGCTGTATTTGATGCCAGATAATGTGAGTTCTTTTATCTCTTTTCTTCCTCTCTGGTGGCGATCTCATGACTCTCTGTAGTGTTGGTGCAGCTATCTGTTAAAATTTTCCTTCTAGTGGGCAGGAGGTTACTAGGTTGGCATTTTCACCTTTCAATACTTTGATATTTTACTGTCTCACAGATCAGGCTGCCTTCTTTTTTAAATCATAATCTCCTTTTGACTGCTCTAGAAATACATATCTCCTTATCTTGATTAACAATGAGCTATGACATCTCAGGAAGTGAGGAAAATATTGCATGGAAAAGAACCTTGCGAACTATAGTATACACTAAAATTTTTAAAAAAATAGACTTCACAGAGTCACAACGTTAGGTAATATAAAGTAAATAACTCTTTCATCTTGACTTCAGTGGGAGCAGGAACTGACTTGTATAATCATCTAACCTAGGCTTTAGCTTAAATGGTAACCTTTATTCAGCCTGAGATGAAAATAAATATTTGAACTTTTATTGAGTTAAATAATGGTAACCCTGAGAAGTTCAATCACTAGATAATTCATAATCATTGTTTGTAAGAGACTCCAGTGTTACCAACTGTTGTGATTTTATTGCAAGTCTCGACTATATTATGTTTTACATAATGCCCAGCTCCTGGATACAATTATGACATAATCTCATTTCTAGCCCTCATGGTTGCAGAGAAAAAGCTTGACAACATGACTAGCATGTACTCTAAAAACTCAAGAGCTAGAAGGCAAATGAAATGAGATATATTTTTTTTTTTAAAAAAAGTTGGTTTTATTTTTGGGGGATCTGACTCAATTGTCAACACTGGGATAAAAGAACACACAGATTGTTTGCTTTATTAAGAAGGAGTTTCTGGTTTCTTAATTTGTTCGTACAGTGCAAACACAATTGGTCCCTGATTCTTGAGACTTCTAGACGTGGGTAACATTAAAATTAATTAGTAATAATAACAATTTACCAATATATTGTTAAAAAGCACTCACTAAAACAACACAATACTTGGCACAGGCATTTCGCATTGCAGAGATCTGTGAGAGAATGCCTGCACAGCTGTCTTGCTCTGTGCAGTTCATTCATTTAAGCAGCATGAATAAATACTGGAAGGTGCTCATATACAATGATGATAATGATGGTATAAGAACCTCTACAGAACAAAATAACTACGCAAGTGCATAGTGGATGCATTACAATGTCAAATTAATAGTTTGTTTTTTGCTTATCCCGCTGCCATTTGCAACAATTGTTTGAAGTATTTGTTTCTATTTATGTTCTTTAGGAGAGGGAGAGGAAAAAAAATACAGACTAGCTAAACATTTTTGGACATCTACAAATTCAAAATTTGCCTCTGTCAAAGACAAAAAGAAAACAGATTCCCTCAAATAAACACTTACTCCCTCGTGCCAAAGCCCGAGACAGAGATGGACCTTGCCTTGTGTTCTTTTGTTTAAGAAGGGATGCAATATTCTTAAATAAAAAGAATCCGCTATATTTCTCTTGTTTTATCAACCCTTCTGTTAAACCTGCATTATCTGTCATGTGAGCAGAATTGAAGAGAAAGCATCCAGGCTTCACGGTTAACTATGTACTTGTTAGATTTGTTGGTGGTGGGATTTTTTTTTCAACTCAGTTGAACTTTTCTCCTGGATATAAAGATTTCAAGCTAATTGCTTAATTAAAAATGAGAAAACTGACATAACTGCTTAATTCTGGAATCATTTACTAATACAGCATCTGAGACTTACACTTTCACTTAAGAGGTCTTTACACTATTGTAAATCCACTGACATGAGTGGAGTTACTCCACCTTCATTCTGGAGTAACTGAAAAGTGAGTCAGGCCTACACATAATAAGAGAAAACTTTAGGTAGTTGCAATTATTTTAGTAGTCCTTACAAATAATATATTTTCTGGTAGAACTAATGCCTGTTACTGACTGAACTATGCAAGCTCAAGGAATAATACTGCAGCTCAAGAAATACATTAAAGTAAATATAACTAAGCCATCACTTCTGGTGCACGTGGTACATCAACTATGAGTGAGACATAATACAGTAGACTCTCGATTATCCAGGATTGGGTTAACCAGGTTGTGGATTAACCAGGATATCAAAAAAAATATGTGTAACGCACAGGGCTGGCTCTGGCTTTGTTGCTGCCCCAAACACACACAAACAAAAAAAAATCCACCAGGGTTCAGGGCAGCTGGTGAACCAACACCCCCTCCCCCCGGTGCAGGGTGACTGGTGACTCCCCCCCTCCTCATATGTCCTATGGATGGTGATTATCTGGGATTTTATTAACCAGGATTAATTTTTTCCCTATCATCCTGGATAATCGAGGGTCTACTGTATGCCTCCAGACTAAAAGCACTACATTGTCAGTACTTTTGTACAGATTAAGCGTGCCTGCCCTAAAATTGTTTATATCCAGTAATTATTCAACAAATGTAACTTTTTTTCCATTTGTTAATTATCCATGAGTAGTCTTAGATTTGTATGCACTTATTCATTATTTGGCATTGTTCTGTGAGAACTCTAAACAACCATATTTTAGTCGATGTGCTGCTGATGAGTTATTCACTTGAATTGTTTTTGATTATTTACTGTTCATCATTTGTGATTTTTGAGTGCTCAAGTCCTATAATACTCTTTCTATTCCTTGACTAAATAACTAGAACTTTGTTTGGAGAATGGAAATTAGAGATTCCAAGATGTCCCACAAACACTTTCAACGTGAACTTCTTTGCAAACATAGTCGCATATATATATATTCATAAGATTCTTTCTGAACATTCCTGAAAACAAAATATCACTTTTACAATATTAGTAAAAAAGAATAAATAGGACTGTGGTTATCATGAATGAAAAAATGTTGGAGGCAGGACTCTTCATGCCATCATACCCCATTGGTCTTCAGGTTCTTTGGGATCTCAGCTCTGCTCCTGGACCAGCACCTCAGGGAAATCTGTTCTACATAGGCTTCACTGTGATGAAATGTCTGAATATTTTTCTACAGTATTCACCTATCTCTGCTGATCATGTTCAACCTCCAATAAAGTCTAAAAGCAGCTGTAAAGTAAATACTAAGGGGAAAAATAACACTGGAAATTAGGAAGGCACACATATAGTAATACAAACTATCAACTGGAGTAAAAATGCTTGTACTGTAATAACCTTTTGAACTTACCCCTGAAGTAAAATAAAAATAAATTCACTGCCTTGTGACCATGATACAGTGAATAAAAGGCCACTTATATTGAAGCAGGACATTGATATACTGGAGTATTTTAATGGCATCTCTAACTACATCAGTATCTCTGGTATATTACTGGCTACAGTCAAATAATTGGAAAAGTCATTATAGCTTAATCAAATGCAGAGGTAGTGAGGAAAACCAATCAAAAGATTAAGCTATGGTATGTCCATGTTACAGAGATGAATTACTGCAGATGTAGAATAAACATGGCTGTTTTGAAGCTTCAAAGATGACTTAGAGAAATGAACATTTCTTTTAAGAAAAGGTACAGTTATATAAAAACAAATAGCATATGTTAAAAGAAAGCTGTACAATTTGGTTCACTTAATTGAAAATGGGCTTGGAAAAGGTCGTGGAGATTTGGAGATTACAGAACTGATAATCAAAGAAATTAGCAGTTGGTTGAGTGTTCTGAGCTGCTTACAGAAAGCACACCTCAGTTTGCCAAAGCAGAGAAGGATAGTAAAATCACGTCAGGAAAATAATCCAGAAAGATTAGTACAACTATCCAGACCATTACAGATATCACAAACAATATCTCAAAACTTCCTGTCGTAGACTCTGGATCTGTAGGAAACATCGCTGGTTAGCAATCAATGGATGGATGACTGTTCATGGAGGATTCATTAAAGTCTCATCCTTCTCTTATGTATACCAGTGTAAATGAGGAGTAACTCCACTAAAGTCAGTTGACTTACATTAGTGTAAAACAGGTGTAACACATGAAAAAGACATTAACGTCCGGCTGAATTTTTATTGTATTTCTCCATTCTGTGAAACCTGAAAGCACATAGAAAATAGTTAACAATATGGTATCTTAGTGTCTGACTGAATAAAATTCTTCCACATTCATGTAGCAGTTTGTCATTTCTCTGAATTTCACATTACACAGGAACGTGAGATTATCTTTAAGGAACTTGGAGAGACAAAGTGGGTGAGGTAATTTCTTTTATTGGGCCAACTTAAGTTGATGAAAGAGCTTATACAGAGTGCTTCTTCAGGAACTTGTAAATTAAGGAATTTGGCAACATTCCTAGTGGAATCATTCCCCTCCACCCCCAGAGGAAAAGGTTCTATGTTAATAATGTCATAAAATAATTGAGAGTTTATTCAGTTTTTGAAATATAGGTACTTGTTTGTTACATCAAAGATTGAACTATAGGAGGACTTTCAATTTTTTTTTAAAAAAAATCAGGAAATGCCAGTGAGGGACACAACATTTTGGCAGTTTGCTTTGGATAAGCATTCAAAAGTTCTGGAGCTTCCAATCCAGCCCACTTGACATTACATCTACTCCTGCCTGGATTTCCTCCTTCTCATGTCAGACCTAGCACTGGCTGACACTTTCAGATTTCTACATCTGGTCTCCTAACTTCTAGAAGATTCCTGTGGCTGCTTCTGTACTTTTATCAAGATGAGTGTCAGGGCCAAACTGCATTTAAGTAGACCATAGTGTTT
Organism: Dermatemys mawii; assembly: GCA_007922305.1. Lineage (NCBI taxonomy): Eukaryota > Metazoa > Chordata > Testudines > Dermatemydidae > Dermatemys > Dermatemys mawii. The sequence continues at coordinate 25,079,305 of ML677352.1, forward strand.
ACGGTTTAAATTCAAACTCAGATGCATACTGAAGAATGGAGTGCACTAGATTTTAAAATAGTCATTATGGGACCTAGTGCAGATATACAGCTGTGTCCCACAATTAGGACCAAGTCCTCAGCTGGTGTAAATTGGCATAACTCTGATGGCTTCGCTGAAGTGCAGTGTATCAAAGGCAGCTTACTGCAGCTGATGATCATGTGGCCCATAACCCTTTAAAATTACAGGAAGAGTGGTGCTGAGTTGTTGAGAAAGGCACTGGCCTGGTGACGTCACACTATAAGTGGGGCTGTGTGGATATCAAGGCATGGTGAAGACTGGAAGCCTGATCAGACAGGGCTGAGAAGTCTCAATGGAAAAGTTCTGAATTTCACTTAACATTTTTCCTACAATTAACTTTTATTTAAGAAATATAATACCTGTCAGCCCAAAACTTGAGAAACAGCAGAAGCTAGCAATTTGAAAGTGCAGTGCAGCAGCCATAGATGGAAACTTTAAATTGAAAATGACCGACATGTTCTGAAATGGCAGCAAAACTGATGAATTCATTAAAAGAACAGAACACAAATATTGCATTGCCCAAATAGGGCACCTAAACTCAGGATAAGACTATTTTGAATAGAGCTGCTCAAAACATGGAAAGAAAATGGAACAATGGCATTCAAGGACAAGAGGTCTGCAACAAGGCAGCACTTGGAATAAGTGCTTTCAAAGTGCTAAGCTGCCTTTTTCGATGTCATAGGAGAGTGTAGCTGATAAGATGAAAGAGGTCACTTCTACAAGTCTAGAAAGGAAATAGAAAATACCGAAGTTCCAGAATCAGCACTCTACACAAGTAGATTAATAGATTCCAAGGCCAAAAGGTCCCATTGTGATCATCTAGTCTGACCTCCTGGATAGCACAGGTTATAGAAGTTACCCAAAATAATTCCCAGAGCATATCTTTTAGAAAAAACTTGAATCTTGATTGAAAAATTGTCAGTGATGGAGAATCCATCACAATCCTTGGAAATTGTTCCCATGGTTAATTACACTCAATGTTAAAAATCTACGCCTTGTTTCCAGTCTGAGTTTGTGTAGCTTCAATTTTCCAGCCATTGGATCCTGCTATGGTAATAACTTGGTGTGGTAATGTTGATCAAATACTCCTGGGAGAAAAATATCAGACCACTAGAATATATTGAATAGCAATGATGTTCTCATATATCTCCTAAGGAGCATGTTAAATTCTCTCTCTCTAAGGGTCTGTTCTTCCCTTGATATTTTTATTTATTTTTGCATGTCTCCTGTCAGAGTTAATGAGAGATGTGCATAGATTAAGCAGTTTATTTTTTCAAATATATTTTAATTTATTGCATAATTTAACAGAGTGGGTAACGATTGATCATCAGGAAGTTTGTATATTATTTTGAACATTTAGTGACTGCGTAATTGTCTTTTTATTCTCCATTTTAAGAAGAATTACAAAATGTTGGCTTCATTTGATATTTTTGGGGCACTACACTGTCTGAGATTCAGGTATATGTAGATGGTTTTTAATATTTCAGTAAATTGTGAAAGAAAATATGGGGGTAAAGTTATAACTTTATATCCAGTAACAGGGACTTTCTGATTAACATAGGCTAAAAATAGAGGAACAATAAATGGAATATCTCTTCCTATTAGTAAAAATTATAGTTTCATCCATCCCTAATAAAGGATTTAGGTTATATTTGATACATTAATTTCTCAAATCCTTGGATATATTGCAAGGCATTCATCAGTATCCCCTAAAACACTGAAGAACGAAATGTTTCCCATGACTCATTACTCACATCTAGAAACAAATTACACTAGATCACAGCATCTCAATTTAAAAAAAAATCTTGTTTCCTAAATGTTTTTTTTAATCTACTGCCAGTGGATTTCTTTTATCTGACATGATATATGGAGATTAGTGCTGTTTTTTCCTCTTGACTACAAATCTGCTACCTGCCCTAAAGATCTTTCTGTCTAAACAGAGATGAGTCTAAATGAAACACCTAAACCTCTGTCCTACTACCTCTGAACTTTGGATCTAAATCCAAACTTCACCAATCTCCATGGGTAGGCTTTCTGGCCACAAAGCACTGAAATAACCCCACCCCCCGTCTCTAGTACTCTATACTAAAATGTAGGCCAAAAACTCTGCACCCTGGGACAGTATGTGACTTAAGTCAAATACAGACAGTGTAGTGCAGATCTATAAAGTGCTACCAAAGTTCCAGTCTTGAAATGTCACAAAGGAAAAGTTTCTTAATTAATATTTTAAATTATCTATCGTCTTTTGAGCAAAGAATACGAAAAATGTTTTAGTAGAAAGAGCACGTTCTAAGGAGGGATTTGAATTGAGAGAGGTAGTTTTGAATAGAATTAGATTAATTGAGTTTCAGGCTAAGAGGAAACATGGATGATGTGAGGACAGGAGTAGGAGAAAGTTAAAGGATATTGAGCTCACAGCAGTAGGTCAGTGGGTCACAGTAGGGGCAGTATGAGAAAATGAGAACAGAGATGGTGGCAGGGGAAAATTTTTGCAAGGCCTAGAATGGGGAGCAGGGAAGATGAGCTTGATGCAGGAAGCAAGAGGAGCCCAATAAAGGGATTCATAGGTAGGAGTGACATGGTTAGACTTGTGGGAGAAGATGATGATGATTTTAACAGCAGCATTTTGTATTGAGGGGAGTGAAGATAGAGAAGATGGGAAAATGACAATAGTTGAGCTGAGAAATAGCCATCACAAAAACAAGAGTTTTGCAGTATATACTGAAAATTGAAATATGAGGAATAACATACCTCAGTTAAATAAAAATCTGTATGGGATTTAATTGTCTAATAGATCATACAACTGAACTAGACCTCTATAGTTACAGGGAATGTACTGTGTCCATGTTGGATTAAATCCACAGGCAATATTTACATGTATTTAAGCTCTTGCTACCCTTTCACATCTTTCAGTTTTCTGAACTCCAGAGGATGTGTGATGGGGCAAGGCCAGATGGCTATAGGAAAGTGCTGGAGAATAGATATGTTGGTCTCAGATTAACAAATCCCTGGTACCAATGAAACCTTCTAGAAAGGAGTAGAAATAACTAGCCTGATTGGGACACCAGAAGCCAATCAGAGACTGGCTGAAACCAATTAAAGACCTCTCAGTTAGTCAGGTGGGTGTGGGTGTTAGGAGCTGTGGAAGGAAGTGGTGCTGTTGGTGAGACGGAGTGGTGGACAACATATCATACGCAAGGAAGGAGGCCCTGAGGTAAGGGTGAAGTGGAGTTTGAAGAAGCAGTGACTGCTGTGGGGAAGTAGCCCAGGGAATTGTATTGTGTTTTGTGGATAAAAGGTCAGCCATCTTAGCTGATACTATTAGGGTCCCTGGGCTGGAGCCCAGAGTAGAGGGCGGGCCTGGGCTCCCCCCTTTCTGCCTCCTCTAATTAGTCTCTGAGATTGGGAAACAATAGAGACTGTACCAGGAAGGATAGCTTATCCTCACTGGCTTGTGATGAAAATGGCTCAATAGGCTGTGACCTTGTCTCTAGAGAGAGAAGGGCTACGTGGAGGGTCACAGTGAGCCTCTGAGGCTAGTAAAAATCCACCAGGAAACGCAGGATCCACGAAGATAAGGACAGAGCTTTGTCACAGATGCTATATGGAGAGCAACACAAGTACAGGGACTTCAGTTTTCTTTGCACAAGAGAGGTCCAAGTTGAGAAGATGCATTGTGCCCTCATTCATCTGCCCAAGAGCTAGGGACAGTGTGAACCAGGGGATATGTCTATACTGCAGCTGGAAGCAAATCTCCTAGCCCAAGTAGACAGACTTGCACCAGCAAGGCTCAAGCTAACACAAAAAAAGCAGTGTGGATAGGGTGACCAGATGTCCCATTTTTAAAGGGAGAGTCCCTTTTTTGGGACTTTTTCTTATATAGATGCCTATTACCTTCCACCCCCTGTCCCATTTTCTCACAGTTGCTATCTGGTTGCCTTAAATGTGGATGTTGCAGCTCTGGTGGAGGTTTGGGCTAGCCACCTAAGCTCAGACCCATGTGGGTGGCTTGAGAACCTGAGCTGCTGCCCCATCTGCAATGGCAGGGCAATGGCAGATTCAAACTAAATCTGTATAGAAAGGATTGGCTTCCACGCAAAGTTTCCTTAAATAGCCTGTGTTTTCAACTGTGCAGATAATGAGGCTTCTGGATTTTCCCTAGTTTTTCTGATATTTGTGAGATTACTTTACATAGTCATTGATATTGTTTTGGAGCTGAACCCAGGTTCCGGATGATTTAACGGATCATAATGCTTTATATAGAAAGGTGGCAAAATAAACTCCAGAGAGGCTAATGCGTTTTCAAATAATATGCCAAAGAATTTTCTCCTCTGTGTAGAAGTAAATATGGCTGTAAAATATATGGTACAACTGTTAAATATAACAACAGAGAAAGAACTTTGAGTGAAATGGACTGGGCAAATTTTAGGGAGACAAATTGTATATCTTTAAAAGAAAAACAGTCTATCCTATGAAATGAAACTATATGGTGTTTAGCAAGACCAGGGTTTTCTATAAAGAAACCTTTTGCTTTCCAGTGATTGATTAATTTCTGATACAACTAACTCCCTAAATTGAGAAGGTGGTTATTAGAAACTCTCATCTACTCACATACTCCTGGATTACCTGAAAAAACATGAATTGCCTGTCTTTCTGTGATAGTCCTTCTAAGTCCCTCTTTGGGATACTTATTGTTCCATTCTGGAGGTACGTAGCTCACTGCCAGTAAAATGAGTGCCCTTCAGAACTCTTCTGGATTGTACTTCAGATAGTCTCTAATATAAACATTTTTAAAGGTGATCCAGGCAGATGCTTTGTGATTATTTAATATGCAATGAGAAAATATTTCTCTCTTAAAAAACATACTAAGTGGACCAGAAAATCTTGGAGGTATACAATGCCACTGAGTGAGCAGAAAGAAAATATAAATGAAATAATTCTTACAAGGGATAAGCAACATATGTACAGTGGCATCACCTAATTCTCTGCTTTCTTCAGTTTTTATGAAATAAGCAGGGACTGGTTTGGTGGAGTTTTTGGATGGGAGATTTTGGCAGCAAGTAATGGTACAAAAGTTTCAATAGCTGGAAGTCTGTTCTGAGTTGATAATGAACCTACGCTTTGGATCAGTACTGAGCCACAATCTTATGCAGATTAAAAAATTATAGCAATTACTTTGAAAATAGTGTAGTTAAGTATTATATAGTGAAGATTTTCTCAATCACTGGACAACAAACTCTATTTTTAGTACTGTATCGAGATCTGAATGTTTTAAATAAAACTAGAGAGAGATCACTTCGAATCTGCCCAGATGTAGTGAAAAAATGGAACTGAAAGAAAATACTGTATTCACACTACTTGATGGAAACAAGTGGGTAGTAGAATGTTGAACTGTCTGAAGAGAGCTCATGGTTATGCACCTGTCATGAGCCATTGAGTGATACTGTTATGTGAATGCATTTGGGATCAGCTTTGCTTATGAAGTTTCATAAAGAGGAAAAAAGTGTTAAAATCATTCCCGGGCATAGAAGATATAACAGTCATTTTTGATTTGCTAAATTATAGAGAGCTGCAAAGAGTAGTGATGAAAGTGACTGAATCCTGAGGAAGTGATAGACAGAACCAAGAAGGCAAGAGTCAGATTTAATAAAGAGAAAATCAAGTTCAAAGTGTAAAATGATGTAGAATATATTTGGATTTGATAGTCTCTAAAGACCACTGAAGAGAAAATTACAAATAGTAGCTAGAATGCCAAAGCCCCAGACCTGACATGACAAAGCATTTACTTGGCATAGCAAACTTCTTGTTAGGTACTATATGAACTGTAACACATTCAACATCATAGCATCACTGAGAGCTCTCTTAAAAAGGAAATTAAGTGGATTTAGAATAGTAAACATGAAGCAGCGTGAGAAATGCTGAAATAAGTGTTTTATAGCAAACCTATGATGGTGATATTTGATGCGAAAGGCTAGTAAAGTTTCAAGCACATGCAAAGGAAGGGAATTTAAGAGCCTGCATCTTTTAAGAGAAATGCCCTAATAAGACTTCGTAGCTCTATCCAATGCAACTATATGTAATTAGAAAATGACTGACACAGTGCTGTATTTGTAATATTGTAACTTCCTTGGTCCCAGAATGTTACTATGAGGTAATATCTTTTATTGGACCAACTTCTGTTGGCAAAAGAGACAAGCTTTTGACCTGAAGAAGAGTTCTGTGTAGCTTGAAGTCTTGTCTCTTTCAACAATAGAAGTTGATCCAATAAAAGAGATTTACCTCTGGCACCTTCTCTTTAATTGCTGCATGCACCTGAAAATAACTGAATTTATATGCAGATATTGGAAATATGGAAATTAACCCTCTAGGAGTCATCTTGAGAAAATTGCATTTTGTTCATCATCATAAGAATAGAAAACTGCTACTAATGATGCATTAGCAGTGCTGGTCCTGATCCCTAATGCACTACTCCAGTTATACACTGAGGTAATTCCTTGAAATCAGTGGAGTTATCCCATTGTAAACCTGCAGAAACATTGTGATGAATCAGACTCACTAGCACATTGTGAAATGTAACATATACCATTGATTACATGTTGTCTACAGCATACTCCAAATAAATAACTCCAGCTAAAGGTTTAAAGCAGCAGTGTCCAATAGGTTCGCCACTAGCTACATGTGGCAAATAGGCTATTGAATTATGGCTATTGCATGAGCCATGCGTTGGTGTATTGAAGACACTTTTTCTGCAGTAAATTTTATAAAATCCAAGTACAGATCAAGGAAAAGACTGCAAAGTGTCACACTGAAGTAATTTTGTGTTAGTAGTACCTATTCATATTTTTGTAATATCTACTTATTTTTGATATTAATAAAAGATAATTTGAAATGTCATTTGTAGTATGTTTTTTAATTCTTTTTTATAATGTGGTGAATAAGAAAAATTTAAAACCACAAGTGCGGCTGGCATCGAATTTCTACTGGAGACAGCTGGTCTAAAGCATGCCAAAATGAAAAGTTCCATGTAAGTTCCATGTCTGAGTTAAAAGTGGTATTTTTATTAATTAGAGGCTACCAGCTCTGAGGAAGAAAAGGGAGAAAAATATTAACAAACACCAGAGAGTAATGGAATATGTCTGTTGTGATTTATGAAGCAGATGCTTTGCTATTTATTGATCAGAACCTGATCATAGCAACTGAATTAGGAAGATAAAAGTCATACACAAATGATGCTTACATATGAGCAAGAGGAATCTATATTGGCTTGAAGTATCAACTGAGTTTGAGACGGCAGCATCCAGATGTTCAGCATATGCAAACTACAGAAACAAAAATCAAAAGGAACCTCTACTACCACAAAAGCCAATACAATCTTTGAAGTATTTACAAAACAATGAGGGGCAGAGTTCAACATCATATTATGTATCTCACTGTGTACTCTAATTCTGATGGAAGGAGTGAATAATCAGTTAAAAATAGGGCTGTCAATTAAACACAGTAACTCAAATGATTAATGCAAAACAAATTAACTTGATTAAAAATAGTGCTCAGTTTATATTTTTATTACAGATATTTGCACTGTAAAAAAGATAAAATAGTATTTTTCAATTCATCTCATACAAGTACTGTAGTGCAAACTCTTTATCATGAAAGTGCAATTTACAAATGTAGAATTATTTTTTCTATATTACTGCACTCAAAAACAAAACAATGCAAAACTTTAGAGTCTACAGGTCCACTCAGTTCTACTTCTTGTTCAGCCAATTGCTAAGACAAATTTATTTATAAGCAAATTTATTTACAATTATGGGAGATAATGCTTCCCACTTCTTATTTACAATATCACCTGAAAGTGAGAACAGGCACTCACATGGCACTGTTGTAGCTGGCATTGCCAGTTATTTGTGTACCAGATATGCAAAACAATCATATGCCTCCTCATGCTTCGACTTGTAGACTCTAAAGTTTTACATTGTTTTGTTTTTGAGTGCAGTAATGTAAAAAAAATCTACATTTGTAAGTTGCAGTACAGTATTTGTATGAGGTGAACAGAAAAATAGTATTTTTTTTGTTTCTTTTCTACAGTGCAAATATTTGTAATAAAAAATGTGAGCATAGTACACTTTGTATTCTGTGTTGTAATGGAAATCAATATTTGAAAATTTAGAATAACATCCCAAAAATTTATAGTAAATTAAAATTCTATTGTTTAACAGTGCAATTAAAATTATGATTAATCACAGATATTTTTTAATCTTGATTAATTGCGATTTTTTAAAAAATTGATTGACAGCCCTAATTTTTTTATATATTACTTACACACATGCATACAAAAACATACTGTTTTTGGCATTTTACCAGTTGTCCTTTAGCTACAAGGTTTCTGGCATTTCATCTGAAATGTTTAAGTAGCATAAATCAAGTGAGCACTATTTTTCGGCCTATGCCCCTCCTATCCAATTAAAACATTGGTGTAAAACTTTCTGCAGAATTTTCAGCTTCTCTGTATCTTACCTTGTCAATTGTGAAAGCTCCCCACTCTCTGGTGAGTTAGTGAGGTTTCCATTGTGTACTTCCAGTTATTGGTTTGCTTAATATGAAGTTCTAGTCAGTTCTGATTAGCCACATGTGAAGATACATTCAAATTGCCAGAGAATCTATGGGTTCCATTCATGCACCTTGCAGAAGTACCACCCCACTTTCAAAAAAACCCCTTAGTTTCTAAATCAGACTAATGTTACAATTCAAATGAACAATTCAGAAAGTGGGAACTGGTGGTGTCAAACAGGTTAAATTGGAAGGTAAAGATAATGTTGCAGGAGGATGTTATAAAAGAAAGATGTTTGTATATGTAAGTAGCTAATTGATAAGGTACCATGCAAGACAATGGGCACTGTTACTTGGTTTTGTATAGGACTGCCCTGGTTACCGGGCTAGCTTAAATGGATGCAAGTGCTGCAAGTCTTCTTTTTGGGAGCTGTGACCAGACAACTTTATTAAAACAAAGTATTGTTTAATCTTAACACTAGGAACACAGCATAGCATAAAAGAGAGAGGATTTTAAAACAATAAAGGCCTAGATGCTTGACTGTCTTACCTAGAATTTACTATCTCCCTGACAGCTTAGGAAGTCCCATCTCCTCCAGACCCATCCTACAATGTCTGCAATTCTCTTTCTCTGCAAAAAGCTCCTGACACCTGATTCTTCTCCTCTCTGTCTAGAGGAAGTGTTCTTTTAACTGTTTCAGAAGCTATGGGGCTACTGTGTGTTAAACCCATGAGGCAGGGCCTGCTGGTCTGTATGTCCTGATTCAGGGGTTCAACAGACAGTGCATATAGGCAGACTTGCTGGCAGAACTTGGAGCAGAAGCTAACATCGTGCTGTTTCCAAAGGATGTGCAGTTCATAAGCTATCAGCCATGAAATGCCAAGGATTATGGGGAAGTATGGTAAGTGGATTGTCCCAAACTGGAGGATTGCCTGATGGTCCCAAATGGGAACTTCCCGAGGCACTGTCTCCTGTATCATGGGTCCCGATGATAGAAGCAAACCAACTGTAGTTTCAACAAGGTCATGGGCAGTCTTTGGTTGAACTAAAATACCCAGAGCTTGGGCCATATCAGCATCTATGAAGTTGTCCGCTGCCCCAGAATCCACCAGTACCCACTATGGTGGAATTCGGTAGGGTGGACCTGGTACAGGGAGTGCTCACCATGCCTGGGACATGCCTCTGTGATAATTGGGTGGCATTAGCTAGAGCAGGGGTGGGCAAACTTTTTGGCCCGAGGGCCAGATTGGGTTTACAAAATTATATGGAGGGCTGGGTAGGGAAGGCCCCGCCCCCAATCTGGCCCCCTTCCACTTCCCATCCCCTGACTCCGGAGGAGGAGGAAGTGCACAGCCCCGGCCCTCAGAGTGCCACCCGCATGGCACGGCTCCAGGGAGGGGCTGATCGCACAGCTCCGGCCCCCGGAGTGCCGCCTGTGCGTCGTGGATCCGGCGGAGGTGGGGAGCGTGCAGCCCCAGCCACAGCGCTATGCGGTGCGGCTCCGGGGGAGAGTGGGCAGCCTCCTGGTCGCGGGCCGGGATGGGAAAGTCCCGCGGGCCGGATCCGGCCTGCAGGCCATAGTTTGCCCACCCCTGATCTAGGGGTTTGCCCAGGCCAACCCTCTCTACTGGGCTTGGGCATGGTTGTTTCCCAAACTGCATCATGCTGGAGCTTGGAATGGGCAGTGGGCAAGAGCATAGCTGGATCCCACACGACGGAAACACAGCCCATGGTGACAATGGCATTCTTTTTTCTCACGGGTTACATGGTAGAGGGTGCTATCCAGCTTCATGGATTTGAAGTTTGGGTTGGAGAAAGATAGCAAGGAGTGTGGCCAGCTGGTAACACAGTCCACTTCCTTTCCTCTTGTGGTTCAGAGCCTACTGTCAATGCATATGAGAAGGTGAATGAAGGCATCTAGGTTGGTTGGGGGTCTCCACACAGGCTAGTTCATCCTTAATGTCCCACTATAAGTGAAAGAGCTGGGCCGCTTTGTTTCACTCAGGGTCAGAAACTAGACATCAAAAGTGGCCAGCATACGAAGAGACTAGTCCTTATCCCTTTTGGAGTTTGTACAGGGCTGCCTCTGCCAAGCAAATGGCTTCTTGTGCATAGCTATTTACATGTAACTCTTGGTTATTTGGTACTTGAATGAGAGGAAATGAAGAATCAGGTGTCAAAGTAAAAGAAAAAGGATGCAGAGAAGGCATAGATACAGCAAGGGAGAGAGAAGAGGATGAGAGGTTCAAATGTGCTATGATCAAGAAACACAGTCATGAATTCAAGATGATTCTTTATCAAGGAAATGATGTCTGATAAGCATGACAGAATTGAAAAGGAAAAGAAAAATCACAGAACTGGCATTTCAGATCACATGCACTGGCTCTTATTAATAACTTTACCTTTCATCCTGAATGACCACAGTGTTTTGCAGACTGAACTAGTAAAAAATATTACCTCTATATTTTCAGTATTTCTTACGTGAAATGCACAAGTACTGAAGTATTGTTAATCTAGGCAAAATAGATTTTAAGGGTGACAATTGAGTGTGTTATATAATTAATTTATTTAATACAGCACCACTGAAATGCAACCACTTCTGGTCTAGAGGCTGGCAAAAGAAATCAGTGCACAGCATGATATGAATAGCAACGGGAAAGTAATGAAGAGCACTTGTAAAAATTTTACTCTTACAAAATGTCTATGCAATTTTTAATATTCATGCAGAGTAGAGAAGATGTTTTAAGGTCACATGTGAGAGACTGTCACATAGTAAACTAGATGGAACTCCCATGATTTATCTTGGAAAATATGCAGGGCTGTGTCAGCACTGTCAAAATTTGAACCCTTGATTTCTCAGAATTTAGCAAACCTAAGTGGAATACAAATATTCCTGCCTAACCTTTACAGACAGTGAGTAACACAGCAGTGCCACTTACCCAGAGTAGGATCTGGGAGCTATGCTGCTGTGGATGACTGCTCGCCCAAGACATGGTTGGCTGGAAGGGTGTAGAAAACAGATGGCAATGGTCAGGCAGTGAAGCTTGTATGCCTGTTTATTGAACCTGTGCAGCAGATGGCATTAGGGATCTCCTCCAGTACCACTCCCTCACCCGACTTGTCAGGTGGGTCACCAAAATGAGCCGAGATTCAGAGTGGATTGTATAGTTCGTCATAATATGAAAACTACTTTCTTTACATGCTTTGATAAGCAGAGAGACACTTTACATGTCAACATTATTAATGGTGATCACTGGCATCTCAGCACCCACTAAAATAAACGGCACAGTTCAAATCTCAAGGCTTTTATCTCAGGCTCTCTGCAAGCTAGACAGACATTGCTGCACCAGTTACACTTGAGTCACATTTTCAAGGTTGTCTTTGCAACCATAACAGCTAAAGAAAGTTACTTTTTAACAACTCTGCACAGGAATCGAAAAGCCAGCCTGCTTCCCCCTTGGTAGTCTTTCATTCTTCCCTCACGCTGGAGGAAAAAGGGGACACCCCACACTTTGAGAAATGCTGCACTAGCCCTTCTCACTTACAGCCTTAGCATTCAGTTGTTCTATCAACATGACACATTTCAAATCTGAGTGCATTCATGTAAAAACAGATGTTGGTGTTTGTGGATTGGATCCAGGATTACTTTTTGCTATTTATGTTAGTGGAATAAGCTTTCAGTGTAAAAAGGTCTTGATTCCTTCCTCTGAGCAAAGTAATGAATTGTCCCAGAAAGAAATGTGCTACCTTTGCAGAGCATTTTGTCTGTTTGGCTGTGTAAGAAGACTCCTGCAGCAAAACTCCATCCACAAAATTAAGAACCTAATTGCACAGAAAATTCTCAGAATCTCAGTTTATTAGTGACTAACTTTCAGTGGGAATCAACTAACTTGAAACATACCATAGTTGTCAACTTAAACCAAAACAATGTCATCATAAATTCCAAACATGCTGCAGGAAAGCATATGGTTCAGTAAATACAATAAACCTTCACTACAGAAATCGTATACATAAAACAGATCTCCAAATCTGAACTAGTAAAAAAGGATTATAAAGGCAGCTCTCAGACAGACATCCCTCACTTTAATGAAACAAGTTTTAGCTGAAAAGTTAAGATTAAAGAACCCAACAAAAACTTTCTCAAAGTCTGAGCTTTATAACTACATCCAGTTTCCAGATGCAAAAATGCTCAACTTCTTCCACAATGAAATCACAACTCATACCATTTCTGTTTGCTTGAGAAATGCAACTTGAGGTCTGATCTGTATACCCTTCCTGGGGTGTAGGCTGCCTGTGAGAAATCCAGTCAGCTTCAGTGGCACTACTTGTATATATAGGAAGTCAGGTCTCAAATAGTTTGTAAAATCGAGACCTTATTTTCCCACTCTAAATTTGTATCTCCAAATAGTCATCACATTAAATACAATTGCTCACTTCTCCTTTTGCACATGATGCATATCCAGGCTATTTAAATGATGGTATGTCTTCAAGGTAGATATCCTGTTAGTGTTTTTTTTCTTCATTTGTTTTTTGAGGAACATAATGATATGGTTGAATGATTTTCTTGTGTTAAAGCTTGAAAAATAGCTGGTTCTTTTTTGTTTTTTTGCAACAATCTATTGATCAGTAATACATACTGAAAACTGTCAACGGGAATGTGTATGAATCTTACAATGGACAAGTGTCCTGCCCCTTTCTATCACTCAATCCACAGAATGTAAAACACCATTTGTGCACCATACTACCCAAATGTTAATTCGGTAAACTCTGTGTTTAAAGTATTTGGCATTTAAAGAGAGCCCAGGTAGGCATTGCACTTCAACATGAAACCTATACTGTTGTGATTTCACTTTGTAATGATTCCACCAAATGGCAAATCAAGTGTCAAATCTTCAGCTCCTGTAAATTGTCATAGCTCCCATTGAAATCAAAGGTGCTGTGACCAACAGAGTCAATGTCCTTCAAATCAGTTTCATCTGTTTTAGTTCAGAAAGGCACTATATCTAGTGAGTCACAGCTAGAATCCAAAATACTAGCATCTCTAACTGGAACTTTCCCCTGTCTCTTTGCCACTCTCTCCAAATAAAGAATACAATTCACATGACATACTTCTACACTTGTCAAGTGTAGAAGTGGCAAAATTGGGCTTTAAACTAAGCAAGATGAACTTGTATGTGAGTAAAACACATGGTTTCCCCAGAAAAATTCACTTTTTTAAATTTTTGGTATTGAAAAGGAAAAAATGAATTTTTTTTATTTGGAAATACTGCCTTGGTACATCTTTGGAGCTGTAGTTTAGGTGTCTCATTCCCTTATTCTCCTTTACTGCCTGGGCTACCCAGCTGGACTACCTCTCCCTAATGCACCATAGCAGTTCAGCAAGAGAGGTTTTCAGATGACAGTTTTTGTTTTTCAATTTTTTTCCCCAAAAGTCATCTTTTTCTTCCACAAAAAGAAGAAAGAAAGAAAGAGAAAAATCCCACCCTCTGACCAACTTTACTTAAAACAGCTCTGATTTGTCCATCCACAGGGAGGTACCCTTTTGGCCCACAAGGTAAAGTTGGGAGAGTGCTGCTGTAATAACTAACTCTGCCTCAGTAAAGAATTAGTAGTACATTCATACAAAAAGACCAGCCTTAAAACAATTGATGTGGTGTTGTGTCTTGCCACCAGTGGCAAACACAGTACAAAATACCCAGGAAGATGTCACAAAGATACGTTGCAAGAATGTACAAGGTGAAATTGACTCCAAAGTAATTAGAAATGCTCTGTGACATTCAAAACTGCTTAAGAAAAAAATAACATTTATCTAATTTCATTGAATAATTAGTGTTTTCTGTGTTACTTCTAAAAGATAGTAAACTATCTGGGTTTCATCCAGTTTAGCTCAATCTGGTGAATCACATCTAGCATCCAAAATACTAGCATCTCTAACTGGAATTTTCCTGTCTCTTTGCCAACCTTCCAAAATAAAGAATACAATTCATATACAGTTTACAGTAGTGGTTATGTTAACCCAGTTTGACACATCTTCATGTCAGACTCAACTGTGAATGGCCAAAGGCCAAATGATTGTCAAGTGGTTTTTGGCACTGGATTAAAAATTAAATCTATTTCTTCTTTGCCAGGCATACATTTTATACTGCTGTAGACACAGATTAAAATTACAAAGTGGTGTTCCACAATCCTGCAACTACCGTAGAAATCTTTTGTTAGAAACTGTTCAAGAAATTATTTGTTAGAAAAATTGACTTTAAAAGTTTTCTTATTAAATTATAAGCTAGCAATTAGCTTTCTTTACCCACCTTGCAGAATGTTGCCACATGAGCAAGAGCTATTTTATCTCTTGTTTTCTTTTACATTTTGAGTTTAGACAACTCTGAATATTTGTGTAGGTTTTAAAAGGCATGTTTCTATTTCTGGGCTTAAAATGAGAAGAAACACTTGTTTGCTTATCAGGATACTTGCTGCTTATTTCATTGTGAATTCCCTGGTAATTCAAAGTAGAAACACACTGGGCAACCACAGGAGGTTTTACCTTTATGGGTCAATATTTGTGTGTTAGATGTTGTAGGACTGTTTTATAAAATTCACAAATGCTTTGTGGGATGACTTCTATTAGATTCAGAAATGCTTTTTTTCCTACTTGAAGACACTTGACACAAAAAGAAGTTGGAATATCAAGAGACTCACCTAATCCAGAGAAAATAGCCAACTGGGAACAACTAGAAATTGGCCAATTAAAGTTGAATGGCCAATGAATAGCTGTACTGGAAATATCTGTCATTTTAGGGACAAATATAAAAAAAAATACATTTGTCAGTTGAGAGATTTATTTACTGTTGCAACAAGGATAACTAGAAATTAAATCTGTCAATATAGTTGCCATGTTGTACCATACAAAAGTTGTGTTCTCACCTAATAAATAGTACCAAGTAGAAATAGAAGGAAGTTTGCCCATCAAAATGATTATTTCCTGTAACAAAGCAATATGACACTTGCACAGTAGCTAACTGGCTGGTGATCATTCAAAGTTTATAGGTCAAGAGCCACCTGTGTTACATGTTATCCTACGGGGTCATAACTGAGGTCGTGTATTTAGCACTGGTATATAATCTGAAATCTAAATAAGGTTCCCCAACCCCTAATTTTTACAACCATTTTTAACATGGTTATAAACATTTTATTCTTTATGGAAACTTGGAATAAATAAAATCAGCCTATGAGTTTAATATTTTCCCCCAAAGTTGCAGTATCCTTGATTGTTTTAAAATAGGTTAATAGTTACTATGATGGATAAGAGGAGCTAATTTCAAATGCGTTGTGGTTTTCATAGAGCTGGCTGGAATACTGAATTTCTCTGAAAAATTTAGAGGTTTTGAAACAATGTTCACTCTGAATCTGCCTGGTTTCTGTCAAAATCAGAAATGTGCCATTTAGTTGAATTCACATTTTTTACTGGAAAAATTTAAAATACTCTCTTTAGGCCATAGAAAAAGATTGAGAGTGACTATAGGCCAGTGGCACTTTCTTTGGATTTAGGAGGCTCCAGTTCCCACCTCAACAAATATTTAATTAGTTTATACAGTGTCCACAGGAGAGATTGAGAGACTCACCCCAGAATACTCCACAGCTGAGTGGTTAGGGCACTCACCTGGAGGATAGGAGACATGTCGTGTCTCTGTTCCTCTCAGGCAGAGTAAGGAGTTGACTGCTGGTCTCCCACATGCTCAGTGACAGCTACCATCACTGGATTATTGGGTACAAGGGAGCAGCAGCAGCACCATTTCTTCATTTTTTGGTGAGAAAGGGTTGATCTGTCTTAGGCACAATGGAAGAGCTAATCGGAGTGCGGGGGAGGGAAGGGAGCAGGTGAGTGACCATTTCCCCTGGTGATCTTCAGGTCTATGTCTGGTGCCTCTTCACATGAGGTTGGAGAACGACCTGCTCTGCACTTGCCCAATAATGTTGGCTCCTGACCTGCGGAGCTGGGCCTGGGGCTCCAGGCATCGTGACATGGTGCACAAGGTTATGAGGCACTGCTACCCATGCCATTCACTCAAATTTGGCCCAGCTGCCCTTCGACCATGGCAGACGGTGGCTGGGCCAAATCTGAATGGTGCTGTACACCTGTGCCCCAGGCCACAACATCTGGAGTGGGGAGCAGGGCCCAGCCCAGTGATACAGGAGCTGCTGCTGCCAAGTCAGTGCAGGGGTGGGCTGATGCTTGAGTTCCAGCCTTCTAGGGGACTTTCCTCTAGGCCAGGCTAGGATTAGGTGTGCAGTGCTGGGTGGAGAGTGCTGCTCCAGGTAGTCAGTGCCCTCTGGGTGAGGCAAGGAGGAGGCAGCAGCGGCAGAGGAGCTGTGCATTTATTGAATAGGGAGGCACCACCAGTGACCCATCATCTCACCCCAGTTGCACAGCCTGTCTCCACCAGTGCTTAGGTACCTAGTTCATGGGTCTGAATCCCAATGGAGATAACTGCAGTCAGGTGCCCAATTCCCTTTTTAAGAGACCGGGATTATACCACACCCTCTCCTTGGCATTTCTGATTGGCTATGTTAGGTGGCTCCCTGGTCAGCATGCTGACTTTTATGAATCCCATTCTGAGGCACAGAATTCTTTTCATGCATAGTATAGGGAGGGATCCTAGCTATGTATTCTACCAAGTGGCAAGGTGTCTAAAGTTAGAATGTAGCTCATAGTTCCTTCTCCTCTTTTTTTCCTTCCACTAGCATGCTTTCACTTTCACTGTTCTTGTCACATTCTGGGGTGCAATCCAAACCAGTGAGAGGTTGTGTCTCCACTTGGCCTAGGGTTGCCAACCCTCCAGGATTGTTCTGGAGTTTCCAGCAATTACAGATTAATCTTTAATTTAAGATTACGTCCAGTAATGAAACCTCCAGGAATATGTCCAACCAAAATTGGCAAATCTAACTTGGCCTGCAAGCTTGGTTGACTCACAGTGTTCTGCCATTGTAGCTCCCAACCTGAGCCTCTCACAAACATCATGCAGCTCAAACCCTGAGTGTTCATGTGTAGATGCAGTCCTGCCATAGCAACTCTGATCCCAGCAGCTTCTCAGCAACACACCAGCCACATTCTGGCTTCCAGCAATCTTGGTTATAGAGTGACATCAGTACACACCCAGTCCCAAATTTTCCCCAGTATGTGTGTTCTGCAGTGTCCAACCCTCTCCTGCACCATTCAGATATTATAGGTCCGTTGCCCTTAGAAAGAGTCAATATTCAATTATTTGCTACCTTAACTGGAGATACCGAACTGTTCCCTTTAAACATAATCCTGGATTAATTTGGCTGAAAAAATAAAATAAAACAAGCTTATATAACTACAAAGAGAGAGATTTTAAATGAGTACAAGTATAAGATATTCAGAAATAGATAAAGAGAAATAAAGATAAAACAGTTTCTAGTACCTTGAACCAAGTCTGTTTTGTTATTTTTTAGCTAAAATCCTTACCATATGTCTGCAGCAATATTGCCACCAAATTTTCATGTCAGGATCCCTTCCAAAGTAAAAAGACTGGTTCCTTTATCCACAGGTATCAACTCCATGGGTGCTCTGGGGCTAGAGCACCCATGGGAAAAAATAGTGGGTGTTCAGCACCCACTGGTGACCCCACAGATCTGCTCCTCCCTCTTTTCCCCTATGCCTCCTGCCAGCCAGGGGGCTTCGCCAATCAGCTCAACCCCCCCCCCCACTCTCCCCAGTGCTGCCTGCTCATCGCGGATCACCTGTTTAGCGGCATACATGAGTGGGCAAGGCATGCTCAGGGGAGGAGTTGGGAAGAGCGACTGGAGTGGGGGTGGGAAGAGGCGGGACAGGGATGGGGCCTTTCGGGAAGGGGTAGTGTGAAGGCAGGGCCTGGAGTTGAGCACCCTCTGGAGCCTCTGTGTCTTTGTAGTCTTAGGTGAAAAAGAGAGAGAGAGAGAGAGAATATACCCAGTGGCTGGTGAAAACATTCTTTTGAAATGCATTTTCCTGGTCGTTACCGCTAGCTGAATAGCTAGTTCATTCCATCTGTGAGGATGAAGAGATGGAGTCTTGTGGTGAAAGAGGTTCCATATTGTTGCTTGCTAAAATGCAGAAAAATCTGTTCTTGTCCCCTTTCATTGCTAAAGAATGGCCATTTGACAGGTGAATGTCAATCAACTTTGATGATACCTGGCTAGAGGTGTTAGCTTGTCCTTTGTCTTTGAGGAACAGGTTTACCCCCTCCCCAGATGTGTCTGGTAAACACATTTCAGTCATAATTTCAGCTTGTGTTCATAACTTTACCTATAACGTTGCTACACCCATTACTCTATGATATTATTGACCAGTGAATTATTTGTTTTCAAATGATACCTCACGAGGCATGTTTTGTACAAAAATTATTACAATAGCGTGAAGGGTGTGAATACAGGAGTGCCTTTGGTCACAACAGTTAAAGGGAAAGATGGAAGGCTGGCATCTGGAGGGATTCAGTGTTCAGTCTGTGGCTTATACTAGCTGTGGTAATGGTAAGGAGTGTGCTTATGGCTGGAGGAGCAGCATGTATGTACCGCTAGGTGGCTTAACTTTTAATTTTTGTTTTTGTGGCTCTGTATTAGGCATGCAGGGCTGTGTGTGTGTGTGTGTATTCATTTCCTAGGGGGGTTTTAAATGCTTAACTGGGGATAAGGTTTTAATAGCTGTGGTGGTAAACATTTAGCTGCTGAAGGAGAAACATTTAATCCATCCAAAGCTGAGCATGAGCGCTTGTATCTGCAGCTACACATGAGCCCTTTTGTGTTGTAGAATAACGTCTAATAGGAAAGTGTAGCTCTTGATGGACAAGGTCTTATGTATGTCTGGCCTCCATCAAACAATGTGCTTAGCACTACAATTTCTCCTGCCATTATGTGAATAATAGCAAAAAATGAACCAAAATCCAACATTCTTCGAATACGTTTTGTTTATTTTAAGGTTCGCACTTTTCCAAATTTTGAGGACACATGATGAAGGAAGAATTTCAGCCAGAGACCAAATTCAAAGTTGCCCTATTAATAATGTATGAAGAGAAACCAATCCAAATCATCTACAGAAGAAATTCAGAGGGCATAAAAATGATCTGAAATTTCATGCCAGTTGGCCACCTACTTGTAGAGAAAAATAGGAAATTTGCCTCATTGCAAACCCATTTTAAAATGCATATTTAGCCATGTAGTTGTTAACAGATGGTTTTGTATAATTCCACACACAGATACATACTATCTGCATAAAAGTATCGTGTTCTATTTTAATTAGAGAGCCAAAATCAATAGCATTATCACCCCTAATTGAGATAACAAAGTGATTTGTATGGAAAGTGGGGTAACTTGGATATGCTAGTGTGACTTTTTGACTGTGATACTTCATATCTTAAGTGATAACACTGAATAGCATGGTAGAGAAATAGCAAAATATAAGAGATTACAATTGCAGAATAACATATAGGTTACCCTAGAAAAAATAAAATCTTTCCAATCCTGAACACTGCATATGAAATGCTACAAAATTATAAACACTAGTATTCTCTCTTTCTCAATCAATCAATAACATTAAATAAAAATCTTACAAAACTCCTAAGAAATTCAAAGTCACACCAGACTTCTTATGGTTGCACAAAATGTCATTAATATCACTCTCGTTTGAAGATCATATATTTGTATAGGTCACTTTTTAATTTCAATTGCTCATGCCACCTATAAAACACAGCAAAACTGTCCTATCATTACCAATCATGACATTGCCAAGAAACGTAACCTTTGATTTTATTTTTATTGCTTTTTCAAATTACAAAATTGTATTCAAATGTCACATTTTCCAAATGCTCCACTGCATAGAAATCAAAACCATAGCACTGAACAGTACATGGTATTTAAGTTCACAAGAGCTAGATGGTGCTCCATCTCTGGAGCACACAAGGGCGGGAATAGTGTCTCAAAGAGTGACACTTCTACAACATGTTGTATAAATCCAGATGCAATCCAATGTTCTGGGCATTGTTAAGCCCCTCTCTGCCAGAAGCTGTGCCTAGATGATAGGGGATGGATCATTAGACAATTGTCCTGTTCTGTTCATTCCCTCTGAAGCATCTGATACCAGCCACTGTTGAAAGTCAGGATACTGTGCTATGTGGACCAGTATGGTCTGATCCAGTATGGCCATTCTTACGTTAAATAAAAGAAATCCTGAATATTTACTGGATACTTGAAAAGAGTTTAAGGGTTTGCTCAGATGAGGATCTAGTGTCTGGCAAGCTGAGATGTAAATCTACAGCGCACCCGCTTTCCGTGAAGTATGTTTATACCACCAGTTACTATTACCTTGCACTAGTTTAAGATTAGCAGCCATGTTAGTCTGTATCCATACATAAAACGAGGAATACTTGTGGCACCTTAGAGACCAACTAGTTTATTTCAGCATAAGCTTTCGTGGGCTATGAAAGCTTATGCTGAAATAAACTGGTTAGTCTCTAAGGTGCCACAAGTATTCCTCGTTTTATTTACTTTGCACTAGAAGTTCTGAAGTGTGCTTTGACCCCCAGCTGTTTGAAATGGCAATAGGTCAAAGTACACTATGGAACTTTTAGTGCATGGTAGCAGGCTGTATAGGGTGCCTTGGTGCACTAAGACTGGTTCGCAGTAGATTTACATCTCAGCTTGTCATGCTGCACTAAATTGCCATGTGGACAAGCCCTTAGAAAAATACAGGACATTTAAAAGTAGAATATTTTGTGTGCTTTTGCATTTATCGTTTTGGATCTGGCTGAGGCTAGGAAGTACTAGAAAATTCATGAGGTAGTTTACTGCCACAAGATTTTAGGCCAAATTTTCTTCTTAGAAGGGTTTAGATACCCATCTGAGTTGCTAAGTACCTATCCAAACCTAACTGCCGCCATGAAACTACTGAGGTCCTGGCATTATTCTAAAAATATATTGAGGGGAAAAAGTAATTGCTGTTATTTGTTCAACATGAATTAAGTGTGCTAAAATATTACCTTAACTTAAAGCATTACCAATATGTCTTGAAGTTGTTTGCCCTCACTCCAATGCTATATGCAGCTCAAATGCCCAGCTGTTTAAGGGGGCCTGCTCGTTCTCAGTTTAGAACTTGAGCAGATTCATTGAGAGAACTTTATTGAGAGAGATTAGATTGGAGGGCCCCACAGCACTAAATTCATGCTTAAATGTATAATGATTTCATTCAAAGCACTAAGGCTCTTTAGACCTGTCACTTTTAAAATATTCCTCTTTCTGCAGTGTTTCTGTGCAGCTCTGGAGAGGGAGCCTTTCGAAGAACCATCAAAGTGGAAGCAGCCAAGCAAACAAATTTTAAGATGACAGGTCTGTGTAGAATCTTTGTGCTCTAAATGAAATCTGTATTTCGAGATACTCTGCTGCATCTACTCCTATCCAATAAAATCTTCCCAACTCACCTCTCAGTTGATGTATACACCTCTCAGGGGAACGTCCAAATGGGAGCATCAGCTGGATGTAGCAGTGGAGCAGCAACAAGGATTTGTAAACAAACTGCATTAGTAAACAATACCTTTACCTAACCTCCGCTGAGGCTTGAAATGTTGGAGGGTCTTTCTTTTTTTAAATTAAAAGAGAACGAGATGGCTTGCCAAGTGGGATTTTATAGGCTCTCATAGCTGTAACCATTACTAAGCCATAAATAATATTTAACACGCTGAAAGTCCATCCCAGTGCCTGGTGGATATTTGTTCACATCACACAATTTGGCTCAGTTCAGCAGGCTTGGCAGTCTCTGTTCAGGAAAGGCCAAGAACCAGAGTAGCAGAAGGGCTGCAGGTCAGGATTGTGATTCATTGGCAGAGCTGTATGGGGAAGCTTGCCCTGTGTCTTGATTGCATTATTCTTGGCTCAAGCAAGTGCTGTCAGTCCCTTATTTTCATGAAGACTAAACTCATCCTAAATATAAAGTATATATAATATGTGTATGTCTGTATATACTGCATGGAACAAGATAAATATGCTACTGATTTATTACGTGTCAGATTCTGATACCCTTCCTCAGTTGTACTACTTATAGACATGAATAGGACTAATTGTGGAGTAGAGTGCTAATTATTATAGTTGTTCACTGCAATTTATTAGGTTTCTCTCTTTTTTTTTTGTTAATGTAACTCATTTTTTTTGTGTTGTATTTTTAAAATATTCTCAATGTGCCCCAAGAAGTTTGTCTTGGGTGATTATATATAAATAAAATATTATTGAAATGCAATGTACATTCATGTTGTGATAGTAGTCATAGGTTCCTGAAAGCAATCTCTGCATCTCAGTCCTAAAAGACTAGAATAAACACTCTTTACTAAAAGCTGAAGAGAGAGGTGTCTGAATTGCCCACAAGTAATCTTTGAAGATTTTCTGGGGAGGAAAAGAAAACTAATCTCGGTGCACAGTAAATATCAGGTTGCTTGTGTAACTGGTTGCACAAATTTGTGTTGCCAGATATACATTCCTTCAAACAGAATTTCATGATTGAAACAGCACCGGAAAACAATAAAACTTTTTTTTACCATATGCATACAGCTGTGCATCTAGTGCATGTATCAGTCCAGAAAAATGACTGGTTCTAGGTTTTTTTAAAGTATTTAGCCAATAATATCTGATTGAATGTAGGGTAGTTGATTGGTTTTATTTTAGTATTTATAAGTAAAGAGAAGAGATCTGTGTTGTGATTGACAACATTTTTATTAGGTATAATACCTCCTATTGAGCTCTATTGAAAAGTTTGCTGTGGCCTTTATTCACATTTAATTAGCACCTCATAGGATTAGTACCTCATTTTTATCAAGCTAATGCAATCTTAATATAAGATGGTGTAAATACAATATGATAACAACATGTACCTGGCTATTTTAATTAATCTGTCTAAACTGAACAAGCCACTTCAAATTTATAAAGATCAACCTTTAAACTACCCCTGGAATTCTCATTCTGTTAATTGGCTGCTGTGCTAGCGGATGCTCTTTTTATTGTTCAGTGTACATACCAGCCACTGTAACCTCTGCTGACCCTGATGAGCATGCATTGTAAGTGAATAATCCATGTTTTAACAGACTCATGGAGTGCATAATGTATCAGGGTTGAATATTGCCCATAATTCCATGGGGTTAGATGGAGTTAAACGAAGGATGACTCAATGCCAATATTGTATTGTATTATCTGCTGTATCTTGGTTTCCTTTTGGTTTATATAATTTGCAATGGAACTTTTTATATAGGTGAGAAAACTACCAAAGAAAGACTGTTGATAACTATTCCCACCTTGATTTGGGAATACGCAAAAGTCTTTAAAACATTTCAGTTTTTTTTAAATAGCATTTAAAACTTTCTATGGTTTAATATTATACCTTGCATGAACTAAAATTCTTCCTGCTATTCACTCTTTTGTTGCCCAGTCTTGTCTTTACTTGTATCTGTAGTCTCTAATTCAGATAATAATATAAGAAAGGCCATGCTGGGTCAAACCAAACATCCATCCAGCCCAGTATCCTGTCTACCGACAATGGCCAATGCCAAGTGCCCCAGAGTGAGTGAACCTAACAGGTAATGATCCATCACCACCCTCTGACAAACAGTATGAGGACAATTTGGTTGTCCTCATACTATATCTTTTCTATTTATATTGAATATTTTTAAATATAATAAGGTGACTAATTTCAGAGTGGTAGCCATGTTAGTCTGTATCTGCAAAAAGAAGGAGGAGTACTTATGGCACCTTAGAGACTAACACATTTATTTGGGCATAAACTTTCATAGCCCACGAAAGCTTATGCCTAAATAAATGTGTTAGTCTTTTAGGTGCCACAAGTACTCCTCGTTCTTTTTAAGAAGATTAACGTGATCTGCACAGAACATAACCCTCCGCATCCACCTCTTCCATGAACTCTGTACAGTGCCAAGCACAACAGTGCTCCAATCCTGGTGTAGACAGGTTCTGTACAAAGTGCCCATAGTTCATAATACAACAATACAAAGAAACCAAAATAATGGCCTCAAACTAGTCTCCTTTAAAGTGCAAAAAATAATCTCCTGTGACTCAGTATCTCTTTACATGTCCCTGAGTTTTTACTGTAGGTTTAGAGTTGCATCTACAGGTATATTTATAGTGTACAGTTGTGCAGGGTATATTCACATCAAAGTTTGATGCCTTAAAGAAATGTCCTTTGTTTGTTTTCCTGTGCTGAATGTCTGTTCTCTGACTATGACACTGATATACCCAACTATATTTGGATTATATTGCCCGCCTTAACTTTTGCATCATAAGCAAATTTAATGTTCAATCTTCCAGGTGAGTGGTAAATGAAGTGAACAAAAGCTGTCCCAGCACTGATTCTTATGGCGCGTCACTAACCATCTTTCTGTGGTCATCTTGTCCAGCCCTCTGCTTAAAGCAGGACCAACTCCAACTAAATCATCACAGCCAGGGCTTTATCAAGACGGGCCTCTAAGGATGGATATTCCACCATCTCCTTAGGCAACACATTCTAGTGCTTCACCACCCTCCTAGTGAAATAGTGTTTTCTAATCTCCTGCCTAGACCTCCCCCACTGCAACTTGAGACCATTTTGCTCCTTATTCTGCCACCACTGAGTACAGCCTGCCTCCATCCTCTTTGGAACCCCCCTTCAGGTAGTTGAAGGCTGCTATCAAATCCCCCCCTCACTCTTCTTTGCTGCAGACTAAATAAGCCTAGTTCCCTCAGCCACTCCTCGTAAGTCATGTGCTCCAACCCCTAATCATTTTCGTTGTCCTCTACTGGACTCTCTCCAATTTGTCCACATCCTTTCTGTAGTGGGGGCCCCCAAAACTGGATGCAGTACTCCAGATGTGGCCTCACCAGTGCCAAATAGAGGGAAATAATCACTTTCCTCGATCTGCTGACAATACTCCTCCTACTACGTCCAAATATGGCATAAGAATAGTGTAAGTCTAAACAAGGTCCAAGAGACATCAGCTTTTTCAAAGAAAACTTGAAAGGGAACGTCAATTGTTAAAAGAATAAATACATGATATGAGAACTGTGCGTGCATTTGAAGGGAAACTTTGGCCCATAGACAGTTTATGTGTGTATTTTGTAATTTTTTTTGCTTTTCTCTTGTTGGGTTTTCAGATTAAAGCATGACAGTTGTAAAGCTGATTGGTAATGCCACTTTTAGAGTATTGCATTGAGATACAATATCTGTTTAGCGTGTCAAAGATTATTTCAGATACAATTTAGAATGATTAAACTGCAATTTACTGGTAACTTTAAGGTACAAAAATAAGTCTGGGCATATCTTTATTGTGTTATCTAGGGGACTACTTGTAGGTGTGCAGTATCTGCTTTCATTAGCAAAAGATGCCCATCTCATTTTCCATTATCCATGCTGAAAGTTCAACCCTTAATATTTCTTTAAACGTATTGTTATAGAACCAAACCACTTGCTTGTTATTCATACTCTATCACTTGGCAATAGTATCAAAGACCTGAAACCTAGGAAATGTAATTTCTCCAGTTGCCTGCTTTGTGAAAAACACCATCTTTAATCTCAGCTGGGTATGAACTGGAATTTTAGCAAACTTACCTATAATGCAATTGGACTTGATTTCATGCAAGAAAATAAATGTACTGGAGGACCTATAAATAAGAGAGACAAAGCATCAACATGGTGGCTGTGTGAGATGGGAGTAATGTATGGCAAAGTATAATGCACGGTTTGTTAAGTATTACATGCATTAAGAAATCCATTAAAAAGAGCATTTCTTCTGGATGCAGTTTTCCTTTTGTTTCGTGAAAAAAATCTGTTACTAAAATTCCAGAAGGACAGAGAAGGAGGAGTTCTGATGGAATTTAGCATTTGGGAAGCAAATTCCATTCTGACTGGCAGCTGTTAAGATTCAGAGTAACTCCATTCATGTCAGTGCAACTACTCTGGATTTACATGGATGTAACTGAGAGCAGAATTTGTCCCTGCAGCTTTGTCTCTTCTCTTGCCCCTAAAGTTGTGGTCTAGGGATGTTCAGCTTGGCATCTGATAACACAAAAAGCACAATTTAATTGCAGTTCTACAGATAAAAAGCAACAATTTCCTCACTGGCTGACAGACTCTAAATGGTTGTCACTTAAAAAATGCATAACTAGCATTTTCAGGTAGTTTATATGAGTTATGTCAACGCTGCAGTTCCTTGTGAAAGTTACACAAAAATGGCATTTTGTCTTTTATCAAAATATCATGCATCTCAAACATCTTGTCATAACTTACAAGGTGGTAGGAGTGAGCATCCCAGAAAAAGAGTGTGAATCAAACAAGAAGACCTGGACAAAGCTGCTCTCATAAATGGATTCTTCTTCTGGGAAATGAGTAAATAGAGAACCCTGACCACAAGTAGATTTACGTTATGCAAACTCACTTTTGCAAAGTGCTGCTAGAAGAATTCCTCTGTTTGTCACACACTTTAAGCATGGAGGTAGGAGAAGTAGCTTGCTTGACAAGCTCCAAGTGCACTACAAAAGGCTATCCCAAGATAACATCTTGATTAATTTCACTATAAGAAGCTCTGCTCCTGAGAATCTTTCTGAAAGTGAAATCGCCACATCAGTTAATTTAATATTGGCTGATAGAATGAATTCACTCACTGAAGTAAGTATGGGGGTACTGGTATGTCCTGTATTAATATCATTTTACAGCTGTTGGTAGGTTGAAGAGTGAAATAATAGGGACTCAACGCTCCCATCTGTAATCTAATACTCTTGTCTAGGTTTAATGGCAGAGCCAGTCATCTTCAGATACAACTAACATGAATTATACATGGAACTGAAAGAAAAATAATCTCCAATAATGTTTCATAGGTGAAAATTGATACCGTACACTCAAACATATATACTTTATATCATACCACTTTATATTTTTTCAGTAGAAGCCCACATTATTACCTTCCATTTACTCTATCCTCTAGTCCAGCAGTTCGCAAACTGTGTTTCAGGATCACAAAGTGAGTCGTGACCCAATTTTAATGGGGACCCCCAGGTTGGCAATACACTTGCTGAGGCCTGGGGCTGAAACTGAAGTCTGAGCCCCACCACCCAGGGCCAAAGCCAAAGCCCAAGCCAAAGCCCAGTGGCTTTACTCCTGGGTGGTGAGGCTAAGATTACAGGCCCCCTGCCTAGGGCTGAAGCCCTTGGGCTTCTGCTTTGGCTCCCTGCCCTGAGTGCAGGGGCTTTGGCCCCCATGCGGAGCGGTGGGACTCAGGAGGGCTCAGGCTTCAGTCCCCCCTCCTGGAGTCATGTAGTAATTTGTCTTGTCAGAACGGGTTCATGATGCAATGCAGTTTGCTCTAGTCACCTTTCCTTGGGGCACTGATAAATCCTACATGTACATCCTGCCTTTCTGCGCCCAAACTACAGGCTGTTGAAAGACACAAGGTAGAAACATTCATTTAAACTAATAAGTATAAACCAGGGATCAGCAACCTTTGGTAGGAATCTGCAACTTTTGGCAATTAGCCTGTCAGAGAAATCCACTAGCAGGCCAGAATGGTTTGTTTACCTGCAGCGTCCACAAGTTTGGCCGATCACAGCTCTTACTGGCCGCAGTCCCCCATACCAGACCAATGGGGGCTGTGAGAAGCGGCGCGGGCTGAGGGATATGCTGGCTGCTGTTTCCCGCAGCCCCCATTGGCCTGGAACAGCAAACTGCAGCCAGTGGGAGCTGCAATTGGCCGAACCTGTGGACGCTGAAGGTAAACAAACCCTCCTGGTGGGCCAGCAGATTTCTCTGACAGGCAGCGTGCAAAAGGTTGCCGATCACTGGTATAAACAATTTTTTCATAAACAGATTAATTTACCTTAGCTCTAGGATGAAACAGACTTAATATCATGCAATTCTGAGTCCAGGACAAGTTACTTTAATTCAAGAAGGAAAGCAATGGAAGCTTTGAACTTCTTGGTTTTGTAGTAGCAATGAAAAAAATATATAGTTTGGTAGAGCAGTGGGAAAGTCTGGGGTGTGACTGAGTACTGGGTCCAGCTATTTGTTCACCCTCTGTTTTGTGCTGTAGTTTAAGCTCTTCACCCTATGTTAATACTACACTGTGTATTATATTGAACATGGATATACTGTCTATGGCCACAGCTCTTTGTTTCCATACAATGTGCACTTAAAAAACTGAATGAGAAATGAAAATATGTGAGCTTGCAGTAAGAGAAAGATGTGTTTTGAAATTGTCAGTGTGTGTCGCTTTGGTTTCTTTCTAGGTTTTTACTTACAAACTCGGTGTAAGAACCCATTTCCAGATATGGGCAGTCAACTTCAATTGGAACCAGTGGGAGCTCTGTGTGTGCATGTGAGAGGATAAACTTTGATCTTGCAGTATGTGGTTATCTTCCCTCTCTACATTTATAAATTCAATCTGAAACTTTCCAAGTTCTCTACTTAGTGGAGTAGCTGCAAAAAACCAATAACATATTTACAAGCTTCTCTGTCAATTATCTTGAAACTATAAACCAGCTTAGAACACCTGGGTGTCATCAGTAATATTGATGTTGCAGTAACGTATAACAGAAAAAGGCACAATTGAAGCTGAAGAGGCTGATTTTTCTGATTGAAAAATGGTTAATTTTAGTTAGTGTTTAGATCAGTCCTGGAGTGATAGAAGGTACTACATTAGTTGTGGTCATGCATGTACACACTGTGTGTTTACACACAAATATACACACAAACATACATATAGTGTGTTTGTGTGCACATATATATTGTGTCTATAGTAATGTTCTCATATTGGTATTATACTATAATATAAATGACTGTAAATATGTTTTGTGGTCACTGTGGAAAACAGAAGAGATTTTCACCTGAGTACAAATGAAATATTTAAAGAAGGTGAATAATGATATTTCCATTGGACATCTTAATAATAGCTCAGTGTACATAGAGATAATCAAACTGACCAATGCTATATTATAATAAGCACTATGATTTTCTAGAATTAAGAAAATGTAGCAGTTCTATCAAATAAATGTTAGGAAAATAATATTTGCAATATTTATTTCAAAATAAAGATCCCGATAGACACTAAGGTATACGTACATTCAATATTCTGATAGCAAGCAATTAAGGCAAAATGGAGAGAAACCAGTTCTGGTCTTATTTAATGAATTCCGAGCTGCTAGTAAAACTGTCTTCAGCCTTTAGGTGCAATAGTTAACTCCTCACAAAGAAAATTGACAACCGTGTTAGAGTACCTTATATGGAGGAATTGATATTATCTTGGACTACTCTCAGACAAATGAATGGACAAATGTACACGATGGCAAAACTGAAAATTAGTTCTGCCTTTGTGTAGCAGCATGAGGCTACAAACACCTCCCCAATAGGTACCACTTAGGGAAATATCTCTCATTCTGGTGCACTGGGTGTGAACACACACGTGAAGTGGAATGGACATGTGCAAAACACCTCAAAGAACATCAGTTACAAAACAGGTTAATAACTAGTTATTCTCTGTGCTGCTTCCAAAGTGGAATCTTGTATTTTACATAAGATACTGGAACACTGATAATATTTTGTATTTATAGAGCGTTTTTTCTTGCAAACAATAGATGGAGTACTGCAGAAATTCAGCCTCTTCTGTGTGGAGAGAACCAACTGGCTTATGGGACATAGAACAGCATGGGGAGCAAGGGCAATACAGATAGATAGCCACACCTTTCACCAAGGTTTTGGTGGATTGTGATTATGTAGTAGTTTACAATTGGGAAATAGCATAGTGCACTAAGAACCTGGTACAGTGGAGTACATGCAAGTACCCCTCCTTGGTGACTAGTCCTATTGACTTTAATGGTTCTACTTATAGATCTGTTGAACCTCAATCAGAGCCATTCCACTGAGTCAAAGTGATTTCAAGTGACTTTGGGCTAGGCCCTATGTGATCAGCACTGCTCACGTGAGTAATGGGGTCAAGCTCTAATGTATTTACTGTATGTACAACCAACAGAGGAAATACCAGAGACTTGTTTTGTATGCAACTGCGTGTTATAATATGTAATTTATTATGAGGTCAGCGCAGTTTGAGGTGATCTGATAATGATAGTTTGATGTTTGATTATTTGTGTGATGGTAGCACCTCAAGGCCTACCTAAGATCAGGGCCCCATGTGTTAGGCACTGTACAAATATGCAGCCTGGGACAATCCTTTCCCTGAATGCCTTACAATGGAAATAGACAATAGAGACAAGTAGGAGAAAGAAAGTGTTATCTCTGTTTTGCAGATGGGGAACTGAAGCATGGGAGGAGACTTTCCTAAGATCACACTGGAAGGCTGTGAAGAGCAAGGAATAGAACCCAGATTTCGAGCTGAATTGCCAAATGGACAGATTTTCTAGTGCTTTGGAAAAATTTTGGGTAATATCAGTTGTAATCTAATCACTGAATCTTTTCGGTGGCTTCTTCAGTTCTGATTGCATATCTTATCTCAAGAAAAAAAACACCTCAGTGACAGAATTTTAAAAAGATGAAATTAGATTCTTATGCAATTTCAGGAAAAAGTCCATAAATTCTTCATGAAACAAAATGTATATTTACCTCTTAGATTCATTATGAATATTCGAGTTGCTATACAAATGGATCCAGCATTGTTTTAAATTTTCTGTATAGATTTAAATCTTCTATTTCGGCTTAAAAATATGTATATCTTTATTGAGTTCTATTTTTCCTGAGAGAAAATCAGGTCCTGAATGCTCTTATTTTTCAGAGTAGCTAATTTGAACAGACATGCCATTCCTAAGTATCAGGAGTTTGGGGATATTGACTTTCTATTGAATTTTTAGGGAAAATTAATAATGTTTCATGTCCTGTAAGATGGTTATCTGCACAACTGGGATCCCTGTTAGGTCTAGACTGGGCAGTCAGCATATCAGAGTTACTGTTTATCAGAATTTCTGAACCTGGGATGAAAGAGATTCCATCAATCCATGAAATATTGTTGGATTTCAGGCATGAGACTCTTATGTTAGTCTATTTGGTTGGAAATGATTTGGATAAAAATCTGCCTGCCGTCATGTTTGGGAACTTTCATATACAGAACTCAATTTGCTGGAATAACTTCAAGTTTTTTTTTTCAACTCTTCATTTTTTTTAAAGGAGTCTATTAAACAAAATAATACTTGGGTTGAAAACACTGCTACAGAAACAAACATCCTGCTTTTTTTAAATGTCTCAACAGGTATGCTTTTTCTTTTTCTTTTTTGTCTGAATCCATCAGAACTGGTTCTCCCACTCCCAGTGCCTTTTGTTCATTTTAAACACTGGTCACTGGTGACTTTCATATAACAAATGACCTATGCAGTCTACCCTTCACGTATGGGGTTTTATGTCTGATTTGTGAATGAGTGAGTCATTGCCCTAAGGTTTAAGAAATTGAGTAGTTGACTAAAATAATTCTATTTCTCTTAGTCATGGCAGTGACTCATTGTTCGCACCTCTTGAGGTGATATTAACCCTTCTATAATTTTATACTAAGCCCTTGATAATGGATTTATCATGTTAATTATTGTGCTTTTGTTTTGGACGAAACCACAGCAGCAAGATTAATATGATCAACATAGACAATTCTAACCAGAAATTTCTTTTTAAGAAAATGATTATTCAGAACCACAGTCAAAGGCAGTTAGTGCATCATGTTGCACTGTAATAGGCATGTATCGAGTCAACATAGTCTTTAACAGAAGTTGGCTAAATATTAAAATTCCATCCCTGCTCCTTCATCTTCCACTCTTCCCGCTTCCCCCAGCCTGTTTTTGTTTAACTCTAATTACTAAAATGTCAAAAAGTCAGTGGTTGTAGGTTCAAGATTAGTACATGACTTATTTCCTCAATTCCTAGTCCTAAATTTAAAAATATAGATAGGATAAAAGTGGGAAGGCGAGGCCATTGTCCTTATCAGTAGCACCCCACCTTAACTCAAGCTATGAAAGCTAATAAAAGTTAAAAAAAATTATTATATTACTTGTGACAAAATTCAGCCATGAGGAAAAAATCCCAAGAACTTTAGTGTAAGTTCTGGGTTTGTATAAGTTTTGGATCTGGTTCTGTTCAATATCTTCATCAATGATTTAAATAATGGCATAGAGCAGGGGTGAGCAATTTTTTGACCCAAGGACCACATCGGAGTTGCAAAATTGCATGGAGGACCAGGTAAGGAAGGCTGTGCGTCCCCAAACAGCCTGGCCCTGCCCCCTACCCAACCCCTCCCTCTTCCTGCTCCCTGGCTACCCCCCTCAGAATTCCTGACCCATCCAACCCCCCCCTGCTCCTTATTCCCTGACCACCCCACCCCCATCCAACCCCCCTACTCCTTTTCCCTGACCACCCACTTCTGAAACCCCCCACCTACCCCCCACCCTGACCGTTATCCACCTTCCTCCCCTGACAGACCCCCCAGGACTCCCACGCCCCATCCAACCCCGCCTGCTCCTAGACTGTCCTCTGGGAATGCCATGCCAGTTATGCAATCCCCCTCACTCCGGCTCTGGCCCTCTTACCACGCCACTCAGCAGCATGTCTGGCAGCCGCGTGCAGCGAGACACCTTGCCCTGCCCCCCAGAGTGCTGCCTGCATGCACTGAGGCTTCAGGGAAGCAGGGTGCCGACGGCAGCCCTGCCGGCCGTGAGCTCAGGGGGTCAGGCAGGACGAGCCCACGGGCCGTAGTTTGCCCACCCCTGGCATAGAGAGTACACTTATAAAGTTAGTGGATATTACCAAACTGGGAAGGATTTGCAAGTACTTGGGAGGACAGAATTGAAATTCAAAACGATCTGAACAAACGCCCTGAAGCAAATAGGATGAAATTCAATAAAGACAAATGCAAAGTACTCCACTTAGGAAGGAATAATCAGATGCACACAAAAAGCCTAGAATTAGTATTAGAGAAAGGTATCTTGGGGTCATAGTGAATCACAAGCTAAATATGCATCAGCAGTGTAACAACTGCAAAAAAAGCAAACATCATTCTGGGAGTGTTGTAAGCAAAACACAAGAAGTAATTCTTCTGCTCTACTCTGCACTGATCGGGCCTCAACTGGATTATTGTGTCTAGTTGTGGGTGCCACATTTCAGGAAAGATGTGGACAAATTAGAGAAAGTTCAAAGAGCAACAAAAATGATTAAAGGTCTAGAAAAAATGACCTATGAGGGAAGATTGAAAAAAATGGTTTTGTTTAGTCTGGAGAAGAAAAGACTGAGAGGGGTGGGAGAATTACAGTTTTCAATTACATAAAAGGATGTTACAAGGAGGAGAGAGAAAAATTGTTCTGCTTAACCTCTGAGGATAGGACAAGATGCAATGGGCTTAAACTGCAGCAAGGGCTGTTTAGGTTGGACATTAGGAAAAACTTCCTGTCAGGGTGATTAAGCACTGGCATAAATTGCCTAAGGAGGTCATTAAATCTCCAACATTGGAAATTTTTAGGAGCAGGTTAGACAAATACTTGTTAGAGATGATCTAGATAATACTTAGTCCCGTCTTGAATGCAGGGGACTGGACTAGGAGATCTCTTGAGGTTCCTCCTAGTTCTGTGATTCCATATGAGTAGAATATAATCCAAGCTTTTATGTTTATCATGATAGTTTGAGTGATCTGTGGCATTGGTCATATGTGCTGTAAGGCATGAAATATTTACGAAAATGTATTCTTTTCCCTCCTTGCGTTGCTTTTATAAGCCACCTATCTATCCTAAAAGGAAATAAGTGTGGTTGTGTGCTTATATAAGAAGCATGTAGTAATATAAATGTAACCTTCACTAACAAACACACACCTGTTACAAAATTTTGGGATATGTAGCTTTATTTTTTATTTGGGGAGGAAAAAATCATACACCAGTCTTGACCCTAAAACGTCTGGCCTTTTGGCCATGTAACTATACCTATAAAGCTTCTCAGTGTGGTGGTCTGGCCCTCTCTGGTACGCATGGGGCTATAAATTGAAGTTGGTGGAAGTGCTAAGCCTTAGCTAACAAGGCTACATCCTTTAAGTCAGTCAGAAGTTCATGCTTGAAGTCCCTGGTTCAAGCCTAACTGCTGATAACTCACCCAGAATTGTGACATTTTATCAGTTTACAATTTGCAAATCTTTTGTTGTTTGAGTGTATTAAAAAACCGTAAGAGACTCAGTTTATCCAGTCCTCCTCAAACAGAGAGGACACTAAACTACTTGCAGCAGCTGTACTCCTACTGCAATAGCTCACTTGCTTTTAAGATTCCTGCAGAGGAAGTTAGTGACCTTGTGGCTTTCTGTTAGAAAGGAAGGAAGACAAAGTGATTATTGGAATAAAAAATATGGCCTTGATATTTATTTAGTATCTCAACAGTCTCCTAACAAGGATGTATTCAGAACAGATTAACAATAGTGCTATTGCTATTATGGCTAAATGTAAAACAAGCTGGAATGTAAAGAAACATAAATGACTCATATTCTTTAAAAAATGAATTTGAAATTGTTTCTTCTTCTAAACCTAAATCTCCTGCTTATTATATTAGTAGTTAAATCTCTAAAGTGCCATATGATGATAATGGTGCAGGCAAAGATGCCTGTAGTGAAAAACAAAGGAGTAAAAGATGGCCTCTCTTAAAAAATTCCACTCCAGTAGATGATAATATGTTTACACATGTGAGCTTTTTAGAGCCTTGTCTTTGTCTTGACTGTAAAGAAGTTACCTGCTTGTGCATCGACATTTTGCATTCTTTGTTACCTCAAGCAGATAGTTAAACTTAGATGGGAACATTTTATCCAATGGAGTAAACTTGAGTTATCCCTTAACTTTGAAAGACTCATTTTTACTGAGGGAACTTAGGTGAAATAAGGTCTCATCTACATTGTAAATTTTACCTTAAGGGGGATATGGTTAGAATATATTTGTGCCGAAAATAAATTTAAGGACTTTTATTTTTTTGATAATAGACAACAGAAACTGAAAATCACTTCAGGCTATTAACATAACAAGGTAACAAATCAGAAAGCAGCCACAGTCTTACAGAATAGTTTGCAGGACCCAGTGCTGCTTTGTATGGAAACATTTTATGGTCATTCATGTTGTTGTTTGTTTTGGATACAAATCTGGGCCTTGTTTGGGCTATTGAAATACACTTCACATCTTCCCTCTATAATTTAACAGGTTAACATAATATATCGGGAATGCAGCTCCCTCAGCCCCACCATATGAATAGCATTGCAGCATCCTTATAGGATTTTGAGCCACTGTACCACATAAGTGGAAATTTACATCCCCGCCCATCTCCTCCACCCTCATCCAAATTTACACTTCTCAAATAAATAAAACCCCATAAGAAGAAAATAAACTTGGAGGTATAACTACAACAGTCTATGAGTTAATTAGCCTGCTTAACTTCTACTATCTGTTGCTGTTTTCATCTGAAACAGACTAAGACAAGCAGGAGTTCTATGGTTGGCCATCATCTTATAGCCACTCTAGTTAGAGAAACACACTGTTAAACTAATGACTGAAGGAGAGAGACAGTGTGTCACAGAATTTTTCTAACTAATTGCTGATGCCATGTGCCAGCAGCTTATAAGGAGGAACCAAGACAGAGTAAAAAAATCTCAGAGAGCTAATGAGATGGAGAAATGGGAAACCCTAACATAGGTAATATTAAATCATACTTGATAAAGAGACCTGGCCTTTTGACACCTTCCAGTGGCTTCTTCATTATCAGAGAGAGCCAAGAGGGACAGTGCTCCTGGAGAGAAAACTACTTTGTAATAGTATTTATTTGAAGAAAACATTTGTTGTACAGCAGAGGCCATTAGAAAGATCAGCATTTACCACAGAGTTTTACCTCAGTATTTCTTATATTTAAAGTGGGAAATACAACAAATATTGTAATATGTGAACAGTATATGTTGGATTTTAGTGGTGCCCACTATACAAAGGGGAAGAGAATTTCAGAATAAATGCAAACTCCTAAATTAGTCATATCAAGAGTTTGTTATGGGAAGAGGTATATAGTAAGAGCAGTGAAAGAAGTTCGCTTGCACTTCACAAGGCTTACATTGGCCATATTCAGCTTTTGACACCACTGAAAAACAATCTCCCGTCCAACAATTTCCCCTATTGTCATTCTGCAGTGTTGTGATGACATTAACTGTCAACTGAAATCCCTTCTCTTCTTCTTACTGTCACCATCTGGCTGCAGTTCCACTCCAATCAATTTGTCCGGGCTTCTTGATTTATGCTAGGATTCAGAATTATTTTTTTAAATGCAAGAATTCTGCCAATCTGAGGACCAGTTATTCCCCTTGCGGATCATGGAGGCTGAAATTTTCAAGAATGGCAGGGCTGGCAAGATTTGATTTTACAGAGCTAGCAGCAAGCAGATATCTCCAGGCTTGCACCAGGCTACATCATCTCCTTGCCATGCCATATAGTCAATCTTTGTGTATTTAAAGTATCAGACAGTTACATTATGTGATCAGAATTCTAGTGTGTGTTACAGCAATCCAAACTTCCTGCTACATGGAAATCATGTCTTCCTCATTCAGTATTAGAAACAATGATTTTAAATGAAAAATGAGAACTGATTGTTCTATATAGATATGGATTTCCACAGGAAGACAGTGGCAACAGATTTATGGAAAGAGATGCAGAAATATTAAACCACTGGCTTTGGTATTTTATGGCATACAAAATACAGACAGATTCTTAGCTGAGGTTCAATAAAACTGTAAGATCGGTGTAATGAAACCCTGAAAGAAGTTAAAATCTGAATCTGAATTTCTTCTGCCTCTCTTTTAATCAAAGCATAGTGTAACTTGGTTATATGCTGTGTGTACTATTACAGCATACCTACTAGTATGCATTAATAGCCTCCATTTTTGAAGGTTTAATATCTGAACATTATCACCCAACATGTCATCCCAGAAACAAGTTTACTTTCAAAAATCATTGAAGTCCATTCTGCATGTTTCAAATTGGACACAGTGGGCCTGATTTATGGGATTTTGCAGGGATGCCCCCAGAAATTTTTGACATGGTACACACGGTCAATCACTGTGAAGCCATCCCCATGGCAGTCCCTAGCCCCTCACCCACCAAATCTGTACCATACTCAGCCCCTACCTTCCAGCCCAGTCACCCAGGTGCAGGGTCACTGCAGCACTGAGACTGCCCCCCCTCCCCCATGCACCAGGTTGCAGTGCCACTCACTCAGATTTGGCCCTTGCATCTGGCTGTCATGACAGAAGACCAGCAGGGCCAAACCTGAATGGACAGAGGGACAGCCAGCGCTGCTCCTCCTTGCCATTGCCAATGATATGCACCATGTGTGGTATGCATATAGTTGTGGGTGCACTGAGAGGTTGATCATTATTTCAATGAGAGCAGGATTGGGCCCACTGGGCATGAGATCCCAACGCCTTCTGGACTATGATGCCAGAGACTATGGTAGGAAGTGACCCGGGGCAGTGTCAGAATGGTATCTCCCACCGAGGTAAGCTCAGCGTGTTTCGGTGGGACTTCCCGCTGAGCTGGAACTGGTTGTTTCACCGCTAATAAGGCCCTGCGTCAGGGCCTGGTAGAATTGGGTGACCCCAGGCGCCCCCTACCTGGGCCGCTGGCCATCCTGCCATCGGCCCCCATGAACTCTGACCATTGGACCGCGCTGTCTTGACAGTAGGGACATGTTTCATGGACTCCGGCCACTAGGCCGCATTATCCCGAGTAGGAGGGATATTTGTATGGACTCTGACTATTGGAATGCACTGCCCTAGTAGTAGGAGTACATTGTTTGAGCTCTGACCACTAGGCAGTGCTACCCTAACCAAGAGAGAGAATCCTATGAACTCTGGCCATTGGGCCATTCCACCCTACAGCTAAGCCCAGACATGCAGACTTGAGTTGGAGGAAAATAGCCATGTAAGGCTCATGAGTTTGCCCCTATTTCTTGAGGAAGGCGGGCGCACTCACCTGCACCTTAATCATGTCACATGGTCCCATCTGGCTTTAATATTTATAGTAAATTCCTAGCATCATTGAAGTCTATGAATAGGAATTGTTTAAGAATACTTTTTACTAGATGCCCTATAACCAAGGAAGAAGGCTGTATTGGTTATAAAACCAACCTGATTTAGAGGGGAAGTAAAGACTATAAAATCTGTTTATCTATATGAAAGAAAGAGGAAGTTGATAGTTCTGAATATAAATCAGAAACTAGGAATTGTAGAAAATTAATAAGGGAAGCAATGGGACACAAGGAGAAATTGATGGCCAGCAGTGTTAGGAACAAAAAGCTTTTTGAGTATATTGGGAGGGGGGAAGAATCCTGACAATGGTCCATTACTAGATGGAAATGGTAAAATTATCAGTGCAGAAAGGGCAGGTCTATTCAATAAATGTTTCTGTTCTGTATTTAGGGAAAAGGAGATGGTGCAGTCACATCATATGATGATGAAACTTTTTCCATTTCATTTGTATCTCGGAGGATGTTAAATAGCAGCTACTAAAGTTAGACATTTTAAAATCAACAGATCCAGATAACTTGCATCCAAGAGTTTTCAAAGACCCATCTGAGGTCATCAGTGGACTGTTAGTGTGATTTTCAGTAAGGTTTGGAATATTGGGGAAGCTCCAGAGACTAGAAGAAAGCTAATGTTGTGCCAATGTTTGAACAGGGTAAGTAGGATGACATGGATAATTATAGGCCTGTCAGTCTGACATCAGGCATTATCTTGCTTTAAGTGAGCTAATGGAACGGCTGATACAGGACTCGATTAATCAAAAAATTAAACTAGGGTGGTATAATTAATGTCAACAACATGATTTTATGGAAAACAGAAGCTGACTAACTTGATATCTTTATTTTTAACAAGATTGCAAGTTTCTGGCAGCTAGTGTTAATGTAATATGCTTACACTTCTGTATGGCATTTGACATGGTACCGCATGACATTTTGATTAAAAAACTAGCAAAATTAATATGGCACACATTCAATAGATTAAAAGATGACTAACTGATGGGTCTCAAAATGTAATTGAAAATGGAGAATTTTCAGTTTCCAGTGGAGTCCTGCAAGCATTAGTTCTTGTCTCTATGTTATTTAGTATTTTTTATCAATGACCTGAAAAAAAAACCAAAATCACTGAAAGTTTGCAGGTGACAGAAAAATTGGTGGAGTGGTAAATACTGAAGAGGGAACGTCAGTAGCATAGAGTGAACTGGATTGTTTGGTGAACTGGATGCAAGCAAACAATATGCATTTTAATGCAGCTAAATGTAAACATATACATCTGGAAACAAAGAATGTAATCCATACTTATTGGATGGGAAGACTTTATCCCGGGAAGCAGTGACTCTGGAAAAAGAAAAAAACCTTAGGAGTTGTGGTGAATAATCAATTGAAAATGACCCATTAGTGCAGCTCTTTGGCCAAAAGAGCTAATGCGATCCTTGGATGCATAAAGAGCAGACTCTTAAGTAGGAGTAAAGGGGTTATATTACCTCTATTTGGCACTAGTACAACCGCTGCTGGAATACTGCATCCAGTTTTGGTTTCAACAATTCAAGACAAATGTTGAAAAATTGGAGAGGGTTTAGCAAAGAGCCACAAGAATGATTAAAGCAGTGATACTCAGACCTCAGTGGTTCAGGAACCAAATTAGCAATCAGCATTACCCAAAAGAGCCACAGGGGAAATATTTGTGTGTGTATTTGTATATATGTGTGTATATACACAAACTAAATATTTATATACAATTTTTTAATAAAAATTTTCATAGCAAAATGACTGGCCAGGTATTTTTAAAGACAATTGGTTAATAACATAGTAAAAGCATCCTGATTGGTTAATAACTGTGTGTGATTTAGTTATTAATCAATCTGTGTTTTAATATCATGTGCTGCAAAGAGCCACAGGAGGTACATTAAAGAGCCAAGTGCAGCTTGCAAGCCTTAGTCTGAGTATCGCTGGATTAAAGGAGGAGACGACTTGCCTTATAATGGTAGACTCAAGGAGTTCAGTCTATTTAGTTGAACAAAGAGAAGGCTAAGGGGTGACTTGATTACAGTGTATAAGTGCCAACTGGGAACAAACATTTAATAAGTGCTCTTCTGTCTTGTAAGGAAAGGTATAACACTATCCAGTGGCTGGTAGCCGAAGCTAGACAAATTCAGACTGGAAATAAGGTGCGCATTTTAAACAGTGAGGGTAGTTAACCACTGGATCAATTTCCCCAGGGTTGTGGTGGATTCTCCAACACCAACCATTTTTAAATCAAGATTGGGTAGTTTTCTAAAAATTATGCTTTAGGAATTAGACAAGGGAAGTTGCCATGGCTGGGAGCGAGACTGTGGTCAAGGCCACCGCCCAGAGCTATGGTGTGGGCCATGGTTAGAAGCAGAACCGCAGTTAGGAGCGGGACTGAAGTGGGGACTGAGGCTGGAGGCAAGAAGGGGCTCGATGGAACTCCCTCCGAACCCCCTGTGGTGGCTGGCCTGGGCCCCACCGTGTCCCCCAAATGTTCTTCTGCATCTCCGCTGGGGGGGGCGCATCCCACAGTTTGGGGACCACTGTCATAAAAGCTATTTCTAGTACCCTAAGTCTGCTTTCAGGCTTTCAGAATTTCAGGCCTCTGCTTTTTAATTCAACCTGCTACAACAATCTTTCTCTCTTCACCCGCCACCCCATTGCCTTAAACATAGAATTTCCTCCTCAGACTAAATTCTTTTGAGGTTCAGAATGGACAGAATTCCGTCTGGTGAAAGAGGCAGGTTGAAAATCCAGTATCTCATGCTCCCAAGGTGTAGGGATGCTTTCTTTTTACCTCTGGAAAGCTCTGCAAGTCTTTTATATATATATATATATATATATATATATAAATGAGATATAGATATATATAGATATAGATATATATAAATGAGATATATATCCTATTTATTTCAAGCCATACCAGAACATGCTTTACTGGACTTTTAAAACATCACTTTATAACTTGTAAGAAAGCTTTCTGAGATAATTTTTAGAGGTTTCTAAAATGAATTGATTATAATTTTTCTATTCTCCTGTTCATGTCTTTAATTATATGCCATAAAATATATACTATGTGAAATGGAGCCAAGTTAATAAATATAACAATAAATTTAGTTTTTGTATTGCTTAACTTTTTGTGGATTTTAACTGGCAAATACAGTATTTTGTATTTAGAATGTACCCACACAAACTACAGTGGTTTTCCATAGGAATGAGAGTTACTTCAGAATTTTGCTATAGAAACTCTATATATTAAAAAACAAACAAACCCCCCAGTTTTATATGCCTTCCTATATCAAAGCCCCTTTGTTTCACCCCATGGGCAATCCCACATAACTGAGAAA
Source organism: Dermatemys mawii (assembly GCA_007922305.1). Taxonomy (NCBI): domain Eukaryota; kingdom Metazoa; phylum Chordata; order Testudines; family Dermatemydidae; genus Dermatemys; species Dermatemys mawii. The sequence continues at coordinate 25,121,327 of ML677352.1, forward strand.
AAATAGCAACTGCAGCTGGACCCAGCTTCTAGATGAGTAACTCAGTCAGCTGCAAATTCATGACTTCATCTAGTTTCCTGGGTCTTGCATAAGACTGGTTCTAGTTTGGGGAATGCTTTTAATCCATTAAGTCATTTTAAAAAAATACCACTCCCACACACCCTCATTATACCAGGACTATATGGAAATCTTATTGCCAGGTTTATTAAGCAGAATATTTCTTTTTCAGAATGTCTTTAATAAAAAGAAAATTCTCTTTGACATAAGAAACTTACAACACTGATCTGAAAATGGCTTAGAGTAATAAGAGTATTAGGCATGTCATGTGAACACTAAGAATTAGAGGGTGATATAAGTGACAAAGCTCTGATCTGTCTTGAGGTGTGGCTGGTAAATACTTTAAAATGAAGAGATGACAACAATTTGGGAGAAATTTGAGAAATCAGAAAATTAATACGTCCATTTCTATGAAACTGGCTTTATGTAGAATTTCAGTATTGTAATAGGAAGAAAAATGTGTTTTAGGGGCTGTGGTTTATGCATGTGGGGTTTTTTTGGAATGAGGGGGAGAGGGTTGTCATTGAGATGACTTACGTAATGCTGTGAGCACTTGTGTACTTTATAAAAGAGGAAATTAAACTAAATGTGTGAACATTATAACTGATCTCAGTCTCCAAAGCCACATCTAATAAATCTTTGTCATTACGTTGTGTCTTGCTATTGTAGATGGGGTCTAGCCTTGCTATGGGGTCTAGCCTTGAAACCCTTCAGCTGCAGGATTAGACCATAATTCTTAAATTCGCATACTTCTCTGGGTCCACGTACATTGCTGTAAGGCGTGCACACTGGGTATGCCAGGTGTGCCCAGACATACCCTAATGCCTGAAAAAAAAAGAAGTGGTTTTGCATGTAGAATGTGACGCCTCTAAAATAAATAAATACATAAATAAAATTCCCTGGGTGCACACCTTAATGAAATGTGCTGTGCACGCCTATGGCTTCCAAGTTTGTCCTCTGAATTTCTTTGCTGGTATTGGTTTAAAATTAGGGTGACCAGGACCTTTTTTAGGCCCTGTCCCAACTGGACAATGCTCAATTTTGTCAGACAAGTGCGGTGGGACTCCTCGCAGGATGCGGAGGAATATGCTGGGGGCTGGGGGAAAGGCAACCCCAGCCCTGCGCTGGAAGGAAGGCTAGGGAGAGCAGGTTGGGCCGGCCAGCCTGTCCCACATACAGTGAGAGAAGGGGGCCTTGGGGAGCCCTCCTTGCCTGAGTGATTGGTGAGAGGGCTCCTTGGGCCACCAGCCCTGCATGCAGGCAGGTGGCAGAGGAGCTCAGAGGACCAACCCCATGCACAGGGAGGAAGTGGGGAACTCAGAACGGGAGGAAGAGAACTGCAGGGGAGAAGGGGAACCACAGCATGGAGGGGTGAAGGTAGAGAACCAGTCCTGCTTGCTGGTGGGCAGCAGGGGGGCTTGAAAGACCAGTGCATGGGGGGCGGAGAGACTTGGACCAGCTCCACCCATGGAGGGGTGGCAGGCCAGCAGCCCCCTAGCACCAATGAGGAGGGGAACATCAGGCTGGCCCCGTGCAGGCAGCAGGCAGGACTCAGACCAGTCCCGTGCATGGCATAGGGGAAGGGGGACCACAGTGGAGAGGGGGGTTTGCGGGTGCTCAACAGGGGACTCAGAAGATCAGCCCCATGTGTGAGCAAGCAGTGCGGGCACTCAACCAGCTCTGCGTGTGGGTGGGAAAGGGGGTCGGAGGTGGGTGCTGTTGGGGGGGCCACAGGCCACCCTGCATGCCAGTGGGAGGGGGACCTCAGGCTGGCCCCCCGCAGGAGGCAGGGAAGGCTTGGGCTGACCCTGCACGGAGTGGGTGGGGCAGGCTCAGACCAGCCCAGGGGGTGTTCCGGTTTTGGAAAATATGGTCAACCTATTTAAAATGCATGCCCTTAGTGTCATTTGCATGCACACAATTTCTTATTATTTACCACAGAGGACTTAGATAGTAAAAAGTAACACTGCATATTAAGAAATGCATATGTTTAATTTGCCATGATGCAGAGATGGACCTGATCCAAACATCCCTGAACTCTGGGGTATTCAAAATCTAGGTCGATAGACTTGAACTCTTCTCTAGTCTTTAATGGTCTTTACCTTAAGTACTGTTTCCTCATTCTAGCTTATTATATTAAAAGTATTTGTACAAGGAAATATACATCCCCAGGACCTAGTGATTATTTAAAAGTTGCTCATTTAACTCCAGTATCAGCTACCCAAAAATTTATGACCTCTTCAGTGCAATCAAATTTATTTTATAGTCTTCTAAACAAAGTAAGTACTTTACTGTGCTGGAAACTTTGGCAGTGGGTTTAATATCACTGTTAAAGGAATCCTGAAACAATGTACACTAGTGTATTTTAGGAGAGTTACAGGTTGAGAATATTGGAATTATAAAATCAAAGGAAGGTAGGGTGGACTTTTAACTTACAAGTCTAACCCCAATGCTCAGTAACTCCCATTATTATTAATGGGTTTATGAAGTCTGATCCAATCTAATCTCATCTATTGTGCACAGCACTGAAAATTTTCCCTGTGACATTCATGCTGCTTTATTCTTCCTCTTTACTTTTATTTTAATTCTTTAAAAGTAAAAAGGACTCATGAGTGTATTCTGAAATCAAACTGCTTTTCAGGAAATGTGAGGTAAGTGCTATGCCAATCCCAATCTTATTTTTAAAATGGTATAGAAAATTGAATTGGCCTCGTTACCACTGATCTCCCCCACACTTCGTAAGGCAACTCCCATCTTTTTATGTGCTGTATATTTATACCTGCCTACTGTATTTTTCACTCCATGCATCTGATGAAGTGGGTTATAGCCAACAAAAGCTTATGCCCAAATAAATTTGTTAGTCTCTAAGATGCCAGAAGAACTCTTTGTTGTTTTTGCTGATACAGACTAACATGGCTTCCACTCTGAAATCTGTGTTATAGATGCTACTGCTGTCCCTGCAGAATAAAACAAAAAAAAATGCAAATTCTGTTCAATAACGATTAATGCAACATTTTGTATCTCAGTGCTAAAATATTAAACACACAAAACCGCAGGGCAAAACATCTAGCAAATGGACTATGAATAGCGTATAAAGTTAATGATAGATCTTGTCTCTCACACACTTTGCAGTACGAAATAGCAATGTTGGTACATTAACTTTGAGGGAGTATGATGAAGATGTGAAACACTGCGTAATGTTTAATTTCACATGTATCTAAAACAAATGTAACCACAAAGTCATGGTCCCTGAAGACCTGACTGACAACTTGAACTGCATCCCTACAACATCCTTGTCAAATACTTAACTGTACATTATTACTGGCAGGGAATGCAGTTAAGCTCTTCTTAAAATGAAGGAAAAAATTGAGAGAATGCACAGGCTATAATACTGGAAACAGATGGTAAATAGTTGTTGCTCTTCTTCCTGAATCCTGGTTAAGTGTTGAAGTGGAGAGGGAGAAAATAAACTACATTTTGTATATTTGTAGATCTAGGTAACATTTTAGTCAGACTAACTTGAAAACTGACCCTAGAAAATCTATCAAGGGAAAACAAACCCTTAATACAATTGAAACAATCAAAATATCTATTTTCTGCAAAATGTTAAAGGAAACAACCTATTATTTGTGATACAGAGAGCCAAATATTCAAATAGGCCTCAGTCTAGCCTTGAAAATTGTAGACATTGTTTTTATGTGCAAGCCAATTTGTGCATGCAAACTTCCTCATGCATAGATCAGGAAGTCAGGCATATAACTAACCATTTTGTACACATATTACATACACAAATGGAGGTATTTGAAGAATTGCTTTCACGAAAGGTTGCAAACGTTGTTTTCAACTCGGCTTTTCAAAATTTGGCCCACACTGACAGTTTTATAAACATCTTGTAAGTTTGAATTAGATGCAGAACATTTCTAATTTAGTGATGGGTGGGGATGTTGCTTAAGATGAAACAAAGACCAAAGACTGAGAAAGCTTGAGGAAGAAATGTAGAAACAGCCAGAGTATGATCTGTTCCAGGCATTTCATCTTCAAGAATGTCTTGCTGATGGGAATGAAAATCCTGAAAAAGACAATACTAGTGATGAGGCAATCTGATAATGAAGAAGCAGCAGCATTCTTCAGCATTGTGTGAGATGCTCCAAAGAGCTGCTATGTCTTTTAGCTTTGGTGTACACTGTGGGGGAGGGGTGTATCGATCTAACTTATGCATCTTCAGCTACGTGAATAACGTAGCTGAAGTCGACATACTTAGATCTACTCACCATGGCATCTTCACTGCATTGCTGCTGCTTCCCTGGCAACTCTGTCTGCGCCCCTTGAGGCAGCGGAGTACAGGAGTCAACAGGAAGAGTGCTTGGGGTCGATTTATTGCATCTAGACTAGTCACGATAAAATGACCCCCGCTGGATCAATCGCTGCCCACTAATCCGGTGGGAAGTGTAGACACACCCTTAGTGACATCCAGAATTACATTAATCTGGAGACCCCATGTGTTAGACATCTTTTTTAATACCTTTTTGTACAAGTGTAAAAAATCCTAATATCACCCCCAAAATCTCATCCCTCTTATTTTTTTTTTCTGTGGTGACAGCATTTAGGGACTCCAAAAAGGCCTACATTATATTTAGCACTTACTAAGCACTTGTAAGCAATGTAAAGATAGTCTGTGCTCCAGAGAGGATTAGTCAATCTGCAACAAGTGATTAACAAAATAACCACGAGGGAAGGACTTTGGAAGACAAGGTAACAGAAGAGACTGGTGTGATTCCCCACAAATCCAATTTATGCAGTATTATAAAAAAGCAAACATTTTTTCAACTTTTTTTGTGTGAAGCTTAAAAACTATTTTTGAAGATGCAAAATTATCACTAAGTCCTGAGAGGAGATGAAACCTCTCTGCTAAAATAGTGAATTTCTGTCTGAGGCAAATTTAATTAAAAATTATTCTGAGAAGTTTTTGCCCAGAGGGAATGGTGTTTTGTCATTTTCACTGTGATAAATTGTGTTTGGTGTCAGACATGGCAACATGTCCCCACAGATAGTAATAATGTGACCATTGGGATACACTGGCCCTTGCCATTAACCTATGTATACATCGTGAACCTGACATAGAGAATGGCCAAATGCAGACTTCACTGGAGTTAGTTAAATCTGAGAAAGAAAGAGTCTTGGATCTGAACCAACAGTGTTTTTTGATTTTGTAAAACAAAACCTTATTGATGAGGTTTTGCAAAACTGATATAGTACAGCCTCTCCACCTGTTGCACATGGCCTGGCATTCCATGGCTCATTAGGGTGCACACCTGATGCCAAAGAAGACATAGAGTATTTGCAAGCATTTCTCTTAACCTGCCATGCTTCTTTAAATCTGAACATACTGAGTCCACAGAACTAGCATTGGTTCTGGATCCCCAGGGAGTTGTGGGTGCCTACCACCTCTCAGGATTAGGATTTTTCTGAGTGTTCTTCGTATAGCGTGAATTGTATATCCACCTCTCAGTGCTCTACAACAGCAGACAAATTATCAGCTTTTATTTGCCATGAATTGGCTCAGAAATCTGAGGAACAGACACACTAAACAGTGTGCTTGCACATTGCTAATAGGCCAGCTGTAGCACAGACACAGCTATACTCAAACTAATGTGTCTGACTGCCTAATTAACCTTCCTTCACCATCCAAACATCAATCCAGAAGTAAAATTAACAAACAGTTTAGGTCATGTGTGCCCTATTAGGATTTGCTGTATAGGTCAGGTTCTGCTGGATAATTGTGCCAGGTGCCCTTTAATTGCTGTCACTCTAGTTAGGCAGCTTCAGGTTAAGTCCACTTTTATTATTAGACTTGCACTTTTTTTTTATAGAAGCTACTCTCCTCGACTCCCCATCAACTTTCCTCATTATTAGGCAGTCCCTCTTGTGCCTAAAAATGATATATTAGGAAGGCATGTTGCTGGTAGGCAAACCTGCTGATAGCTGTGATGGTCTCCTGAGAGCGAATGACATTCTGATCAATAAGGTCCTCAGAATTCAGTTGCTGTCTTTGGGGAAGGAAGGACTGTCACTGTCAGTTTGTGCAAGGGCATATCAGACTCCTGCCAACCAGATGAATGTGTCCAATAACAACAATAGGAGTAGGAGTGCCGAATCAGAGGGACCATTTCCACCCCTGGATCCACTCAGAGTCCAGGAGGGGGCATGGGAGACTGTGAAAGCCCTGTCCCCTGGCAAGCCCTATGCCAGGCCAGAGGGACTCTTTTCCATAAAGGAGAAGCAGCTAGAACTCGCCATAGGCTTTGGGGATGGAACAATATTGTAATGTGGTCCTTGCTATAGACCCAATGGCAGTACCTTATGGTGCTTGTTACATTTTTGCTTTTCTTCCTCCAGGTGTAACCTTGTCCCAGCCATTTCAAAGACTTTGATGGGGATAGGAGACAGGGAGATGAGCGGTGGGGAAGGAGGGCACTGTTTGGGAAGGGAGGGCTGAACCAGGGACACATGGCAAGAATGATGCGATTAAGGGGACAGCAGTGGAAGTTTTAAAAAAAAGTTGTATGGGAATTAGCACAAGCTGAGCAGAGGGGCTAGTTAGGGTATATATTCATGTACATCTTCCTTAAATGGTGGAACTAGTCAATGCTAGTCATCACCCTGCTAACTTTGCTTATCTGCTTTATCTCTTCCCTCCACTCCATTCTTTGTTTCCCGTCTTTTGTTTCATGTCCATAAATGCTTGTGGGATTGGAACCTTATGTTGTAAGCTCTTTGGGGTGCACAGTGTTTCACAGTGTCTCCATGTAGTGAAATTTAGCAGTTGTTAGAATTAGTCCTTCATTGGGCTCCTCATCCTGTCTTTGAAAATATATAGACACATTAATGATTTTCCTTGTACTTAAAGATTCTGGATTGGGACAGAAGGGCTTTCTATATACCCACAAAGCAGATACGGACCAGGCAGCTGTAATACAGGTTGCCTTGGAGGCTCATCCACCATGCTTCAGCCCCAAACTGGGGAAACTAGCTCCATTGATGGTATGATAATTCAGACTCCAGACCCATTCAGGCCTTTAAGACTGCCAACAAGAGTTCCAGCTAGTGCCAGTTGAGGTTGGTGGTTTTGTTTAACTCCTGTCCATTTGGAAGTAGACAGAGCTTGTGAAATGACTTTGACATAGACTATGGAATAGCCACTAGATTATGGTTACCCTGAGCTGTATTTTAAGATAGCGAAGGGCTCAAGATCTCTATCTGACACTCCATTTACTTTCTTGGTGTGTATAGACATGCAAGGGTTGTGAATTTGTTTTTATGAGCTGCACATTTAGGTCTGTCTACTCTTTGGATTTTGCAGTCAGTTTGGAGTTCAAATGCAGCCTCAGACGTGCACTTTTCTCTTTGTTCTGAGTTGATTTGTTTTTTTCCCTAAATCTAAAATGCCAGTATATCATTGTTCTTTATGTGTGGGGGGAAAAACAATACTTTTTTTAGTTTTTATCATAGTTTTACTGCAGATAAAAGAACCTTCATATTTCTGCAGAAGCAAGTAACACTAAATCTCAACATACTGCTATTTTTCTCTTTCAGACAGATAATTCACTTTGCAAACTCTACTTAGAAATAGTTATGGTCATAAGAGCTTTTGTGTGCTATTATGCACAGATATTCTAAAATGAATAGCTAATAGTGGATTAAATAATCTGTCTCTACCGCACAGAACAAGATTATATTTGTCATCTTGGGAAATTCTTCTGTTGCTTAGAATCACTATAAATCATTTCATGGCTTTCCTTCCTTCTGAGTTAATTATGTCCTTGATTATCCTGCATCATGTGTTTTTTTTACTTCAGTCAATGTAGTTAAGTTACTCAAAGCAATAGGTATTTCTAGTCTATATGTAAATATTGGAGTTGCAAAAAGCTATTTAACAGAGATCTGGTGAACAAGGCCCTGTTTTGTTCACCTAAACAGATCCAGGCCTATATCTATAGGGGGTTATGGTTTGCATCAGACTTGCAATTAAAAAAAAAACAAAACCCTTCCTGTCTCGTTTCTGAAGAATGGCTTTAAGCCACCTGGACTCTGGAACTGCTGCAAGTACGTGGGAGGAAACTATCAGGCAATGCTCAGAACAACTACATCTCATCATCTTATTCTAAGCCTCATCTATGTACTTCTGTTTTTTAGAGTATTGCAGTGTGGGCTGTATATTTTGTTACTGATTTCACTGCCAACAAAAGGCAGAGCATAGTATTTTGTCACAAAATCACAAGCAATTTTTAAACATTATGCCTTGGAGAGTATCGAGTGTCTTTTTATAGATTTATGTTGTTCCAAATTCAAACCGGGAGAAAGCTGCCAGCATAACAGAGGAGAGGAAAGCCTGAGGTCCTCTGATAAGTAATACATTTTCCTTCCTTCCCAAGAAAATCATCACATTTTCAAAAGATATTCTAGGTGCAAATTAGCATTTTATGAGCTTTTAGTTTATATATATCTTTTTAAATTAACAAGAGATCTGGTGGTATTCTAATATTTTTACTTTATTGCTTACAGATTTAATAATGTCCAGGCATTGGTATATTTGCCACTGTCTGTCTCATTTAATCACATTGCAATGATAGGAAATTAACTTTTATCCTCAAAGTAGTTAATGTGAAATAAACTGATGACAGAGAAACATTGTGGTTTAGATGTGCTGGATCTAGGCAGTATTGTCACTAAGTTTATTCCCTAGCTTCACAGAAAGACACTTGGAGATCAGTTACCAAAATAAGTCTGTAATTTCCTATTTTTTTTAAAAAAAAAATCTCTTCTATTCTCTCAGTGAAATCTCACATCACCAGCCCACTGCCATAGGCTAATAGTCTGGAACAGAGCTCGTGCTCAGAAATGTCAAACATAATGAAAAAGGAAAAATCAAAAGACAGAAAGTTGACCATGGGTGTTCCGATGGGGTTTAGTCTCACATGCTCTGCAGGTTCTTGTACAGCAACCAAACCTAAACTAGGAGAGTGTGCAGCTACCAGTGTCATTTAGGTGACATCCATCAAAAGCAAACCTCCAGATAAATAGCACAGTGTCAGTGCTTTTTGCCAGCCCAAGATAACAGTTATATTACTGAAACTCCACTGGAGTGCTTTTCCTTCCTTCTCTTTTAACAGCCTAAAATGTTAAAGGACCTAGACCAATAATTATTAAAAGTTTTGCAGGAGGTGATACCACCTATGTGCCCCTACTTATCTTAGCAAAACCCCTCTGCTATGCAGCTGTGGAAAAGTTTGGAGTTGATATTTGAAGGAGGAAAGTCAAAGCAAGAGACGAGAAAGAATTGTTACAGCAGGGGAGGAAGCAACTGCTATCATTAAGGTTGCCTGAGAGTTCCAAATTTAACTCCATGTCTTCAAGTGTTCAAAAAATCTGAAACTTTTACCTTTTGGTCTGAAACTTTCCAGGATTGATCTCTGCCCAGTTATGTTTTTGTGTGTGCTGTTGTTTTTTAATTTTGCCACATATTACTCTGTGTTGTATATTCACTTTGTTACTGACCTATTCTGACACATATGGATCACCTATATTTACAGCTAAATTAGCTTTTTAGTTAACTCCTTCATCCTCCAGAATTGTGTATAAGGCGGCCAGATCTTCAGTGGTTGTAAATTGATATAACTCCATTAGCTATAGTGGCACTATGTAGATTTACACCAGCGAAGAATCTGGCCCAAAAAGTCTGTATATGGACAGAAGAGTTTGCTGCTCAATTCCAGAATTTAAGGAAGCCTGTTCAGGTGATTCTTCATGTAGCTATGTTCTCATGTGGCTATGCTAACTTAATTGTTAACTGTTTCATTCTCTCCATGCCACCAAAGAGGACTCCACTACTGACTGAAAAAAATAGTGTAACAGATGGGTTCTCACTAAGGCTCTGATCCATCAGTGTCTTAGGCATGTTTTTAACTTAATGTACTATCAGCAGCCCCATTGACGGCAATAGGATGACTCACAAAGTGTCACTTTAAGCACATATGTAAGTCTTTATAGAATTTGGGCCCAAATTATTTAAATACATAACTTAGAAGAAAAACAAGTCTGTCAATAAAAAAATAGTGGTGAGTTATGACACTGAACTTGGTGTATATATTAAAACAAAATGAAAAAAGGTTCAGCCTATGTGTCCAAAGTTGTCAAAAATGATGCATATTTGTTTTGAAAAATAGCCTATCATGTAATCGAAGTCTTTATTTTAATCAGCAATAGTTGAATATGTTTTAAGAAATCTAATAAAGATGCTATCAAATATTATCATTATTTCAAAACACTTGATTTGATGAATGACATTCAGCCAGCTATAGTGTTGCGAATAAATGACTAATACCAATAAAAATGTCTAGGAAGCTTGCAAAGTTAAGGTTATGCTTGCTATCTTAACTTTGGTGTTTCCTGACACTTGAATGCTTAAGCATGCAAAGTAAATGTCTCCCTAATGTAGATTTTTTTGCATGGAATTATAAGAAGCAGTACCTATGGACTTAGATACTCTTGTCCTTTCTGTGAAACCGCTGTTGGTGATGCCCTTCCTCCTTCTCTGTCCCTGCAACCACAGGTCCCATACTCAGCGGGATCAACTCAGCCCTACATCTTTCTGAAGGAGATTAATCAAGTTCCATACAGTTTACTGTGGGTAAGCATTTAAGAGCTTACAAACTGAGATCACATTTGTTCCATGTGGACATACATCATTTTGTATTTTCCATGGGGAAATTAGTCTAGAGTATGCATTTCTTTTAGTTGCATTTTTGCCAGGGTAAAATAGGATATGAGAAAGATAAATATTTGTTATATTTTCACTAATTAGTTTTATCCTAAATTGATCTGACAGAAATGTAACACAAGCAAAGATACAGAACTAGAGCCACGTCTTAATGTATCCAACTCAAATGGGCCCTGGCTGTTAGTTACAGCTTGTTAAGACAAGCTCACACAGCTGTACTACTCACAGATAGAGATAATTGTAAAGTCATGATGAAATGTCTAACATACCCTTTTCATGGAGAATTTTTTTCTAAGGCTCATTAGAAGACCTGTAAAGGTCAGAATGGTGCCATATAGAATCTTAGAATTGTAGGACAGGAAGGGACCTCAAGAGGTCCTCTAGTCCAATCCCTAGCACTTATGGCAAAATTAAGTATTATCTAGACCATCCCTGACAGATGTTTGTCTAATGTGCTCTTAAAAATCTCCAATGATGGAGATTCTATAACCTCCCTAGGCAATTTATTCCAGTGCTTAACCACCTTGACAGTTAGGAAGTTTTGCTTCATGTCCAACCTAAACAGCCCTTGCTGCAATTTAAGTCCAGTGCATCTTGTCCTATCCTCACAGGTTGAGGACAATTTTTCTTCCTGGTCCTAGTAACAAATTTTTATGTACTTGAAAACTGTTATCATGATTCCCCCCCGCCCTCAATCTTCTCTTCTCCAAACCCATTTTCTTTTCAATCTTTCCTGATAGGTCATGATTTTTAGACCTTTAAGCATTTTTGTTGCTCTTCTTTGGACTTTCTCAAAGTGTCCACATCTTTTCTGAAATGTGGCACCCACAACTGGACACAATACTTTGGTTGAGGCCTAGTCAGTGCAAAGTAGAGCAGAAGAATTACTTCTTCTGTCTTTCTTACAACACTCCCACCAATATATCCCATAATAATGTTTGCTTTTTTGCAACAGTGTTACACTTTTGACTCATATTTAGCTTGTGATCCACTAGAACACCTAGATCCCTTTCTGCAATACTTCTTCCTAGACAGTCATTTCCCAGTTTGTATGTGTGTAAATGATTAGTCCTTCTTAAGTGGAGTACTTTGCATTTGTCCTTACTGAATTTCATCCTATTTACTTCAGTCCATTTCTCCACTTTGTCCAGATCATTTTGAATTTTAATCCTATCCTCCAAAGCACTTGCAACCTCTCCAAGTTTGGTATCATCCACAAACTTTGTAAGTGTAAGCCCTATGTCTTTATCTAAATCATATGAGTGTTTTGGACATAGAACAGGACTATGAAAGACTGCCACATAGTAAAGGCAGTGGATTGAGGACTAAGCAATCTGGGTTATCGTCCTGACTCACAGTTAGGAGCCTTCAAGTTGAAGGGTTCCACTTTCCCCCCTACAGCTGCTATGAGCCCTGAAGAAGGGCAGCCATTTCGACCCACAGCTAGTCTCTTTTGGGGGATAACTCCTGTTGTACATGCACACAGCACCAACTCACAGAACATGCCCTTCCAGTATTAGAACTTCCACAAGTGCCCTCCAGGCCATTGTCTGGCTTCTTGCAGAGAAGCTGCCTCTTCCAAGGAGCTACCAGTATAGCTAGACACAGTGAGAGGGATTTAACTCAGAAGGAGGAGAAGATGAAACAGAACAAAGGAATGCGGGGGCCTGGTCTCTTTCCTGCCCTTTGGGAAATAGAGGAATAAGATATTTCACTCCACAGCGAGGGAGATAAAAGAGAATATAAGGGGCAGAAGAAAACCAAACTTACCTGGCCACAAAACCCTTTCCATTTTTTTTCCCAAAGAAGTTGACCCCATTTAGGGAGTAAGAACCGTCTCACTGGAAAATATAAAGGCTGCCCAAAAGCAATAAAGGGAGGGTTACAGACACTCAAGTGTGCCAGGGAAGTCTCCTAGAGGCAGGGTTAGGGAGGGACATTCAGGAGGAAAAAAGCTGAGGAAGTATGATCCAATGGTTATGGTACTATCCTGGGACAGAGGATACTCTGTTCTGCCACTTCCTGTGTGACCTTGGGCAGGTCACTTAGGCATTTGTGCTTCCATTCCCCATCTGTAAAATTGAGGTTATCTTCCCAACATCCCAATAAGGTAGGAGAGTGTTAATGCATTAAAAGAATGAGCTGCCCAGATTCGTTGGTAATTGGGGTAGCTCAAATAGCTGAGGTATCCAGTGGTGAGCATTGATGAAACCAAGAGAGGGATTAGCTGAGGTATCCAGTGGTGTCATGAGAAACCAAGAGAGGGATTAGGTAAAGTAGAATGAGGAGACAGAATGAGTGATAAGAGATGGGTGGATTTGAGAGATTTAGGAAAAGTAAGGGTGGAAAAGAAAACTTAACAAGATAAAAACACTCCAACGGGGGAAAGTAGTAGATATTGAATAAAAGAGAGAGAGATGAGAGGAACAACAAAGACTAAATTTAAGAGAAAAACAGAACATTTTAAAATATTGTTTTATAGAATAATTCATGCCAAAATATTTCAGAAAATATTATTCACATTTAATTGCAAATGTATTATGGGGCATGATGGGTGTTATGAAGAGTCTTTGGAGAACCTGTGGCTGAGAGGAAGGAATGGGAGTCACCCAGTGTTCTGTCATATGGGGGAAGGGGTAACATGTTTTGTTTGGGATTCTTTATTAAACTTATTGTTGAGATTGGCTTTGTGAATTTGTTGTATTATTGCGGTGAGCACCAAAGACTGGAGACATTGCTATTTGTAATTCATTATAATACAGTACTGCATATACAATACCATGCTGGGTGACCATTTTACATTAAATATTTTAAAATAATCTAAGATGCAGGAAAAGGCCTCTGAGATTTTAGTTTTCCAGGGAAGAATATTCCCAGGCTTTGTTCATGGGCTCAGCATAGACTGAATTTCTCCCTTCCCTTCTTGTGTGCCTGAGGGAGGAGGGAGCAGCTACAAAAACTGCACAGTTTTATTGGCATGGAGTTGTTCTCCTACCAGACGCCCAACTAGGAAGGTTCTGTCCCTCCTGAATCCCCCATCCTGTGGCTCATTGATTCCTCTCTCCTAAAATCATTTTGATGTGGTGCCTTTCGAGACCATCTATTTTAATTTTTAAAAAAGATTACATTTTTAATATAAAAATAATCTTTTTTTATGAGACCATATTCCTCCTTAATAATTCAATCAATAAGTAGCCAGGTTGTGAATATGTGTAACCACCTCATTGGTGCAGCTATAGCTATACAGCTAACCCTGTTTTATTTTAGTTTTTTTAGCTTCAACAGCAATCACTAGGTAACAGACATTCTCTGTTCAAAAGGTAAATCTCAGTGAACTGGCTACCATGCAGTGCATGTTTCATTGACTCAGAGCTCAGTATAGACTAAATTTAAGTCATGATATCTGTGTTTGCAGGGAGAAGATTTTCTCATGTCTTGAACTTTAGAATCCTATGCTGGTAAAGCCATTCAATTTTATTCGTGTTGCTTGCTGTTATTTTCCCCCTTGGTTGTAATAAAGTTTAGAAAAAAGGGTTTATGTCGTGCATGGAAAAAGATGGGTGCAATGCTCATATTTACCCGACCTATGTGAGCCCAAAATGTAGGCTGGGTTTGACGAACAGTTTGCAATGATTTATTAACCTTTCAGAGCACCTAAATTAAATTTCAGGTTGGCAATAAGATGTAATATCAGATGCAATGTCATGAAAATTGTGATGCTTGTTGCATGGCATTGTGCCCACCTTTGTATCTTAGCAAGAACCTGAAATTCAGCCTCCAGTCTTGTGAAGTATTAACAAATAACAGAAAACCTTTAGCTAACTCACTTTATGTTTGGGGCTGGCAGTGCAACCTGAAACCAGGTGAATGTTTCATACAGATATAATCATTGGCCAGAAAGCAAAAATTCCATGGTGGTGCGTGCTCTTGCATCCTCTTGTGTGTAGGTGAGGTAGAGAGGGTTAGCTGGATGCTAGTTTGGCTTCTTCATGAACTTTTTCAAATGGGACAAATTGCATACAGTATCTGGGGAGATCACGTACAACAAGTTAACTGATTCTGCCATGTTGGGAAATGAAATGCTTTCAGTGATTTTACAGTAACTGCACATAACCTGATTCTCTGTTAACTGGGAACAAGAAAGGTAATCAGAATTCAAATTTGCCAAAGTTCTCAATTGGGATTTAGATTTAAAAGCCTTAAAACTTCCATAGAAACCTACTGTTCTCCCTTTAAAATGGTTCACAAGTTTAATCACCAACTAGAATTGATGCTGTGGCACCAATGGGACCAACACATGTGTAGAACTTACTCTCATATCTCTTGGTGAACAAGGCCACATCAGCTATAATTGTTAACAGAGAGTGAAAAATACCCACATGTGATTGAAGTGAAAGTCTGTCATTTGGGTCTGTCTTAAAGATACTGATTTAGTTCCCAAATGCATATAATCCCAAAATTGTTTATGCAGTTGCAAATAAATGAAAACAGTTAACACTTTTCCTCAGTGTTTATAACATATGGTAATAAATTGTCAGATGTAAATATCTTATTTTTAATCATGAATCAGATTTCCCAAAGCAATGAAGTCCATTAAAATGTTGCATTTTATATTTATAATTTTAAAGTGGATGGCCTGTTCTTGAATGATAGAACTTTCCAAGAAAGGATATTTTATTTCAAATTTAATAATTAAATCATGAGGGTCAACGAGCCCTAGTCAATTTTAGATCATTCTTAATTACTCCTTGGATATTTCAGTAAGACAGTTGGAAGCACTGTCAGTAAAATTTATTAGTAACCCAGTTAGCAGCTGCCTCATTTAACTTTTTATACTTTTTTGTCCTTGTTCTGAAAAAGGACAAAAGACAATACTATTTGGTCAAGCCCTGATAAATCAATAACTTAATGCAGTTAGTTACACTTACTTAGGGCAGTTAATATTAAGAGCTTGTAAGAGTTTCCTTGTATTTACTTCTTTATTCCCATATCAGCCATTAAAGAACATTCTAATTTTCCACATGAAAGCCACAGAAGCCATTTCACAGCCCAGACCCAACAGACTGAATACCAAATGATTAAGTGACTAAGCTACCTAGCATTGCTTGTTTAGCTCTGCCCATAGGATTTGATTTTGCACTACTCTGTTTAACATCCTAAAATAATTTAACCGCATCCCAAACACTTCGTAAAGAAAGGCTCTTCCATTTCTTGCCTCTTTAGATTGCATGTCCAAAGCAATTTCTTCCAAATTAAATGCCATTTGGTTTGTATTAGAATAATCAGGACAACTGCAAACTTTAATAAGCAAAGTTATTTTTGCCTAAAACACTTGAAATGCCTGAAGCAAAACCCAGGATCTGAATGCTCTCAAACTTTCTATAAGGAACACAGTTGCAATGTGAACATGTTCAGATCCAAATTGCACATCTCTGCAATGTGCTAAATCTAAAACTCTTTTTCCAACACCCTCAAATTTTGGGGCTTTGACATCTGGATTTGGATCAGAATTTTGCATCTTAAAACTTAAATGAGAATCTATAATTTTTATATAGCACAGATATAAAGCAGTGACTCTGTTCTCCAAAATTCACTTGGTGAAATAACAGCCTCACTCAGAGACTTCTTTAACATTCTCATCGCCACTTAGGCATTTCTTAGACCTGGTCTCTGCATGGAACAAATGGTTTTAAATAGTGAATACAGCATTCTCACATTTAAAACCATGCTCGCCTGTATAAATAAGCCCAGAGATTAAAGAGTTGTATTCTCTAAAGGTCATTTCATTTGTTTCATTCATTTCAAAGTTAAAAACTGTGACTTCTAACATCACAGTAACATTCCTGTTTCCATTGTGCTACTTTGATATTGGCAGAAATCAGTTCAAAAGAATGCTATGAAGTTGTCATTAGGGGACTGTGATACTCATAGGTAGTAGTGGAGCAGGTTTTGAGCAGTGGCAGAGCCAAGGGAGGTGGTGGTTCATTGATGGTGCCACCTTCAGTTATACCCATCGCCTTGGAGAAGTGCCATATGTACACCTAACGCCATGAGGGAGTGATTGCTTTTCCAGTCTGCCTATTAGCCCTGGCACTGCTCTCAGAGTTTGTGGATGCAGCCCTGGGGAATCAATTGATGAAATATTCAAAGTGACAAGTATACCACCTTTTTACATTCACATACACCAGAGCCAACCACTGAGATATACAACAAGAGCCTGGGCCTAGTCTCAGTGGTTGTGTTCAACACGTTCTTCAACTCTCATTACCCAAAGACTTGAATACCTGTTGGTATTAGATTAAACTTGTAAATTGTGATGTTATTGTGGTTTCAATCCAAGGCACTCACAAGTTTCTCTCACACTTATGCATTTGTTAGTCATGCCCTTGGGAGCACAGATGGGACCACGGTTTATGTGAAGATAAAACTAGTATATATAAGCAGAACATGCTTCAGAATACTTGGCCAATGGATGCTGTCTGAGCCAAATCAGTGAAGTGTGGGCCTTAGAGAGTAGACTTTCATAGGATGATTAACAAGAAATGGTAACAAGAACAGTGGTCTACAAAAGCATACTGTGAGATATTAAGGCGGTTATCCTGTTCAATTCAGTTTTAATAGATTTATGTCTAAATGACATCTCAGAAGATAAAGAGCAGTAATCAAATAATAATCCCAGGGCTGCAACACCTTAACTGATTTAACAGGCTGCTGAAGCTATCCTAAGTATCCTAAGAAAGACTACCTTCACCTATTCTCATACCACTTCCTGCGAGATACTAACTGCCTTCAGTGAGAGTTAAGGACATTCAACACCTCTCAAGAGGCACTCAGTGTCTTGCAGGACTGGACCCTATATAAAATATCAAAAACTCTTATGAAATTAAAACAACCATCCCACAATCCCAGCTAGCCCCATAGGATATACATCTGTATCTATACTTGCATTTGCAGCTCAGCTATGCTCATTATGTGCCTGATCCTGATGTCTCAGATGCTGCTGTAAGTTGCACCCAGCTACAATTGTGGCTAAGGGGCAATTCTGGCAGCTGGGGACTGCTAGAATGCCACAACTCACCAATCATGCCCATGTTGTTGTTACTGTTGTTTATTTACAGCTGCTCTTAAAGGTCTCACAACAAAGACTGGGGCCCTATTGCACTTTGGAACGTAATATGCATAGTAAAAGATAGGTAAGGCAAAGAAAGGATGAATTTTGCAGATGGGAAGCCAAGCACAGAGAGACTGTTACTTGCCCAAGGTCAACTAGAAAGTTTATGTCAGAGCTGTGAATCCAGATCTCCTGAGTTCCAATACACTGTCCACAAGACCATTGTTCCTCTCTCTTTTCCTTTTCTCCACTGCTTCCCCCGCATGCCTAGTGCTAGAGGCTATATTTATTTGCAGGGACGCAGGAGAATCCCCCAAGCTAGTTGATAATGCTAGCTTTCTGGATACTTCCATGACAGGAGCAGCATACAGCAGGTAGACAAGTATCTGTCCCCTGCAGCACTTTGCAGGAATATGCCAGCAGTGAAACAAAACAAAAACAACCCTAACACCCACCCCAAGATAAGCCCTTTCCCTAGGAAAAGCTTGGGAGAACAAGTGGAAATTACAGTTTAGTCTGAAAAGCGCATAATCTACACTTTTGGTAAACTCCTCACAGATGTGCAAACCACCATAAATTGGTAAATACAGATTTTCTTTAATACTGTAGCTCTATTTTTATTAGACAACCACCTTTTCAAAATAAGCAGGCTTGCTTTTCTCCAGTCCCACAAGGATCCAAAATCATATATAGGTTTATCTTCTACCTAGTGCTATTAATTGTTAAGTAATCAACACACAATTTTTATCATCCTTTTCTAAACACAGACACAGTAGGAGAAACCTACTCACCATGCATTAATTCAATAATGCTGCTGCTTAACATTTCTAGAACTTAGTCTTAATTCACTCCTTGGCTGGTCCAAACAGTATGGAACAATGTCATTAGACAAATGATCTCTTATTTCAATTTTATGCAGGATTAACTTAGTTGTTCAAGACTTACCAATGAAGACATCATCAGAAGTCCTTTAAAAGTTTAATGTTACTCTCAGGTAAATTGAATGTTGTCCATACCAGATAAGATATTTCTGGGTTTGTACTCTGTCTAGTTGATCAGTTTCATAGCTCCATTCAGACAGAAATTGCTCTCATTTTTTTCTTTGATTGATTTGACATTTCCATTGACACAATAGCCTATGAGGCTATGACCAAAGGGAATGGTTTTCCAGAGTTATTGTTTTGAATTATATTCACAGCTGACTCTGCCTCATTTAGATCTTCCAGTATAAACATAATATTTTGATCGCTTTCAAAGTGGTAATGCCCCAAAGCTAAATTTAATATTAAAAAAATTTATGTGCGTGTCATCTTCAAGAACTGCAAAATATTTGGTGGTGGTAGAATGACCATAGATGCTTGGATCAATTGTTTTCCCGTAGGTCAGTCCCTGCTTATCTTATCCAGTGAGTCATATTTTCTTTTTAAAAAACCCTTTAAGGAATTGACTGCGACATTAACTATTCATGGTGAATTATGAGCCTCCACTCAATGAATGCATTGGCTGAGGAGATGAGCTGGTTGATTAGAACAAAATGATTTGTGAATATTTTTGCCATTAAACATGATGAGGCTGATTCTTCATTGCTCTGCCCCTTGCTTAGTCACTCATATGTTTACAAAGTAGGGTAAAATGTGACTAGATCAGTCTGGTGGTGTTTTACATGCAGCTTGTGCAAGTGTATATGACTTTATGAAAGGCAAAGCAGTGAAGAGTCAACCTTGATGAGTTTACTACACTGTTTATTATTCACAGGGTCACATTGTCTGTTGTTCATGAGCATTTAGAGGACTGTTGTTCTGTTTTACTGGCATAAATGAATGAAGTTGGCCATTCTAGTTATCATCTAAAGATCATAAAAAATAGACAAAATCTCACAACCCTGCAGTTATATTTAAATTGGTGTATTTTGTTACAAATCTTTTCCTGGTAGATATTTCAAAAAACAGCAAATGATTATCTGTAAAAGTGTTATGATTTCCCTTTTGGTTCCTTCTTATAACCATAATAAGATAAATTTTGTTTCTGTATAACATTACAGTAGTATTTTATGACGCTATCCAATATAAAATCACATCCACACACACAGTTGTGCTGACAGACTGTCCATTGTTTACTGTACCTCTTTACCTTTGAAATATGTTCACGCTGTATTTTGTGCAGAGGTGAAAGTAAGCCGGTACGCCCTGGTACAGCATACTGGCAAGAGCCGGTGCGCTGTACCGGGGCAGATCGGCTTCCCTGGGCACAATTTAAAGGGCCTGGGGCTCCCAGCAGCAGCTGGAGCCCCAGGCCCTTTAAACTGCTGCCAGAGCCTCCGCTGCGGGATCCCAGGGGGGCTGCAGTGGGGTTCTGGGGGGCAGTTTAAAGGGCCCAAGGCGGTAGCGGTGGCCCAGCCGCGGGCCCTTTACATAGTTGCTGGGGCCCCGCGGCAGCCTCCCAGAGCTCCCGCAGCAGGGCTCCGCGGGGATGGGAGCCCTGTTGCTGGAGCGCTAGGAAGGTGTCGGCCGGGCTCCGGCAGCTATGTAAAGGGCCCACGGCTGACCGCCACTACCGCCTTGGGCCTTTTAAACTGCCGCCGGAGCACCCGGGGAGGGGTAGGGAGGGGTGGGAGGGAAGGGTGGGTGTCCCCTTACTGGTACGGGGGCTGGGCTGGGGCTGGCTCTGCCCCCAGCCCCACCCCTTCCAGCCGAGACCCCGTCCCTTCTGGGGGCCAGAGCTGGCCCTAGCCCAATCCCCATACCGGTAAGATGCTTCAGTTACTTTCACCCCTGATTTTGTGTGCCTATGGCAGTTATGTACTTTGGAAGTGTCTCCTACAGCTTTGGATCAGTATTTTTTCCCCAGAAATATGGTGATGTATACATTTATTAAAATAATTGATGTTCAGTGACCAACTCATCAGCTGTTTCATCTTTTACTCGGGTTTTGCTGCACTATCCGTCTTTTATCTGATCTTTTCCCACTTTTGAATTGCAGCTCTTGATCTTTCATTTCCTGATTTATATGGAAGAATATACATTTTAATAATTTAACCCAGCAGATGGATCATGCCTGTAATTCAGTATCTTTCTGATGACACTTTCATAAAGCTCTTTTTTTAATCATTTTTTTCTCAACAACATTTTTGAAAAACAGCTATGGACTTACTGAAAAGACAAAAACAAGAAAAAAATCTTTACCTACTATATTAGATGTTTTTACATTTAACTTTTAAATTAAGGGCCAGAGTGTGCCTGGCCTTCATTCAGGTAAAGTGAGGCAGACAGGGCACAAGGAATTTGTCCGTGTTCCTCCTTATTGCAGTCCATGTAAAGATTAGGCACAGTTGCAGTCACTCTATTCAGTGGAGTCAGGAACAAGGATTCTCACTCTTTCCAGTTCAGTGATTGTGGTCTACGAGGAAGTCCTGTTGCTACTTTCTGCACACATCATTGTTCACTGTCCAGTACTTCCTTACGAGTTCTTCTTCAAACTGTCTTTAATGAACACATCAGACAAATTCAATACACAACATATCAATATAAATACAATTATGCAATAGAGGATGTACTGTACAAAATGTATATATTTATATGCTATGGATGAATGGAGTGATTATATGTACCCACAACCTCCCACTGGAACTACACCCTTTGATGTCCCTTAACAATGACCACAGCGACATTTATATTTGAAACAGTTCTTCAGTTGGAATTTATTTACTTTTCTCAGTCCCAGCTGATCACCAGGTTCTTCAGGCTTTGTCCCTTCCTAGAATACAGCCTTTTTCTTACCTGCCACCTCTTGGGGTTCAGGTTAATTTACATGTAAATTCCTCAGGCCTTTCTTCTTCCCAAAGGGTTTTGCAGTTTTCATTTGGGTAAAGCCCTTTCTCCAGGGCCCTTTCCCAGTCTTCTCCACCTTCCCATTACTGGGGTTTCTCCCCAGACTAACTTCCAGCTTTGTTTATGTAGCCATCTATTTGATCCCCTTGCAGCTCAGGTCAATCATTATAATTATGTCCCAGTCACATTCATCTAGAGGATAGCTGCCTGGTCATGGGCCCAGCTTGCCTTAAACGGTCAGCCAGCCTGTGAATACATGCACACTCTCTTTCTCTAAAATTACTCTTGGGTTTTAGTAGGAAAAATTAAGCTCTGTGGAGGAAGAAAAGGTAAGTTAGTAAATCATAGACATGGAGCACACTAAGGGACCTTGATAGGTCATCTAGTCCAGTCCCCTTCACTGAGGCAGGACTAAGTATTATCTAGACCAGTGGTTCTCAGACTTATTTGATTGTGTCCCCCCTGCTCTGAGTCTGTAGTCACTTATGCTTCTCCCCACCCCAAGTACATATACTGCCACTCAGCTCTGAAGGCAGACTAGAGCTAGGAACTCAGCTCTGAAGGCCTCGCCTCAAGGAAGTAATGGGCTTAAAATGTTATCTTGTCAAACTAGTTAGAGGCACAAAGTGTAATATCATTTTTTGCCTTGCCCTTTCTAATTTGTACCTACATGATTGGAGGATTTTAAAATATTCATCCTTTGTAATTTGACGCAGTTTCCATTTTTTGTATGACACTTTTTTTGAGTTTCAGATTATTGAAGATCTGGTTAAGACACGGTGGTCTCACCATTCTTCCTATATTTCCTATGTATTGGGATAGTTTTCTGTTGTGCTCTTAATAATGTCTCCTGAAAAAAACTGTGCACTTTCCTGAATTTAGACTTGCTTCCCATGGAATCTGAATTACCAATTCTCTGTGTGCTAAAGTCTGCCTTCTTGAAGTCCATTGACTTTATTCTGCTGTTTTCCCAGTGTAACAGGACCTCCAGTTTCCAGCTTCTGTCTGGTCTACAAACCACCCAGAAACCCTTGTGCTGGTCCAACACCTTGTGCCGTTTATTTACAAATGGAGTCCCACCACCTTCATATACAGTGCCCGTAACAAGGCTGGGCGGGGAGGAGGCAGGTATGCTCTCTTCCCTTGCTGCCTGCTTCCCTCGTTCCTCATCCTTCCTGTGCCTATTTGTGGGCTCTGGCTAACAGTTTAATTAACCTCTCTGCCCTTCCCCATGAACAAATTAGGCAGAGCTCTGCTTGGTCAGCTCCAGTCAGCCTTGATTAGAGCTGCTGTGAACAGAATGCTGACACAGCCTTTCTTGCCTAGCATTCTGTGACACCTCTACCCCCATTCCTTAGAATCATGAACTCATCATTTCATGATTACTTTTACCCAAGCTGCCTTCCACCTTCAAATTCTCAACCAGTTCCTCCCAGTTGTCAAAATCAAATCTAGAACAGCCTCTTCCCTAGTTACTCTCTCCACCTTCTAAAATAAAAGTTGTCTCCAGGGCATTCCAAGAACTGGTTGGATAATCTGGGCCCTGCTGTGTTATTTTCCCAACAGATGTTTTGAGTAGATGAAGTACCCAACTGCCATTAAGTCTTGTGTTTTAGATTATTTTGTTAGTTGGTTTTTAAAAAAAATCTCATTCACCTCTTCTTTCTGAATAGGTAGTCTAAAGTAGATACTACCATGACATTACTTTGGGTTCTTTTTTTAAACCTCTTTTACCATAATTCAATAAGATTACTTGTTTTCTGGGGTTCAGAGGCCAAAACACTATTATTATTTCTTTGAAAATTCTGCAATGAAAGAGCTGTCATTCATCAGTAATTACCAGATTTGGAACAGTGTAAAATGCTCTGTTATTTCTTAGATTTTGGAGTAAAGTCCATGAAGTCTGAAGTAGTTTCTTGATACTTAATGTTAAAAAGTGCACACTTTTTATATCAGATGTTCACCTGGGTCACTTTTTCAATTACAAACGTGAATGGGCTATTTGCTGAGAAGTTTTTTTTGTTCTACACAGTATCACAACCAATGGCTTGTGCATTGTTGATGGCACAGTATGCATACACTCTCTAACGCTAGCTGTAGGACAGTTACTAACCATTGTCTGGCTCACTGTTCATCCTGCCTCAGGCTTCTGTAATTCTGGCAGTCTCTGTTGGCTTGGTGATTGTCTTCAGACAGTATGAGTTCCAAGGCTTCAAAGGGAAAAGGGAGTATTTCATAGCACAGATGATTGGTAAGTGTGTAAAATCTGAATTGAATAGATAGCCAGAACCCTAAAGAGAGTGCCAAATTCTCCCTTGACTCTCACTCACTCACTCACTCACTCATGTAAAGGAGAGCATTTGGCTCTGTGTCTCCAATATGAAAGATGAACAAAAATCAGCTACTAATTGCCTAGCATTAGTAAAAAAACTTCCTCTGTGTGCAAGTTATTCCATTACAGGGTTTCTTGTAATTTCTTCTGAAGCATTTAATAACTGCTTCTGTCTGAGGCAGGATATCAGATTATATGAACCATGGTCTGAATCAGTATGGTAACTCTTGTCTTCCTGTTCATATAATGTAATAACACTTATGATGGGGTGGTTATTTGGGGGTCAAAGAGTTGAGTTTAGGTATCAAAAGGGAGGCTTATATGTATTGAATTGGGGAACTTGCTTACTTTGCCATGAGATTTTCACCTCAGGGAAAGGCAAAAAGGTCTGTTGGACAGGAAGAATGTGAGACAAATTGAAGGCTCAAACTTGGGCACATGTAATTCATCCAATCAGACTTTCTTTCATTTGAAGGAAGACTTAACAAAATGTGGTGCCAGATACTGCGATGACAGGTGAGGAAGCTGCGATCAACTATAAAGATGGGGCAGATAGAAATAAAGAAGCAACTGCAACAGGAAGAGGAATTGTACCACTTCCTCCCACTGACCAAAGCTGTCAGAATCTTATCCTTCCATCTTAAGTAGATTTTCACTTCTGCAATTCATCAGCATAAGCTCTATTTCTCTCCCTTTGTAGTCTTGAGCATATGTGGCTGTACTACAAATGACACATCAGCTCTAGTGCCTGCTTATTGAAGGGCTGCATCATTGCTTGGCTTCTGTGTGTAGGAATAACCTTTAGTTCTTGTCCTGACTTGCACTAGTACTTTGCAATGGTGGTCCAAGGCTATTAGAGTGACAAGGTGTGTGAGATACAAAAATTATTACCTCACCATGTTGTACTAGGTACTGACAGTTGTGATAAAGCCACAGACACAGCTGTGTAAGCCAAAGGGCAAAACAACAAAGGAGCCATTGTGCTGATGTGGCAGTGAAAGGAAATTGAGTTGAGTGGTGTCCCTAACTAGATTTTTTTTTTAGAAACCATCACAGATTTAAGGGCCATATCCTGACCCCTGACTTGTACTTGGGCACCCTCTGGGTCCAGAGCAACACAATATATCCACAGTCAGCAAGGTACATATGCGTGTGTCTAACTTTAAGCCCATGAGTAGTTCCACTGAAGTCAGTGGAAGTACATGTGGAGCATCAGCACTATTTAATGGGAGAAAAGGGATGTGAACTGGTGGAAAGGTGTCGTAATGGCAACAGTCATTTCCTATTGTATATAAATTTTCTTCACTGTTCAATTAAACTCAAAACCTAAAACCAGCAAAAAGTTATGCATGTGTTGCATGATCATGGCTTCAATTTGCATTTGCAGTGACCATAATTGCAAGTGTGAACTGGGTTTTTAAGCATGCATATGTTTAATTGATCATTTGTGCAGTCATATGTCTGGTTTGTGAACACAATCGTGGTAACTGCACAAGGAAACTGAGTACATTGTTACATGCTTGTTTTTGTTTTTTTAAATCATACATTGAGTCAATTTGATTTGAAAAAAATAAATATATTTAGTAATAAAATCATAACTCATTTGTTTATGAGGCAATAATCCAATTTGTAAGTGGTTACACTGCTTGGCAGGAAAACAGGCAATTGCTGTTACAATGTAAGTTTAGTCAATGCAAAATTGTTTCTAATTCTTCACAAAAGAGGGCCAAGGTCTATGGCTTTCTGTGGCATGAATAATTCCCATTGCAATTACTGGTATTTAAAATCAGATTTTGTGCTGCTTACAAGGTTGGGATATATTGTGTTGATTTTGACCCCAAGAGCTTAGACAAGCCTTCTACAGGCTTCCTGTGTGACCGTGGGCACATCACTTAATCTCTCTGTGCCTTAGCTCCCCATTATAAAATGCCACTAATAGCACTTCCCTATTTCACAAGAGCATCATGAGGATAAATGTTAATGACTGTGAGGGGCTCAGATGTTACAGTCAGATATGAGTCATATAAATAGATATAACAATCCTCAAACATTAGCAATGTGTCAGTTAGCAGCAACACAAACGTGTGTGTTCTCATTCTGTACATTGCCAAGTATTGTAGTTTCTTAAAGACATACTTTTAGGACCATATATAATATTAGATAAATGTCTAACCCTTTCTCATAGATTTCAAATGACTTTCAGGCACTAATACCACATGCTGAAACATATCCTAGTTTTCACGTTTTGAGCACTGACGGTTAAGTGAGACATAACCGAGGGTTTTACACTGAGAAGTGTTCTATATTCGTATTGAAGATTAAACCACTGACACATAAGTGAGATGTACCCAAGTGCTTTATTTTTTTTATTCTGAAACATTTTACCTAAGTATTCCTCTGTACAGAGAAGTGAAGTGTTCAAATTCTGATATATTGACATATTCCTTACCAAGTGCTCTATAATTTTCAGAGACATTGTACGGAGATAAAACACAGACTTGGTGTCTTCTCCTTTGGGGAATGGAAGGGAGCATCATTGTGCCACAATTACAATGGTATTGTGTATTTGGATGAGCCTTAAAGATGGAGAGGGATATGCTTCCTTATTGCTTGCACCTACTCAACTGCATTGAAAGAGACTAAAGATACATTAAATAATATAGACTTTCCATTAAAGCAATTGCCACAAAGATGTTATGTGATTCATGAATAGAAAGGAAGATGGTCCCTTTGATGCAGATGAGATGGGAGGTATCCATCTCTTTATTAAGACATGGTTTAGAAAAGTTTGAGAACAGCTGCTCTATACTGAACTACTTTCCAGAAATGTACTGAATGAATATATTTACTGAGGATATAAGTTTTCAGCACTCTGAAGTTGTCAGTCAGACAAAGCTGATTATTGGGAACCCACAGTGAGGACTCTCAATAACTCAACAGCATAACTGAATACCCACTATTTAACCACAAATGATATTTATTAAGTTTGTGCAGCCTGTGTCTGCAGTGAGTCACATCCTCATTATTAAATGTGTGTTTTTCTAATCTTGCATCATCTCAGTGCTTTATTTAAAAACGAAAATCAATATTCATGTCACAGAAGGCTTTTCTTTTCCACTGTTCTTTAAATCTTTCTAGAGTATTCCTCTTGTTTTCCAGCACCTTCAGTGCAGACAGTGAGCATAACGTGCCTACCACAAACCTGAATAAGGGAAGGTACTTTAAATAATTTAAAATTTTAAGGGAGATTCAAGAATAAAGGCTTTTTTCCTTCTGTCTGAAAATAAACAGCATGCTGACATTTTTTTAATAGGCTACAATGCATGATATAATAATAATTAAAAGAAGAGGGCTAGATGAGCAGCACACATCTTTGGTAGCTAATAGACAATAGTCATTGTAGAATCTTAGTATTGTTACATTATTGAACTAATTCCTGAAGTAATATCTCTCAAAGAATGCAATAAGAAATGTAGAAGTTAAAATTTGAATAATCTAGCAAATAGTTAAGTATCATTTATGACAGGGCTATTTACTGCTCCACATAATGCTCTTTTCTGAAGCATTACTTTAAATCTTTCATCTGAAAGAATGAAGTAACTTTCCTTGTAAAAGCATGCTAAGTCAGTGAGATTCCACACTGAACTTTACATTTGCATTATTATACAAATGGTACAAAAAGTGCTAATAAATGAATCAGTAATAGTGAAAGACAAGGAATATTTTAGATGTCTCAGCTATATGCCAGAAGTATGGGAAACAAAATGTTGAAGCTGTTGGGATTCTATTAGTGTGGGTGTGCAGTCTTGAAAATTAGAAGTTGCATATGAAAATGAGATTCATAATACAGACTTTCAGAAAAAACCCCAAAAACCTAGCCTCAAAATGACTGAAAATCTGCGGCCCTTCATAACAAATAAAACAAATGCTCTTTAAGAACAATAAATTAATGAAAACCAAGTTAGTAGACAGAAAGGATTAAAGAACTGTAATAAGACCATGCTACAGATATCCACAACAGGAAAGACAGGCAAAAGGAGGAAGAAAGACTATACGATGAGATAAGAAAAGTATGTATGGATAATAAGGTTGTGATGATGGATGATCACACTCCCATAATATTCATTTGAAAACCTTTCAGACTTGATAGAAATAAAAGCTGTGGCAAATTACTGCTTCCTAGGTCATATTGGGAGCAGCTCAAGTACAAACCTGGCTCTAGCAGAACTAATGCAAATACCATCAACACTAAATAAGAAATAGTTGATACACACAATGGTCTTGTGACCACAGCAAGATAATGTTTCTTTAATCTGAAAATTGAACCAATTAGTATAAAAAAGAGACACAGTAGATTTACAATCACCATGTGTAAGAAGCAAACTGTGCATAAGAAGCTAATTCTGGTCTTTGGAATCTGCCAAAGGCAAAGGTTATAGACCTGCTTAAGGCCCCCTGCTCTAACTCCTCAGCCTGTAGCTGCTCATGGCAACTGTTACCCTCCATAAAAGGTAAGAGTTCTTTAGTGTGGTCTTCACCCCACAAAAAAGTTAAAGTCCAGGCATATTATGGAAGCCCAAGGAAGATCTTACAGACAGTCTCAAAGGTAGAAGACAGATGGAGATGTCTGAATATGGAGAAGAGACTTTGTAGGCTAGGGCCACTAGTGACTTTTGTAATGGTAGTTTTAGTGGACTGGAGTGGAGAATGCAAGAGTGGGAGGGCCTGAGAAAAGAGCTGAAGCAGAGGATGAAGAGGAACCGGAAGCAAACGAGCCCTCTCTTGGGTTTGGATGTAAGTTGAAAAAGACAAACAGGATTGAGTGAAGATTTCTTTCAGATAGATGAAATAGCGTGCTTGAATGAGGATAGGGAAGAAACAGACACTGAAGATGAGTCTGGACAGAGGTGAGGAAGGCAGCAAAGATGCAGGTTGGGGGCTGAAAGAGGCTAGGTTTGAGTTAACATGTTCAGGCATGTCCAGTAGCATAGAAACCTTGGAGTATAAGAGGGAAGGTTTTCAAGGGGATAATAGTAGAGGAGGGGAAGAAAAGAGAGACAGTTTCTGCTGGATCTTGTAGATTTTGCTTTTAAAGAAATTAGCAGAGCTCCTGGGCAAAGAAAAGAGCTAATGGAGAGAAGGTAAATGGGAATAAAGAAAATAGTCTGATTATGTGTATGTCTTCTCTAATATATACCCATAGCATCTGTGGAAACAAAACACTGCTCACACAGTTATCCATCTGGGGAGAGAAAGAACCACTCCTGACAGCTATCAGTCATGTCACTTAGTGCACTAATGGAAAATGCTCAGACTATGGTGATGAGAGTGGTATAAAATAGAATATATGAGGGAAATTCTAAACTACTGAAACACACTGCACTAATACCTGCAAAGGAGACATAAACATTATCAGCATCTCACCCAAGAGAGGCCTGACTTGACATTTTTACTTTGTTTCAGTTTACTGGAGTAAATGTGCAGGAGCTGGGGTGGAAATGGGAGTTAAAACAACTATTTTTTCATCTAGACTGTTCACTTAAGCACTGTACATTCAAACTGAATAGCTCGGCCTCTATTTCAGTGGCTATATATTCTTAAAAATAAAATCTGTAATCTATGTGTTTTGGTATTACTACCTTACAGATGAAATTAGTAATGAGTGAACAGGTGCAGTTAAATAAGTACACCTAATATTTACTCCAAACTTGAATTTAAACCTTTTCTGAGATAAAAGGAAAAAAGCATTTCAAATTATTGTGTTTGCTTACAATTCCTGGTTCTGGCCAGAATGGAAGCAGAAATATGTTGAGAGGCTACAGGAAGGAAACTCAGGGTATATTTAATACTTTGAATTCCAAGGCTGAAAATTGCAAAGTCCTTTACAGAGGAAGGTGAACAGTTTTAGTCCCATTTTACAGTTTTACTTAGACACGAATAATTGCACAAAGTCACACAGTTGGTCAATGGCAATCAGGACTGGCACCCAGATCTCCTGACTGGACTAATTCTGATCAGATTATTTAACTGCTGATTTTGTTACGAACACATCTTGTTACAAAAGCCACTTCTGGAAAATAATGAAGACCTTGTCAAGATATTTAATATTGTAATGTGACATGGAGGGGAAGCTTTTTCAAAAGACTCTGTGCTTAGCTCCCACTGTTGGGGTGCAGCTGTTCAGTAGCGTTGCAATGACATATTCACCACAGTTTTGAATTCTAACAGGCCTCTCCAAATTTGTGAGCTCCTGCAGCTCTCCCATTATGCTCCTGTCTGGCAGAAAGACGGCTGCCACCGAACTGACATTCATCTCTGAGCACTCTAGCGTGGGCCTGGCACTCCCATGCTGACACACTCGGCTGAAATCAGCATGAAAGTGCATCACAGCCTAGTCATCTTGGAGGACGTACTGGGAGTAATTTTTCCCCAAATGTTCCCCCTTCCTCCTGCCCTTTGAAATATTTCTGTAATCTGCAAAACTGGGCAAAAAATGGGGGCAGGAGTGGAATTCCACAGATTTAGAAAGAAAAAAGCTTTCATTGCCTTTACATTCCGAAGCATATGACTTATTAATCACAGTTGTTAACTGGGATGCTGCATTTTGAAGATGAAATCAACAAAGGAACAATGGGACATTCCAGCAGTCGTTGTTCAGGAAAAACTTCCATTGAAGTCAAATGGAATTTTGCCTGAGTAAGAACTGTATGTTTTCTCAGTAGAGTACAGTCACTCATCATATATACAACTCCCCACCCTGCTAAGGTGCTGGTTCATGTGATTCTGGGTCTTGTTTTGTTGCACCGAAAGCATTGTGAATTTATATAGTAGGTGACAGTAAATGACTTTTCCTGGTTTTTCTTCGACTTTTGAACAGTTCAAATATAAGCAAACTTGATCAGCAGATGTCTCTGTGTGAGTTGTTTTTTGTTTTGCAGACTTGTACAGCCTAACTGTTTTGAATTGTAGTTCTCATAGCACAATATATTCAATACACATTAGAAAGTACCAGAACCCATGCCAGAAATTGTGGCAAAGAGCACATATTTTACAGATACCCTTTTTTTTTCAAGAGGTTTTGCCTCCTTTTGTAAGATTGTCGTATACTGATGAGTAGAAATGGCACAGAAATGAGACAGAGAAAAATAGGATCTATATTTTCGGAGTGCTGAACATCTGTAGGTCCTCTTAATTTCAACTTGCATTTGTGGCTGCATTTCTGAATATTAGGGCCATGATTTCTGGGGCATTTCCTGATAGCAGTACCTGGAGCTGCCAATTTTGGAATCATTATGTGGTTCACAAAATAAGTATAATTTTTATTTTATATACATAAAAAATAAAGCATTTTTTTAGCCATTTTCCTTTATCTGTCTTGAATAATTATGAAGTGTTCATGCTCATTTTTAGGGTTTATTCCAGTTTGTAGTACATGGGGTTAGGTGTCACCCAAACTACTCCTAAGAACACTTGAGAAGTTCAGAGGCACTGAATTTATCTAATTTACAAAATGTAAATTAATATATAAAAATGTACTTACATGTATGTGTGCATGTATATATAAATACATCTTATATATACATGCACACATATATATATATATATATATGTATAAGTTGTACATATACTCAGTAAAACAGAATATGGCATGTGTATATGTATAAGTAGAGTATATTATATGCAGGACCTGGTGTGTTCTTCAGTTCATGATCAGAAAATTTGATGCAGAATCATTCCCTGTCTCCAGAGATTGTGCTCCAGAATCTAAGTTTACTTTTTAGAAAAATGACATTTCTAGTGTTTAGGATTGTGAACTAAAGTTTACAACATGAATTGGGTGTAAACTGGTTCAGGCTTGAATGCCTGAGTCTGAGGAAAGCCTAAAACAATAGCCTGAGAGAGAGGTGTGAGTTGCCCCATTTATTATGGGTTTTCTGAGTTTAAGATCTCATGATGGCAGTTTAAATATCAGCATTAACTTTTGCTGCTGATCAATTATTTACAGCCCTTTTTAATTTATTTTCCAAGAACATTTATGAGAGATTTTTCTTTTTTGCTCACAGAAATGTTGGCAGAATGAATGTCTGATAAATATTAATGCAAATATGTTTGCATGAAAGTTTGCCCTTGAAGTGTTTGAAATAACTTTTAACTTCCTTCCTTCTGTTTATAAAATTTCAGTAATCCAATCAGAGAGCAGAAATAATATCACATGACTTTGGTGATGACACACCCTGATTAATGAATAGCAAATATTGGAAGATAAAAGAGAGTGCTTCACAAACAACTCCCAAATTGAAATATGTTTGCATAAAGTGGTAACTGAACAATTTGGAATCATGAAGCAATTTTAACATTTTAAAAAATCTGTTCAAGGATAAGGTGTTTACTTTGAGTAGTTCATCTGGCTAGTTAGGAAGCATTGGGTCACTGTGTGTTCTTCACTTTCTTTCATTTTGCAATCCATGTACCCATACATAAATCTCTAGAGATTCTTATTTTATTTCTACAGTCCTCGTGGATAGATTGCAGTATTATGGATTTCTGTTTCAGTTAGAAATAATAAGCAATGATATAAAAGTCAATATGATATGAAAAAGAGATTGTGAAAGTCAAATGGGCATGTTTAAAAGAGAAATGAGCGGTTTCTACAAAATGTCATATCTTGGTGTCATTTAAAAAAATTGAGCCATATTATCTAAAGCTTTGTCTTTCTAAAATACCTATTAATACAACCCTAACAACCTGCTCTCTAGCTTTTGTAAATAGTCTCATGAAATCATGTCTTGGAAATAAGTTCTGCTCATCAAAACATGCCTATGTGGGTGTTAACCAGTTTTTTGACTTCTTGTTGTACATGCAGATAAAGTACTTGATTCTAAATAGTTTCTTTGAGTATGTCTATAATACCCGCCAGATTGGCGAGTAGTGTTCGATGTATCAGGGATTGATTTATTGCATCTCATCTAGACGTGATAAATCGATCCCTGAATTGACGCCTGTACTCCACCTATCTTGTGTATCTTAGTTTGAACCCCGCCCCAGTGTAGCCCAGGCCTTTGAGTAATTGTATTTCCAAGTATGAATTTGGAAGTAGAATTTAAATGACCAAAGGTGGAGGTGAAAACTCCACACTTTAGTGTTAATGGAACCAACTCCATAAACCTCAACACACCACTATTTACTATCATTGATTTGCCAATGAGTGGCATACCTTAGCCTGAAAATTAAACATTACCCATGCCTGACCTTCTCTTTTAACTTCTGCTAATTCAGATGCACATATTTCCTTTAGCATATTTTTCAGTCCCTGGAGACAAGAATTTACTGAGCTGAGCTGCTGTATTTCATTGTTAAAAGGACAGAAGGGATGCATCAGCAAGATGTGCAATATGTCTTAGGCCAACAACAAATCTTATGCCAAAATTTTCAAACTTGGTATCTAAAAGTAGGTGCCTGAGTTCATATTTAGGCTCCCATGTTAATGATTTGATTATCAGAGGTGATGAGCACCTGTAGCTCATTTGAAATGAAACTTCTGCTGTTAGGAAATGTTTTCCAACAATGGCATGGTAGGTATCCAAAGTGTTTTGCTCTACAATTTTTGCAAATGAGTGAGCTCTGGTAAATCAGTTCCTATATCCTCACTTCTGTAACATTTAGTATTAAAGGGTTCTGGCAAAGACTGGGTGAAGTTGCTTGTTCGAGGGGTGGAGTCAGAGTGGGGAGGGAGCTCGATCAGCACTAAAGTATTTCATTATTGACTTAGATGTCAGTGGGAACTGAGAGTACTCAGCACCTCTGATAATCAAACCACTTCATAGGGTCCCTAAATACAAACCTAAGGGCCTAATTTTATGTACTCAAGATTGCAAGTTTTGGGGGAGATGAGAAAGGCACAGAAATAGATATGGCTCAGAGACAAACAACTGAAATAACTAAAGGCATTGAAAGACCTCCAGATGGGGAGGAATTGAGAAGATGGGCATTAGATTGGAAAGGTGAAAAAGTGGAGACATGATTGTCAGCAGCATCTAGCACTGTCAGAAACAGGATACTGGATAGACCACTGGTCTGATCCAATAGGGCAGTGCTTTATTCCTATAACAGCAGAATGGCTGTTGAGTATGTGATCATTCAGAGGGCTGAGCAGTAGGCTTGTTAATATGGATGGTTGTAGTTATCCCCTGTTTATTTCAAATTGAGCAACTGGAGGAAATAAAAACTCCACAGTCAGCAATTCAGTGTCTAGAGAGGGTCTGAAAAGTCAGGACAGGGAATGCCACCAGGACTCTTATTATTGCTGGAATACCATGGGTAGTCCTTGTTGCAGATCTCTCCTCTCCTCCTCCAGGCCCCCATTAGTTCTGCAGTCACTCTGCTTGCTGTCTTGACAGCTCATCCGGTGGGGAAGTGAGAGTAATGTTCAGTAATAGAACAGCTCAAGATGAATCACAATACCAGATTCAGTAGCATTTAGCTATCTGTGATACATTTTTTTTTTGTTTGTAAATGCAGCATATATATTCTTTCAAGGATTAAATAAATTATCTCACATTAGATGCTGCCTGTGCAGTCTGACGCTATTCAATCAGATGCAAAATATTATACATGCACTAGCACCATGCTGATCCTTGGGGGGAAAGGAAATCTGTGGGTCAAAAATTTCCCTACATACAATGACTCTCATCCAAGGCAGCTGGTGTTTGAGAGAAAATTGTGTGGAGTGTAACAGAGCAGTGAGAAACACATGGGACTCATGAGCATGATGCATCTTTTCCTTTGAAGACTCGCTACTTCTAAACACAGCAGAAAGCAGCAACGTCAAAGGGGATATCATGAGGTTCAGCTGCTGTTATAAAACTTGCTTAGCCTGAGATAGTAAGGTACGTACTCTTGGGTGACCCAAACTCTGCACGTACTGTGGTATCCTTTCCAACGTGTCTGAGTCACTACATTTTGGGGCAGCTTGTGCCTTGCACCAGCACTGGTGCACAAGTTGGGGAGAGGGCACAATGAGCAGGGCATAATGCTAGAAGGAAGGCTTTTTGATGTGGATCTGGTCTCTGAGAGGGAGGGAAATTCTTTAAGGAGCTGTGCTTACTTGGCTACTGTGTGGTTAGCTGTTAATTAGTACTTTTTGTTCCTGTAACTTGTGCCAGGGGAACATAGGGCTTTGGACAAATGTCCCTTATTATGCTTGCATAAATCAAAAGAATTAATGCCAGGCCTTGCTGTGCATTCCAGCTGGAACCTCCGTGTCTGAGCCAGTGAGGCTGTCGCATAGGTGGCTGAATGGGTTGAAGAACTTCCAGCAGTAGCTGCATGATAGGATTCACTTGGCCTTCTTCACTTGTCCAGGGTCCACTGGTCCGCCAAGACCTGTTCACAATATCAGCAGTGAGGAATTGCTCTCAAGTGGGACATACTATTATCAAAGACAGCAAGAAAGTCTATAGGTTCTCTAGACAAATCTATTTCATGGAGTTTCATTGGCTGTTTCACCCAGACTCAGTGGTGTCTGTCCCAGCTCCTCAAGGCATTACAAGATCTGCTGGAGAGCAGCATCCTAATTCACATCCCTGAGCTGCACACTAGCAGACTTTCCATCCTGTGGTCCTCCTAAAATCTCCAGGAGAGGAGCGCCCATCCTTCCCCCCGCCCCCTCCGCCCATCCCGCCTAGGCATCTTAGGAGGCCCACAAGAGGGGTTTGCCCCGTGGAGTTCTTGCCTCATTTCTACACACCTGTACTGTACTGTTCAGTGCTCTGCTAAGTTAGTCTAGATGCATGTGCAACGCAGCATTCCTGGGCTGTGTACTTTTGGAGCAGGGCAACAGAAAAATCTATGCAACTTATTCTGTGTACAGTATCTGACTCTCAGAGACGTAATCTTAGTAAAATCCAAACATATTTTTATTGAGACACACAGAGCCATTTCTCCGCAATAAGGGCTAATTACCTGCCAAATTTCAACTTTCTACCTCCAGTCATTTCATCTGTAGAGTTGTTTAAAATACATACATACATATATATATATATAGTCAGGGAAATGATTTCCCTCCACTCGCTTCTTTCTTGAAGTGGATTTTATTGATGGCATTTTTCTTAGTTTATTTCAATTTCATTTTTTAAATTTAAGTCCAATAGATGAAATTATCAGAATGCTGAGAGCAAATGGCAACAGGAGTTAGAATGGACGTTTTTATGCAACTTCAGCTATCATAATCACTGCCATTCCAATTCTTGTGAAGCAAATTGCAAACAGTTAATCTCATGATGCAGTGAACTGATTTGAAATATTACACCCATTTTCCCATAGCTATTGTGAACTTAGGAAAACTTGAAATTCCTGCTAACTCAGTATCACAATCTTCTCCACTAGCTGATGGTAGCTCTTTTTTAAAGAGACACCGAGTCCCAGTGTTAATTTGATCAGCATGAGGTCTATGCAAAGTGCTCAGAAATTGTTCTAAGTTCATGTTAAGTGTGCTGAGTCCCCCATTCAAGGGACTTGGATATTAACCCAATGAAGAAGGAAATAAGTGAGCATGTTCAGTAGCTCTTTTAAAAATATAAGGTTTTTCTTTCTCCCTAGAGCTTGAGGAGGAAAAAACAGCTTGAATCTGACACTATAAAATACACATTCTGCCAGGTATAAATATTTTTGTTTATTCAACTAGTTTCACCTCAGTGTGAAATAACTCAGATGTTAAATTTAAATATAAGTTTGTAATAATAGTTCTTTTCACACTCTTTCCTAAATGACTCTACAAGAAACCTTTTTTTATTCACAAGCAAGGAATCATCAGCATGTAGAATTGCTCATTACAATCTTATTAATGTTTATTAAAGACAACCAGGAGCCACACAAATATGTGCACTAATAGTTGAAATATTGTTTGCAACAGCCTTTGTCTTAGAGCCAAATCTCATAAACTTCACATTATTAGTATTGACCATTAATTCGTAGTGCATCAATTGAATTTGCAACAGCTTGGGGGTAGTATTAAACTTCCACTAGGCAGGACCTATAAGTAGACAATTATATCCATTCACATCAATAATTGATGTGGTGTTGTATGTGATAAAGTATGAAATTGTTGACACAGTTTAACACAACAGTAAGACTAGGAATGGCTTCCTTTGATTTACACAGTTTTGATGTTCACTATAAAATCCTGCTCAACCATTATTTAGCAGCTGTGCTGTAAGAACTCCTCACCATGTGAGGAGGCTGGACAGTCTCCTTTTCCTTTGAGTCTGGAAAAAGGTCTGTGAAGCTGCCCCTCTCAGGAGTAGTTATTCCCTTCCTGAGGATGACCAGTTGGTGAAAGGCCCCCCTGGAGGATCAGAGGTTAGTTTAGACCTCACATTATTTTCTGTTTGGTTGGGATTCCTAAGCAGAGCTCTCAAATGTGGGGGAGGGAGGAAGCTCCTTTGTTCCTACCCAGTTTGTCAGTCTGGAGCCTTGCCATATACTGTATAGTATTCATTCCATTACAAACAGCATCCTCTCCTTGTATTGTTCATGAACTTTCATGGACAGCGAAGGGTTCAGTTCTCCTTTCATTCTGTTGAACACAGCGTGTTGGTGAGTGGATGTTTGTTCAGTACATTGCTTGTATAGTTCTAGAGCAAGGTTTATAGAATTTATTACGAACTCCAGAAGTGCCCATGTATAGTAAACTCCCCCCTCCTCCCCCAGGTGTTTTGAAGAGGTAAGGGTCTCTCAAACTGGAGCCAATGATAGCCTTGCCACTAAGTGTAATCTGCTGTCCTCAGCAGGCATAGTTACCAGGAGGAGTTACTGCTTAGGAATGAGCTGAAATAACAAGCCAGCCACATACTTATAGACAAGAAATGGAGGGGCAAATTAGGGCAAAAAAATCACTTATTGTGTCATGATGATAAAGGGCCTTTGCACGCTTGGGTTAAATTCAGGCTCCCTCTCTCCCTGCTCCACCTGCCCCAGGCATGTCTGGATAAGGAGGGACTGAAGCTCTTTATTCTATTACCATATATACTTCTGAATGGGAAAGGAGTTGTGGGCATGCTTCTCCAGTGTAACTCCAAACTGGAAAATGGTGCCTTGGGAATTTATGAATATTACTTCTAAAAAGGCTCTACTCTCTGCCACTGTGATAGCATTTTTCTCCATTTTTCACAAAGTGTAAATGATAACAAAAAGGGACAAAATAGTGGAAAATAAGAACAAATATTTGTAACTAGCAGATAGACCATCTCTTTTATAGGAGTGAGAGATGAAGCATTCTCGACCCCGTCAGCACTTGAACTGCTTGCAGATGCTTTCCCTCTGACTTTCATCTTTGCTTTCTTCTATGATTTCATTTTTAACTTTGACTCTCAGCTTTGGCCTGGCTTCTCAGTTATTTACACAATATTCCTGTCAGCATATGTTCATTTATAAACTCACCGACTTTAAGGCCAGAAGGACCATCATCATCATATAGTCTGACCCACACATTGCAGACTATAGAACCGTATCCACTCACTCCTGTAATAGGCCCATGACCTCTGGCGAGTTACTGAAATCCTCAAATCATGATTTAATGACTTCAAGTTATTGAGAATCCACCACTTACACTAATTTAAACCTCCAAGTGACCCATGCCCCATGCTGCAGAGGAAGGTGAAACCACCCCCCGCCGTCAGTGTCTCTGCCAATCAGATCCAGAGGAAAATTCCTTCCAGCCCCAAATATGGCTATCAGTTAGACCCTGAGCATAGGGGCAATACCCACCAGCCAGATACTACACAGAATTCTTTCCCAGGTATCTCAGAGCCCTCCCCATCGAGTGTCCCGTTTTCCAGCTGTTGGAGGTATTTGCTTCTAGCAATTGTATACTGGCTGCATGCCATTGTAGGCAGTCTCATCCTACCATAAATTTAAGATTATTACTTTGTACTGGCATTTGAGAGTGCCCATCTGACTCTCACTCTTTTCAGACAGAGGAGTACACGTGTGGGAACTCTTCCAGGTAGCACCTTTGTGCAAGTGCTCATTCCCTTCTTGTCCTCTGAGTGCTGCCTGACATAGGTTTTCACTTGACCAACTGCAGCTGCCGGGGGGTGGGAACCCTTTTGTTGTCTTGTGGTAAAAGTGATAAAGTTGCCCGAAGGGATAAAAGGAGTTACAGATTTTCTGTTTTCCTTTCTTTTTCTTAATGATTTTTTGCACACTGAGGACTGGATACCTTCTCTCTCCTCCCTCTCCATTGTTACCTATATGAGTTCTTCTTGGAGTATATAGTGTGTAATATGATAGTATGATATGATCTTGTACCTTGATTCTGTAAGGGTATGGGGAGATTCCTTTTGGATCGCATAGCTGCTTTTCAGCTTGATTATTAGCACCCAATCCAAAATTTGACAAGTACTTTCACATACAGTCAGCATTTGGTGCCCCAAACTAAATTGAAATTATAATACTCCCTATGGGGTTAACCAAGGGAACCTTTTTAGCAGAGTTTTTCACTAGCTAAATGAAATATTTAGGATTTATTTTAGCTTCAAAGGAAATATGCTGACAGGAACACATCCCTTATGGTACTGGTTGGCAAAGATGTTACTAATGTCAGTGATGTTCAGGCACAGGACAGAGTTTTGCTTCCATTTGGTTGAAAAGAGGTTGTTGGGAAGTGCCAATTATCCAGCGTGGTAGCTGGGACATTGGGGCATGAGAGGCCCTGCCACACTCAAAAATAAGAGAAAATCAGAGTAAAATGAAGGTGTTTTCATCTCAGCTATACTCAACAATTCTGTTAGTTTAACAGAACGTGTTTTTAAAATGAAGGATCCACATGACAGCAGCTGTTCCAGTGCCTCTGACTGAACAGTGTGGGTGCAGTCAGGGGCACCAAACCAGCAGAAGTAGGGCTTTGTTTAGCAGCTTCACAATCATAACAGAGGACAGAGTGACATTTTTAATTAATGATCACAAGCATTTTATTTATAGGCTTCTCTGTGCATTCATCACTGCACAAATGTGAATGAACTAAGTCTGTGAAGTAGGGAATGTCATTATTCCCTGTTTTACTGATGGGGAAAATGCACTTGTATGTATCAAATCTAGCTTCAGAAAGGATGTCACTTGACCAGGGTCACACAAGTCTTGGCGCAGAGATTGGAAGAGAAGAAAGACTCCCAGTCCTGTGACCTAACCTCTGAGGCAATCCTTTCTTGTAAGGCGAGAGCTACGGTGAATTACTGAACTTCACTTGGCTTCTGGATGCTTAATATGTGATCACTACCAGCGTATTTTCCTGCATGGGCCAAATCTTCTAGAGAACAAAGCAAAAAGGAAACTAAAACAAAAAGTCCTTTGCATATCTCCTCATAATGATGGGTACCTTACACATGTCTAGGATAGACAGTTAGGCCTGGTTTACAGCAGAGGAGACAGTGCAGTCCCAGAATTGAAAAAGGGCCCCAGCATGAACCGCAAGGGAGGTGCTGGATCTGA
Source organism: Dermatemys mawii (assembly GCA_007922305.1). Taxonomy (NCBI): domain Eukaryota; kingdom Metazoa; phylum Chordata; order Testudines; family Dermatemydidae; genus Dermatemys; species Dermatemys mawii. The sequence goes on from ML677352.1 coordinate 25,161,916, forward strand.
TTGCCATATGGGGAGACAAATCTGTGCTGGCAGAACTGCTATCCAAAAAAAGAAATGCCAGTACCTATGCCAAAGTCTCCAAGGGCCTGATGGAGAGAGGCCACAGCAGGGACGCACAACAGTTCTGTGTTAAAGTTGAGGCAAGGCTCTCAGTCCCACCAGTCCGTACTAGTTTCCTGGACCCAGAATTGCTGTTCCATTGCATAAGCCTGCCCCATTGCTACCAGGATCCCTAAGCTGCCAGTGCCACTGCATTTGGGGAGGCCTATGTCCATGTCTTCCTCACTCTCATGACCACCCTGCCTTCACGTTCTCACACGGGTTTTCCCTTCTGCATACATTGCACGATAATTCGTGAGCTATTTACAATGCCCATAACTGCTGCAATGAGCTGAGCAGGCTCCATGCCCGAACTACTATGGTGTCTGCATGGGCAGTCCAGGGAAAAGGGCAGAGCTGGCAGCGGATGCATTTGACTGAGGAAGAAAGGAGAAAGATGAGAGAAGAGATGCTACTCGACGGGAGAAGAGATGCCACTCCATGGGAGATGCAGAAGCCACCACACTTGATGTACTTTTTACGAGTGCCTGGAGCATGGCAAGATAGCAGCCGCAGGGCGAGTGATGCTGATGCAACCAGAATAGATATTCCGGCTGAACAACGGGAGCACTTTCGAGGTAGACTCCTCCGGGCAATCCATGGAAAAGGGCAGAGCTGACAGTGGAAGCATTCAACTAAGGAAGAAAGGAGAAAGATGAGGGAAGAGATGCCACTTGGTGGGAGAAGAAATGCCACTCGGCAGGAGATGCCGAAGCCACCAGACTTGATGTGCTTTTTACAAGTGCCTGGAGTACGGAAAGATAGCAGGTGACTTGACGTAGTTTCAGGATTGCCTGGAGTACAGTAGGATAGCAGCCGGAGGGCCAGAGATGCTGATGCGACAAGAATAGAAAATGTGGCCTACAAACAAGAGGAACCTGCGAGGTAGCTTCATAGCGGCTGGAGAGCAGAGTTCTAGCAGGAGCGGTGGCTGGCTGACCCACCGCTCTGTCTGCCAAATGCAGTATGGCATCTGCAGGCTGAAAGGCGTGAAACAGCTGTCTGCCGCCCCTGGCACGGAGGGTGGGGTGAGTCATGGGAAGCAAGAATGAAAACCTGCGAGACTGTTTTTGCCCCCATCATGGAATGCCAGCTTTACCTAGAATTCCAAGGGGCCGCAGGGCCTGCGGGCACTGTGGGATATCTACCCACAGTGCACCGCTCTGAGAGTCAACACTAGCCGCGGAACTATGAACGTGACCCGCCGAATTAGCCCACTTATTGGGGACACACACAATTGAATGTATACTATCTGCTTTCTTAAATCGAACTCTAGAGAGTCAATGTTAGCTCGTAGTGTAGACAAGGCCCTAGATGTATATGCCTCTTTACAAAAATTGGGTTGCCAACTTGTGTTTTTATTAAGAGTCTTGTGGTAGTTGGTATTTTTTCTTAAAATTCCAGCTCCTGGAGTCCTGTGATTTTTGTGATAATTTCAGGATGTCTGTGTTTCATGGTTTTAGTTTGAAATTTTCTAATCATTGTGATCATGGAGAAAAGTTGGAAAATATGAACTATAAAAGCTAAAAAGCCAGAAGGCAAATTTAAAAGACCTGATATTTATTATTTGTAAAATCTCATCATTTTTTAGACAGATCTCATGATTTTGGGGGTATAACTCATGTTTTATGAACACTTGGGATTAACAACACTGGAAAGTGCTTGAGCCTTCCTGTGAAGATCAATGATGGTATATATAGAGCAGGAAAGAATTTCACAGCCATGAGGTCTTTACCAAGGTATATTTATCTCTGTGCATTCAGCAGACCCCGTCCCATCAACCCCAGATGCTATGACAGACAAGTTAACAGACAGTCCTTCCCTCACCTGCGTCCTGCTTGACTTAAACCTTTATGTACCAGAAGCACAATCTCAAAGCATGTTCAGCGATCAACAGGCAGCCAGAGAAACTCTAAAGTCTGCATATCACTGATGCTCCCGGGCAAAAGCCCTTGATCAGGCCTACAGTAACTACAGCCTAGGAGTGCTTTTTGCAGGTAGACACAAAACATGGTATCCACAAGTAACACAGCTATCGTCACAGTTTGAGTAGTTTAAATTCCTCATGTAAACAGTGGGCATCTTTGAATACTCATTATTTTAATCCTTGTTAATTTGATTTCCAATAATTTTGACAATTCTGGATTAATTTTTTTCAGAGAGAATGAATACAGAATAGACTGGGGAAGATAGGAATGTATCTAGGGAAGAAAGATACGTGACACACATTGCATTTACTGAGGAAGCAAGGCCAGTGATCAAATAAATGAGCTGTGGTGATTAGTTGTTGTCATGCACATTGTCTAAAACCTCAGTTTTAAAATATAAATGAAGACAGCAGCATCTCAGCTATGTGTGTGCTTGGCTTTCTGAGAGAAACCTATTGAAAACTATGCACAAGAACAAAGATACAACATAAAAGAGAACTGGGGGAGTGGGGGAAGTTGTATTGTTGGGGCAGAAGCCAAACGAGGAAAAAAGGATTGCTGCTCTTTTCCCTGGAGCAACTGATGAAGGAGGAGTAGCTTGTGATTCTGGGAGATGGACAGTCAGATTGTTTAGGTGACTAAAAGACACTAAGTAGAAAAAAAATCATGTGTTGGCGGAGAGTCAAGGTAGATTACAAAAGGACAGTGCACAGAGAAAGAAAGTGACTGATAGAAAAGATGGTGGTGGTGGTTTTATATTTAAATATTTGCAATAGGGTTTTAAAATAGTGTAAAAGTTCCTTTACCTAAAATGAAAAGAAATGAAGATGCTGCAGTTTCTGGGTCAGCCCAAAGGCTCAATAGATATATGCAGACTGTCACTCGCAGGAGATCAGATTTGGGAGTGACTTTGGAAATTCTGTTTTTATAGGTAGCTGGGGCTGGCAACATCTCATTGTGGAGGGAGGAGCAGTAACCAATGCCATCCCAAAGAGCTAGTGTCTGATTTTGAGAGAAGTTAAAGCTTCTAAGGAAGTTGCTTGCCTTCCCGTGAGGCAGGGATGATCTTAAACATTAGCCAGAGCAGCAATTGTTTGAGTTCCTGAATAACCTCTGTAACTGGGACCAAAATGAGAGACAGCTCAAAGGCTGATATTCTGTTCATTATTTGAGTAGCACATTGTAGCACTCTTGGCTGATTGGTATGACAGAGAATGCTCTATCAGCAGCCCCTTCTACTTATACTGAAATGGGACTATATTAACATGTATTAATGTAAGCAGTGTCAGGAATGAGATATATTCTGACATCTGGTGGCGAACTATGGGAATTGCAGTGAGTTTTGGAAAATAACTTTGGGGCTGAGCCATTTGCATAGACACACCCACTGCACCTAGCCTGAGCCCACAGCAGCCCACATGGCCACTTTGGCTGATGTGGGAGCCCCAGTTTCTATGTTATTGGGGCAGGAAATATAAAGTGATGTTACCCTGATTTGGTGAATGAAGGACTATGGACACATACTTGGCCCGTGTTATGATGGAGGGACTCGCCATCATCTAGGTAGCACTCACTGGGCAAGGACCATGCGTTTCAGAACACTCTGAGATTGAAAGAGGTTATGGGTGGGTCTTTATACCTTTTGGTGAGGGACTTGTCTAAGGGCCCCCCAGGTCTATTGCACTGTGCCTCTCTCCACTGTGGAATGTTAGAGCTAATTTTGATTCCCTTAGGAGTCTTGGTTCAGCCTGCTAAGCTGAATTTGCTTTGAGTCTGCTGGTGTACCTGTGCCAAGGCACTGACCCCCCCCCCCCCCCGAGAGTTGAAATCACTTAAGAGCTGAAATCACCGAGCACTGTGTTAAGTGGGGGTGGGCCTAAAGGCATGTTGGTGGCACCAAACAATTTGGGCCGCTAGCAGAGCAAAGCAGCGGACTCAGCCGAGCGGTTCCTGGGTGCAGTTTGTGCGACTGGCAGCGGACTCAGCCGAGCGGTTCCTGGGTGCAGTTTGTGCGACTGGCAGCGGACTCAGCCGAGCGGTACCTGGGTGCAGTTCGAGTGGCTGGCACAGCAGAGCAGTCCGTGTGTCGACTAGCGGAGCCGTTTGTGCTGCTAGCGGAGTGACTGGCACCGCAGAGCTGTCCGTGTGTCGGCTAGCAGGACGGCTAGCGGAGTGACTGGTGCTGCAGAGCAGTTCGAGTGTCGGCAAGCAGAGCAGAGCGGATTGCGGTGAGGGCTGCAGCGGGACCCCACAGAGAGGCGGCGCAGTCGGCCTCGGACCACGTAAGGTGCCCCGTGCCCTACCCTCCATTTCCACCCAGGTTGGGAGGTAAGACTCTGGCAATTGACTTTTGAGCTCTGCACTGACCCAGAACAGAGACTCTTGGGCTGCTGGACTTTGGGACTATTGAGTGACTTTTTGGGGTTGTGGAACTCAAGAGCCAAAGGGAAGGCCCTGGCCTATTTGCTGAGAGAGGGGCTTCTGGTTCATGGTTTGGTTTATTAACCTTGTTTGTGGTGTTTCCCCAATATAATGCCACATTGTTTCTCCCTGTTATTAAAAGGCTTTGGTACACTCAGACTCAGTGCTTGCGAGAGGGGAAGTATTGTCTCTTATAGACGCCCAGAGGGGTGGTATATGGTTGTCCCAGGTCACTGGGTGGGGGCTCGAGCCGGTTTTTGTATTGTGCTATTGGAATGGAACCCCTGGATACTGAACCCGGCCCTTGTTGCTGCCAACTCTGATGGGCAGAAGGGTTACACTAAGGAACTTTTAGTGTGCGGTAATGTCCACATGCACCAGTTAGTGCGCAACACTGTAGGGCAGAGGTAGGCACCCTATGGCACAAGTGCCAAAGGCAGCACACAAGCTGATTTTCAGTGGCACTCTCACTGCCCGAGACCTGGCCACTGGTCTGGGGGGCTCTGCATTTTAATTTTATTTTAAATGAAGCTTCTTAAATATTTTAGAAACCTTATTTACTTTACATACAACAATAGTTTAGTTCTATATTATAGACTTCTAGAAAGATACCTTCTAAAAATGTTAACGTGTATTACTGGCACACAAAACCTTAAATTAGAGTGAATAAATGAAGACTCGGCACACCACTTCTGAAAGGTTGCCAGCCCCTGTGTAAGGCATACTAAAATGTATACCTCTCTGGGGCAGACTAAAGTGGATGTAGACTAGTCCTAAAATCAGATTGGAGATTTGCAGAAAGTGGCTTGAAGTATTGGCAAATATTATATTGGCATCTCCAAGCAGAGGGTGCACAGTCTATATCTGGAACTCAGGAATGAAGTTAGGTGGTCTTCAAGTATGTGTCAGTGTGGATCCCATTGAAGACCAGATTTTTTTCTTGACTACGGAGTATGTCAGGGCCATGAATGCACCCTGTGTCTCCTTATGCTCACATGTATGGGCATAAGGGGCAGAGGGCCATGCCCCTCTCTCAGTTCTCTCTGCTGTCTGACTTGTTAGTTTTTTGCTCAGGTGAAACTCCTTAGAGTCTTCTGAAAATCTTCAGAAACACTTTTGATCTCCTGTATCATCATCATAAGCTGATCACCAACTGCCTGGCCCAAACGTCATTGGTCAGACACTCCTGTCTGACTTCCCATATAGATTCCCCTACACAGAGTTTCTCAGATGGCATATTCAAACCTGCGGCCTTCAAGCTTTGTCCATCCTGTGATGCACTAATCCTCTGAAAGAACAGACACAATTTCCTCTTCAGCCTGGGGGAATTTCACACTCCAAACAGATGATCAGTATGCTTATCCTTCTCTTCAAGGACTCACAAGTCACAGTATGCAAGACTGAAACTCCACACTCTAGAACAGTCCATGAAAGTTTCATCTCCATCAGAGGAAACTAGGTCTAGAATTATATTAATGGACAAACTAACATCATCTACTCCCTATCAACTTGACAAGCAGAGCCTCAGATAACCCAGAGAAGAGAGCATCAGGGAAAGACCCAGTGCTAACATGGACACCAGCATAAATATTGGCATCGGCAGCAAAGCTGCTTGGAATTTTTGATTTTGAAAATGTCAGGATGTTTTGACAATTTCTTTCAATATTTTATTGACATGAGAAATTATTCAAAACAGGCCCTTTCCTACAAACAGTTTTGGTTTTGACAAAATGATATTTCTCAGTGGGAAAATGGTTTGCCAAACAATTCCCAATTAGCTTACTTATGGGATTCTCCTTTTAATGGACCAATCCAGCCACCAGATTCACTTGTATTCATAGCACTATTGGAGCCCACCTTGTCCGGAATCAAGGAGCTGTCTTCACCACTGAGGAAGAGGTCTCCCTCACCAGTGGAATCCTTGTCCAGATCACTGATGCCAGAATATTAAGAGGAGGTAGAGATGGGCTGAGCAACATCAGGCTTTCTTTCTTGTTGCAAGATGAAGCAGTAGCCTTGGCACTGATATTGGCAAGAAGATTTTAAAGCAACCCAGGAGCTCTTTATGTGAATTGCCAACACTGGACATTGAGATGTTAGTCATCTCAGAGAAGTCCCACAAGTTGCTCAACATCCTGTCAGCTTCTATTTCAGCTAGGATTGCCTTCCCCAATAATGAGGATATGAGACCCAGCTAACGCCCTCTGGCAGACACTAGCCACTATACCACCAACAGTGTAATGAGCTGATAAAACCTTTGGGGTTTGAATACTTCTGAACTCACTCCAACCCTGGTTTCTTAGTCAGCTCTACACGAAAAGTTGAGATCAAAAGTATGCCAAAGGAAAAACACGCCAAGCATATAGACCTTTTTGAGAGGAAGTCATTCCTCAGCTTCATTCCAGCTAAGTGGCTAGCTGCTGGCCAAGTATAACATTCTTACACAGAGTAAGGTGACACCTTTCTTGGCAAAGCTCTTTTGACAGCAGAGAGGAATTTAAGGCATAATTAAGGGAGACCAACTGGTGGCCAAAGTAGTCTTGCAATTGGTAATGGACACCTAAGACACCATAGTCAGGTCTTTGGCTGTAGGTATTAATATAAACTTTTATATGAGTAAGGATGTTTTGTTTGAACTAGCAGGTAAAAGGATAAATGTGGTAACTAACAACATCTGGAATGTAATATGTAACTTGTTTGTATCAATTAACACATGGGCACACAGGTGCTGCATCCAGGGGCCTTGGTTCATTTGGGGGCCCTCACAGGAGCACCAGAACCTGTGTAGAAGTAGAGGAATGACTGTCACAAGAACTGTGGCTCTGCCCTTTGCGCCTCCTCTTCCTTTTCCTGTGCTGGGTTTACATAGAAACTGTGAAATAGTCAGGACCCCCAGCATTCTGCCAGTTGGATTCCAGGGCTGGAGTCCTTTGTCAGAGATCAGGTCCTACTTTGACATTGGTTAGTAGGTAACTGGGTGGCAGATTAGAGTTTACTAGCTTTGAAGAGTTCTGCAGAGCAGGGGTTCAAGATCTGCGGTCCCTAACAATTATATATGATGCATATTTATTTGATGATGTTGCACAAATTAATTATGCAAGGGGGATCAGAGAATGGGATGTGTGCCCTTTTGTATTTTATAAATCTAAAGAACTAATACTAAAATACTTATTGTTGCCTAGACACTAATAAGTCTTCTACAAATGCTATGTAATACAGGGGGAAAACAAAGATAATTTTCAAGGCTAATGTATCCGGAAGGGCTTTAGACTGCTCTTGAGGAAGGAATGTTTTAACGTTAAATGGTCCAAGGGGGACAGCACATTAAACTGTCATTGAGTTCACCTGCTTAGAACTCCTTGGAGCAGGAACTGTGTGTTTCTCGGTTTTGTACAGGTTTGAGCACATTGTTGGTGTTCTACAAATAACGCAATAATAATGAAATTGCCCATGCTACTTCAATTGTGAGCCTGCTTCTGCAGCATAGTTTCCTGGTCAATGCTCTCCTGTCACTCTGCATATGCTACATGTCCTTCCTCCTTCACTCCAGGTCAGTAAGGGTTCTGGGGATACGCTTATGTCCAACTAGATGCAATTTTTCATATATCTCAACAGCGAACAAAAGCTTGTGAACATACAGCTAAAGGACAAAGCTATAATCTCTCAATGGAGGAATTTAGGTTAATGAACTTCCAATAGAGTTTTGTTGGGCATATGGGCTTTTTTATACCCACTACTCCCTTGTAAATAAACCCCTCCCTGAAACTTTCAGTTAATATTTCAGCAGTATTGGGGGGCACATTTGACTTTAGAAAATCCAAAAACATAGAAAGAGAAAGTGGAAATTCGCCTTTCAGCACAGCTCATTGTACTGGGCATTACTGAATTCCATGTGATCTAAACTGACATATTTTAGGTATATTCCTCTGAAATGTTATGGCAAGATCAATAGAACTGAAGGTGGCTCAGCGCCTCACAGGATCTAGCCATGTATGTCCTGCTAAATTCTCATATCAGTGTGTAGAATGTTTATGGATAGTGATGCTCATTATCATTGCTAGTTGTCACATTCATAGATCCCTGTGTCTCTAGATAAGTTTGTATACTACAATGTGTTGATTGCTCTACTCTTTCTGCAGTTGTTTCTAACATAAGGCCATAACAAAGCACACCAAGCATGCAGACAGTAGCTATGCTAAGGACATAAGTAGCTCATCCTGATAAATGTATCTATTTATTGGAGACCTGCTGTTTTATTGATATTTATTCTGAATAATGGGGTCTGTGCATCTTGTCCTCTTTTTGAAGAACTAGGGAGCATTGAATTGTCATTCAGGTGCAACATCATTATGGCAAAAATTATATTTAATGTTAAGTGAATTATAAAATTTGAGGTTACCATACTGAATGCTTATGGTCTATGATACAGATCACATTTCTGCAAAATTAGAGACTATTAAATGCTTTGTTACCTTTGATAAGTGTGTTTATCAATTATACCCTTAATTATTATTATCTGTAAGGATAAACTCTGTGAATACATTTAAGGTAGGGATGAGGGGTTATGCTTCTATGTCATTAATTGTAACTTGTGCAAATTAGAAAATGTTTGGGAAATTGCTCTTTTGATTTTGAATTTTTCCCTTAAATGATTTATTGAAACCGATTAAGGGGAGGAAGACAAGAGGCTAATGTAATGCTATATTGCAGAATCATCAGTCTGTATCACCCTGCTACTTAAGAATTAATTGACCCAAAGAATTTACTGTGTGGTCAGTGAAGATAGGTCCAAATATGATGTAATATTCAACTCAAGTTTATGGGTTTGAAAGGAATAGGAGGATCAAATTCAAACCAAATGCAAAAGGCAGAAAGACAGTTGGTTGTTTGGTTTTATGATCCCTTAAAAATAAAATCAGATAACTCTATTGCGCTAAAAAGCAGGATATGTTAGTGCATTCTGGCTGATCCTCTAAGGCTGAGGGGAGCGCAAATGCAAAATCACACCCTGAACATAAGATTATAGCTAATCAAGTAAAAAAGTCACCCAAACCTCATTAAGGCCACCTGTGATCACGAATGAGCAGCGGGGATTCTTTGGGGAGTAAGAAGTCTAGGGGGACTGAGGGACAGTGTTGCAAAGCTTGTGGAAAGCCCAGAAAGTTCAGGTAATCATTTTGAAAACATCTCACTGGAACCTTTTTGAGACGGGTTCCTCACTAAATAAGCACCAAGAGCTAGATCCTAGCCCCTGTTCCAATTGTTTGATGCTGCTCTGGTGGGAGAAAGCAGGTCAAATTTCCTCCTGACTGTTCAGTTGAGGATTAACCCTCTGTGGTGAATACCCAAACAAGTGTGGATTCTTTGTAGCTACCAAAGCAATACAGTTCTCCAGCCATCCTTTCCTTCTACCCTGAGCATGCCTTCTTCACTGGGGACTCTAATGGGAGGAGAGGGGAGCAGTTAAGGTAGAGCCATTTTGCTAGCTTTATGCCAGTGACGGAGCCCCATTATGCTGGGAGTATTTACCAAGGGCTATTTTTGTGACATGGAATTAGGTAAGTTGTTTACACCCAGAAAACTATACAAGTGTCTCAGTAGTTCTGGTGAAGTGGATAAAATATATTTAAACAGATTGGGTGAATTATAGGCATTTTACAGAGATTCCCACAGGTCTAAAGCCAGGATAGGCTCAGTTCAGCTCCTTTGAAGGTATTACAAAAAATTGTGTCTTTGAACAATTATATACATATATTTTATGTATTTATACGGTATTGTGTCAATACAGTGTTGTGTCAATAGGTATACTGACGTTATCAAATGGCTCACTGAAACTCTGACACCATAATGCATGGCAATCCAATTGTTTCAATCCATGCTTAATGATTATTGAATTATTAAACTTGAACTTACCATTCTGAATATTTAAAATCATCATGTTTTTCTAGAATTAAAGCAAGTGGAACAGAGAGAAACTATTAAATGCTTGGTCACTTTCAATAAGTGCTATTATCAATTATATTCAGTGATTATTATTATCTGTCAAGATCAGCTTTGTGAATATGAAGCCTTCATAATGTTAATATACCCATGCATATTAAAATATATGAAAAGTTGCTATGCATGAAGAGTAGTTGATTTTCACATATTTGTAACTCAGCTGTTTCTATTAAAAACATCTGAACTATCTGGTTCATATTATGAGCTAAATTAAAGACTTGGGGATTGGTCTTGCTTTCAGCAGGGGGTTGGACTAGATGATCTCCTGAGGTCCCTTCCAACCCTGATCTTCTATGATTCTATGAAAGTGCTTGTAGTGTTTTGGAACCAGAGGACTTTAAAAAACAATCCACACCCAATAAAGTGGTGTTTTTAAAGTGGCCAAATGGACTCTTATGAAGATGTGTAAAGGAAAGCATTCCAAACCATGTATGACAGGGTGTTCACCCCACACAGGATTTTAAGGAGCTAAAGTGAACAGGTGAGCCAGTTGACTGCCCAAGCTTCACACAGAGAAGTAGCCAGGAAGCACGGAGTTGATTGAAGGAGGTTTAGCTGAGTAGGAATGGGTGGGGCCTATAAACACAGGAGCTGAGAACAGACAGAAATGTGAGTGAAGAGCAATTAATCCCTGGGAAGAGTGAGGAACGTTTGGGGGCCGCAGAGAGGTAGTCTGCAGTCATTCCCTGGGAGGAGGGAATTGGTACTCTCAGAGAAGGGGGAGAACCAGGAAGAGTTGGAAGCAGACCAGGGAAGGAGCAGTGAGAGCTGAGTGGGTAGAGCCCAGAGTTTCCAAGCTGAGGCTCCATAGACTGGAACCCAGAGTGAGTGTGGGTTCCCCAATGGCCGCTGGAGAAGTGGCATCATCAGGGCCACACAGGAGAAGACTGCCTGGAACTGTTTGCATAAAAAGACTTGGGGTAACCCCGGTCAAGGTCATGGGGTAACCCTAGTCAGGGTCATGACTATTCTACACAATATCATCTCACTCAAACTCCATCACCATTCACTTCTGTGGAAACTGATTTTGCACCTTCTAATTTTACAAGATGAACCACAGAAATACAAAGTCCCTTAAAGGTTTATTTAAGTACAGAATCTTGTCACTCTGGTTCTGCTATCCCCTATTGTAGCGGGATGGTCACCCACTCCAGCCCAGAAGGGGTTGGAACAGCCCTGCAGAGCTGTGGAAAGCAGCAAACTTGGGCTGAGTGGGAAAGCAGCTAAGTGTATGGCTGGCCACAGCTGTGGCTGGCTCAATCAGGGCCTAGCTGGCCCTTATTAAAAGGCTGAGAGTTAAGAGCTGAGAACAGTCTCCTTCTAGCTCTGGAGGGAGATGGACCTAGCTGCCTGAAGGCATGAAGGGCACTGAGAATAGAGCAGTGCTGGGGAAGGGGCAGGCTGAGCTGGGTACCTCAGACCTGGCAACCTCCCAGGCTGTGGCCTGATGTGAAGGCCTAAAAAGGTACTGGGCTGCAGGGAAAAGCAGCAGGTCCAACCCCCGCTTGCTTGTGATGACTGGCTTTTACACTGCAGTCTGCCCCAGGGTGTGGGGGCTCGGTGATGACTGGCAGTAGCCATAGACTGAGGCAAGATAAGAATAGAGGGTTGGGGGTTCCCCAGGGAGGGGAGATCCAGAGAGATTATTGGGGTATTGCCAGGGGTCAGCATCCTAGGTTAAAGGGCATTGGATTCAGGAGGGACATGGGGGCCAGCGGTGGCGAGACATCAGCCTGCAGAGGGCACTCAGGAGCTGCAGAGAGCTAATTCCCAGATGGCCAGCAGGAGGTGCTGCCGGGGTGAGTTGTTGCCTTGCTACACCCATACAAATATTCTCTTTTCAGTGACCTTATCTAAGTTTATTCCTGGTTAACATAGCCGCTACAGCCGAATCCTTGTAGACCCCAAAAGCAAATTTAGGTGATCTCTTATCTCATCCAAATCCAGTGAAAATGATTGCTCAATTTACGTTTTTTCTTCCTGAGAAATATCTGCTCCCAACAATAACTGAAATATTGTTAGAAATACAAATGCTGCTATTCTTGTTTAAAGGTAGTTACTTTCTTAAACATATTAGAGTCTTGTACACATTCTTCAGTTTTAAATCATAACCATCTTCCTAAGAAACAGAAGCACTGCATCATGTAGATCCATTATGAAAGTCTAGTGCTTGCTGGAAATACTGTAGAGGTGATGTTTTGAGAGGACCTTGCTAATGCTGCCTTCATATTCATGCAGGAACAAAATTAAAGGATAGATTAAATATCCATGGCTTTCTCTGGAGTGACCTAAAATTTTACCCCTGTCCTGTGGGTTGACAGGTGACTTCTTTGTGTACGCTTGTTATAGGGTGAAGTCACTGAGAGAAAAACAATTCTGAATTCATGGACAAATTAACTGAAAAACATACATGACATGCCCAGTCAAATATTTCTTGGTTTATAGGTTATTCCTTTACTTTCCTTCCCACCCACCCAAAAAATACCCCAAGCATATTTGCTGCTAGTTCTGATGTCCCATCTCCTCTGTTTTAGACTTTCCTCTATAGACACAGTACAAAGCGGGAAAAGGAAGAATAAAATTTGTGGTATTTCTTACTGTGTCTATCAGAGATGGGTTGAAGATGAAGCAGCAGATATGAGGAATGGAAACTTAACCTCCAATCTACTGGTTCACTATTTATCATCCAACTGACACCCCAGGAAAGTATCTCCTTTAGTTTGGCTGCTGCAGTAGTTGAATGAAGTTCCACAGCTAATCACACTCACCATCAAAGGTGACCAAATAACAGCATAGCTTTTCCAAAACAGGAAGCAATGCTATACTCAACCACTCAACACATGTTGTCCCTGATGAAGACTTCAGGCAGGCCCAGATCATTCTGGCTAACCCAGAATCATAGGCATAAAATAGGCAACTTCAATTGCCCTGCCAAGAAGAAAAGGCTACTATTAATATTAAACTATACACACTCAAAGAGCACATTCATTACATCAATATACAAGGTTGCATATACCTGATCATTCTTACTATCTTACGGATTTCTTTGGTGACTCAGCCTCATGTACTGAAGCAAGTGCTGAAAATACTCCTTTGGAAAGAGCTTCTAGGGATGATGCCCATTTTAGCTGATCATATTTGTCCAGTTTTGTGATATACTTTCAGAAATGCTGCTTTGAAGAGCAAGAAATCAGAGATTGAGGAGTATTGCCCATCATTTAGAAGATAACAGCCTGTCCTTTCCCGCCCTTTTTCTCATGGATCTCTGAACAGTTCTGCGCTTGTAAGTGTCCCCCCTCTCCTGTCCATTAAGACAAGCATTTCTTCTCAGAAATCAAACTAAGAGTTTGAACTGTCGGAAAACACTGGTGTTTCTGTATCTTTCATTTCCATTTTTTTCTTTATTCATTCCAGGAATATTTCCATCCATTGTCTTCCCTTATCATACCATGTCACCTGCTTACTGAAGAATTTGAGAGGTCAAAGCCACTCTGTATTATTTTCTTTAAACCCACCAGTGGCAAATTCTTCTCTGATAACTTTTTCATATCAAGAGATACTGAACCCTGTTAAATGTGTATTTCACATCATCTCCCCTCAGCTTATAAATTGATTCCCTGCTGGTTTTACAAAAAGATACTGTACTTCAGAAGTAACAGTCTTATTGAGAGATACATTAGCTTCTAACATTCTGCCATACTCAGGCTAGTCTAGCCTTGGTAACTGCACTTTATGATTACCTCATCTATCTCAGGACATTTCATGTCAGATCTGAAAGTACAGCTATTGAAAGTTTCTAGCTCACTAATATTAACCTCAGAGCTGAAGATGACAGACTATTATGTAACCTTACATACTCCTGAGCCCTTGCTGCACCAGTTCCTGTCCGTGTACAGTAGCAGTTCATTCTGCCTAGCAGCACTGAAACACAACTTTAATATTCCTGAGTGATTACAGCTAGTGAGATAAAACACAAAAGACTGTTTTTAAAGTGACACAGTCAAGTACATTTTAATACTTTAAAAATATGTTAATAACTAAATAGGACATATACACAAATAAAAAGATGGAAAAGACAAAGTCAGAATTGAAATCAATTACAAGGATTGCATAAACAGCTGAAAGATTATTTGAAATATTTAATATCAGAAAGATAGGGAAACCTAATTGAATAACCAACAAGAAAGCTTACAGTGTGTAGAAAACACACACTAAAAACACACAGACTCCCTTCTTTGAACTGTGTGATATTTCAACCAACTAACATAGAGTTTCTGTTCTCTGGCTAAAGGGCATAAGATGAGCACTTCCAGAGCAAACATGGCTGGTTGTCTGCATGCATCCAACGGGGTCTGCATGCATCCGACGAAGCGGGTATTAGCCCACGAAAGCTTATGCTCTAAAAAAATTTTAGTTAGTCTTTAAGGTGCCACAGGACTCTTTGTCATGGCTGGTTGTGTCTGCATACTTTGGTCTGTTAACAAATACCTGTAAAATTAATAACGATAATGAAAGGATGAAAACTCCTCACCAAATATTTGTAGAAACGTCCACACAGTTCCAGAATGTCTGTGGAAAAATTAATGAAAATGTATACAAATATGATTGGAGTCGATCACAGTTTATATTTCAGATATGTTTGTGAATACTTTTTCCCACTATGGGCTCAGTCCATAACTCCCGGAAGTCCGTAGGAACTGTCCCATTGACTTGGATAGGCTTCGGACTTGACCTATTTTCCCAACAGTATTATATCAAGCCTCCACCAAAGTTGACAGGAATATAGCATTATATTAATGTATGTTCAATATTACTATTGATCACTTACACTTCTCCAGTGCCCATCATTATCCTTCAGCTTTACCAATGCCCATGAGAGAGGATGTACTATTTCAGACTGTCTGAATTGTAGTTTAGAGTCCCTAGTGGATTTTTTTCTGTCATCATCAGTGTCATTTTGTATCTTAAATTGGTAGCCCCTCCCAGTCCCAGCCCAAGCCTGCTGGAGCTGCCAGGGACAGGAGCTCCTCCCCCCGGCCCAGCCCAGGCCTGCTTGAGCTGTGAGGCCTGGGAGAGGCACCTCTCAACCATAGGCGCAGACTTCCCCTCTGCCCAATGGATGCTCGACCCTCCCCCATCCCTCCCCCCCCCCACCACACCCCCATTCATGCCTTCCCTAAAGTCCCTGTCCCGCCTCCTCCCCTGAGCATGCCATGTCTTCACTCCTCCTCCTCCCTACCGGAAAGTCCTAAGTGCTACCAAACAGCTGTTAGGCAGCAGGAAGCACTGGGAGGGAGAGGGAGGAACGGGGTCACGGCATGCTGTGAGGGAAGGAGAAGGAGGAGAGGAAGGGGAGCTGGGCTGCTGGTGAGAGTGGAACACTGTGATGGGGCGGAGTGGCCCCGCACTGGCACTGCAGGGGTTAACCCTTCCCTCTGGGCTGAGGAAGCTACACGCCGGAAGCCCTGCTGGGCATGCTCCAACTGGAGAAGCAGTATAAAGGCCTGCAGAGCTACTCAGTTGGGGCTGACCACCGGAGGGGAAGGATGCGTACTGCCAGCTCCTACGGAGGTACAGCCAGAATCCTGGGTTCCAGAGGCCAGCCCAGCAGAGACACAGCTGGAAGCCCAGCTGGATGTCAGCCCGGAGGGGGAACGCTGCAGGAGACCCCTGGACACCGAAAGCCCAGCAGCACAGGTAGGAAGTGACCCAGGGAACTTTTAAAGGGACACGCACGCTCGGCATGTTGTGGTGGATCCCCGCCGAGCTAGGGGCAGGGAAGCACCACAAACAGGTGAGCCCTGGGTCGGGACCCGGTGGAGTGGGCAGGCCCGGGTCCTCCTACCCCCGCAGCCACTGGGCTGCATCGCCCCGAGACTCAGGGGAACTTCATGGACTCTGGCCATTGGGCCACGCTACCCCCGAGAGAGGGGAACTTTATGGACTCTGGCCATTGGGCCACACTATCCCTGAGAGAGGGGAACTTTAGGGACTCTGGCCATTGGGCCCTGCTGCCCCGAGACGAGGAGAGCTTTATTGACTCTGGCCAGCGGGCCGCGCTACCCCGTGACAAGGGGGAGCTTTGGAGGCTCTGGCCAGCGGGCCGCGCTACCCCGCGACAAGGGGGAGCTTCGGAGGCTCTGGCCAGCGGGCCGCGCTACCCCGCGACCCGCCCCTGCCCCAGAGGGGCGCCGTGGGGCTGGACCCACCACAAACACCCATTAATTTTTCCACATAGGTGCTCCAACCCTGGAGTCAGATACACAAATGTAAAACCAAAATTAAGCCTTCAGGTTCTACCTCACTCACGTCCTGAAATTTGATAACAGAGAGTTCTTCACTCTAGCAAACAAAGGTATAACAAGATCCAGTGATGGGAAGAGAAGCCAGGCAAATTCAGACAAGAAATAAGTCACAAGTCTTTAACAGTAAGGGTAATTAGCCATTGGAACAACATACAAAGGGTTATGGTGAATTCTCATTAATGAATTTTTTTCAATTCAGGGAAGTCCTATGGTTTGTTATACAGGAGGTCAGACTAGATGATCACAATGGTCCCTTCTGGCCTGATGATGTATAGTGCACTGTTGTACTCTACAAAGTGGTTTATTTTGGATTACATCCTTTTGTGATGTCCATGTGTTGCTGAAGCATAATGGACACACAGATTCTGGTAGCCATGGTTCATTCTCAAACCTTTGATTTAGGGGTTTCTACTATTAATTTCTGCCTCACTCCTTTCGTTTATTATCTTCTCTGAAGCTCCCACATATCTACCCATCAACCTTCCTCAAAAAGAGCACTAATAACACCTTTTAGTTTACAGCTACCTATACATTTCTTTAGTTAGATACGTGAAATTATGTTTAAATATAATCACAGTCTGCTGTCCTTAGGCAAAATTCCATTGAGATTTTTACCTTTGTAGGGACTACAAAATCAAGCTCTAAATGTCAAGGCCAGAATGAACAGCGCAAAACATAGTGTTTTACTAAATTAATTGCTTAGTTTAATCACAAAATATAGACTCATAGATGTTAAGGTCAGAAGGGACTGTCACATGGTTTAACCATATAGAGTTAAAACCAAAGTCTGAAACCCTAGCCTTTGTAAATGTATTGTATGGATGGGACATATTAAAACTGAGTTGCTGAAATTCTATTCTGTGTATGGATAGTGAGGTCAGATAGGCTAGACCTTTGGCTGTACCTGAAAGTTGAATATGTGATATTTGGAATTTTTTATTTTATTTTATTTTATTTTGTGGGGACCGGGGATATAGACACTAGAGAAGTGGTGGTGGGGAGTCAAATACAGCGAAAGGTTATCTGAAAAGAAATTCTGTCCCATTGCTATCCTGAAAGTATTATGGATAACTGATCTGTAAAATTATACCAGTTTAAACCAATATTTAATATTTAAACCTAACAACTCTGAGCCTCCCAAATATCTTTCCTTTTCTTTCTTTTGGCAGTCTTATGTTTAAAGTTGTTGGATGGTTCTGATTCATATTTCATAAGAAAAAAGAAATTGCTGGCCAGCTGAGACCATGTTGGCCAAATTTCAACCTGGAGTGAATTTGACAGCTGAGTTATTGTGCAGACATCACTGACATAACAACATTACCACACTGAGTGGATGCTTACATGGAATATGCTCTACAGAGGAACTGAAATAGCTTGTTTGCAATTCAGAAAGGCCAGCTTGAGCTTTAGGCTCTAGTGAAAAGAATTGGAACTACCCAGTGATATCCTGGAGGGGGTATTTGGGAGTTCAGGGAACCTCTTGTTTAAGTCCTGCTTAAAACTAAAATGAGGCTTAGTGTGATATGGCTTTTGCCTTCAGAATATACCTAGATTGCACCATACAACATGATTTTAAAATATATTTCTAGGGAGGATACATCAAGCCCCCCACCCCTACAAAGTCTGTTTCCCTCTCCTTTCTAGAAGCACACATGATTACATATTACACACACCCATCAGGTTACATTACACTGAAGAGCATACTTTACTATCAAAACACTTAGGATATTTTTCAAGAACAAAGTTTGAACATTTCCAGCAAATAGCATTTGATGAAAGTCCTTCTCCCAGTGGTTCTATCTCCCTCGGTGGTTCTAGTTGTGAGAAAGCGTTTTTGTGTAACTGTGAATCTATTTGTTTTCCTTCGCCCCCTGGGACATGGAGTTTATCACAAGCTAAATGGGTGGATGAAATAGAAGTGGGAGCTTCTTGTTAAAATATTGACAGTTCGTAACTGTAACTGCACAGTGAGAGGGCAAGGGAATCCTAAATTAACAGATTCCTGCATGTATTCTAAATATACAGCTTACAGCAAATTAAATGTTTTGTGCTGTCTTCCTAGGGAAATTCAGATCATCTTTGTAATAGGATAGCATGACCTTTTAAGGGCTGGAGGCCTGGAACTGGATTAACCTGCCATGGTACCTAGGATGGAGTGTGGGGTTTAATTAGTAAAACCATCTGGCTGCAGAAGGCTGATTGCGCTATAAAGAGCAGCAGGGGGAGGGGATGCTCAGGGAGACAGTGAGAGACTACAGAGAGTGGTGAGAGTGAGTAGGCTCCAGTAGGGAACCCTGAATCTTCAAGGAAGAGTTTTAGTCAGGAAAGATTTGGGAGATTCCCAGTGGGAAAGACTGGGAGTACAGACTTGATGGGGATTTGAGACCTTTTTCTGGGAAATGATTTTGTTGTTTTAATAAATCCAGGATCAAGGAGGGGTTCGCTGTGCCAGAGAAGAGTTTGTTTTGGTACTTTGATTTAAGAGGCCAGGGGCTGAAGAAGAGAGAAACTGAGGAAGGGAACCTTTGGCCCATGAGGAGGTGCTCAGGAGGCAGCTAGTCCATTGACAATCTTCATCTCACTGAAATTTCTTTCAAGGAAAAGTGTCTTTGTGAGATTTCCTTTCCTCAGTTGCAAAGCAACATGTTTTTCTCAAAATGTGCTACAATCCAGATGGCATCTCAGTCTTTCTTCTAAAATAAAGATGTCTGGTAAAATCCCTACTGTGGTTTTTCATTCTTTATGCACTCCTGTCTCTATTAATGAAAGAAAAGTTCAGATTACAGACGTCGATTTTTCTATCATTCTTTTGGGACAAAATTCACCCCCTTGCAAGGGATCTGCACAACATCCTATATACCATGTAAGCTCTTAGCCTGCATCTTCAGTGAGGCTTAAATGGTGTATCAGATCTTAAATGAACCCTTTGCATTGGGGTGAATTTCACATTTGCTTCATAACTCAGATCACAACACC